>CM065594.1:105890140-106515926 GCA_033119425.1 Bufotes viridis
CTGGGGGCACTTACCCGATTTCAGGCTGCGATCTCCAGAGTGGAGATTGCAGCCTGAAACCGGCATTCTTACATTGCGCACTCCGATTGGTTAGTCTGCATTGACTAACCAATCGGAACGATCCTCGGCAAAGGACCTCTCCGATTCGTCCCTTGCAGGCATTATTGGGCTCTGAGCTGTCCGTGACAGCAGCAGAGCAGGGAGAGAAACTTTAATCCAAGCGCTATTAAAGAACTGCCATGACGTCTTCGTTCCTTGCAAGTGCCCTACACTATGATGTACCCGGCGCGTCTGCGAGTGGCTGCTCTAGGATCTGTTCAGTTCTTCAAAATGTGGCCACATGGATCGACCAGCATGAGCGTCAGCTGCGACAGGAGGAGAGATGATGGCCATCCGTTTATTTCAAGTTTGTACCCTTGGTTATTACTAAGTGACCTGTTGGAGGGTTATCCCTCTACTGTTCTACTTCTGATCTGCCCACGGAGCACGACTATCCTTTTATGGCGGGGATAAATTACTTGAATTAATTGAATTACTTGAATTAGTTGAAACATTACTCATATGTCCGGTTTCATGGAGGACTTGTGCCTCGGCCTGTTAGATGATGCAATGCAGGTACGATTTTTTGGTTCCAGGTTTAATTTTTGTTATTCTCTCGTTCTGGGGACTTTTTACAGTATGTCCGTATTTATGCTCTTTATCTGTGATATTATGCCTGTCTGTTGGTACGACACCGCCATCGTAACGCTTGTATCTAAAATGCTCCTATTACGTTATGTTATCAGCTGGGTCATGTTCCTGATGATTAAATATGGCTAATGTATTTAATATTATGAGATGGAATGTGCGTGGCCTGGGTGATCCGTCAAAGCGATTTGCCGTGCTGGATTATCTGCGCCCGCATTTCCCGCTATTATATGTCTGCAAGAAACCCATTTTACGCAGGAGGGGGCACAGGCATTCCATAGATCCTGGATGAGTCATACATTTCACTCAGCGTTATCTAGCTATTCCCGTGGGGTTAGTGTCCTGGTTCATAAATCAATTCCCTTCCAGGTTCAGTCATCCAGTATCGACCCTGACGGCCGATTTATCTGCATACACTGTACTATCTTCACGTAGGAGTACTTTCTGGTATCACTATATATACCTCCACCCTATGGCAGCATGGCGTTAAGGGGTGCCTTGACATTTATCAATGACAATCCTGATATACCTGTTATTATGGTGGGAGATTTCAACAATACTATTGATGGTCCTGTATCAGCCTGGTAGATTGCTGGAGGAGGTGGCCCTGATAGATCTGTGGCGTATCCGACATCCCAATGTGCGTCAGTTTTCATGCCATACCAGATCACACGAGGCTTTATCACGTATTGATCTGGCATTGGGATCTGAGTTGGTGAGTAGACAAGTGGTGAAGGTGAAGTACTTGGCTAGGGCTCTGTCTGACCATTCCTCTTTTTGGTAACAGGTATTTGACTGTTCTTATGTTAGTATACAGGAGTATTTCACGCTGAATGTGGGCTCAGCCACGAGCGGGGTGGTATGGGACGCCATGAAGGCTTGCCTACAGGGAGTGCTTATTCAAGGGATTAGTAGAGGTAAACTTAAAAGCCGACAATTTGGAGAATTTTTGAGGGACCGGGTTGGGGTGACGGAGGCGAACTATGTGGAGAAGGGCGATAAGCTGTCTCTATCTGTCTTAAAGGAGGCTGCATATAACTTGCATGTTGTGGAACTTGTCCGCAAAATACAATCCTTTCAGCGACAGAAGTATTATGATGAGGGGGAGAAGGCGGGCCACTTACTAGCTCTTGTGGCTAGGGATCAGTCCACGTCAGCATACGTTACTGCTTTACAGGGGGAAGATGGGACGGAAATTGTGGATAGTCAGGCCATAGTGTCTGTATTTAGCTCCTTTTATGCTGATTTGTATCAGTCATGCCTGCCGGTGGAAATTTATAAGAAGTTTGGTGGTATTTTATCACCCCAGTTATTGAAGGTGTACCAGGAGGCCTCAGAGACGGGGACGCTTCCTGCATCCATGCAAGAGGCTATTATTGTGGTTCTTCCTAAACCACTTCTTCCGGATTCCTACCGTCCTATCTCATTGTTGCCCACAGATATAAAGATACTGGTCATCTCCTCCATTATACATATGGATCAGTCAGGATTTTTACCAGATATCTCCACGGCGATTAATATCAGATGCCTATATCTAAATATGCAGATTCCGGTGGACAATCCAGGGTATAGGGTCATCTGTTCCCTGGATGCCTGTAAGGCATTTGATAGTATTGAGTGGGAGTATCTATGGGAGGTGGTGTACAGGTTTGGGTTGGGGAATAGTTTATTAGCATGGGCGTGGCTGCTATTTGGTAGGCCTACAGTGCAGGTATGGGTGAACGGATATCTATCAGAGGGATTCCGGCTCTACAGGGGAACCAGGCAGGGCTTCCCTTTGTCCCTGTTATTGTTTGCCCTGGCTATCGAGTCATTGGCGGCTATTGTTCGGAGTCATGATGACATCATAGGATTAAGCCGAGGCGGGTCTCAGGAGAAAATAGCTTTATATGCGGTGGATGCTTTGCTATTCCTGGCCGAGGCTAGGGAGTCCCTACCAGTGGTTATGGAAGTGTTTGGTACTTTTGGGCGTTACTCTGGCCTGGTTATAAATTGGTGCAAATTAGATCATGTAGATCACTCTATGGGTTATGCCCAGTCAGGACTCCAGGTGGTAAGTGAATTTAAGTATCTGGGGGTGGTGGTGTCTAGGAAGCTTACAGATTATGAGAAACTAAATTTATCTCCCCTCATAGGCAGATTCAAACAAAAACTGCATGTATGGTCCAAGCTGCCGCTGTCAGTAGTAGGGCGGATTAATCTTATTAAGATGATCTGGATGCCGCAGCTACTTTATCTACTACATAATTCCCCCATATGCTTGCCTCTCAGGTTTTTACACTCAATTAATAAGTTGTTTAGGGAACTTATCTGGAGGGGAGGGGAGGCACGACTGCGGCTGGAAACTGCAAAGAAGGAAAACTGATGCGGGATTGGCTCTTCCGAATCCGTGGGTGTATTTCCTAGCCGCCCAACTTCAGCATATGCGGAACTAGGAAAGAGGAGAGGGAGATACCCAAAATAGACTACTGAGAGGCTTCTTGATGGTACCAAACTTATATGAAGCTTTAGAGGCAGATAAGATGAAACTGTCAGGTCTGGCGTTCCCTACGTTGCGTCTCTTACATAGAAACATAGAAACATAGAATGTGTCGGCAGATAAGAACTATTTGGCCCATCTAGTCTACCCAATATGCTGAATACTATGGATAGCCCCAGGCCCTATCTTATATGAAGGATGGCCTTATGCCTATCCCATGCATGCTTAAACTCCTTCACTGTATTTGCAGCTACCACTTCTGCAGGAAGGCTATTCCATGCATCCACTACTCTCTCAGTAAAGTAATTCTTCCTGATATTACTTTTAAACCTTTGCCCCTCTAATTTAAAACTATGTCCTCTTGTAGCAGTTTGTCTTCTTTTAAATATTCTCTCCTCTTTTACCGTGATGATTCCCTTTATGTATTTAAAAGTTTCTATCATATCCCCTCTGTCTCTTCTTACTTCCAAGCTATACATGTTAAGGTCCTTTAACCTTTCCTGGTAAGTTTTTGTCCTGCAATCCATGTACTAGTTTAGTAGCTCTTCTCTGAACTCTCTCCAAAGTTTCAATATCCTTCTGCAGATATGGTCTCCAGTACTGCACACAATACTCCAAATGAGGTCTCACTAGTGCTCTGTAGAGCGGCACGAGCACCTCCTCTTTCTACTGTTAATGCCTCTCCTATACACCCAAGCATTCTGCTGGCATTACCTGCTGCTCTATGACATTGTCTGCCCACCTTTAGGTCGTCTGATATAATGACCCCTAAATCCCTTTCCTCAGATACTGAGGTTAGTACTGTATCACTGATTTTATATTCTGCTCTTGGGTTTTACGCCCCAGGTGCATTATCTTGCACTTATCGACATTAAATTTTAGTTGCCAGATTTTTGACCATTCCTCTAGTTTTCCTAAATCCTTTTCCATTTGGTGTATCCCTCCAGGAACATCAACCCTGTTACAAATCTTTGTGTCATCAGCAAAAAGACACACCTTACCATTGAGGCCTTCTGCCATTTCGCTGATAAAGATATTAAACAATATGGGTCCCAGAACAGATCCCTGAGGTACCCCACTGGTAACAATACCATGGTCTGAATATACTCCATTGACTACAACCCTCTGTTTTCTGTCCTCCAGCCACTGCCTAATCCATTCAACAATATGTGAGCTCAAGCTCAAAGACTGCAGTCTATTGATAAGCCTTCTATGTGGGACAGTATCAAATGCCTTACTAAAGTCCAGATAAGCGATGTCTACTGCACCTCCGCCATCTATTATTTTAGTCACCCAATCAAAAAAGTCAATAAGATTAGTTTGACATGATCTCCCTGAAGTAAACCCATGCTGTTTTTTATCAATCAACCCATGGGTTTTTAGATGTTCCACAATCCTCTCCTTGAGTATGGTTTCCATTAATTTCCCCACTATTGATGTCAGGCTTACTGGCCTATAGTTGCCTGATTCCTCTCTACTACCTTTCTTGTGAATTGGCACAACGTTTGCTAATTTCCAATCTTCTGGGACGACACCTGTTACCAGTGATTGGCTAAATAAATCTGTTAATGGACTTGGTGGAAAGTATAAGACTTGGTGGAAAGTGAGGGATATTCAGGGCATAAAGGGCATCACGCAGTATACCTCCATATGGGACACTCCATAGTTGCCGCATTTGGGCTCCCTGCAGGGTATGGGGGGGATGGTGCCATAGGGGCATTATCAGAGATAACTCATAGATAATAATGGTCTCAAAACTTATGAGCAACTTCAGACGGAAACTGATTTACCATCCTCAGACTTTTTTAGGTATTTGCAGCTGCACCATGCCTTCCAGGCTGACCATGATGACGGCATGTTGAGCAGGGTACACCAAAACAAAATCATTGCGCTTATGGACAAGAGGAACTTCTCGTCTGGAGTTATCTTAGTTATCTCTCTGCTCTATCAGGCTATACTAGACCAATTTCTGAAAGACTACCCAGTGAACAGTAGGACAAAATGGGAGGTAGAGATGGGACCGTTAGAGAAAAACCAGTGGCAGGAGATATTGGAGAGGACCCCGCACCTCTCACTTAGTGAGGCCCACAGGTTGTCACAACTATATCTGATCCATCGGGTTTCCAGAACTCCTCAGTTCCTGTTCAATATTGGAATCCATCTGGATTCCAAATGTCCCTAATGTGGGGAGGAGGATGAAGGTATGTTGCACATGCTGTGGTCCTGCTCAGCCCTGGAGGGCTTTTGACTTTCTTTATAAAGTTACACTGGGTGCGACCCCATTTGTTTGTGTATTGGGATATGTGGAGGACCTGCCAATCACTGAGCCTAGAAAGGTAGTGGTGGTCATAATGTTATATATGGCTCGTAAGTTGATTGCCCAACACTGGCTTGATGAGTGTAGTCCTAGTAGAACTGAATTTATAGCGAAGATTAATTGGCTAATCCATAGGAAGGGGGGGCTATGACCAAATTTGAAAAACTCTGGACTCCTTGGATTGATGTCCCAGGGCTGGCATCCAGGGAACGTCAGAGATACCATCTGGGATTAGTATGAGGGGTACTAATGCACTAGTGTGTAACTGGCTCCGTGGTTGGCGGTTTCTTGTAGAATTTAGGGAATGTCTATATGCTATTTAATAACAAAGGGATATTGTTCCTGATAAGAAACGTACTTCTATCCACAGGATCAAAGATTTAATTCCATTGTAATGCTGGGAATGCTGTAGGGAAGGGGCTTGTATTTATTTATTTACTTATTGTGCAGATATGATGGTGTAGTCGAAGGGTGTAAGATGTGGAGGATGGAGAACATCGTTATGATGGTTTGTGGGGGGAGGGTGTGCGGGTGTTGGGGTCTTATGTCTGTAAAATTTAAAATGCTAATAAAAATTACTTAATAAAAAAAAAAATTTCCCTTTACACTACAAAGTGCCAAACATAACTGTAAATATATAAACCAAGATAAATTATTATTATGCTCTCTTTGTGTCAACTCCAAAAAAGGAAGTAGATCTCTATTACTCACCACTTGTGCAACATACAGAATATTGTTTTTTTGCCAGTATTTATCTTTAGCTAGATCGTCCAACTCCTGTAAATAATAATTATGCCAAAGTGGCATACAGTGGAGAGATCCCCTTATTCCCAACCAACCTCTAATAGTGCTCCACATCTTAATAAATAACTTTCTAGATTCCCTATAATCCGGTTGAACTCTTAATAATAACCCAGACTCTAATAATTTAAACATATTATCATATGTAGATCTACTCAACAAATTCCTACAAAGTGGACTTTCCTCCCAGTGGTTATAAAGCCATAGCTGTGAAGCTATAAAATAGCCCTTAAAATAGGGAAGGTTTAGCCCACCCTGTTCCATCGGCTTATAAAGGTATTCCAATTTAAGCCTCACCCGCTTTCTTCCCCAAAGCAAATCATTAATAATTCTCTCAATTAAGTTAAATTGTCCAAGTATTCAACTAGAGGGATGGGGAAACATATTTTTGAATTTAAGTTCATTATCTCATAATTTTAATCACATTTTAATACAATCTAATATTTTTCATCGATTATATGTCACGCCCCTATGGCTTAGTAAATGTGCCCATGGTGCGGATCACCTACACATGCTTTGGTCCTGTCCAGAACTAAAAGAATATTGGAATGGTATTAATAATTTTCTTATCCATAAATTGAAGCTACAGATTCCTTTTAAGGTAGAATGTTTCATATTGAATGATCTTTCTAAGTTCAGTAGTTATAAATATAAAAATCTTGGTTACCTGGGTCTGGTTTTTACGATATATACCTAATGTAAATTCATGGATAAATTTGGGTAACAAAGTTAAAAATTCTTAGAATATTCTATATAAGCAAAGAAATGCTGAAGAGAAGTAGACCAAGATATGGGAGGCTTGGAGGTTCTAAACCTCGTTGGTATATTTGGCTTGACTTGCTTTTCTTATATCTCTTATAACCTTATATCCTTTTTTTTTGTTCTTTACTCTCGCCTTCTCTCTTTTGAGTGATAGTGAGATTTGAGACGCATTGCAAGGGTGGGGAAGGGGGGTTGGGAATTGGTGGTTTATGGGGAAAGAAAAGTATAATAACATTGTATTCTGATTTGTACTAAAAGTTGCATTTTATTTGTTTTATTCTAATAAAGATATATAAAAAAATATCCTCAATCCACAATGGGGAATTCCTAAAAATATAGAGGAGTTGGGGTAATATCACCATCTTAACCAGGGATATTCTGTCAGCTCTAGATAAAGGAAGTCGAAGCCAGACCGTAACTTTTAACCTCAATTTACCTATCAATGGAATCAGATTTAGTTGTAAAAATGTTCAACTTCAGGGGATATAGTCATGCCCAAATATTCAAATGAATCAGAAATCCTAAGCAAACTCAAGGGCCCCTGAGGGATATTCAGGTCTATCCACAGACATAAGCGTTGTCTTTGACCAGTTGATATCAAATCCCGAGACTGCACCAAAGGCGTTAACTATTTGAATAAGTTCGGGAAGTGAAGTATTAGTACGATTTATAAAAAACAACATGTCCTCCGCATATAGAGAGATGCGGTCCTCTCCTCCTAGTATCCCAAACCCCTCAATCCCGGAGTACTGCCTAACTTTAGCAGCGAGGGGCTCAATATAAATATCGAATAACAATTAAAATTACTTAATAAAAAAAAAAATTTCCCTTTACACTACAAAGTGCCAAACATAACTGTAAATATATAAACCAAGATAAATTATTATTATGCTCTCTTTGTGTCAACTCCAAAAAAGGAAGTAGATCTCTATTACTCACCACTTGTGCAACATACAGAATATTGTTTTTTTGCCAGTATTTATCTTTAGCTAGATCGTCCAACTCCTGAAAATAATAATTATGCCAAAGTGGCATACAGTGGAGAGATCCCCTTATTCCCAACCAACCTCTAATAGTGCTCCACATCTTAATAAATAACTTTCTAGATTCCCTATAATCCGGTTGAACTCTTAATAATAACCCAGACTCTAATAATTTAAACATATTATCATATGTAGATCTACTCAACAAATTCCTACAAAGTGGACTTTCCTCCCAGTGGTTATAAAGCCATAGCTGTGAAGCTATAAAATAGCCCTTAAAATAGGGAAGGTTTAGCCCACCCTGTTCCATCGGCTTATAAAGGTATTCCAATTTAAGCCTCACCCGCTTTCTTCCCCAAAGCAAATCATTAATAATTCTCTCAATTAAGTTAAATTGTCCAAGTATTCAACTAGAGGGATGGGGAAACATATTTTTGAATTTAAGTTCATTATCTCATAATTTTAATCACATTTTAATACAATCTAATATTTTTCATCGATTATATGTCACGCCCCTATGGCTTAGTAAATGTGCCCATGGTGCGGATCACCTACACAAGGTAGAATGTTTCATATTGAATGATCTTTCTAAGTTCAGTAGTTATAAATATAAAAATCTTGGTTACCTGGGTCTGGTTTTTACGATATATACCTAATGTAAATTCATGGATAAATTTGGGTAACAAAGTTAAAAATTCTTAGAATATTCTATATAAGCAAAGAAATGCTGAAGAGAAGTAGACCAAGATATGGGAGGCTTGGAGGTTCTAAACCTCGTTGGTATATTTGGCTTGACTTGCTTTTCTTATATCTCTTATAACCTTATATCCTTTTTTTTTGTTCTTTACTCTCGCCTTCTCTCTTTTGAGTGATAGTGAGATTTGAGACGCATTGCAAGGGTGGGGAAGGGGGGTTGGGAATTGGTGGTTTATGGGGAAAGAAAAGTATAATAACATTGTATTCTGATTTGTACTAAAAGTTGCATTTTATTTGTTTTATTCTAATAAAGATATATAAAAAAATATCCTCAATCCACAATGGGAATTCCTAAAAATATAGAGGAGTTGGGGTAATATCACCATCTTAACCAGGGATATTCTGTCAGCTCTAGATAAAGGAAGTCGAAGCCAGACCGTAACTTTTAACCTCAATTTACCTATCAATGGAATCAGATTTAGTTGTAAAAATTTTCAACTTCAGGGGATATAGTCATGCCCAAATATTCAAATGAATCAGAAATCCTAAGCAAACTCAAGGGCCCCTGAGGGATATTCAGGTCTATCCACAGACATAAGCGTTGTCTTTGACCAGTTGATATCAAATCCCGAGACTGCACCAAAGGCGTTAACTATTTGAATAAGTTCGGGAAGTGAAGTATTAGTATGATTTATAAAAAACAACATGTCCTCCGCATATAGAGAGATGCGGTCCTCTCCTCCTAGTATCCCAAACCCCTCAATCCCGGAGTACTGCCTAACTTTAGCAGCGAGGGGCTCAATATAAATATCGAATAACAATGGGGAGAGTGGACAACCCTGACGGGTACCTCTACTCAAAGAGAAGCTCTCCGTCAAGCTTCCATTAGCATTCAATTTTGCAATAGGGGACTTATACAGAAGCTTAATCAAATCCCATCCTTCCCAAAACCTTCCCAATCAAATCCCACCCTTCCCAAAACCTTTCAAAGGAATCCCCACTCCACCTTGTCAAACGCCTTAGAGGCGTCTAAAGACAGAATGGAACGAAAGACCCCCCCCCCACTAGAACTGTATATTAGCAAACAGATGATGCAAATTATAGTGAGTACCCTTATTAGGAATAAACCCATTTTGATCAGGGTGTATAAATGATGTAATAACCTTGAATAGCCTTGTATTCAGAAGCTTCGTATCTGTATTCAATAAAGAAATAGGCCTATATGACCCCATATCTAAGGGGTCCTTCCCCTTTTTCAATATTAATGTTATTGCAGCCTCTGTCATTTAATCTGGATCCTAAAAACACCCTCAATAAACGAGGGAGGATAATCTCCCCATATTTACGATAGAATGTCGTATGGGAGTCCATCTGACCCAAGGGAAGAATTTCCCGAAAATGCCTTCAGTGCAGCCTCTAGCTCCTCTAGACAGAGATCCCTATCTAGAAACTCCCTCTGAGTATCGGTAAGAACTGGAAGAGAAATAGAGTCCAAATATGAAATGCTTCAAATTGGTTCCCTTTATATGCTCTTGTTCTTCAATAATTATACCCTCAGATAAATGAATACTGACTATCTCTTTTTTTGTTCTTGGTTAGAGATCACTCTCGCCAAAAGTTTCCCTGGTCTCCCCACTTCACAAAAATATTTTTGTACCTTAAAAAAGAGTCTCTGCTGGGCCTTTTCCAAGAGAAAGTCAGCATACGCCTGGCTTGCATTCTGCATAGTTTCTCTATTTCCTGGAGTTTTTTTCTTAGAGAAAACTCATTCATGGCAACTAACGCTGCTTCTTTTAACTCCCCCCAATTCTCACCGTATCTCTTTTTTAGATTTAAAATGTTATAAACAAAAATTCCCCTCATAAAAGCCTTAAATGCTTCCCATACCAGTTGGACTCTGGCTGTGTTATCGTTACTATCCAAAAAGCACCCCATCTCCTGTTTCAGCCATTCATGAGTATCCTTATCCATTATAAAAATACTATGGGGGTTCAGTCTAAATAGAGGTCTTACTTTATAATCATTGCCCCCCATGATTAATTCGAGAGATAAGGGTACATGGTCCGATAAAGACATGGAATTTCCAGATTTACTTATACAGGAGTAAGCTCTTTTCCCTTTTCCAACCCATCCTCATGCATCCACATAACCTGCTTCCACACAAATACATGCCAAGGGGGGCCCTTGGGCTGGAATGTAAGTATCTCCCCCAAAGATGAAACAGAATAAGTGGCTACACCCTGCTAGCAGACAATGATACGTAGGTGCTCACCCAATGGTTATCACCCAAAGCCTAAAGAATGCAGGAAAAACAAGTAACAATGAGGGGGCACACTGCTCCAATTGGGTCATGCACAGGGTGATACATCAAGTGTAAAGTTGATACATCAAATATAAAATGTATTAATTAAAATTGCGTGAAAATAAAGAACTCAGTGCAACCTTGCAGGCTTAATTTAGTTCAGTGCAAATCTCTGCAAGCTAAATGTTGATAAGACTCCTTCATAAGACAACACATCTAACAAATAACCCTAAAGTGGCTAAAAACAGTCCATAGTTAGATAGCTGCCAATCAAGTTCCAATACGGTTTCTAATAGCTCCACTTTCAGTCCAGTCTATATCAGGTGCAAAGCTACAGGTAAACTGGCTGATGGTCCCGATACAGGCAGAGCGACCTTTCTTCTTGGGTCGCAATGTACCTTAAAGTACTTCCACAGTCTCACAATAAGTGTTTGAATAGAGTAAATCACTGCAGCCGCATGAATTTGCTTCTTACCTCCTTCCCGGCGTGTGTCAGTTAGTTGCCCTCCGCGCGTGTGAGCCTTCCTGGCACCACTGGCGTCCCACGTGGTGACGGTCCTGACGTGGCGTCCCACGTGACCTGAGGCTAAGCGGAGCGAATCGGGGATAGGAGGAATAGCTGTTGCCGGGTCCTAGCGCCTGAGGATGGCAATTTCTTCTGGCGTTTACAGACGGCAATTCCTTCAGTACTAAAACATTAAAAACAAAGTCGACAGTCTTGTTGCTGAGCCTCTGCGGATGGTACTATATGTGAAGGACAACACCGGGCACGCGGGGCTTATATCCTGCTGCCCTCCGTGTGCACCTCATCCCCCACCTCACTCGGCACTGGCAAGTTCCACAAAGAGATCCTATATACTTCTGGATTCATAACACAATTAAAGTCCCCCCAATAACTAGCGAGGGACATTCAGACCACTGGATCCACAAAGGTTAATAAACAATTAAAGAGGACCTTTCATGACTTCTAAAGATATCAACTAAGGATGCTCACATGGAGAGCGGCGCCCAGGGATCTCCCTGCACTTACTATTATCCCTGGGCGCCGCTCCATTCTCCCAGTATAGGCGCCGGTATCGACGCTCACCAAGTTATAGTAGGCGGGGACTTGGTGGAATTGGTTATAGTAGGCGGAGCCTGCCCTTCATCTCCTTCTCCCCGGCTGTAGTGCTGGCCAGTCGCAGCGCAGAGCTCATAGCCTGGGAGTTTTTTTTCTCCCAGGCTATGAGCTCTGCGCTGCGATTGGCCAGAAGGAGGTGAAGGGCAGGCTCCGCCCACTATAACTTAGTGAGCACAGATACCGGAGCCTATACCGGGAGAACGGAGCGGCGCCCAGGGATAATAGTAAGTGCAGGGAGATCCCTGGGCGCCGCTCTACATGTGAGCATACTTGGTTTATATCTTTAGAAGTCATGAAAGGTCCTCTTTAAGTACGTATAAAGAAAAGGGGAACGGGATATAAACAAAAGCCAAAATACACAATCTTCCAGAGAGTTTCACATAGAGAAAAACAAACCTTCCCTGCTTATCGATAGAAGATTCCTCGCAGACAAAATCAATTCCCCAATGAATCAGGACTGTAACACCTCTGGAGTAGCTAGTAAAGGTAGAATGATAAGTCTGCGCTGCCCATCCCCTTCGAAGTCGCAAAGCCTACTCCTCAGTAACATGAGTCTCAACCAAGCAAGCAATCGCTGGTAGATGTCTCTGGACCTGGTCAAAAACCGCCTGTTTTTTAATCTTATACCCCAGATCTCGCACATTCCAGGAAAAATTCTAACTGCCATCAGACTAGCCAACAGATTCCCATAATATAGATATATACCAAATCCCTGCCTCCAACCCCACCATCTTAGGAGACGCATAGCAACCCATCCCACAACCCTCCCCCCACACTTCCTGATCTTCCACAACACTGTACAGATCTCTCACCTAAGACCACCCCTCCCCCTCTTCTACCGCCATCTAAAGTAGAAATAGGGAACAAAAAAAGGAAAAGGTGATCATGAAAAAACTGCTTTGATATTATTCCGACCCAGCCAGTCTGTAACAGTTTGCAGTATCAAAAAAAATGAGTTTCACCATTGAAAATTATTCGCAGTTTAGCTGGATAGACAAATGAATATTTAATGTCCTTTTCCTGTAAACATTTTTTAGCAACCATAAAACTGAGTCTCTTTTCCTGGATCTCTTTAGAGAAATCCGGAAAGAAAAGAAATTTACTTCCATTTTATACAATAGGAGGACACTCCCCTGCCCTTCTCAAAACCTTATCTCTGTCTCGTGACTTCAGTATCTTCACCAACAGTATCTGTGTCTGCCTTCCAGTGATAGGTTTACCTGGTGTACCCTTTTCACCAGAAAAAAAGGCAAAAAATTTTCCTTTCCAAACTTTTCCTGAATTAAGGTTTGTATCATTTCGGCAAGATTTTTTTCTTCAGAGCCTTCAGGCAGACCCAAAATTCTCAAATTACATCTCCTAGACCGGGCCCTTCAGATCCACCACCTTCTTTTTAAGAATGGTAACCTCCATTATCAATGTGGAGATTTCAGATTTAGATATTTTAGCTTCAATCTCCAAAACGCCCCCACTGTTTTTACTATAAAAAGACAGGTTCTTGATCTGGTGGTCCTTCATCCACACCTTGACCTGGCAGTATAAAATGGAGCATTGTCCTGCTGAAAACAATCATCAGAGTTGGGGAACATTGTCAGAGTAGTAATTATGTTGATTCTAGGAAAATATATTTTATTTATGCTATTTTCTTACATTTATTTTACTGGTTTTTATTTTATGTTCAAATGTTTTCATCCGATATACAGATTCTGCTTGCATTCTTCTATATAGAAGCATGTGCGGCGTGCCGCCCCCCCAGGGCCGATCGAGTCCCAGTGTTTAGGAATGCCGAGTGGTATGTTGTGGCCCTAATAGTTTGTGTCACGGTGACTCTACCTGGATACTGTCACTCCCCGGGGTCAGGCTCCGCAGCAACAAAAGAGTTGTAGTTGGTGGAGTAAGTAGAGTCCAGACAAAGTTTAACGATTTTTACTTGAATAAACTGACAAAAAACATGTCATCCAAACAATACTTGATCTTTCTCTAGGTTAACTGGCAGGTGAATTGTAATACTTTACTTTATCCCTCTACTGCTGTGCTATTCTCTGGCTTCAGTCTGGTTCCTATCAGCTTCACTGACTGTTTCTCGCAGAGGTACAAAGTCCTTTTATATATCATGTGCTGCTCTCTGAGCTACTTTCCCAAAGCTCCTGCAGCAGTGAGTGGATAAGCTCCCTCACCACACAGCTTCACTCAATAGCTCCAACTCTCCACTCCACCTCTCAACCTCTCCACTCTCATATAGCTTCCTCATACCAGTCCCTTGGTAGGAAGCAGGGCTCGCCCATTACTGCCCAAATGGGGGAGAATGGAATGGTAAGTTCCATTCTATCTAACGGTGCTCTCTGCCAGATACACTGCCACCTGCTGGACAACCAGGCATGGTGCATGAAATATAATACATAACAGTTATAGCAATATAATTAAGGCACAGTATCAGAGGACCTGGAATTAAATGACATTCTTTTTTAAAGACCACTGATGTGTCCAATGGTTAGTGAAGTTCCTTTCACTTTCCTATCTGCTTCTCCAGTCTTTCATCTCATGGTGTTAAGGAGAACTAGTTTAGTTGCCCATAGCAACCAGATTGCATCTTTCATTTTTAAAGGAGCTCTGAAACATAAAAGATAGAACCTGATTGGTTGCGATGGGCAACTAAGCCAGTTTTCCTTTACAGTTTCCATAAATCTCCTCCATTGTCTCTAAGCTCTAGGAATTGTTTATCCCAGAGCAGCAGATACAGGGTTATTCTGACAATTATTTCTATTACTTGGTCATTACTTTTGGTCTGAGACTCTGGATCATGGCTGCAGCCGTTATGTATTGAGCTGCTGCTATATCGCTGGCTGATTAGATATTTGCAGGAATGGACAAGTGTAATGGTGACCTAATAGAAATCAGACATATTCACAAATAATGGCACATATGTACATGGCCACCTCTCCATCATGAATAGATACCAGGAGAGCTATGTGCTTGTGATGGGGGTTCCAACTTTCTATCACTCAGACCACACAGATGTTCAGTCACAGTGTCCTATATATTATCAGTCTAATCTCAGCTCAGCATTAGATCCTCCAGATCTGGTCTGACTGTATTACCTTGAATTGTTTCTCATAGGGAGCCACTTCCAATAGCTAGCACTGCTGAGATGGCTTTCTTTCTTGGAAAATATTTATTTGCAACTTCCAGATATGTTAACTTGGTTTCTGTGATTTCATCCCTATCCCATCATAGAAAACGTTATGTTCCAGTTGTGTTCAGGTCTAAATGATAATGACCAGTGAGATGTTCTTAAAAATAATATATTTTATTTAAAAAAAGATACAAAATGTGTCAAATAAATAGATAAATATATAATATATAAATATATAAATAAGTGGTTCAAGTCACAGGTGCAGCCGCCGACTGGGGACTCTTGTTTGACCAGTGAGGGTTCTTTTCAAAATGTCTTCACCATATTCGTCCGGAGAGGCGAGCGGCCTGTAGTAGATTGTGCTTTATGCGTACATGGATTATTTTCCGGGCGCACTCTGTGTCATCCTGCAGAATAGAAAGATGTAAGACGCTAGTCTGTTAGTCATGGAAAGAGACCATGGGGACTTGCGACCATTTTAGGTGTAAAATAATTGCAAGTCCCCTTTTCTAACCGACCGTTCGATAATATTTAGTTGCATGGACAGTTTTACACTATGTCTATCAGCTGAGCGTGACGGGGGCAGGGGCAAGTTGAGGGCTGGAGCCCCGAACCTGGCAAATTTACAAACATTTTTGCCTGGAGGGCTGGCACAATTTTGACTGCCACAGATATGCCTAATTTATGACGAGGTGCACACCCTATCATAAATTAGACAAATCTAACAGCGTTGTAGAGGGGGAAACTAAGACCAGCATAAAAAGGCGGTCTTAGTAAATGTGCCCCATTTGTGATAACGAATATACGGAAATCCGTAGCACTCATCAGTTGAAGACAGTCCGGTTTAATTGATTTACATCAGCAGCTTAGTGACAGCAACATTTCGACCCTAGCGGGTCTTTCTCAAGCAGTGCTCAGACTGTGAGATCAGACATGAAAACTGGATTATGAAGACCTACCTGCTCTTCTAAGATCTTTTCCAGCTTACTGAAATATTCACTTATCATCTTCACAGATACATTATTTTCTGTGGTCCTGGAGATCTGAAGAGAAATAAAACCAGTTGATTAATGACTGTCTAGTTAGTATAACACTCAGGACAGCTCTATGTCACTCGCTATAGAACTTACACAGCCTTTCAGCACATTTGCATGGTGATCTAGATCCTCCTGAAGCCGTCCCCAGGCTGCCTGGTTGATCACAAGTTTCTCCTGTTGCTTTGTGTAGAACTGGATGATTTTGTATAATAGTTCGCGCACTGTTATGGCTGCAGATTCAACCTGTAAATTCAGTGTCACCAGAATTGTTAAACTAGTCACTTCCCAAGATGTTTCAGTTATCCTCTATGGAGAGGTTGTGGAACTTGTGGTGGAAGCAGTGGTGTAATGATCATGGTCACAGGCAATGCATCCCAAACCAGGCATAGAAAGGGTTTTTTATTACTGTGTAGCTCTATTACTGTATGCCCCCAAAAGGCGCATGATTACCATCTGGGGCACTATGAGTGAGGTGTTTGTGTATAGGTGTGAAAAAAGTTAAAGGTGCTAGAGCGAGGAGGCAATTATGTCATTGTGTTAAATTCTACAGAGATTAAAGAAGTCTTAATAGTCCAAAATTTGCCCTTGGTCCATAAGACTCTAGGGTCCTGCTGGATCTTTCTATATCTTTCTATTGTCTATATCATTGAATTAATGGAGTATTGTAAAATTTTGCATACACTGGTTTCCTTCTCATCCACCTGAAACCTGAAGACCATTAAATACTCTGATGATTGCTGAAAGAGGTAACACACAGAGATTGATTTACTGTACCTGACTAGTATTGTAGAGATGACGAGTGTCCGGGAGGGTTATGTTGGTCAGACATTCTTCAGATATCTTGTTCTCTGAAATCTGGAAGAGAATATTTAATCAGTAGGAGAAACTTCATACTTATAGGGCCTTCTGAAGTAGAAAACTAATTTTTAACACTGTATTAGAAAATTTGAAGACAATAGAGGAAAGTCTACCCAATAACGATTCTCATCTATAGACTAGAGCAGACATCAGATACAAAGAATATTGCTGGCATGTTAGTGAACACTATTCAGTGATTAGATAAATAAAAATTCTACCATAAAGAAATGTTTGAAACGGTTAATGAAAGCACTGTGGTCTTGGACCTTGGAACCAAACCCGAATTCGGGAAATGTTTTTTTACAGTACAAATTAATTTATGAAGTTATTGCAAAGCAATAACTCCGGCTCATCAGAGCGAATACATTCTAATACTGTACAAAGCTCCCGCTCCGTACAGTAATAGAACGAAGTTTTATGCGAATCGACTTCGCATGTTTCATCCCAGGTCGATTCGCTCATCCCTAATTATGACCTATGCACCACCTACAGTTCCAATAATGCAGGTGAAGGGGAAATGCAGACACGAGTGCAAGGAGCTCACCATTTGCTCAAAGTTGTTAAGCATCTTGCTGAGAAGATCTTTGTGATTGTCTTGGAGCCATATGCACTTCTTGGAGTAAACAACAGAATTGATGCAGAACAGGAGAAGGAAAGTCCAGGTATTGACTGGAGACATTATCTGGCTGGAGGATACACTGAGGAGAAGATATGGAGTTGAGCAGGAGATTCTGGGTTCTTCTGTCCTGTTCTTGTCTTCTCTCAGTGCTGGGCTCCATCTTCATAGCTTCAGTTATATATGTAGAAAAAAAAAACGACATGTCAAAAAAGTGAATGCATCCACCAAGCTGGGATCTTCCAGAGTTTCATTTTTCTTACAGAAGAGGAATTTTTAGGTTATTGAATGAATTGATGATTGTGGAGACATCTAGTGGTGATTTTACATAATTCAAGCCAAAGTTCCTCTATACTATAGAGATGAGCAGATTTCCCAAAATGAATTTTGGATCTGATCGGTGTTATTTTATTATTTCCAAGAGGTTCGACCTGAATCAAAAGTGTCCCAATTGGCCTGAAAAGTCATCTATGACACTTTGAAGTTTCCTTCTTTTTCTATAGAGGTTTGGGATGTAAGGAAGCAGAAATAAGTCAAATTCAGAGGTTTTTCCTGAATCTCTAGGGCCCTAATGCAAAATCTGTAATAGGCCCCCCATCTACCATGTGCCATTTATTAATCCTGGTATCTTTTCTGTGGCAGAGGGGCTGTGCAGAAAACTCTGTAGTCTTCAGGAAAAATCTTCATGATGATCTGGACCAAATGGAGATGAAAAAGAAAGTATACAATGCAAATCAGTGGAGATGTCAATGGATTTACATTTGCTATGCCCATTAATCCTTTTAAAATTTGTTTAAATCTTTATTAGAAATTAAGGTGACTTTAAATTGATTTTGGGGGAGGGGGTGCCATTTGCCCTCCCCACAGATAGGAGATCTTAAAACCCTGACAAAAATTCTCTGGTTTCATTTTACAGTGAAGAATCTCTATGTGATGGACAGGAAGTGCAGACATCAGAAGCTAAGTCCTCTGGTAAAGGCTGTTGGCATTTCCTGCATTGTCTGTGTCTGGATTTAATCTTCCTGGAGAATACATGACTTCCTGGCTGAGTGCAGCTGACAGACAGCTTGGATTAGCCAATCAGTGCTGCAGCAGACAGAGAGATGCCCTAGCACAGTGATGGGCAACGTGCGGCTCTCCAGCTGTTGCAGAACTACAACTCCCAGCATGCAAAGCCTGTCTATAGCTATCAGCCTACTGTAGGGCATGGTGGGAGTTGTAGTTTAGCAACAGCTGGAGAGCCGCACGTTGCCCATCACTGCCCTAGCAGAATGAGCTAAACCTCATTCTGTGCTGGGTTGTGAATTAGGGTGAATGGGTCTTGTTAGGATACTTTCACACTTGCGTTATTCTTTTCCAGCATAGAGTTCCTTCAAAATGGCTCAATACCGGAAAAGAACTGATCAGGCATATCCCAATGCATTCTTAATGGATTGAAATCCGTTCAGTTTGCATCAGTATGCCTTCCGTTCAGTCACTGTCAGGCTTTTTGGCCGGACATAATACCGCAGCATGCTGCGGTATTATGTCCGTCCAAAATGCCTGATCAGTCGCCGGAATGCCGGATCCCATTGACTTGCATTAGTGCCGGATCCGGCATTGTGAAACAACTGAAGGACGAATCCGTAATCCGGAAAACTGTGAAAAAGACTGCAAGACGGATCCGTCCATCCGCATGACAAGTGGAGGGACGGATCCGTTTTTGCAATGCAGTCATCCGGATCCGTCTACAAATGCTGTCAGTTGTCACACTGAATAGCGGATCCGGCTGGCAGCTCTGACGACGACTAACGCTAGTGTGAAAGTACCCTTAAACACCACACCACGTTTTTGAATGGGTCTTACCCATCTTATGGCAGTCAAAAATCAATCAAGATTGTATTCTACTGACAGGGAGAGTGAAGGGAAAGGATACAGTTACAAAGAAGAAGAAGAATTGTGTGTGTAGAATAGGAGCAGGGAAGTTGTCAGCCAGGGAGTGAGAAGTGAGGAGCGGAGGCTGGCTATGCCTCCTAGCACAGCTGCAGTTGTTGCAAACCTAAAAAGCCTACCTACAAGGACATCTTTTCACCCCCCCCATTTTCACAAGAATTCTTTTTTTCGGGGGTGGAATAAACGAAAACTATACAACACATGTTCTACCATCAATCTAGCATAGCATATAGAATACTACTGAGAACTATGTGTCAGGTCATCTCACATATTTAATGAAAAAAAATGTTTTTTGTTTGAAAAACCATATAAATTATTGATCCAGAACAAAATATTAGGGCTAAATCCGTTTATAATTTATTTTTAATTTTTTTTGGAAGGGGTCATTGAATTTAATTAAACCAGCATATAGGTGATCAGTGCACCAATACATAGGTAGGGCAAAAATTTACCTGTGAGTGTTAATGTGAAATTCAACGTCAGGTCTCAATTGTCCATTTCCGTTTATTTTATTTCCACACGTTTGGAAGGAGGAGGAGGTGCTTCCACTGAGGAAGAGGATGATGATAATGACAATAACAACGGCCATGACACCCGATTGTCTCAGTGGGGGGGGGGGGGGGCGGAGTTGGAAAGAACTGGCTCCTCAGGCACGCTGGCCAGAATGGTGAACTGTAGACCCACTTGCTTATGCAGTTACAGGCGAATCGGTGATATCAAGCAGTCTGATGATTACTGTATAGCCATGCTTTTAGACCCTCGCTATCAACACAAAATGGCGGAATGTTTTCCTCCCTCCGTTAGGGAGGCCAAATTACGTTATTACCAGGAAGCACTGTGTAGGCAGCTTTCCACAGCTTACGCTGAGCAGACGCCTGCCACCAGCATGTCTGCAAGCTAGGCCCCTTTCCACCCTCAGAAGTCACCCCCTCTCCTGCCACCACAAGCAGCAGAAGCAACAATAGCAGTAGCAGCAGCAGCAAACTTAGTCTCAGTTAGGCAGTTTTTCCATGTGCCAAGCCAGGCTGAGGCCAGTCAGCAAGCCAACAGCTCCGGCCTCTATGACCAAGTTCAGGCCTACCTAAACTCTGATCAGTCTCTGGCGCATATCCTGACCTCATCGATTTCTGGGCACACAGACTGGAACAGTGGTCTGAACTGGCACACCACACTCTCTTTCGTCAAACTTGCCCAGGGAGGGTTTTCAGCGCTGCAGGGGGTGTGTACACCAAGTTGTCCTCTGCCAGTGTCCATAACATCCCTTTTGTCAAAATGAACTAAGTCTGGTTTGGGGAGGATTTTCACGCTCATCTGGCTAAATAGATCTTGCCTTGTTGGCAGTGCCCCATCTTGCCGCTGTTTCTGGCTGCTTGCCTCCATCATGCCAATGCCACCATCATGCGACTGCTGCAACCTGCCAACCGTCCTGTTTTGTAAGGCTGGTGCGGCCTCCATCATGCCACACCCACCATTATGCCAATGCTGTGACCTGCCAACCATCATGTACTGTATGGCTGCTGCCATTTCCATGATGCCACCGCCACCATGATGCCACTGCTGTGTTCTGCCAATCATGATATTCTGTACATCTGCTGCTGCTGCCTCCATCATGCCACCACCATTATCCTGCCACTGCTGCAACTTGCCAACCATCATGTTCTGTACAGCTGCTGCTCAGGGGCATAGCTAAAGGCTCATGGGCCCTGGTGCAAGAGTTCAGCTTGGGGACCCACTTTCCTCGAAGCTTTGAGGCAAGGGGCAGGGGTGCACCTACCTTATCTGCTGCCTGAGGCAAAAATTGAAACGGCACCCCCCATGCCAAATTCTCAATCTAACCCTTTCCCTCCAGCCCTACTGCTGGATTTCTAGTAACTGGCTTGGCGATCCTATTAATTTCTTAGACTGAACAGAGGCAGACTGATGCATTCTGAGCGGATCCTTTTCTATTCAGAATGCATTAGGGCAAAACTAATCCGTTTTGGACCGCTTTTGAGAGCCCTGAACAGATCTCACAAACGGAAAGCCAAAACGCTAGTGTGAAAGTAGCCTTATACAAAGCATCTGCCACTACTACCATCACCGCCTGTACTATTACTACTTCTACCACATAGACAGCTGTTCGACTGCCTTGTATGTTCCATGCTATGCTGCTTCTGCTGCTGCTACTATTGCGGCGGCATTCCACTATACTCATACCCTATTCACATCCACGCTGCACTGCTACTGCTCTTAATTAAAAAGGGAGCATTTGTTTAGGCTTGTTTGCAAGGAGCCACTTTTCCTTCTGAGAATCAACACTTATGTGTGTTGTATGGGCAGGCATTCTGACCCTGTCAAGGCATAATTTTTGGATGCTTGGTTCCCCCCCCCCCAAGACACTTTTTTTTATCCTATAAAACCATGTGTGATTAAATATCATCTGCCCCTGATAAGGGACTATTTTTTGAACCTTTGAAATATGAAAAAGCATAACACATGTGCCGCTGCGGTGTGTTTTTAAACACATTCTATATTAATGCTGTGAAACATGCGTTTACCCATAGCTATGTATGTCAGTGTCACTCACCATTTACTATTGCTGTCATTGCGTTTGAGAGCTTGGAGAGGGGGGAGAGAAAAAAATCATTAAAAATAAAAAGACAATTTTTCTTTGAGTCCTATGATACTAGAGGGTGTTATATACCAATTTTCAGGGCTATTGTAGCAACTTAGTTTCGGCCGAAACCAATTTGGGTCCAAACCAAACATTAAAAAAAAACTTGGCGAACCTGAACTGAAGCTCCAGTGGTTCGTCCATCTCTAGTTTGGATTGAGTCTCTGGATCATGGCTGCAGCTGTTATGTATTGAGTTGCCACATCATTGGCTGATTAGATGTTTGCAGGAATGGACAGGTAAAGGTGACCTAATAGACATCTGATGCAATCACATATGTTTATGGCCACCTCAGCTTTATGCATGTGTTATGGGTTCTATCACTCAGACCACATAAATGTTCACTCAGTGCCCTCTATATCATCAGTCTACTCTTAGCTCAGCATTGAATCCTCCAGATATGTTAACTTGGTTTCCATGTTTTCATCCCTAAACTATCAAAGAAATGATTTGTTCCAGTTGTGTTCAGGTCTGTATGGTAATGATCAGTGAGCGACTCTTGCAAATAATATGTTTTATTAAAAAAGATATAAAATGCAAAAATGTCAAATAAATATATAAATAAGTGGTTAAATCCACGGGTGTGGCCGCTGTCTGGAGACTCTGACCAGTCATCTGACCAGTGAGTTTTTTTTTCAAAATGTCTTCACTGTATGCGTCTGGAGAGGCGAGCGGCCTGCAATATATTGTGCTTTATGCATACATGGATTATTTTCCGAGCACACACTGCATCACACTGCTGAATATAAAGATGTAAAGTGAGACACTACATTCTGCTGGTCATGGAAAGAGTCACGTAGGTAATAAGATGACGAGTAAGGGTATGTATGAATTCAAAGCCTAAAAATGATACCCTAAAAAGCTTCACTATATATATTAAAAATCTGCATGTTACATACTGATTTAGTTGAAATGAAAAAATGAGGAGACGCTCACTTTTACTTTTCTCAGGAAAGGTGCTCCTGGCCGTTCTGGATCACCCCCACCAGAAGAAAAAGTCAATTTAGATACTGGCGGCGGGCACTCATATATGGACAGAACGACTGGAAAGTAGTTCTAAAAAGTGCTTTAATGATCCCAAATAATGTTAGTACATCAATGAATGCAAAAAAAAATAATAAATAGATAATAGATGAATAAATCTATAGCATGCTCAGATAAAAAATAAATAAAATATACTCAGATAAAAAATATAGTGGAATGCTCCCTGATTATCACCATTGATTATAGGGGTGTCACTGGGGTGTCAAACTGCTGACACATGGTATGTTGCAATCGTTCAAGAGCAATAACGTGGCATGTACGGTATATCTCTATCAGAGATGGCACAGCAATTGTATATGCAGATGGTCTATTGACGTGGGACAGAGAATGACAGGAAAAGTCCAAACCGATCCTCTCTTTGGATTGAGGATCGCTCTTTTAGATAAAAGATCGCTGGATGTCTCCAATTTCGTACAACTGATGTAAAACGGTGCCAGCTGAATTGTGAATGTCTCTATTGTATCGAATGTAAGAATACCAAATCAATCATATATGTCTCACACCTGAAGTGGATCAATAGGCCACATAAGCGATGTATCAAAGTCCGTTTATGTTGATATAATAACGATGATGTTTCCCACATCAAGTGGGCTTACCTCCGCTCTTCGTATGAGGTTACAGTTTGTGCCAGATAGTTGCTGATTTTGGTGTGGATTGAGCTGTAGATTTTACTACATTGTAAATGAAAATCCACTACATTTCTGAAACAGATAGGACATGCTGCAATTTAATCCACAGCATTCATAGAATCCATGGGGGATTTCTTGGGGCTCATACACACGTAAACGATTGGTCTGCAATATAAGGGCCATACTGTAGCTGTGTGCACTCCGTGGTGTGCATGCAGATCCATTGACTTGAATAGGTCTGTAAGAGAAGACCGAACATAGGACTTCACCTATCTTTTGTGGAGCAGAGGCACGGATAGGAAGCCCATGGAAGAGCTTCTGTGGGCTTTCTGGTCCATGCCACCGCACTGCAAAAAGATAGAACATCTTTTATCTATGGCTGTATCTTGCAGAGCGTGGACCCATTAATGTCAATAGGTCCACATCCACAAACGGTCAAGGCCCGTGCATTGTGGACCACTATTTGTGGTCTGTAGCATGGGCACGGGGCCCTTACGCTCGTGGCCATAAGCCCTTTTGCTGTGAGTGAAGGACATTTGTAAAAACCCCATTCACTAACATTCATAACGAAATTCCTCAACATACTGTATGTTGAAACCATTGTAAGTTGAGTAATTGATTCCAAAGCTCCAAAATGTCATCCAAGATTTCCCAAGATGTTTCAGTTACCCTGTAAGGAGAGGTTGAGGTGGAAGCAGTGTTGTAAAGAAAGGCAATGCAATCCAGACCAGGCAACAAAAAAAAGGGGTTATATTACTGTGTGGGATACCAAAACGGGCATTATTACCATCCGGGGCACCACGAGTGGTGAGTTTGTGCAAAGTTGGAGAAATGGTGGGAAAGGTGCAGCGGTGCAGTTATATGTTCTTAAGCCCCTTTTGGTGTGTATTAGTGGCAAAAAATATATATATTTGGCGTTCAGTGGTGCAGTTATATGTTCTAAAGACCTTTTTGGCGTGTATTAGTGATAAAAAAAATATATATTTGCCGTTCAGCGGTGCAGTTATATGTTCTAAAGCCCTTTTTGGGAGTGTATTTGTGGCAAAGAATATATATATTTGCCGTTCAGCTGTGCAGTTATATGTTCTAAAGCCTTTTTTGGCATGTATTAGTGGAAAAAATATATATATTTGCCGTTCAGTCGTGCAGGTATATGTTCTAAAGCCCTTTTTGGCATGTATTAGTGACAAAAATATATATATTTGCCATTCAGCGGTGCAGTTATATGTTGTAAAGCCTTTTGTAGCATGTATAAGTGGAAAAAAAATAAGGGCCTATTTCAGCAGTGCAGTTACATGTTCTAAAGCTTTTTTTGGCGTGTATTAGTGGGAAAAAAGGCCGTTATTTTAATTAGCTGTTGTGTGGTGAAGTGAGAAAATTACAGACTTTTTTGGCGTGTTTTCATTTCCTTTTTATTTATTTATTTGAGCTTAGTCTACTTTCACACTAGCAATTTTGCTGGATCCGGCAGGGTTCAGTAACAACGCTTCCGTTACTGATAATACAACCATCTGCATTCGTTATGAACGTATCTAGTTGTATTATCTTTAACATAACCAAGTCGGATCCATCATGAACTCCATTGAAAGTCAATGGGGGACGGATCCATTTTCTATTGTGTCAGAGAAAACAGATCAGTCCCCATTGACTTGCATTGTGGGTCATGCTGCGGTTTGTTCTTCGGTATGAGAACGGAACGGAATGCATTTTGGGGCATTCCGTTCTGTTCAGTTACGTTTTGTCCCCATTGACAATGAATGGGGACAAAACTGAAGCATTTTTTTTCCGGTATTAAGACCCTATGAAGGATCTCAATACCGGAAAATAGAAACGCTAGTGTGAAAGTAGAGGCACAGGTCGCAGCAGAGTAATGGGGTGTGGTGGCAGGAGTCGCAGCGAGAGTCCTGAGCTCCCGGTGTCATCTAGTGGTCGTGTATTGACCAGCAACCCAGCGGTTCTTGAATGGTTGACTCGGTAATCCACTTCATCCCAAGTGACATCAGACACCCCCAGCCAAGAGTCGGTGGGTTCATCAGACACAACCCATAGTTGGCATGGCCCGGGAGCAGGCCCTGTGCCCTCACCTGTCCTCAACCTGCCTCTGTCCTTTTCTGTTTCCCCAGCCAGAGAAGTATTATATGCTGTGGGCTAAGCTCCATTATACAGAAAGGACAAGCTACTAGAGGACAGTCAGCAGCTACTGGCCAGCCAAGATGTGGAGGAGACATCCGCCGCTTCCTCTGGTAGGCGGGCAAGTAGTGGTGAGGAGAGTGACGTGGGAGCTGGTGTTGCGAGCATTCAGCAAAAATGCTTCCGTTACTAATAATACAAAGGTCTGCATCCATTATGAACGGATCCGGGGGACGGATCCGTTTTCTATTGTGTCAGAGAAAACTGATCCCTCGCCACTGACCTGCATTGCATGCTGCGGCTTGTTCTCCGGTATGAGAACAGAACGTAATGCATTGAGACAGTTGAGGAGGACATCAGAGACGTGCAGACAGTACTCGATGATGATGTAGCTCATCGCACTTGGGAGCCTGGTGAATTAGGGGCTTCATCATCATTGGGAGAAGAGGCAGCAGTGGAGCCAGCAAGTCGCTAGCGTGGCCAGGAGTCAGCAGAGTGGCAGCAGTGGGAGGTCGGGAGCCAAACGTGCCTGGGGTAGACCACCCACTTCGCAGGAGCCTACCTGCCCGGAAAGTAGTGGTGCAGGGGTTCATGGAAGCAGCGGCGGTAGCAGTCAGTCAGTGCGGAGTGTTGGGGGTAAAATCACCTACTCGGCAGTGTGGCAGTTTTTTGTTAAGCCGCCGGAGGAGGTGAACATGGCCATTTGTAGAATCTGTGGGTAGAAGGTGAAGTGTGCCAGGGTTGTTACCTTGCCACTCTGTGGTCTCCTGATGTTGCTGCCACCTCCACACTATGTCACCTTGCCACTCTGTGGTCTCGCAAATGCTGCTGCCACCTCCACACTATGTCACCTTGCCACTCTGTGATCTCCTGATGCTGCTGTTACCTCCACACTATGTCACCTTGCTACTCTGTGGTCTCCTGATGCTGCTGCCATCTCCACACTATGTCACCTTGTCACTTTGTGGTCCCCTGATGCTGCTACCTCAACACTATGTCACCTTGTCACTCTGTGGCCTCCTGATGCTGCTGCCACCTCCAGACTCTGTCATTGGGCCACTCTGTGGTCTCCTCATGCTACTTCCACCTCACTACTGTCATAGGGCCACTCTGTGGACTTCTCGTGCTGTTCCCACCCTCCCCACTTCATGACTGGGCCACATGGTCCCTTTTTTGCATCAGAATTGGCTTATGATTTGGTAGCCAAAAGCAGGAGTGGGTACAAAACACAGAAGACATGCAAATATTCCAATCACGTGTCATCTCTGTTTTGGATCCACTTGCATAAATATAAAATCGATACCGCACTCTAAATCTAAGGATCACTGTGCTGGCAATGATCTCTTATGGTGAACTGTAATATCTCGGTTCCCCCAGCACCAGATTCCAGAGTAACCAGGGTTAAGCGGCTTTACCTTATGCTTATATGTCAGTATCTACGCGTCCCAGGAAGGTATCTGCGGCGGGGTCTGAGGCTGAATGACAGGCACAGTTTAGGGAGTAGCTGCACGTGGAGTCGCGCGAGACGAAGGATAGAGACCGACTAACGCAGGGATGCGCCCTGCGGGCGGCCGGGATGTTCCTCCTTGACGCGTCGGCGCGTCATCTCACGATCCTGTGAACGCGTCAGGAGGAAGTTTAACTACAGCCTGACGGCTGTTTTGTAAACAGCATCTGATATGCCTGCTCCTCTGGTGGTCCCTTTTGCTTGGGACCACCAGAGGACACAGGCAGCTATGTAAGTGCACCAATCACCCCCCCCCATCACTGATTAACCCCTGATCACCCCATGTCACCCCCCTGATCACCCCATGTCACCCCCCTGATCACCCCCGTCACTAATCACCCCCTTGTAAGGCTCATTCAGACGTCCGTATGTGTTTTGCGGATCCACGTATCCGCAAAACACGGACACCGGCAATGTGCTTTCCGCATTTTGCGGATCCGGACATTGCCAGAACTATATAGAAAATGCTTTTTCTTGTCCGCAATTGCGGACAAGAATAGGACATGCTCTATATTTTGCGGAGCTGCGGCCTGATGTTTCGGGGCCGAAACCCGGAAGTTCGCAGCCGCAGCTCCGCAAATGCTGATGCGGAGAACACATAGTGTGCTCTCCGCATCACCGCCGGCCCCATTCACACTGAATAGGTCCACATCTATTCCGCAGAATTGCGGAATAGATGCGGACATTTTTCCGGACGTGTGAATGGGGCCTTACTTCGCAAGCACTCCTATGTCCTTTCCCCTCTTTTTTTTTTTTGCACATTTTTTGGCAGAGATTTTTTCATTCACATTGATCGATGCGAATAAAGAAATCTGTGGCGTTCATTTTTTTTTTCAGCCCAGAGGCTGAACGGAAAAAAAAAATCTCATTACCCGTATGCTCAATATATGGAGAATAGCAGAAACTCCTAATGCTGGCCATACATGTAATGATTGTGGAGACCCTCAAATGCCAGGGCAGTACAAACACCTCACATGTGACCCCATTTTAGAAAGAAGATGCCCCAAGGTATTCCGTGAGGGGTATGGTGAGTTCATGTAAAATTTTATTTTTTGTCACAAGTTAGTGGAATATGAGACTTTGTAAGAAAAAAAGTCTGCTAACTTGTGCCAAAAAAAAATCTTCTATGAACTCACCATGCCCCTCACGGAATACCTTGGGTGTCTTCTTTCCAAAATGGGGTCACATGTGGGGTATTTATACTGCCCTGGCATTTTAGGGGTCCTAAAGCGTGAGAAGAATGGCATTTTTACGCATGTGGATTCCAAACTACTGCTCACGCTTTAGGACCCGTAAAATGCCAAGGCAGTATAAATACCCCACATGTGACCCCATTTTAGAAAGAAGACACCCCAAGGTATTCCGTGAGGGGTATGGTGAGTTCATGTAAAATTTTATTTTTTGGCATGGCTGTGATTGGCCAAGTGCAGCATGTAACCCAGCCTCTATTTAAGCTGGAGTCACGTAGCGCCGCACGTCACACTGCTCTGAATAGTGTAGGGAAAGGACGCAGCTTCTGTGAGGGTGAGATTAGGCAGGGAAAACTCAGCAAAAACACCTAATGAAGTGTTAGATCTACAGCTGTGAATCATTCAACTTCTGCTAGTTAATTGCTCACTGGTTTTTAGGCTGCACAGAGCGTTTTTCTGTCATTTGGTGGCCATTTTGTGTCTTGTGGTGCAAGAGCACAAGCTGCCACCAAGTCCATCAATCCATTAATACTAGTTTTGTTTTTTTTTGCTATATCCTACATCAGGGGCTTGGCTGTGCTTATTGTCACCCCTAGAAACTCAGGATAGAAATTTCTATATTTTATTAAGGGGTTAAATTTAATTGCCAAAATAGCAATCCCCTAAATCTGGTGTTCCAGCTGTGGCAAGCCAAGTGTAATACTGTCTGCTGTCTGGCAAAGGATAGATTTTTTTCTGCGATGAAATTCATTTGCCAAAATAGCAATCCCCTAAATCTCCCAGCAGTGGCTGGCAAAGTTTTATAGTGTCCGGCAAAGGATATATTTTGTTCTGGGGTGAAATTCATTAGCGAACATAGCAATACCGTAAATCTGTAAAAGTGGCTGGCCAAGTTTAATAGTGTCCGGCAAAGAATAGATAATTTTCTGTGGTGAAATTCAATTGCCAAAATAGCAATACCGTAAATCTGGTGTTCCACTGTAACTGGACAAGTTTCATAGTGTCCGTCATAGGATATATTATTTTCTGCAATGAAATTCCGTAAATCTGGTGTTCCAGCTGTGGCTGGACAAGTTTAATAGTGTCCGGCAAAGGATATATTTTTTTCTGGGGTAAAATTCAATTGCCAAAATAGCAATACCATAAATCAGTGGTTTGAGCTGTGGCTGGCCAAGTTTAATAGTGTCTGTCAAAGGATAGATTTTGTTCTGGGGTGAAATTTAATTGCCAAAATAGCAATACCCTGAATCTGGTGTTCCAGCTGTGACTAGACAATTTCCCTAGTGTCCGTAAAAGGATATATTATTTTCTGTTGTGAAAGTCAGTAGCAAAAATAGAAATACAGTAAATCTGGTGTTCCAGCTGTGGCTGGACAAGTTTAATAGTGTCCGGCAAAGGATATATTTTTTTCTGGGATGAAATTCAATTGCCAAAATAGCAATACCATAAATCAGTGGTTTCAGCTGTGGCTGGCCAAGTTTAATAGTGTCCGTCACAGGATAGATTTTGTTCTGGGGTGAAATTTAATTGCCAAAATAGCAATACCCTGAATCTGGTGTTCCAGCTGTGACTGGACAATTTCCCTAGTGTCCGTCAAAGGATATATTATTTTCTGGGGTGAAATACAGTTGCAAAAATAGAAATACAGTAAATCTGGTGTTCCAGCTGTTGCAGGCCTAGTTTAAATCTGTCCGTAAAAGGGTATATTTTTTTCTGGGGTGAACTCTAATTGCCAAAATAGCAATACCCTAAATCTGGTGTTCCAGCTGTTGCAGGCCTAGTTTAAATCTGTCCATAAAAGGGTATATTTTTTTCTGGGGTGAAATGTAATTGCCAAAATAGCAATACCCTGAATCTGGTGTTCCAGCTGTTGCAGGCCAAGTGTTAATCTGTCCGTAAAAGGATATATTGCACTCAGCGTGCATCTCCAAGTATATTTATTTCCGTAAAAGGGTATATTACAAACAGTGTTACATTACAATTGCTGAAAGCATAATCCTGTAAATCTGCACGCACTATTGTGCATCTCATAGTGTATTTCTGTCTGTAAAAGGGTATATTACACTCAAGGTGTATATACAAGTGCTGAGAGGGTCATCCGCAATAACTTCACACGCTACCGTGCATCTCCAAGTGTATTTCTGTCCGTTAAAGGGTATATTACACAAAGTGTTAAAATACAATTGCTGAAGGCATAATCCTACATATTTTTTCACACGCTACTGTGCATCTCCAAGTGTAAATCTGTCCATAAAAGGATACCTTTCATCCAGGGCCTAAATACTAGCCCTAAAAGAGATATTCCCCTAAATCAGTGGTTACTGCTGTGCCTGGATTAGTGTAATACGCTACATAAATAAATAGGCAGATAGTGTTAGGTGCCTGTAAAAAAGGCCTGAATTTGAAATCAATACATTGGGCCAAATATTTTTTTTCTTATTGTGGTGCTTGGTGAACGGTAACAATGAGGAAAACATCTAGTAAGGGACGCGGACGCAGTCATGGTGGTGTTAGTGTACCCTCTGGTGCTGGGAGAGGACGTGGCCATTCTGCCACAGCCACACGTCCTAGTGAACCAACTACCTCAGGTTCCAGTACCCGCCAGAATTTACAGCGATATTTGGTGGGGCCCAATGCCGTTCTAAGGATGGTAAGGCCTGAGCAGGTACAGGTGCTAGTCAATTGGGTGGCCGACAGTGGATCCAGCACGTTCACAACATTATCTCCCACCCAGTCTTCCGCAGAAAGCGCACAGGTGGCACCTGAAAACCAAGCCCATCAGTCTGTCACATCACCCCCATGCATATCAGGGAAACTGTCTGAGCCTCAAGTTATGCAGCAGTCTCTTATGCTGTTTGAAGACTCTGCTGGCAGGGTTTCCCAAGGGAATCCACCTAGCCCTTCCCCAGTGGTGGAAGACATAGAATGCACTGATGCACCACCACTGATGTTTCCTGATGATGAGGACATGTGAATACCATCTCAATGCAGTCCGCACGTCTCTGATGATGACGAAACACAAGTGCCAACTGCTGCGTCTTTCTGCAGTGTGCAGACCGAACAGGAGGTCAGGGAGGAAGACTGTGTGAAAGACGATGCACGGGATGATGAGGTCCTAGACCCCACATGGAATGAAGGTCGTGCCACTGACTTTCATAGTTCAGAGGAAGAGGCAGTGGTGAGACCGAGCCAACAGCGTAGCAAAAGAGGGAGCAGGGGGCAAAAGCAGAACAGCCGCCGCCAAGAGAGTTCGCCTGCTACTGGCCACTGCCACCAGGGACCGAGCACCCCAAAGGCAGCTTCAAGGAGTTCTCTGGCATGGCACTTCTTTAAACAATGTGCTGACGACAAGACCCGAGTGGTTTGCACTCTGTGCCATCAGAGCCTGAAGCGAGGCATTAACGTTCTGAACCTTAGCACAACCTGCATGACCAGGCATCTACATGCAAAGCATGAACTGCAGTGGAGTAAACATCTTAAAAGCAAGGAGCTCACTCTGGCTCCCCCTGCTCCCTTTTCTGCTGCTGCCTCGGCCTCTTCCTCCGCCTCGGGAGGAACATTGCCACCTGCCGCCCACCAAACAGAGGATGTGCCACCGACACCACCACCACCTGCGTCACCAAGCATCTCCACCATGTCACACGGCAGCGTTCAGCTCTCCATCTCACAAACCTTGGAGAGAAAGCGTAAATTCCCACATAGCCACCCTCGAGCCCTGGGCCTGAATGCCAGCATTTCTAAACTACTGGCCTTTGAAATGCTGTCATTCAGATAAAATCAAGTGTGCACTGCGCAACGCCATCTGTGGCAAGGTCCACCTAACCACAGATAAGTGGACCAGTAAGCACGGCCAGGGACGCTATATCTCCCTAAATGTAGTGGCGGCTGGGCCCCAGACGGAGAGTCCTTCCGCCGCCAAGGATCGCAGGGCATCATTCTTTGCCTCCTATAGCTTCCTCCTCCTCTGCTTTTACCTGCTCATCCTGTCAGCCACACACCTTCACCACCAACTTCAGCACAGCCTGGGGTAAACGTCAGCAGGCCGTTCTGAAACTCATATGTTTGGGGGACAGGACCCACACCGTGTAGGAGTTGTGGCGGGGTATTGAACAACAGACCGACCAGTGGTTGCTGCCAGTGGGCCTCAAGCCCAGCCTGGTGGTGTGCGATAATGGGTGAAATCTCGTAGCAGCTCTGGGACTAGCCGGTTTGACGCACATCCCTTGCCTGGCGCATGTGCTGAATTTGGTGGTGCAGAAGTTCATTCACAACTACCCCGACATGTCAGAGCTGCTGCATAAAGTGCGGGCCGTCTGTGCGCGCTTCCGTCGTTCACATTCTGCCGCTGCTCGCCTGTCTGCGCTACAGCGTAACTTCGGCCTTCCCGCTCACCGCCTCATATGCGACGTGCCCACCAGGTGGAACTCCACCTTGCACATGCTGGGACTGTGCGAGCAGCAGCAGGCGATAGTGGAGTTTCAGCTGCAGCACGCACGGGTGAGTCGCTCGGAGGAACAGCACCACTTCACCACCAATGACTGGGCCTCCATGCGAGACCTGTGTGCCCTGTTGCGCTGTTTCGAGTACTCCACCAACATGGCCAGTGGCGATAACGCCGTTATAAGCGTTACAATACCACTTCTATGTCTCCTTCAGAAAACACTTAGGGCGTTGATGGAAGAGAAGGGGGCCCAGGAGGAGAAGGAGGATGAGGGGTCATTTTTAGCACTTTCAGGCCAGTCTGTTAGAAGTGCCTCAGAGGGAGGTGTTTTGCAACAGCAGAGGCCAGGTACAAATGTGGCCAGCCAGGGCCCACTACTGGAGGATGAGGAGGAGGTGGAGGAGGATGAGGATGAAGCAGGTTCACAGCGGGGTGGCACCCAACACAGCTCAGGCCCATCACTGGTGCATGGCTAGGGGGATACGGAGAACGATGACGATACCCCTCCCACAGAGGACAGCTTGTCCTTACCTCTGGGCAGCCTGGCACACATGAGCGACTACATGCTGCAGTGCCTGCACAACGACAGCAGAGTTGCCCACATTTTAACGTGTGCGGACTACTGGGTTGCCACCCTGATGGATCCCCGGTACAAAGACAATGTGCCCACCTTACTTCCTGCACTGGAGCGTGATAGGAAGATGCGCGAGTACAAGCGCACGCTGGTAGACGCGCTTCTGAGAGCATTCCCAAATGTCACAGGGGAACAAGTGGAAGCCAAAGGCGAAGGCAGAGGAGGAGCAAGAGGTCGCCAATGCAGCTGTGTCACGACCAGCTTCTATGAGGGCATGGTTAGCATGGCAGAAATGTGGAAAAGTTTTGTCACCACGCCACAGCTAACTGCACCACCACCTGATACAGGACGTGTTAGCAGGAGGCAGCATTTCACTAACATGGTTGAACAGTACATGTGCACACCCCTCCACGTACTGACTGATGGTTCGGCCCCATTCAACTTCTGGGTCTCCAAATTGTCCACGTAGCCAGAGATAGCCTTTTATGCCTTGGAGGTGCTGGCCTGCCCTGCGGCCAGCATTTGTCTGAACGTGTATTCAGCACGGCAGGGGGCGTCATTACTGACAGCCAACGTGGACAAGCTGACGTTTATAAAAATGAACCAGGCATGGATCCCACAGGACCTGTCCATCCCTTGTGCAGAATAGACATTTATAACTGCCTCCCCCTCAACCATATATTCTTGTACTCCGGGGCACTTCTTTATTGAATCCTCTTTTTTTAATTTTACCATTATATTGCGGTGCAACCTCCGTCTAGGTGCCAGGAGCCTTATTATCTGAAAGTGGCCTGTTCCAGTGGTGGGTGACATGAAGCCTGATTCAATGCTATGCGACCTCTGTCCTCTGTCTAGGTGCCGTGGGGTAATTATCTAAAAGTGGCCTTCTCCATTGGTGGGTGACATAATGCCTGATTCTCTGATATGCGACCTCTGTCCTCTGTCTGGGTGCTGGGGCCTAAATAAATGAAAGTGGCCTTCTCTATTGGTGGGTGACTTGAAGCCTGATTCTCTGCTATGAGACCTCTCTAATTGATATTGCTTAATTTTTATCTATTTTATTTAATTTTAATTCATTTCCCTATCCACATTTGTTTGCAGGAGATTTACCCACATTTTGCAGCCCTCTAGCCTTTTCCTAGACTATTTTACTGTCTTTTTAGTGGCCAAAAGTTCGGGTCCCCATTGACTTCAATGGGGTTCGGGATGAAGTTCGGATCCCGAACCCGAACATTTTCAGCAAGCTCGGCCGAACTTCTCGAACCCGAACATCCAGGTGTTCGCTCAACTCTACTTATCACATCTGTTAATATATTAATAAAGGACTGGTATAAGGTAGTGTATTGTGGTAGTGCTTCAACCACATTTATTTATAATCCAGTTAAGTCCTCTTCTTGTCAATAATAACCACTTATAATATCAGTCCTTATAACATCTATTAATATATTAATAGTAGACTGTTGAAAGCAGTATAGATTTCATAATGTGTCCAGCAGTATATAATTTGTTTCCCTTATCTTTATATTGTAGCGATTCTTCTTTAAAAGTGTATTCCCAATATAGGTCACTACTTTGTACTCACTGTTAGTAGCTGCTTCTCCACTGATCGTGGCGCCCCACATGGTTGGTACCTAGCTTACTGCAATCAATGTACTGCTATGCTGGATACGGAGTTAATACTAGCCAGATTGGAGTATCTCCTGCAGTGCCGCTTGTTTAATCCGGGGTCCCACGTGGCACATCGCTACTTCTGCACCACTGGAAAATTCATGGGATCATTTCATGGAGTGCTCCACAATTTTCCCTTATTTTAAACAATAGGATGTTGATCTCAATCTATCGATGTATCTTTTAAGTGGGTCTTGGATTTTAAAGTTACCAGACGAGTTTCGGAGTTAATCCTACTCCTTCATCAGTGGCCATTTTTGTTAGCCAATCCTGCCCACTTATATACCTTATCCCCCAGTCTTTTCCAAGACCCTAACTGGATTATCCATTTGCATCATTATATAATAATATCATTTTTCCACATTTAAAGCATATCTAATCTTTCTCTGCTCCCAAACACCTAAGAGGATGATCTTCTCCTTATACATTAACTGATAGCACTTTAAACAGTCGAAAAAATCACATTGCGGTTTTGATGCGTCTCCAATGCGTTTTTTTTGTCTGTATGTGCATTTTTTGGGGGTAAGTTGCCTTTCATCCTTTAAAACAATACTTCATATTTATTGACTTGCTATAAAGTATGATAGATATATTTATGTATAAAAATACAAAAAAATATAAAAAAAATGAAAAATAAAAAAATACACAAGGTGAACATATAACAAAAGATGAAATAGATATTAATTTACTACTCCTATAAAAGTATCAGCTTATTTGGGTTATATAATAGTACATCAATTTTTCAAACACTCAATGTAGTTGTAACTCTTTATAATATATATTTTATATGATCATATATCTATATATATGCCTCTCTATTTTATCTTCAGTATGTATCCTCCTTAATGTCCTTCTTTTGGCTAATACATCTTCAATCAGGACTAGAGATGAGCGAACACCTGGATGTTCGGGTTCGAGAGGTTCGGCCGAACTTCCGGAAAATGTCCGGGTTCGTGATCCGAACTCAACCCGAACTTCATCCCGAACCCGAACCCCATAGAAGTCAATGGGGACCCGAACTTTTGGGCACCAAAAAGCCTGTAAAAGACTCCCGGAAAGGGCTAGAGGGCTGCAAAAGGCAGCAAAATGTAGGTAAATCCCCTGCAAACAAATGTAGATAGGGAAATGATGAGTTAACATAAAATAAATAAAAATTAACCTGTAAAAGACACCCAGAGGGATAATATACCGCAATAAACGCATTGCGATTACAACTTTGAGCTAACGATCACCATGGGGACGCCTCCTCCAGTAGAATGTACTGTCGGATCTGAGAATTAAGTTGAAATCGCAATGCGATTCTTATATATTTGCTTAATCGCATTGCGATTTCAACTTAGCATTGCTAAATAATTCCATCCATATCGTTAACTTACTGAGTCAGTAAGTTAACGAATATGGATGGAATTATTTAGAATTAGCAATGCTAAGTTGAAACGGCAATGCGATTAAGCAGATATATAATAATCGCATAATCGCGTTCGAATAGAACTTAAAGCTGTCTCTTAGTCAGTTTTAGTATGGTGTGCTGTAATAGAAGTTACATTCGTACGCGAATATAACTTAGAGCAATACAGTCAACTTTACACTGTTAGTTTTATTATCGCGATAATACAACTATTCAAGAATCGTGTACGTGCGTCTGTACGTGTGTGCGTTACCTCGGATCGGATCGAGAGAGACGAGAGTGGAGATTGGTGACTGTCCCAGCGATTATGGCGAAAAGTAATTTCTCTAAAGAAGAGCTGGATTTCTTAATAACTGTAAGTAATTGAACTTAGTTAGTGTGTAATTCAGTAATGTGATTTAAACTTATTTATTAATGATTTTTATTAGCCAAGAAGCCTGCAGGCCTTCACTGATCTCATAACTGCCTTACACTGTCACATGTCCTACTGCTTGGTGACATAAACTCATCACAGGCTTTAGCAGACTGCACAACTACATGAGTGATTAGTGAAAGGCACTGTTAAAGGGGTGGAAATTTTCAAGTCACTTTTAAAGGGATGATGATGTTCAAGTCACTTTTAAAGGGATGGCGATGTTCAAGTCACTTTTAAAGGGGCGGCAATATTCAAGTCACTTTTAAAGGGATCGCAATGTTCAAGTCACTTTTAAAGGGATGGCGATGTTCAAGTCAGTTTTAAAGGGATGGCGATGTTCAAGTCACTTTTAAAGGGGCGGCAATGTTCAAGTCACTTTTAAAGGGGCGGCAATGTTCAAGTCACTTTTAAAGGGATGGCGAATTGGCGATGTTCAAGTCAGTTTTAAAGGGATGGCGATGTTCAAGTCACTTTTAAAGGGGCTGCAGTGTTCAAGTCACTTTTAAAGGGGCGGCAATGTTCAAGTCACTTTTAAAGGGATGGCGAATTGGCGATGTTCAAGTCAGTTTTAAAGGGATGGCGATGTTCAAGTCACTTTTAAAGGGGCTGCAGTGTTCAAGTCACTTTTAAAGGGGCGGCAATGTTCAAGTCACTTTTAAAGGGATGGCGATGTTCTACTCTTTGACTGTTTTGATATTAAATGTTATTTTTGATGGTTCTTATGACTATGGTAACTAATAATTGTATTTTAGAACTGTGGGATTACATGAACATGATTTAATTGTTATCTTGCAGGAAATGTTGGAGAAGGGGTACGACCGCAGAAGGTCAAGGGCGAAAAGCAGGCCATAGTGCGGAGAATTGCTTTCCATCTGTGGCAGAAGCATGGGTGCACTCATCGGAAGGATGCGATTCTAAAAAAGTGGTCAGATCTGAAGCGCCACCGGATGGATCTGATCACTAAGATCCGAGATAAATCTTTTCCAGGTACAATACTTATTTGCATAACTGAGCAGATAGATAACACAATATGTTGGTGAGAGAAATAAGTATTTTTAACCCTTTACAATAAATCACTTAGTACAGTGGTGTTGAACTGATGGGAAAGGGTGCTAAAAGTGGCAATATGAGACCTCTTTCTGGGCCACATATGTTTTTGACTTTACACAGTTGACTTTGGCCCCTGAAGCTTGTCCAAACTCCTCGCACGTCTGGACGAGTGTAGACAACAAGCATCGATCAGGACAATTAGGCCACATGCCCAAATGAAGTCATAGACTCAAATCACTCTTGTTCCCTGGGGAGTGGCCCATCACCCAATAGCAGCAGTGAGTTGAAGCTGAACTTAATCAACGATGCTCAAAGGCAGAGTGCAGGGGGTACCCACAGGGTCCTGGTCCGGCAGGTCAAGGCAGACACTGATGATACTACACTTGATCTAAGCCAAAAGGAGAAGAAAGATAGGTGTAGTTAATTATTATGCCATCCAGACACTACCATAGATTAATTTGTGTACCCTTAACTGTAATTTGGCTTTACTTGTTTATCTTGGCATTTTTAAAAAATTTGGTCATCATCATCATTACAGATGCTCTGCTTCCCAAAGTGAGAGCCAAGCTCTCTAAAAAGAAGAAGGCGGTGGAGGTGGAGGAGGAGACAGACCACTTGGACGAGCAGGAAGAGGCAGGGCCATCAGGCTATCGGGCCCATAGCCCACCTGCTGCAGTGGAGGAGGGTGATGACTCTGAGGAGGCAGAAGAGGAGATGGTCACTACCCCCCGACAAGAAGGTAAATGGATGATGTGGATATTTTTATTTATTCAGTGTCCCAGAAAGCTAATGTTACGGGTGGGAGTACTGATTTCCATAACGTATCTAACTGCCACATCCATTTTTGGAAGTACGATATAACAAGCATGCAATATATAAATTTTTCTAAGAATATATTTTAACAAACTATATTATTTTTTTAAATGAAGAAAATATAATAAAACAGGCAACAAATAAAGTACAACAGATAACAGTAATATAAAAATAAACACTAAAAAGTAATTGATCAACATCAAAACCATTAACGTAACTACTAAGTCAATAACCCAAAACTAAAAGGAACTATTATTAATCCTACCTAAACCAATATATAACAGATTTACATAGTAACATAGTAACATAGTATATAAGACCGAAAAAGACATTTGTCCATCCAGTTCGGCCTGTTTCCTACAAGTTGATCCAGAGGAAGGCAAAACCCCTGTGAGGCAGAAGCCAATTTTCCTCACATAAGGGGAAAAATTCCTTCCCGACTCCAATCAGGCAATCAGAATAACTCCCTGGATCAACGACCCTCTCTAGTAGCTATAGCCTGTAATATTATTACACTCCAGAAATAAATCCAGTCCCCTCTTGAATTCCTTTATTGTACTCACCATCACCACCTCCTCAGGCAGAGAGTTCCATAGTCTCACTGCTCTTACAGTGAAGAATCCTTTTCTATGTTTGTGTACAAACCTTCTTTCCTCCAGACGCAGAGGATGTCCCCTTGTCACAGTCCTGGGGATAAATAGATGATGGGACAGATCTCTGTACTGACCCCTGATATATTTATACATAGTTATTAGATCTCCCCTCAGTCGTCTTTTTTCTAAAGTGAATAACCCTAATTTTGATAACCTTTAACGGTACTGTAGATCCCTCATTCCAGTTATTACTTTAGTTGCCCTCCTCTGAACCCTCTCCAGCTCTGCTATGTCTGTCTTGTTCACAGGAGCCCAGAACTGTACACAGTACTCCATGTGTGGTCTAACCAGTGATTTTCAAGAAAAAAATATCATCTGCTTTATATAACAATTAATGATTGTATTTTAATGTAAATTTCCATATTTTATTTCATTTATTTTACAGCTGACAACATCATGTTAAAAAAAATAAAAATAATGCGACGGAAGCACCAGCTGCAAATGCAGCAGTTCAGGGAGCAGCAAACCAGGAAGATGAGGCAGCTCAAGATGCAGTTCTCTCACCAAATGCGAGCCATGGAGGAGGCTCATCTTAAGGACATCGATGATCTGCTGGAGGAGCAGAGAAAATTTAAAAATTACCCTAATTTTTTTGGTTATTTATATATTTATGTTAAAAATAATTCTATTTTGTTAAAGATTATTTTATAAAACTATAATGTTAAATCAAATTTATTGCGTTTTGTTTGATTGGAAACAAAGGGTACAGATAGTGTTGCCTATATTAATAATTATTTTTCATTACTGTAATCTTTCAAGGGTTTCAAGTTCAACTGGTTTATGTGCTAGATCTGGTAAGGTTTTTGGTAAGGCTGTAAAACACACACGGAAAGGGCTAGAGGGCTGCAAAAGGCAGCAAAATGTAGGTAAATCCCCTGCAAACAAATGTAGATAGGGAAATGATGAGTTAACATAAAATAAATAAAAATTAAACAATATTAATTGGAGTGAGGTCCCATAGCACAGAATCAGGCTTCAAGTCACCCACCAATGGAGAAGGTCACTTACTATTATTTCGACCCCAGCACCCAGACAAAGGAGAGAGGTCCCACAGCAGAGAATCAGGCATCATATCAACCACCACAGGAGTAGGCCACCATTTAGTTACTTTGACCCCTTCACCCAGACAGAGGAGAGAGGCCCCACAGCAGAGAATCAGGCATCATATCAACCACCACAGGAGTAGGCCACCATTTAGTTACTTTGACCCCTTCACCCAAACAGAGGAGAGAGGCCCCACAGCAGAGAATCAGGCATCATATCAACCACCACAGGAGTAGGCCACCATTTAGTTACTTTGACCCCTTCACCCAGACAGAGGAGAGAGGCCCCACAGCAGAGAATCAGGCATCATATCAACCACCACAGGAGTAGGCCACCATTTAGTTACTTTGACCCCTTCACCCAGACAGAGGAGAGAGGTCCCACAGCAGAGAATCAGGCATCATATCAACCACCACAGGAGTAGGCCACCATTTAGTTACTTTGACCCCTTCACCCAGACAGAGGAGAGAGGTCCCACAGCAGAGAATCAGGCATCATATCAACCACCGCAAGAGAAGGACAATTTTAGATACTTTGACCCCTGCACCCAGGAAGAGGAGAGAGGTTCCACAGCAGAGAATCAGGCATCATATCAACCACCACAGGAGTAGGCCACCATTTAGTTACTTTGACCCCTTCACCCAGACAGAGGAGAGAGGTCCCACAGCAGAGAATCAGGCATCATATCAACCACCACAGGAGTAGGCCACCATTTAGTTACTTTGACCCCTTCACCCAGACAGAGGAGAGAGGCCCCACAGCAGAGAATCAGGCATCATATCAACCACCACAGGAGTAGGCCACCATTTAGTTACTTTGACCCCTTCACCCAGACAGAGGAGAGAGGTCCCACAGCAGAGAATCAGGCATCATATCAACCACCACAGGAGTAGGCCACCATTTAGTTACTTTGACCCCTTCACCCAGACAGAGGAGAGAGGTCCCACAGCAGAGAATCAGGCATCATATCAACCACCGCAAGAGAAGGCACAATTTTAGATACTTTGACCCCTGCACCCAGGAAGAGGAGAGAGGTTCCACAGCAGAGAATCAGGCATCATATCAACCACCACAGGAGTAGGCCACCATTTAGTTACTTTGACCCCTTCACCCAGACAGAGGAGAGAGGCCCCACAGCAGAGAATCAGGCATCATATCAACCACCACAGGAGTAGGCCACCATTTAGTTACTTTGACCCCTTCACCCAGACAGAGGAGAGAGGCCCCACAGCAGAGAATCAGGCATCATATCAACCACCACAGGAGTAGGCCACCATTTAGTTACTTTGACCCCTTCACCCAGACAGAGGAGAGAGGTCCCACAGCAGAGAATCAGGCATCATATCAACCACCACAGGAGTAGGCCACCATTTAGTTACTTTGACCCCTTCACCCAGACAGAAGAGAGAGGTCCCACAGCAGAGAATCAGGCATCATATCAACCACCGCAAGAGAAGGACAATTTTAGATACTTTGACCCCTGCACCCAGGAAGAGGAGAGAGGTTCCACAGCAGAGAATCAGGCATCATATCAACCACCACAGGAGTAGGCCACCATTTAGTTACTTTGACCCCTTCACCCAGACAGAGGAGAGAGGCCCCACAGCAGAGAATCAGGCATCATATCAACCACCACAGGAGTAGGCCACCATTTAGTTACTTTGACCCCTTCACCCAGACAGAGGAGAGAGGCCCCACAGCAGAGAATCAGGCATCATATCAACCACCACAGGAGTAGGCCACCATTTAGTTACTTTGACCCCTTCACCCAGACAGAGGAGAGAGGTCCCACAGCAGAGAATCAGGCATCATATCAACCACCACAGGAGTAGGCCACCATTTAGTTACTTTGACCCCTTCACCCAGACAGAGGAGAGAGGTCCCACAGCAGAGAATCAGGCATCATATCAACCACCACAGGAGTAGGCCACCATTTAGTTACTTTGACCCCTTCACCCAGACAGAGGAGAGAGGTCCCACAGCAGAGAATCAGGCATCATATCAACCACCACAGGAGTAGGCCACCATTTAGTTACTTTGACCCCTTCACCCAGACAGAAGAGAGAGGCCACACAGCACATATTCAGGCATCATATCAACCACCGCAAGAGAAGGACAATTTTAGATACTTTGACCCCTGCACCCAGGAAGAGGAGAGAGGTCCCACAGCACAAATTCAGGCATCATATCACACACCACAGGAGAAGGCCTCTTTCAGTGACTTAGGCCTTTGGACCCAGACAGAGGAGAGAGGTCAGAGATTAGCTTCATATCCCCAGCACAGCAGAAGACCGCTTTATTTGACTTAGGCCTCAGCACCCAGACAGAGGACAGAGGTAGCATGGCAGAGGTTATGGCTTTATGTCACCCGATAGTTTAACAGGCCACTTTCATCTAGTTAGGCCCCGGCGCCCAGACAGAGGAGAGTTTCATTCAACTGTGGGTTACATAAAATTTGTATTAAATAAAGAAGTGGCCCGTAGTACAACAAGACATGTTTTAGGCAGTTATTAAGGACTACTCTGCACAAGGGAGGGACAGGTCCTGTGGGATCCATGCCTGGTTCATCTTTATGAACGTCAGCTTGTCCACATTGGCTGTGGACAGGCGGCTGCGCTTGTCAGTAATGACGCCCTCCGCCGTGCTGAATACGCGTTCTGATAAAACGCTGGCCGCCGGGCAGGAAAGCACCTCCAAGGCATAACATGCTAACTCTGGCCACGTGGACAATTTTGAAACCCAGAAGTTGAATGGGGCCGAACCGTCCGTCAGTACGTGGAGGGGTGTGCAGACATACTGTTCAACCATGTTAGTGAAATGCTGCCTCCTGCTAACACGTTCCGTATCAGGTGGTGGGGCAGTTAGCTGTGGCGTGGAGACAAAACTTGTCCACATTTCTGCCATGCTAACCCTGCCCTCAGAGGAGCTGGCCGTGATACTGCTGCGTGGGCGACCTCTAGCTCCTCCTCTGCCTTGGCCTTGGCCTTCCACCTGTTCCCCTGTGACAGTTGGGAATGCTCTCAGGAGCGCGTCTACCAGCGTGCGCTTGTACTCGCGCATCTTCCTATCACGCTCCAGTGCAGGAAGTAAAGTGGGCACATTGTCTTTGTACCGGGGATCCAGCAGGGTGGCCACCCAGTAGTCAGCACACGTTAAAATGTGGGCAACTCTGCTGTCGTTGCGCAGGCACTGCAGCATGTAATCGCTCATGTGTGCCAGGCTCCCCAGAGGTAAGGACAAGCTGTCCTCTGTGGGAGGCGTATCGTCATCGTCCACCGTATCCCCCAGCCACGCACTAGTGATGGGCCTGAGCTGTGTGGGCTGCCACCCTGCTGTGAACCTGCTTCATCCTCGTCCTCCTCCACCTCCTCCTCATCCTCCTCGTCCTCCATTAGAGTGCCTTGGCTGGCGACTTGTGAACCTGCCCTCTGCTGCTTCAAAAACCTCCCTTCTGAGCTACTTCTAACAGACTGGCCTGAAAGTCTTAGAAACGAGCCCTCCTCCTCCTCCTCCTCCACCTGGGCCACCTCCTCTTCCATCATTGCCCTAAGCGTTTTCTCTAGGAGACATAGAATTGGTATTGTAACGCTGATAACAGTGTCATCGCCACTGGCCATTTTGGTGGAGTACTCAAAGCAGTGCAGCAGGGCACACAGGTCTCGCATGGAGGCCCAATCATTGGTGGTGAAGTGGTGCCGTTCCGCAGTACGACTGACGCGAAGCGTGCTGCAGCTGAAACTCCACTATGGCCTGCTGCTGCTCGCACAGTCTCTCCAGCATGTGCAAGGTGGAGTTCCACCGGGTGGGCACGTCGCATATGAGGCGGTGAGCGGGAAGGCCGAAGTTCCGCTGTAGCGCAGACAGGCGAGCAGCGGCAGGATGTGAACGCCGGAAGCGTGCACAGACGGCCCGCACTTTATGCAGCAGCTCTGACATGTTGGGGTAGTGGTGAATGAACCTCTGCACCACCAAATTCAGCACATGCGCCAGGCAAGGGATGTGCGTCAAACCGGCTAGTCCCAGAGCTGCCACGAGATTTCGCCCATTATCGCATACCACCAGGCCTGGCTTGAGGCCCACCGGCAGCAACCACTCGTCCGTCTGTTGTTCAATACCCCGCCACAACTCCTGCGCGGTGTGGGGCCTGTCCCCCAAACATAAGAGTTTCAGAATGGCCTGCTGACGTTTACCCCGGGCTGTGCTGAAGTTGGTGGTGAAGGTGTGTGGCTGACAGGAGGAGCTGGTGGAAGCAGAGGAGGAGGAGAAAGCCGAGTAGGAGGAGGAGGCTACAGGAGGCAGAGAATGATGCCCTGCGATCCTAGGTGGCGGAAGGACGTGCGCCAAGGAACTCTCCGCCTGGGGCCCAGCCGCCACTACATTCACCCAGTGTGCAGTTAGTGAGATATAGCGTCCTTGGCCGTGCTTACTGGTCCACGTATCTGTGGTTAGGTGGACCTTGGCACAAATGGCGTTGCGCAGTGCACACTTGATTTTATCGGACACTTGCATGTGCAGGGAAGGCACGGCTGTCTTGGAGAAGTAGTGGCGGCTGGGAACCACATACTGGGGGACAGCCATGGCCATCAGCTGTTTGAAGCTGTCTGTGTCCACCAGCCGGAATGACAGCATTTCAAAGGCCAGTAGTTTAGAAATGCTGGCATTCAGGCCAAGGGCTCGAGGGTGACTAGGTGGGAATTTGCGCTTCCTCTCAAAGGTTTGAGAGATGGAGAGCTGAACGCTGCTGTGTGAAATAGTGGAGACGCAAGGTGACGGTGGCGGTGGTGGTGGTGGTGTCGGTGGCACATCCTCTGTTTGCTGCTCGGCAGGTGGCAACATTCCTCTCGAGGCGGAAGCCGAGGCAGCAGTGGTAGAGGGAGCAGGGGGAGCCTGAGCGGGTTCATTTTTTTTGAGGTGTGCACTCCACTGCAGTTCATGCTTTGCATGTAGATGCCTGATCATGCAGGTGGTGCTCAGGTTAAGAACGTTAATGCCTCGCCTCAGGGTCTGATGGCACAGCGTGCAAACCACTCTGGTCTTGTCCTCAGCACATTGTTTGAAGAAGTGCCATGCCAGGGAACTCCTTGAAGATGCCTTTGGGGTGCTGGGTCCCTGTTGGCACTGGCCAATGGCAGGCGAACTCTCGGGACGGCGGGTGTTCTGCTTTTGCCCCCTGCTCCCTCTTTGGCTTCGCTGTTGTCTCGGTCTCACCACTGCCTCTTCCTCTGAACTATTTAAGTCAGCGGCACGACCTTCAGTCCATGTGGGGTCTAAGACCTCATCGTCCTCTGCATCGTCTTCCACCCAGTCTTCCTCCCTGACCTCCTCCTGTTCAGTCTGCACAGTGCAATAAGACGCGGCAGTGGGCACCTGTGTTTCGTCATCATCAGACACTCGGTCACTCTGCTGTGGTGGTATTCCCATGTCCTCATCATCTGGATACATAAGTGGTTGTGCGTCAGTGCATGGTATGTCTTCCACCGCTAGGGAAGGGCTAGGTGGACGCCCTGGGAACCCCCTGCCAGCAGAGTCTTCAAACAGAAGAAGAGACTGCTGCATAACTTGAGGCTCAGCCAGTTTCCTGATATGCATGGGGGTGATGTGACAGACTGATGGGCTTGGTTTTCCGGTGCCACCTGTGCGCTTTCCGCAGAAGACTGGGCGGAAGACAATGTGGTGAACGTGCTGGAAGCACTGTCGGCCACCCAATCGACTAATGCCTGTACCTGCTCAGGCCTTACCATCCTCATAACGGCATTGGGCCCCACCAAATATCGCTGTAAATTCTGCCGGCTACTGGAGGGAGTTGGTTCACTACTTTGTGCGCCTGAGGCCGAACGGCCACGTCCTCTGCCAGCAACAGAGGCTCCACGGACACCACCACGACCGCGTCCTCGTCCCTTAATAGAATGTTTCCTCATTGTTACGATTCAACTCGCACCACAATAAAATATATTATTTTTTAGCCCCAAAATTCCCACACTGGAAGATATAATTCCTTTTCCGGTATTAATTACAAGAAAACTGCTGCAAATTGGACACCAGAATTTTTTAAATGCTACTTATGTTAAATGAATTCCCACAGTGGGAGAAGTATTTCCTTTTCAAAGGAGTAACAACGTGCGGCGTACTCTTTCGGTTGTCACCAACACCAGATTGATTAAATTGGCCTTTTTGGAACCAAAATGACAACACTGGACACTATAATGCCTTTTTCTGGTATTAATTACAAGAAGACTGCTGCAAATTGGACACCAGAATTTTTTTAATGCTACTTATGTTAAATGAATTCCCACAGTGGGAGAACTATTTCCTTTTTACAGGAGTAACAACGTGCGGCGTACTATTTCGGGTTTCACCAACACCAGATTGATTAAATTGGCCTTTTTGGAACCAAAATGACATCACTGGACACTATAATGCCTATTTCTGGTATTAATTACAAGAAGACTGCTGCAAATTGGACACCAGAATTTTTTAAATGCTACTTATGTTAAATGAATTTCCACAGTGGGAGAAGTATTTCCTTTTCAAAGGAGTAACAACGTGCGGCGTACTATTTCGGGTGTCACCAACACCAGATTGATTAAATTGGCCTTTTGGAACCAAAATGACAACACTGGACACTATAATGCCTTTTTCTGGTATTAATTACAAGAAGACTGCTGCAAATTGGACACCAGAATTTTTTAAATGCTACTTATGTTAAATGAATTCCCACAGTGGGAGAACTATTTCCTTTTAAAGGAGTAACAACGTGCGGCCTACTATTTCGGGTGTCACCAACACCAGATTGATTAAATTGGCCTTTTGGAACCAAAATGACAACACTGGACACTATAATGCCTTTTTCTGGTATTAATTACAAGAAGACTGCTGCAAATTGGACACCAGAATTTTTTAAATGCTACTTATGTTAAATGAATTCCCACAGTGGGAGAACTATTTCCTTTTACAGGAGTAACAACGTGCGGCCTACTATTTCGGGTGTCACCAACACCAGATTGATTAAATTGGCCTTTTTTGAACCAAAATGACAACACTGGACACTATAATGCCTTTTTCTGGTATTAATTACAAGAAGACTGCTGCAAATTGGACACCAGAATTTTTTAAATGCTACTTATGTTAAATGAATTCCCACAGTGGGAGAACTATTTCCTTTTTACAGGAGTAACAACGTGCGGCGTACTATTTCGGGTTTCACCAACACCAGATTGATTAAATTGGCCTTTTTGGAACCAAAATGACATCACTGGACACTATAATGCCTATTTCTGGTATTAATTACAAGAAGACTGCTGCAAATTGGACACCAGAATTTTTAAATGCTACTTATGTTAAATGAATTTCCACAGTGGGAGAAGTATTTCCTTTTCAAAGGAGTAACAACGTGCGGCGTACTATTTCGGGTGTCACCAACACCAGATTGATTAAATTGGCCTTTTTGGAACCAAAATGACAACACTGGACACTATAATGCCTTTTTCTGGTATTAATTACAAGAAGACTGCTGCAAATTGGACACCAGAATTTTTTAAATGCTACTTATGTTAAATGAATTCCCACAGTGGGAGAACTATTTCCTTTTACAGGAGTAACAACGTGCGGCGTACTATTTCGGGTGTCACCAACACCAGATTGATTAAATTGGCCTTTTGGAACCAAAATGACAACACTGGACACTATAATGCCTTTTTCTGGTATTAATTACAAGAGGACTGCTGGTATTTCAGAACCCCGGAATTTTTAAAATGCTCGCTTTGGTACATAAATTGCCCACACTGGGAGAATTATTGCCTAAACCTTTTTACAGTATTATTTACTGAAGGAGTGCTTCTTCTGGTCTAACACCAGAATTATGTTTGTTACAGGGAAAGATTTTTTTAATTTATATTTCTGGCAAAAAAAAATAATAATAATTTCTGGCTGACAGTATTGGACCTGGCTGTAGTGACACTTGCTAGCCTAGCTGGAACAGCACATTCATGGGATTTGCTATCCAAGTGGGTTACTTTCAGTTTCACCACTGATATATTAAATATATTGGCAGTTGGTAGGGGTGACACAAGCACAGCCAAACCCCTGATGTAGTATATCTATGAAAAAATCGACTATTACATGAGATTAATGGACGCTGTGGCAGCTTTTGCTGTAGCACCACAAGTCCCAAAATGGCCGCCGCCTATCAGCCCAGTAACATGTGCCAGAAAATGGTCTGCCCAGCCAGAAAAAAAATAGACTTTGACTGAGCAGCTGAATCGCTGTTGTTCTGTGTCACAGGAGTAGATTTTTCAATTCTTTGGAGCTTTTCTTTGGACTCTGTGGCAGCTTGAGCTGGCCCACCACAGGTCCCAAAATGGCCGCCGCCGGTCAGCCCAGTTACATGTGCCGGTAAAAATCGATCTGGCCAGTGTAAAAAAAAATAAACTTTCAGTGAACAGCTCAGCTGAGTTGTTCTGATGCACAGGTTTAGATCATTAACTTCTTCTCAGGTTTTTTTCCTCGATTATTCCCTGCCTATCTCGCCCTCACAGCAGCTGCATCTATCCCTGTTCTATTCACATCGGGAGTGAGCACGTCCCGACGTGCGCACAAGCTTATAAAGAGGCTGAGTCACATGCTGCACTTGGCCAATCACAGCCTTGCCAATAGTAGGCATGGCTGCGATGGCATCTTAGGGCAAGTAGTATGATGCATGTTGATTGGCTGCTTTGCAGCCTTTCAAAATGCGCCACAAAAATGACGAACTACAAAACCGAACCCGAATTTTTATGAAAATGTTCGGGTTCGGGTCGTGTCACGAACACCCCAAAATTCTGTATGGACCGAACTATTCTCGAAATGTGCGCTCAACAACACAACACTAGTGCTATTCGTATCCACTCTTAAGTTCTAATCGCATTCGATTTTAACTTATGCTTTTTTTTTGACAGGCATCGTATTCTATTTGATGCCTGGCAAAAAAAAAAAAAAATGCATAAGTTAACATCGAATGCGATTAGAACTTAATAGTGGGATACGAATAGCACTGCGTGCTAGAACAGCACGCACACGATTATTCAAATTTTGTATTATCGCGATACAAAACCAAACAGTAAAGTTAAAATCGAATGCAATTAGAACGTGTAGTGTGATGCGATTTATTTGAGTTCTAATAATCGCATTGCGATTTCAACTTAATTCTCAGATCCGACAGTACATTCTACTGGAGGAGGCGTTCCCATGCGATTTCAGCTTTAAGCCTGTACTATTCTGCTATATAGTACTTTCCTAATGCGCCGAGAGAACATGCCGAACTCCGAACTCGAACCCGAACTTTTTTGAAAATGTCCGGGTTCGGGTCCGTGTCACGGACACCCCAAAGTTCGGTACGAACCCGAACTATTCTCGAACTGTTCGCTCAACACTAATCAGAACGTATAGGATGGGGGCCTCCCGCCAAGGGGAGATTGGAATGCTGGTACAACAGCCTGACTCCGATTTCCCGTTGGCGAAGGGCACCCATCCAAATTTCTACAGGAAACCGAAAAGTTTAAGCTCTGCATTGAGTCCCCCAGGTAAAAGTGTATCAAAATCAAAGATTCTTCTGGATTCTAAGCGCGACATTCTCATGATATGATTTCCCCCTCTTCAGTGTTTGGCTACCCTTTAAAAGGCTGTAAAAATTAAGCCTGTTGGATCTTTATTGTGAACCTGTTTAAAATGCTTTGAAAAAGAGTGTTTCTCATATCCATTTTTAATGTTCATTATAAATTCTGATAATCTCTTTTTAAAGTGTTCTTTTTGTCCTCCCTATGTATTGTTTCTTACAGGGACATTCAATGACGTATATAACTTCCGTTGAGTTGCAAGTCAAGAATTCCCTTATTTCATAGGAGAAAGTATTTTGGGTGGAATTAACCTTTCTTGTTTCTTTTTTTTTGAAAATGTAGTACTTTTTAAATTGCTGCATTTTTCACATCTCTAAAAGCCTTTTAGATCTAGCCACAGATCAAGCCAATTATGTATGGAATTTTCTTTTTTTTTATTATTTAATAGACGGTGAAATTTTTAGGCCTAAGTTTGAAGCTTTCGTGTAGGTAATATGAGGGGTGGTGGTCATCAAAGGACCAATAGTTCTATCCTTCAAGATATAATGCCAATGGCGTTTAATACTTTGTTCTATTTTTTTATATTGAACATAATTTCTCCCTTTTCTTCCTTTCCTATATTTGTAATATTAGTGGCAAAAAAAAACTATCTGTCCATATTTCTAACTTTAGATAGGGACATATCTATAACATTGAGTGGATATTCTGCTATAATAAATTGTTCCTTCAGTATCTTCGCTTCCTCCTCAAATTGTTTATTTTCTGTACAATTTGGTTTGATCCTGTTGGTATGTTTAAGAGCCATCTTGGTAAATGACAGCTTGAGTATAGAATATAATTATTTTTTGTTACTGGTTTATGGTACATACTGCACATTAATTTTTGGCTTTGTATTGTAATCATCAAATCCAAAAATTATATTTGATATTTATTTATATTTGAGGAAAAACATAAATTATTTGAATTATTATTTATTTCTTCTAAAAATTGTTGAAGCTTTATTTCTGATTCCTGCCATATAAAGATAATATCATCAATATATCTATGCCATAGTACTAGATCTGCCACCAGTCTAGGTTTAATGTGTTGTTCTTCCCAGTAGGCCATAAATAAATTGGCATAACTGGGAGCAAACCTTGTACCCATGGCAGTTCCCCTTATTTGTAGAAAATAAATAGTCTCAAAGTAAAAATAATTCTGCGTAAATGTATACTGTACCCCTTCTGCTATGTACTGAATCTGTTCTGCACATAGTCAGCCGTCCATCTTCAATAGTTTCATCATTGCTGTAATTCCTTGGTTGTGGTCTATTATAGTGTATAGTGAGTTCACATCCAGTGTGCCCATAATCCAATGTGATTCATACTTCAGATTTTCAATATTCTCTATAAATTGTGTTGTATCTTTTATATATGCAAAAGTGTTTTTTACTGTAGGTTGTAACAATCTATCAATATATTGGGATAAATTAGAAGTTAATGAGTCTATTCCTGAGATAATTGGTCGGCCGGGTGGATTCTTTAGATTTTTGTGCATTTTTGGGATACAATAGAACACTGGCAGCCTTTGTTGTGTCCCTAAAATGAATTTAAATTCATGCTCTGTAAGTATCTTTTTTTATCTAAGCACCTTTTCCAGTATTCAGAGAGGGTTTTAGTAAACTCTTTAGTGGGATCTCCTTTTAATTTTTGGTATGTAGTTTCATCCGATAATTTTTTTTACACTCCGGATTTTATTGTTCAGCTGAACAAGAATATAGAGTGACTAGAAAGCTATTTACTAGACCTTCTTTTTGGCATAATTGTTACTTACAGGGTTTGGATAAATTAGCTGGGGATAAGTTTTGGCAAAAAGTAATATTTCTTATGTTTCACAGGTGGTGAGGAATGGGAAGGTACTCTCTTTTTCCTCTTTGACACAAATGGGTAATTTAAATCGGTTTAGATATTTTCAGATATGTTTAGCACTTTCTAGTGTAAAAGACACTTCACTTCTTGAGATAAACACTTTTTCACCTTTGAATGTGGTGATTGGGAGTCCAGCCCAGAAGGGCAAGATTTCCCAATTATATAAATTGCTACTTAAGGAATTATTTAATAAGGTCGTCTCCCTGGGTCAAAGGTCTTGGAGAATTGATTGTCCAATGGTTATGGCACAAGACTGGGGAAATATATTTGGTTACTTAAGATTAGTATCGCACAATTTGAATCACACCCTGGTTCAGTTTAATATGTTACATAGAGTTTAAATCACGCCAATTTGGCTGAAAAAATGGGGTCTACAAGAGTCGTCAAAATGCCCACGGTGTGATTCACAGTGGGCGGACTTCTTGCATATCTTTTGGTTGTGTCCAGATCTAAAAGTTTATTAGGGTTCAATTCATAATTTTATCACCCATAAAATGAGGGTAATAATTCCGTTCACACCTAAGTGTTGGATATTGAGTGATATATCCAAGGTAAACTGCCATAAGTATAAAAAAGACTTTGTTGGTTAGAATTATGTTTCTGACTAGACTTTTGATTACCTGAGTTTGGATCTCACAAAATACTCCAAAGCTCAATGAGTGGTTATATTTGGTTAACAAGGTGAAGAAATATTAATATATTTTATATAACCAAAGAAAATCTGAGAAAAAATGGTCTAGGGTATGGCGAGGTTGGAAGTGGTAGTTCCTTTCTATTAATCCTCTATTTTATATTTATTTATTTTTCTTTTGTTCCTTTTTGGAGGGATTAGAGACGCATCGCATGGGAGGGAGGGTATGGCGGGGTGGGTTGGTAATGGAGAAGAATTTAGGTTAAGAATTAATGATGTTATTAATAAATTATGTTTTTGTTTTAATTTTCTTGTTTCTCAATAATAATAAAAATAAAATAAATAAATAAATAAATAAATATGAAGTATTGTTATTAAGGATGAAAGGCAACTTACCCCCCAAAAAAATGCACATACAGACAAAAAAACGCATTGGAAACGCATCAAAACCACAATGCGTTTTTTTGGACTGTTTAAAGTGCTAATCAGTTAATGTATAAGGAGAAGATCATCCTCTTAGGTGTTTGGGAGCAGAGAAAGATTAGATATGCTTTAAATGTGGAAAAATTATATTATTATATAATGATGCAAATGGATAATCCAGTTAGGGTCTTGGAAAAAAGACTGGAGCATGAGGTATATAAGTGGGCAGGATTGGCTAACAAAAATGGCCACTGATAAAGGAGTAGGATTAACTCCGAAACGCGTCTGGTACCTTTAAAATCCGAGACCCACTTAAAAGATACATCGATGGATTGAGATCAACATCCTATTGTTTAAAATAAAGGACAATTGTGGAGCACTCCATGAAATGATCCTATGAATTTCCCAGCGGTGCGGAAGTAGCGATATGCCACGTGGGACGCAGGGATAAAAAAATGGGCACTACAGGAGATACCGCGATCTGGCTAGCATAAACTCCGTATCCGGCAAAGCAGTAAATTGATTGCAGTAAGCTAGGTTCCAACCATGTGGGACGCCACGATCGGTGGAGAACCAGCTACTAACAATGAGTACAAAGTACTGACCAATATTTTAAAGGAGATTCGCTACAATATAAAGATAAGGGAAGCAAATTATATACTGCTGGACACATTATGAAATCTATACTGCTTTCACCAGTCTACTATTAATATATTAATAGATGTTATAAGGACTGATATTATAAGTGGTTATTATTGACAAGAAGAGGACTTAACTGGATTATAAATAAATGTGGTTGAAGCACTACCACAATACACTACCTTATACCAGTCCTTCATTAATATATTAACAGATGTGATAAGGACAGATATTTTATCTATAAAGGTGGAATATTAATAAGAAGAGGATCCAACTAGATTACATAGGATTATAAGTAAAGGTGGTTGCAATATAACGGCATCATATTATTTACAAAAGTCAGCTGATAATAGCTATAGATCCTCATTTTTGGTTCTAGATATAGAGACAATAAAGGTTAAGGTGAACCTATTCCACATATAAGTAATAACAGAACTTTTTTGTGTGATTCAGCATTTTTATTTGTATTTTTTTTATGGTTCAATTTGTTTTATTAATCCGTTGTGAGAAAAGCAATAAAACAACAGAAATTTCAATTTGTGTAAGGTACAAGCATGGAACTCCACGCAGGGAGGTATAAAAGAATGATATACATGCAAACAAGCATGGGAATATGCACAAATGGTATACGAGGAAAGACATACAGGGAAGACAAGACAGAAGAAGGGAGGAGAGGAGGGGGAGGGGATGATAGGGGTGGATAAAGGTCCATATCTTAACTCTCATTGACTGAGGGCACTATGTTATTTTGTGTAAAAGTACCTGAGGCTAACCAGTCCGAAAAGGCATTCGAGACGCGAAACTGATACCAAGCTGCCCACTGATTAGAATGTAGTGTTTCCTGACCTCGATCAGACGCAATGAGTTCTTCCATCCGTGCCAAACGATCTAGGGCGATAGACATGTAATCCTTAGGGGGCTATCAGTCGATCGCCAGGCTCGTGGGATGATCTGGCGCATAGCAATAACGAAGAATCTAAATACACTACGTTTCACATGTTTGATTCTGCCTGGAAAGATCGAGAGAAGCGCTATCAATGGAGAAGGGGATATTGAGGTCCCATATAGAGAGTTGTATAATTGAAAAACATCCCTCCACAGTGGGAATATGCCCGGGCAGTCCCACCAGATGTGGAGCATGGATCCCCTAGAAGCGAGGCAACGCCAACAGGTATCTGGGACCGCAGGATAAAATTGATGGAGCTTGACTGGGGTCCTATACCACCTCGACCAAATTTTGCAGTTGAGTTCCTGGATTTTGCAGGAAAGTGAAGATTTGTGAGTGAATAGCAATGATCTATTCCATTGGTCGGGTGTGAGAGTGGTCCCCAAATCCAGCTCCCAGGCCTGTATGATTTTCTCAGCTGGAGCAGGGAGTTCCTCAGGATTGTCCCCAATCTCTCCCGAATTCAGAATAGCGTAGAGAAGAGAGATAGGATGGCCAGGGGCAGTAGCCATAACACATAGCTTCTCAAACTCAGAGAGGGGTGATGAGAGCTGTGCACCGGGTGCCAGAGATCTAATGAAGTTGCGGAGTTGGAGATAGAGGAACCAGCGTCCGGGAGAATTTGGGAGGATATGAGCCATATCTATAAGGTCCAAGAACCCGGCTGTAGAATATACATCACGGACCCTAATCTGGTGTCTAGTACAAGTCTCAGATGTGAGGACTTTTCGTAGATTAGGGGGTAAGTTTGGGTGGCTGGATATGCACATGAGGTATTTGTATTTTTTTTAAATTACATTTTATTGTATTTTTACATTTATGTTTTTTTTTATTTAAGGGGTCTGATTTTAAATACAATGTTTCCTTAATCTGAGTATGTCATTTGGTAATGTCAGAATTCTGTGTAATAAATACTTTTGTATTGCAACATAATTAGACACATACTTACTATATTCTCAACATATCTATTAAGTCTCTGGGTGGTTTAAAATATAGAGTGCCTGTCTACATTAATCTCACCACTATAAAGGTTCTCTGCAGCCAGGAAATAGCCGTTTTTAACACGATTCGCCGCAAATAAATTCGGATCAAAACAAATTTTTTCAAAAAATTCGTCGAACCAGCCGAATCGAATTTTTTAGGAATTCGCTCCTCTCTAGTTGTCAGGTTGGCAAGGAAAACCTCTACCCGAGAGTTTCCATTTAGTTCTTTTAGTAGCTACAAAATGTATCTTGAAACAATGGGTTGGACCATGACAACTAATACTGTCAATGTTCCTGAAAAGATTGAGAAGTAGAGGCTTCTTGAAAAATTGAACACGCAGTCATGGTTTAGCTTTAGGGAGATAGAAGGCCCGATGGGGCGTTTCTATTGAGAATGAAAGTAATAAAGATTGTTGGTGGTATTTTTTTCCCAGGAAAGTGGCATAAAGAAATGGTAAATGTGCCCAATTGTGTACAATTTTGGCTTCAATGCACAGGAAAGTCAAAGTAAAGCTTGAATGGTTTCAAATCAGGCATCTAAATAAATGGAAAGGGTGGACTACAGTACCCTAAAAGAGTATCAAAATAAGGGTAATTAAGTAAAAAAAAAAGTAGGGGAGATCTAATAAATTTGCATAATCACTAGTCAGACCACACATGGAGTACTGTGTACAGTTCTGGGCTCCTGTGAACAAGGCAGACATAGCAGAGCTGGAGAGGGTTCAGAGGAGGGCAACTAAAGTAATAACTGGAATGGGGCAACTACAGTACCCTGAAAGATTATCAAAATTAGGGTTATTCACTTTAGGAAAAAGACGACTAAGGGGAGATCTAATAACGATGTATAAATATAACAGAGACAGTACAGAGATCTGTCCCATCATCTATTTATCCCCAGGACTGTGAATGTGATGAGGGGACATCCTCTACGTCTAGTGATGAGTGAATTTCTTGAAATTCAATTTGGATTGAATCAGTGGCTCAATCAATCAGGCAATTTGATTATGGCCTGAATAAATTCGACCTGAATCTAAAGTGCCCCAATTATAGCATTATATTGCCCTGTCACTTTAAGGTTACTAATGCTGGCTCGGCATTAATGAGCTTGAAATTAGTTGCATATAGTCCTACGAGACCTCAGAGCGCCAGTTTTGTATGGCGCTCTGAGGTCTCGTAGGACTATATGCACCTAATTTCAAGCTCTTTAATGCCGAGCCAGCATTAGTATAGTAACCTTAAAGTGACAGCGCAATATAAGGCTATAAATTAAATGCTTGGCTACTGATTGTAACAGCCTCTATAACCCATTCCTAACTTAACGATTTTCAGTTTTTTTGTTTTTTACTCCCTGCCTTCCCGGAGCCATAACTATTTTATTTTTCCGTTCACATATGAGGTCTTGTTTTTTTTATGGTACAAGTTGTTCTAATGGCACCATTTAAAATTCTGAATGGGGTGGAATTGGAAAAAAGGACAATTCCACCATGGTTGTATTGATGTTTCATTTTAGAGCGTTCACTATGCAGTAAAACATGTTAACTTCATTCTGTGGGTTAGTACAATTATAACGATATCACATTTTTATAGTTTTTCTTGTGTTTTAATACTTAAAAATAAAAACTTTGTATAAAAAGGAACGAGAGAATGGTGGGAGATGATCTGTGAGAAGTTCTGCCAAAGGGACTCTCAGGACAAAATTGTTAAGATATTGAATAGGACTATACACTGCATTCTGAGACCTAAAAGTACTATGATTTTAACAAAAAGTCTGGGAGTGGTTGACATGCTTAAAGGGGTTGTACCAAGTATTAAAGTTATACCCTATGCACAGGATAGGGGATAACTTGAAGATTGCTGGGGGTCCGACTGCTGGGATACTCACCAATCCCAAGAGTAGGGGTCCTATATGTGGCAGAAATCTGAGGAGTCATGCTTTACTCTCCATATTGCTTGGGAGTCTTTGACACGTGTACAGGGAAACTGTGTAGAGCAGGGGGTCCATATAAAGTTTTGCTGATGCCCTATGAAATCTGTATATGCCACTGCCTCCTATTAAGGGGTCATGCACACGAACAGATCCGCAATACACGGGCACGGTTCCGTGTGCATTCCGCCTTCACTTCAATGGGTCCACAAATCCAGAGATGCGGAACAGTGCGGAACGGAATCACGGAACGGAAACACTATAGAGTGATTCTTTGGGGTTCCGTTCCGTACTTCTGTACCGCAAAAAGATAGAATATGTCCTATCTTTTTGCAGAACGGACAAATGCAGACCCATTCAAGTTGAATGGGTCTGGATTCATCCCGGCGGCCATACGGAGATTGCCCGTGCATTGGGGACCGCAAATTACGGCCGTGTGCATAAGCCCTAAAGGGGTTGTGGCAAGTATTGATGTTGTTTCCTATCGAAAGGATATGGGAACTCGCTCGTGTGTGTCTGGCCTAATGGTAGGTTTGCATGATGCTCACAAAGAAATGTTAAGTGATACTTAAAGGGGTTGTGTCACTTCAACATGTGTCATTTATCATGTAGAGAAAGTTAATACAAGGCTAATGTATACTAATGTATTTTGATTGTCCATATTGCCTCCTTTGTTGGCTAGATTCATTTTTCCATCACATTATACACTGCTCATTTCCATGGTTACGACCACCCTGCAATCCATCAGTGATGGCCGTACTTGCACACTATAGGAAAAAGTGCCAAACTCTCTGGTGGCCAGGACCGTGGGAGCTCACATCCACTGGAGATAACCTAAGTTAATTGGAAAGCTGTTACATTTGCCTAGTTTGAAACACAGAAAGAACAAAAAAATAACTCGGACAAACCCTTTAAATTAAAAAAGTACTTGATAATCTCATGCTAACAAAGCCAGAACCGTCCTTGTATCTCACATGGAACCAAAGATCTCCCCATTCCTTGCTCCAATTGTTCTGCTAAATTTATTTCAAGCTGGCTGCTCAGGGGACACGTCCTTTCTGCTGCAGCTCTCTCCCAGTTACTGTCCCAGCTTTTAAAAGAAAATGGTTCATCACTGCCGCCAAGAACTGGTAGGTCCAACTTCTTTTGTTCTTTTAACACCATCTTTACGACTGCCTGAAACAGCTGATCGGTGGGGGTATAGGGTGTCATACCCTCCTCGATCTGATATTGATGATGTATCCTGAGGATGGGCCATCAATATTAAAGTACCAGAAAACCTCTTTAGGACTTACTGGTCCATAATTACCTTAAGGAATAACTAAGGCCCTTTTTGAAAATAGACACCCCATTTGCATTACATCAGTCCCTACAGCAGGGTTCAGCAACCTCTAGCACTCCAGCTGTTGGGAAACTACAAATCCCAGCATGCTTCAGTTATTTTTATGGAAGTTCCAAGTACAGCTGAGAATGAGTACATGCTGGGAATTGTTGTTTAACCACAGCTAGGGTGCTGGAGGTTGCTGATCCCTGCTCTAGAGAATATCTAATAGGGGCAGAGAAATAACTGAGCTTAAATTAAGTCAAGTTCCTTAAAGCGGTTATCCCAGGCTGGAAATGGCCCCCCCATACGCCTGGGCCCCTCACACTGATTCTACTTACCTGGCTCCCCACGCGACCGCCGCTGCTTCTCCCCGTCACCATACGGTGCCAGGGGAGGGGGGGGGGAGCCGCCAATGGCAAGCAGTGGAGGGGACCAGCCTCCCTAGCATTGCGGGTGACGCTAGGGAGGCTCGTCCCCGTCACTGCACAGTGTGGCAATGGAGAAGAGAAAGAGGCGCTCATAAGGTAGTAACGTCAACTATATTGTATAGGTCAAAATAGTAGGGTTCGCTCACCTATTAGGGTTGTACCAAATTGGGCACAACCACAATGAAGGCGTTGAGGGTCCCCAGTAGGGGTGGTCCGTGCAGCAGGAGCTTGTCCAAACCTTTAGCAGGAGCCAGTCGGCTTAACCGGTGGATACAGAGAGATAAGGCGTTGAATCTGGGTGATAGGATGCGGGACAGCCAGGGGCGCACTCTGACACTCGGTGGGATGATTATAATTGGTTTTTATTAGAATAGACGCGTTTCGGGGCAACAGCCCCTTTATCAGGTCTACGAAAAAATATATATATACATGTATGGGTGTACAGTAGATCACATAAAAACTTAAAAAAGATTCAGACATTTGTTCAGTAAATACATACATATGTGCTTAAATCAATAAGAAATTGGAATAAAAAATGGAATAAAAAGAATTTTTGGGATAAAAAACTGCTCATTTTCTAAATCATTACATGCTCATGACTAAATAGATAATAAATAATAAATAAAAATTGATTTTTGTTAATTTATTTCATCCCATAAAATATGCGAATGTATCTGTGTGAGGATTATAGTATTATATCTCCCTAGGGAATGGTACCATTAGGTCTGAATGCCAGCCATTGGCTGCATTTCCCCTCCGACATTGGATGTTTTAATCCACGCACCGGGAGAAGCAGCTAGATATGTGGGGGCCATTTCAAGCCTTGGATAACCCTTTTGAATGCTTCTTTCTATAATGTGCAGGCACGACCACCACTAATGGAATGCAGGGTGGTCATGACCATGGAAATGTGCAGTGTATAATGTGATGGAAAAATGAATCCAGCCAGCAAAGGAAGCGATATGGACAATTAACTTTCAACCTTGTATTAACTTTCTCTACATGATGGAAGCTGCTTGCTGAAGTGAGACAACTCCTTTAAAATCACTTGGGTGTAATCCATCTGGATCTGGAGCCTTGTTCATATTTACTTTATTTAGCATAGATTGGACCATTTCTACATCAATCCAATTTAGTACTAACTGATGTATTGGAGCACTGGCACAGCTACTCCCTTCTTTTGTATGGGCTGAAGGACCCAATTAGCAGTTCTGTCTTTGATCTCAAATGACCAACTCCCTGTTACAATTATTTATGGGTTCTACAAGGTAGTAATATCTAAGTATTCTAGTATTTAAATATTTTGGTGGTGTTGATTATGCTCTTTTTGGCCACCTGCCTTTTATTCTGTTTTTAAGCCAGCTGTATTTCCTTTCTACAGAATTTTACTAAGCTCTTTGCAATTTTCGAATCCCAAATACAAACCAAGATGTCAAAAAAGTGAAAGCATACACCAGGCTGGGATCTTCCACATCAGTTTTACTTCCCTTAGAGAAGAGAACTTTCTTAGATTATTGAATGGACCTTTGCTGCTTGTTGAATCATCCAGGGTGGACTGCAGGTACAGTAGGTTAAAACTATGCAGTATCGAGCAGAAAGGAAGAATTAACAACTAAGACCTCATGCACATGAACGTATTTTGGGTCCGCGTCCGAGCCGGGCTCGGACCAATTCACTTCAATGGGGCCGCAAAAGAAGCGGACAGCACTCTATGTGCTGTCCGCGTCCTTTGCTCCGTTCCATAGCCCCACACAAAAAATAGAGCATGTCCTATATTCTTGTCCGTTTTGCGGACAAGAATAGTCATTTCTACAATGGGCCGTGTTCCCCAGCTCGTTCCACACAGTCCGGACAGTGGTCCACGGACCTTGACTGGTCCGTGGACCACTACCCGGACTGTGTGGAACGAGCTGGAGCTATCATGGGCTCCTAGCCACATAGCTGAATATTGTTTTACCGATACCTTGGTGCCGCATACCTGGCTACTCTATTCTAAGGCTGGATATCATCAGTTCCTCCTTATATGGCGTTCATCTGACTGATAAGTATAACTCTCCATTTCTTGGAGTGACTATGCAATGACTATGAGTATTTATGATTACGTCCTACAATATGATGGATCCCCTGATGAATTAGCGACACGCTAAGGAAACGCGTTGGGCTTACAAAAGTTGATGGGGGATGTAATCTCATTGATTGATCCAAGTTTTAACATTTTTGCTACCGTCCTTGATGACATTATTGCTTTCCCTGAACATCTTTGTTTCCCCCCTTTAACTCGACAAAGTCGGGCAGTCGCTGTCCTGTCAGCAGGGAAATTCAGGGCTTAGCTAGTTTTTTTGTTCAGCAGGAGTGGATAGGGACAGAGTCCTGACACATTTCCTATCTATCCTGTTTACCTTTCTCCTGTTTGCTACTAGCGGGGGCACCGTCCCCTATATATAATTTCTAATATTTGGGACCTAGTATTTTTAAATTGATCTGATTAAAAGTTATTTTTTAAAGGGTATCTTTTTTGTAATTAGTCCCAACATCCGAGTGTAACGTATAGACGTGGGTGGAACCTTAGGGACCGACTGGTCCATAACCATTACACCCCTCCCACTGGAAAGAGTACGTGGCTAGACCGTAAACCCATGGGGATGTATCGATGCGGGGGATGTAAGGCATGTGACTATGTCCTACCCACTAATGACATTACATGCTCCGTGACTAATCAAATATTTAAGATCCGGGATTTTTATAACTGGAGGAGTAAAGGAGTCATCTATGTGTGCCAATGTCCGTGCCCTTTGGACTATGTAGGGAAGACTATTAGGGAGGCTAGAAGAAGATTTCTTGAACATGTGAATGATGTAATCAAGAATAAAGGAACACCGGTTGCATCACATGTGGATGAGAAACATGTTGGGGACCCCAAATGTTTGAGATTTTCCATTCTGGAGACGGTTCCCTCCTCCCCTCGGGGTGGGGACTGGGATCAAAAGATTCTACAGAAGGAGTGCAAATGGATTCACAGGTTTAAGTCTCAGGCCCCCTTAGGTCTAAACGAGAGGATCGCGTTTACCTGCTTTTTATAAACTGGACAGGATATATCTCTTGTCTGTCTAATGCACTCTGATGAATTTTTCCATTATAAACTGGTCGGATGCGCGAAGCGTCCTTTTATGTTGTATCATTCTTAGCGCCCCATACCAGGGGCTCTTATGATAATGGTGTCCTGTTTATTCATAGGGGACATCAAGACTCTCCTTAATATTGCGTGCTGACTAGTGGTGTTCCAAACCTTACCCCACGGCAAATAGGTCTTTGCCCCTAGTTATTCTATATAGGGTTGATATGTAGGCGCCCGATGTAAGAAATTTTTGCAGGCATCTGGGCTCGCTGACAATGATGTATCTCTCTTATGACAAACACCACACCTCCACGCGTTCCACCTGCAGGAGGTGACGGAGCCATCAGAGAGCCCTGTGCCACGTCACTTCCGGCTTTCGGTGCGCTGCATTTCTGTGCGTTCGTTTCGCAGGATGTGACGGTGGTATCAGTGAGCCCCGCACTACGTTACTTCCGGCTTTAGGTGCGCAGTATCCCTGCGCGTTCCATTCGCAGGAAGTGACGGTGGTATCAGTGAAATCTGTACTATATTACTACCGCCTTCCGGTGCCGAGCAGCTTCCTGGGCTTCATTGGCAGGAAGTGATGTCAGAGCACCGGTGTTTGGCGTCCCATGCTGACGACGATGAGTAACAGGATACAGGTGCGCAGTATTTATAGATGGGTGCTTAGTGGGGATATGTGCGGGAGAAATAGGACAGATGGGGAACGTCCGGAAGCGTGAGTACTTACCTCGACATGATGTGGATCTTGATCATGGTCTTTACGCTTGGCTGTTGACACTAACTTCGTGTATCTATATGTGTCAGGGCTGACGGTCTTGGTCTGGACAATATCTCTAACTAAGGGGACAACCATAAGCTCCACCTAATGGCCTTACCTGGCAGTGGATGTAAGTGAGGATGGCTTTAGCCAATTGATTGGCTCAGTCTGCCTTATGGGATGATTTCCCTGATGTTCGTGTATGTGTCTTTCTTTAGGTACTATCCGAGCGTCGTCGCCTGATACCAGACCCCCATTGGACGTCTGATTATCCTCCTCCTGACCTCTGTATTGGTCTATCTGAAAAATCACCACAAATCAGTTTATGATTGCTATGTTATTACCACATCTTTGCATATCATTATTATATCATCTGATATTATCAATTATGGTCTAGGTTTTCCTAGCACATACCATTACTACAATGTCGCTGTCACTATGAGACTGGACAGTTCGGTGTTGATATGGAACATCATTTGACCTCCTGATGAACCCTGAATGCTACAGGGGCAAACACGTCGAGGATAGTTGGTTTTTATGCTGCCAATTCTGACACTGACTGGCGGAACTGACAGTTTTTCATATTGGCAAAATTATATATATCAAAAAGGTTAATGATATGTTAATCATGTATAGATAGGTAGTTGGTCTCCGCTGATACCACTGTTGGTGGCTCGGTTGTAGGTGAGGGGTACACTAGGGTTTAGTAGATATCCCTGGGCTAAGGTTTAGTCTAGGGTAACAGTAGGGACAGTATCCCAGTAACTATGTTTACCTGCTTATCCCTGGGTATCCCACATACAGTCTAGGGGTACCTTTTTCCATCGTTAGGGATTAAGGCCACATCAAACACATTTGTTGCCACCAGAGTGTGATATTTGTAGAGAGACGCTAGATCGATTGGGATCAGATCATCAATAGGATTATCAATAGAGAGTTTCACTAGATGGTTTTGGGGAAATTTCCCCGGTTTTTATAGGGATCATAGTAAAAGTTATGTTTTAAAGGGGCTTTTTTTTGCTGGAATACGGCTCCATGCAAGATGGCATGCAGAACCAAGCAAACCACACAGAACTGTGAAAAAAGCGATGAAATGTTCCTTATTGGGTGGAAATTAACCGTGGCAAGCACTTTTGACATACATTACTACCACCAACATGAACTACCAATACCAAGGGGCTTGAATGCCTCTGACTAAAATCAACCACAAGAGGTAGTACCTGCAGCCAATGCAGGCCTTGGATACCATGCCAATGAACTGCATTCTGCCTGAAATCAAGATGCTGACCTCTAGGATGGATATCTGCCCTCCATGCCACCCACAAGACAAAAGAACGCCCCACCGCCCACACTGAAGGCTGAAGAATTACAAACTCCGGATCAACATAGCTTTACAAAACTTTAGGTCTTCAGCGGCCTAACCTCATGATCTCCACCACGGAAAGGCCCAACTCGTTGGCAATCATTGCTGTGCCGATAGGAAAGAATACATACTGAAAACAAGTGAGCAGCTTGCCATTACCGTGCAACAAAAACAATTGGCGTGAGGGCCGAGAATGCAAAAGTGACAGATTATCAATCATTGGGCAGAAAACAAACATCCCTGAAAAAAGCACTGGACAGGATCGTGGGAGTTCACATATATTGCCACTTTTTCCTATAGTGTACAAGCACAGCCACCACTGATGGATTGCGGGGTGGTTGTAACCATGAAAACAAGCAGTGTATAATGTGATAGAAAAATGAATCCAGCCAGCAAAGGAAGCAAATCATTAGTAAGTGCCTTGTATTAACTTTCTCTACATAATAAATGCTATCTGCTGAAGTGACACAACCCCTTTAACGATATCAGCCATGAGTCATGCAAAAAGAAAAAACTAATTCATACTGGGAATGAACCCTAAAAATTATACCTATATTTAGATTGCGTTTAAAAATAATTCATGAGTGATGGTGCTCAAAAAGCAAGTCAAAAATGGAAAAAAAAAAACACAAACCAAAAATATGTCATAAATTATGATTCACTTTGTACAATAACGATTAGAAGGTATAAGCAAGAAGAGGGAGATACAGGGAGGGAGAACCTTTCCCTAATGAGCCCTATAGATCCCTCAGCCCAGAGACGTCCCAAAATGGTAGGAAATAAAGATTACTGCGTCCTGCATATATACGAAGCCCTACTATTACCTAACAAGGCAGAAGATCGTCTATGTGACGTAACTAGACCGATGTACATCCAGTCCATAAAACGCATGAAAAAAATTGTGCGTTCCTTTTGTGGATCATGCCAGTTTTAAATGACAAAGGCAGAGACTGTATTGTACAAATAACCCAATAGAGGGTAAGATAGCCCGCATGGAGTGATAGGAAAGAGGATGCCTAATTGGTATATAGGGTATCCATCGCATATGTCACAAAAAAGTGTGATCAATCAAATACAGTCATTAGAAGCAACAGATGCATTTTTTACCTATCATAATATTAAATTATTGGAATAACTGTCAGGCTATCAAATAACCATAAAATTAAAGAAACATAAAAACCATTTACACTAGCGAATATAATTCAGACATATGTGGTGCTACGTAAGATGCATACGGGCACCAGAAACCATAAAGTAGATGCCATGGCATGATAAATACCACCATAAATGATTTAGATGCTTTTCGCATCAAGGACTAGCAAGAGGAATAGTCAATGGGTATCATAAGAAGCTGAAGCATTTGAAGAAAGAGAATATTAAACTGAATTATATGAAGCAGGCAAAAGTTAATTTCTCATTAAGGCCTGTCTATTACTTTTGGGACCAAAAGTGATGGAACCATTCTGACTCTTTCTGAAGGATCCTGTGGTCCCAGTTGCCCTTTCTTGGAGATAGAGGTATCACTTCCAGCGCTGGGAACTTCAAAACATTGGGATCCCCATTATGAAAGTCCACTACATGGTTTGCTACAGGTGTGTTGTTCTTTTTGTGGATATCGTAGACATGTTCACAGATCCTTCGTCTGAGTTCCCTGAATGTCTTACCTATGTAGTCCTTCGGACAAGGACACTGACAGATATAGATCACTTCTTTACTTTTACAATTAATAAAGTCTCTGGTAAAATAGCTCTCATTTGTGACGGAGCAAGTAATTGTCCTGGAGGTGGAGATAAATCCACAGAGTTTACACGTTCTGCAACAAAACATTTCGAGTGGTTTTTGGTCAAGCCAAGTTCCCACTCTCTTAGGACCAGCGTAGTGACGATGTACCAGTCGGTCTCTGAGACTTCTCCCTTTCCGATAAGCAATAATAGGAAATGGAGGAATCACATTGGAGAAATCGGGGTCCATTGATAGAATGGGCCAGTATTTGTTCAATATGTTTTTGATTTCCCTATTGGCAACATCGTATGTGGAGATGAGATGGATTAAGCCCTGATCCCTACCTGAGGTTGTCTTAGGGATGAGGAGATTATTTGTGTCCGGCATTTGTGCCTGTTTAAAGGCATCCCTTAGGATTGACTGAGGGTAGCCTCTTTCTAGGAACCTCTTGTATAGTTTTCTCGCTTCAATATGGAAATTCTCAAGAATGGAACAGTTCTTATGCATTCGCAGGTATTGTCCTTTGGGGATACCTTTTTTAAGGGCAGGTGGATGATAACTATCCCAATGCAGGATACTGTTAGTAGCTGTAGGTTTTCTAAATACAGTCGTGACCAGTCTGTCATGTAGATTTACATGATGGTTGTACTAGGACGCTGAAAATTTAGGTGCGGCATCTACCCTTCTTAGATCTTCTGCTCACGGGGGAGGTGGATACTTCCACTGTGAGTACTCGTACTTACTGTAAGGAAACGTCCGGCAACACCACCCTCCTTGCCGCGTCCTGCCACCCTCGTCACGTAATACAAAATATAACGAAGGGTGAATTCATACGTGCCCGCAGCAACTGGTATGTGACAGGGAAATAGATTGTGTTGCCGGCCGTCTAGCTAACCGTGGTTATGCTAATCATTCCCTTAATACAGCCAGGCGGATTGCCCTTGCCAGAGACAGGACAGATCTGATTTTCTCTGGAAACTCACAAAAAAAGTTGGATAAATAGAGACATTCTTCTGTTCCGGTTTTTGTAACAGGCTAGAGTCTTGAATACTCTCGTATCTGTCAGATCATAAAAAAAGCATCTTTCTTTTGAATTATGATGATCAATGGATTGGCATTACTGGTTGGGGCATTAAATGTATAGCTCGTAGAGCACCACTTTGGCTCAAAAGGTGAGTCCCTCTCTATTCTCTGATGTGGAATGGAGTATGCCTACATGGTTAAAGCACAGGGGCAATTATAAATGTGGCCATCGAATATGCACATTTTCTGGCTGCCAACCAAAGATTGTTCCAATTAAAGTAGTATATTAATTGTAACACCAGTTTCGTTGTATACTGTATTACATGCTCACTGTGTCACCTCTAATATGTTGGCTGCACCACTAATAGTCTAAAAACGAGAATCTGCAGACTGATCTCTGATATTCCTCATGTTAGGACCAGAAATGTGTCTGCAGTAAGTTCACATTATGCGGCCGTGCATGGAGGCGATATTGCGGGCATGCAGGTTCAGGGACTGGAGAGGGTTAATCCCCCTGTACGAGGTGGTGATCACAGGAGGAAACTCCTAAATAGGGAATCTTATTGTATCTTTTGTATGGAGTCTTGTATCCTTAAGGGATTAAATCGCAAACATGACCTGATCCTTCACTATTTACTTGTATTTCTTTTAAAGTGTTTTTAATATTTCTAAACACATATCTATGTAGTGGTCATATGAGCGTGTGACTTTTGGGCTGATTGAGGCCACCTGATCATGTTTTCAGCTGGCCACTATTTAAATCCTGTGTACTTTGTGGTCATGAGTAAGGATCAGCATTAGGGGATTCGAAACGCGTTGACATGGACTGTCTGTTTGGTTTTTAATGCACTATTTTCAATAAAAGCTGCCACGTTTTGTCATGAAGCTGGAACTTTCTTCGTTTTGAATATGGACTGTATGCCAACTTCCCGGCGTGTTCCGTGCTTCAACTGTTCCTTTTAACCAGGTGAGCGCACCCCTCTTCCTTTTTTGTGGGCATCTGCATCAAAGTTCAGTGTATTATCCATCTATTTTTTACGCAGGTTTCCCTTTAAATAGTTTTTCGTGCAGATTTTGAGAAGATTTTGATGTGATTTTTAGGCCTCCCATTGATTTCAGTAGGAATTTCTATGCAGAATCTGCACCAAGAATTAACATTTTGCTCCAGCATGGATTATCATAATCAATCAATGCACAGAAAAAAAATGCTCTGTAAATACAGGGTAGCTTTACAGTGGGAGGTGAATTAAGTGTGGATTCCACACGGATTTGGTGTGGAAAATGCCCACCAAACATTTGGTGTGTGAACATGGCCTAAATTGACACACTAAGGATGTAAGTTCCATACTGCATGTCAATTTCTGCATGGATTGCCTATGGATTTTTTCACAGAAATTGTGGCGTGCTAAAGGAGGGTGCCGGCTTTCAGGGGGTGCCAGAGTCCAGAAGCAATGAGTGTTTCCATCAATACAGAGGGACTGATGTCCTGTCACTCACCGCTCAGATCCCCACGCTCCTCCCCTCCTTCAGGCCGGCGGCGCACAGAATGGTGAAGCAGGAAGACTTCTCCCTGCTCCACCATTCAGCCTGCAGGCACAGATCCCACTCCCGGCAGTCCGGAAATCTGCATAAGCTCCGCCCACAAAGTAGGGCACAATTGGCATTTCTACTATGGAGGGGGCACAATGGGCATTTCTACTCTGGAGGGGGCACAATGGGCATTTTTACTCTGGAGGGGGCACATAGGGCATTGCTAATGTGAAGAGGGCACAATGGGCATGTCTACTCTGGGGGCACAATGGGCATTGCTAATGTGAAGGGCACACAATGGGCATTTCTACTATGGAGGGGGCACAATTGGCATTTCTACTCTGGAGGAGGCACAATGGGCATTGCTAATGTGAAGGGGGCACAATAGGGATTTCTACTATGGAGGGGGCACATCAGGCATTTCTACTCTGGAGGGGGCACAGAGGGCATTGCTAATGTGAAGGGTGCACAATGGGCATTTCTACTATGGAGGGAGCACAATGGGTATTTCAATTCTGGAGGGGGCACAGTGCACAGAGGGCATTTTTACTATGATGGGGGCACAGAAGGCATTATTACTGTGAATGGGGCACAATGGGCATTACTAGCACAGAGGGCATTACTACTATTAATGGGGCACAATGGGGATTTCTACTATGAAGGGGGCGCACAGGGCATTTTTACTGTGAAGGGTGCACAATGGGCATTACTACTATTAAGGGGGCACAATGGGCATTATTACTATTAAGGGGGCACAATGGGCATTATTACTGTGAAGGGGGTACAATAGGCATTACTACTATTAAGGGGCATTATTACTGTGAAGGAGACACAATTGGGATTATTACTATGAAGGGGGCACAATGGGGATTATTACTATGAAGGGGGCACAATGAGGATTATTACTGTGAAGGGGGCACAGAGATGGCATTACAACTATGAAGGGACACAGATAGCATTACTACTTTCAGGGGCACAATGTAGCATAAATACTGTGTGCTGGCACAAAGTGGGAATAATTACTACGTGGGGGCATTAAGAGGACTCGGTGTGTATAATTATGTTTTGGGCATGTCCTAGTATGAAAAAATTGCCACAGTGCGCTATGCGCGTCACACATTATTGTTCTGTGTTTCAAAAGTTGTGAGGTATGTATGAAATGCTGCTAATTTTCCGATCACAATAATGCATCTGCACCTTGTGGACATACCCTTAAGCCTGTACTCTCTATATGAGACTCTGTAAACATTACGCTTGTTGCCTCAGCTGTGTGTAATTGCCTGTTCTTGTTGTATTTGCTGAGTCTGTTTAACTCACCGTGCCATGCTTGTGTAGGGTCTGAGACCACAAGGTCCAGTACAGCTCGTAAGGACTGACTACCCTTTATATGCAGGCGTTGGACTCTGTAGCTGAGACCCATCTGACAGACACATACAGTACATTTTCTCTTTGGCAGGCATTGTAGTTCTCTACACTTGGCTGCAGTGTTTCTGAAACAGGTCCCGCTGCTCCTCACTTTGCCCACAGCTCAGACTACCCATTGACTTCAATGTAAAAAAAACTTTCCCATGTGCAAACCTTATAAACATGGTAAATGATTTGGAAACACTTAAGAAGTGACATGCTACTTCTTTGAAGTAGATTTGATTGTGGATTTGCACAGAAGTCGATGGGGAAGCAAAAAAAAAACTCTCAAAAACTCTTCTAAAACACTTTAAAAAACTCCTTTACAACACCACCAAGTTACAAAACTACAATGAAACATGACCTGTTTTCAGTTACTTATGTGCCTACTACCAGTGGGGTTTGCTTCTAAGACGCCAGTCTAAATAGATTCTCCTCATGGTGTCTATTTTATTATAATGCAAGTAAAGAAGACATAATATTAGATAACATGCACAACATAATAAGACAATGGGCACTGGTTACCTTCCTGGCTGCTTATTGTTCAAAGATACACTTGTTAGAAGGTGTGTGTGTTGGGGGGGGGGGGGGAGTCGATGCTTTGACAGTCTACTCTGTGATAGCCATTCTCTAGATATGTTCTCTTGGAATTCCTACCCTATCATAGAAATGATGTGTTCTAGCTGTGTTCAGGTCTATGTGGTAATGACCAGTAAGACGTTCTTGCAAGTCATATATTTTATTTAAAAATTACAAAATGCAATAGTATCAAATAAATAGATAAATAAGTCGTTCAAGTAATGGGCACAGCCACAACAGAAGATTCTTGTCTGACTACTTAGATATTTTAAAAACATGTCCTGAGAGGCACTGCAGTAGATAAATAGATAAATATATAAATAAGAGCTTCAAGTCATGGGCACCCCAGCCGGCTGGAGATCCTTGTCTGACTACTGAGATTTTGTTGTTAAAAACATGCGTTTGGAGAGGCGATCGGCCTGCAGTAGAGTTCGCTTGATGTTTACATGGATTATCCTCTTAGCGCACACTGTGTCTTCCTGCAGAATAGAAAGATGTGAAGTTAGACAATAGATGTGATAAGATGACCAATAAGACATAGAGAAAGTCCGGTATTCACACCCCATCATTATTTCGAGCTTCATGAACAATGTTCTAATGAATGTACACAGTTTCCCATAACTACAGAACAAAATGTTTCAACACTTAGTCGAAGCACCTTTGGTAGTGGTTACAGCCTCAAGTTTTCTTACGTATGAAGCTACAAGCTTAGCTTAGCTATATTTGAGGATTTTCTTCAATACTCAGTAAATAAAGTTAGTTAGCACATCCTATAAAATTAAATGATGTGCAGGTGCACATTGCTGTGGCAGAAATTACTAAAGTAAAACCAACATAAAATGCAATAGCACCCTTCAAATATTGAATATATAGATTGTAAATGTTATATTAACTATATAAATGATTATGAGATACTAAGCAAATGTATTTGGATCAAAATCATTTGTGCCCATTCACCACGACAAGGTGACCTCTGTTAGATGGGACCCTACTCTATATATAGCTGGAGTTTACTTTCCCTGAATTCTTTTAAGTTCTGTTGGCACATGGAGAGAAATCATTGTAGAGTAGGGTCCTATCTAAAAAAAGGTCACTATGGTGGAATTAGCTAAGTATCTCATATTAATTTACATAGTGAATACAGTATTAGTATTTGCAGAGTGCTGTTGCATCGGGCTTGGTTTTACGTTCTCTCATACTCTGCAGAACCTCTGAGGCTTTAGTTCTTACTATCAAGCATTATGTAGATTTACAAGCACCTCAGGACATATGGGAAGGTATATGTGACTTTAGGTAAGACAAAACATGTTCATTTCTCTCATTGTGAGATCAATATACAGTAAATGGATGCAATTAAAAGGATTATGGAGACCATTACCTGCTCTTTCAAGATATTCTCCAGATCACTGAAATATTTAGATATTATCTGGACAGAGAGATGATCTTCTGTGGTCTTGGAGATCTGGGGAGAAATAAAACCTGTTGATTAGTAACTGGCCAGTGTTACACTGAGGATGGCTCTAGGTCATTTGGAGTGGAACTTACACAGTCCTCAAGTAGATTTGCCTGATGATATAGATCTTCCTGAAACTGTTCCCAGGCTTCCTGGTCGATCAAAAGTTTCTCCTGGTGCTTTGTGTAGAACTGGATGATTTTGTAGAAGAGGGCACGCACCGTTATGGCTGCGGATTCTACCTGCAATTTCAATGTCAAAATTTTTATTTGACTATGTTCTGTAGACAGTTGTGTGAGTGGCATAATAATTACAGTTGCAGGGAGTATGACTGTGCTTTAAGAGATAAGGGGTTCACTGATTGTCACTGACTGTTTCAACTGCATCAGTATCCTATGGTTGGGAGCCTGGAGAGGATGTCAGGGTCCTGGCTCAAGCAGCATGATGACATCACTGCTTCTGCTGCCTTGGCAGGGCCATGGACAGCAGGCAGCACCAATAACATTCATCTGCTTATCTTTGGAACAGGGTTAGGTGAGTTTCAGGTTTGTTTTATTTTTACTGCTGTAGAGGGGGCACTATTAATGGGGGTGCACAAAATACATTACCAACATTGCTGTATCGGGGCACAAGAGAATTACTAATATGCAGGACAAGAATTACTATTGTGTGGGGGCACAAAGGGTGTCAATGCTGTGCAGTGAGCACAAAAGACAACATTATTACTGAGTAGCATTACTGAAAAGGGGCATTATTACCATACGAGACACTCACAGGTATACCATTACTGTATGGAGACTACAGTGGGCACTATTAATGTTTAGGGACAATTAAACTCTAGGAACAAAAAATAGAAGTACTTTTTCTATGTAGGACATCAAGGGGGTATTATAACCATCTGGGGGCACTATGGATGGAGAATTTGTTTAGAGGTAGGAAAAGGTGTGGAAGGCTCTAGAATAGTGAGAAGCCAAAGATATTAGTGTGTTAAATTTTGAAGAGATGAGTCATGGCCGAAAGAAGTCTTCACAGTGGTATGGGCTAGATGTAGAAGAAAAGAATAAGTGAATGACTACAATCAGAGAATATGTCACCCGTAAGTCATTGGATTTATCAGTACTGAATTCATATATATGTGTATTTTTATTTTTTGTATTCTTCTTAATTTTTTTTTTCATAGGTCCCAGCAATTCATTATTAAACATCGGAGAACTGTGGAAGATGAATTAGCGAAGAGATGGGGAAACAGCAGGGAAGGTGAAGGAAAAGCAAGATGCTAAAGACAGTGTTGTGTTAAATTCTTCATTATCTAAAATTTAATATGAGGCCCACAGGACTTAAGGTTCTGTTTCCTGTATCAATGAATGAATGATGTTTTCTAAAATTCTAAATACACTAGTTTACTTCTAATCCACCAGCAATCTGAAACCATTAGATGCTCTGGTTATCCATGAGAGAGGTAATACAGATTCCTTTACCTGACTGGTAATGTAGACAGGACGAGTGTCTGTGAAGTTTATGTTGGTCTGACAATCAACGGATGTCTTGGTCTCTGGAATCTGAAACACAATACACACTATAACAAAATGTAATCATCAGGAGAAACAGCATATTTCTAGGACCTTCTACTGTAAAAACACCCAATTTTAAACACTGTATTAGGGATTTCTGTGCAAGTAGAGGGAAGTCCACCAAGTTATACACCCCTATCTATAAGCTAGAGGAGATAGAAAAGGCATTGATGGCATATCAGTGCCATAGACAGATACAAAAATACCACTTTGTGTAATGATTGCAGTGAAAAACCCTATAATGAGATTATTGCTGGATGACCCTTCTAACAAAAAGGCATTTTTGAAAATGGAAAACGTCCTTAAGGACAGAGATGTAGTATCAGAGCGTGGTATGATTGTAGCTTGTGCACCACCTATGGCTCTGTTACTGCAGGTTATTATTGTCACTTTGATTTATAGAAAGCAGAGAAGAAGACACAAGTGCAAGGAGCTCACCATGTGCTGGAAGTTGTTGTGATTGTCTTGGTGCCATATGCATTTCTTGGAGTAGACAATGGAATTGACGCAGAGCAGCAGAAGGAATGTCCAGGTGTTAATTGGAGACATTATTTGTAGGCTGGAGGATGCAGTGAGGAAAATATATGGAGTTGGAGAATAGGTACTGGGCTCCTCTGTCCTGGTTGTGTCTTTGTCCAGTGCTGTGCTCCATCTTAACAGCTTCACAGTTATATCCTAAAAACAAGCTTCGATGTCACAAAAGTAAAAGCTGGGATCTTCCACATCAGTTTTAATTTCCATCGAACAGAAAAATTTCTAGATTATTGAATGAACCTTTGCTGGTTGTGGAGACATCTTGTGGTGATCTTACATAATTGAAGCAAATCCTACTATAATAAGAACTTACTCAGATGTTAGATTCAACTTTCATAATAATGTAATTTTGAGACAAATTATTCACTCTGACACTGACATCGAGTCCATTTGTAATTTTTTTTTTGTTACTTAAAGCACTCCGAGCTGGAAAAAAAATGATATATTGGGCAAAGCCTGTAAACTATAAATATTGTTATGTTCTGATCCAAAATCAGCAGATGCCCGGGTCTCACAATTATTCCCATTTCTTTGGTCTGAATCTCTAGATCTTGGCTGCAGCCATTATGTGAGTCGCTGCAAAATGATTGGCTCATGAGATATTTGCATGAATGGTCAGGTGCACAAGTGATCTAATAGACATTTACAAATAATATCCATCGTAAATACAACAAAGGGACAAAGCTTGTGATAGGGGTTCCCATCACTCAGATTATATTTATCAGGCATTGATATTCAATGAACATGTTGCCGATTGGGAAACCCCTAATTAGTGGGAGTCAGCCCTCATTCTTATGCTGAAGCCTTGACACGCAGGAATTCTTTTGATGAAATTGTTGCTGGAACATCCAAATGGAGGACAGATTTTGTTCAATAGTACGTGTCCTGCATACCATCATGTAAGAGGGTGTGGCCTGTGACTTACCATAGGGTTACAGTTTCTCAGAGGGAACAAAACTTGATGGTTACACTTTTTGGTGTGCACAGATCTTGACAGTTACACACATAAACGTAAGGCACAGAATTTGATGGTTTACAATAGCAACAGGACCATTTGTAGACCCGAAGTTGTTTGTAACCACTTGTGTCTACGGCCATCTCTACTCCCAGAGCAAGAGCTCACTTAGCGGGCCACATCAGCAACAGTTGTCTAAAGCCATTCCATGGCATAGACAGTGTTCTGGAACCACTTGGGGGAACTCGGGGTCACTGCTACTCTCAGCAGAACCAACTGGAACCACAGATCCGCCACTGGATTTGAGGTCAGGATTGATGCGCTTAGCTCTGCAGCTCTGTCTCTGGTACATTCTCTGACTGACAGATAACAAGTCATATAGAACTCCTTTTTACGTCACCAGGCCCATCTTGCTCATCGGCAGCTTTCTCAACATCTCTACTGCCACTCTGTATATGCAGATATGTAAGTGTAACAATGCTGCCTGTGTGCAAGACTGCAGAACTGGACTTCATCTATACCAGTCGCCTTTCCCATGTCCTAACAATGGCTTGTGCGTGTTTTGTGTACTTGATAAGTACACTTGCTTGATACCTTCTGGCGCACAAGGACGACCCCAAGGCAGGTGATTGATAGGAATACTTTATTTAGTTGACTACGCGTTTCAGAGTGTGTGCACTCCTTTTTCAAGTCTGAGAAGCCGTGCAATCACAGAGACTAATACGCCAAGTGTGAAAACTTGTGGTTAGTACAGCCCAGTGTGCGGCACACACTCCGAAACGCGTAGTCAACTAAATAAAGTATTCCTATCAATCACCTGCCTTGGGGTCGTCCTTGTGCGCCAGAAGGTATCAAGCAAGTGTACTTATCAAGTACACAAAACACGCACTTCCTGTCTCTTACCAGTATCCTAGGGGGTTTCTTTGGCAACTACCTACAAGGACTAAGCAGTAGTGATGAGCAGCAGGGGCAATATTCGAATTCGTGATATTTCGCGAATATTTGGGCGAATATTAGCCATATATTCGAAAATTCGCAAATTCGTAATCTCCAGACAATATTTTCTTGTTTGGGGGGCATAAAAATTCGCATAAAATATTTTCTTGTTAGCATAAAAATTCGCATACATTAGCATAAAAATTCGCATAAACTGGCATTTAAAGATACCTTTTAAATACCAGCTTATGCGAATTTTTATGCTAATTTATGCGAATTTTTTATGCGAATTTTCGCAAACAAGAAAATAATGACATTTTCTTGCATGCGAAAATTTTCATATAAAAAATTAGCATAAAGCGAATATTCGCAATTGCGAATATATTTTGCGATATTCTAAATATTCGCGAATTCTCGAAGTGCTGATATTCGCGATTAAAATTCGCAATTCGAAAATTCGTGATCAACACTACTAAGCAGATACCGGCAGCACCAACCATCTGTGTTCTCACGAGTGTTGTACCTTTGTACGCACAACACGAAAAGGTGAGCTGAACTACAAATCCTTTTAAAAAATCAAATCAACTCCAAAAAACATACTACCCTATGAGCGCCTTCTCCTTATCTTTTGGTAAATTTGCCAACAATGGCTTGTGGTACTCATATACACCCACTTATAATATGGCTAAACTGCACAACAACCAGACAGTTTTAAGAAAGACGGTGGGACTACAGATCCTAAAATAAATAGAAAACACAGTTGACTAGAATAAGATACAATCATGGAACCACACAAAGTACAAAATATCTGGAAGGGAATAAACCTAGAAAACGCTATATCTCACAACCAGAACATGAACCCCTGTTGCTTGTAATATTACCCCTTTCAGGGAGGAGAGACCTTAATCCTGGGTTTACCTGGACTTGTTGTATGAAAGATTTTCAGTAATTTCCCAGGATCTTTCCTCTGGACCATAGCATCACCATTCAACAAGGCAATGGAGATTTCTGCCATGTCACTTAGAATCAAAGATCTTCTGAACCACATATTTAGCCTTACCATGGATCAGGTGGAAGTCTATGAAAGGAGATACAGGCTTAAAAAAGGAACAATGAAAGGTCTTTAGTATTTTCATGCTATGGGATAATATACCAGAAGTCCATACCTGCTGGGTACAGGACCCGGACCTCTCACTTGCCCTATTCTGCTCCTTCTCCAGTGGTCCGTAGCCATCAATGTCTTGCTGCTCCCTCCCAGTTGCCGCTGGAGCAACACTGCTCTGCCAACCCAACCCAGGCTGAGGTCTACATCTCACTTTCTCTGCCTTTCACTGCTCGTAGGGCTCGCGTGCTTGCTCTTGCTCCTAAAGATCCAGGACATGCACCTTTATCTTCTCCAGCCTGTTTTTATATACATATATGTATTGTTCTCATATTATCTTTACAAAAGTATGTAAAAAGAAAACCTCTTATTGTGTGTGCTTTTAGCAGCTTTTTGACCGTTGTATGCTGGTATTTGCTAAATAAAGCTTTTCAGACTTTGCATTTTACAATTAAAACTATTGTTGATCTGTGTGTGTGTTTGATGCATAAGGATGTAATTAGCAACACAGTCTCTGTGGAATGAAGCTGTTACCCATACAGTAAGGATATAATTATCACTCCAGGGTCTGAGATTACAGCTACCAGACTGATTGGTAGGGCATAGTATGCACACCTGGCTTGTTCAGACGCACCACAGTAGCTGTCACAATAGCCGATTTTACTTTGCGTTGCAGTGCCCCATGCCTGAGAACTCCTCTAGGGGGGTGATACACCCACATGCTTGTTAAACTTAATCTCTTACACTTATTCTACTTCTATTCAAACATGTGAAAGCATCTCATATCACATACATAAACTGCACCGCGTGCTTAACTGAGGTACTAAAAAGGGAGGAGGCCACCTGTATTAGTGTGGCAGTGGCGTACCAAGGGGGTGGTGGGGTTGGGGGCTGAGTTTCCTCAGTTGTTAGTTGTTAGGAGCTGCTATAAGTGCTTCCATCAATACAGATTGAAGCACTCATTTGTAGAGCGCCATTGACCGCACTCAGCCCACCGCCAGCCTTCTCTCCTCCAGACCTGGTGCAGCGTTGATATCCTGATGTGTGTGTCACTGCTGCTGCAGAGGACAGAACAAGCGCGGGGAGGTGAGTGCTGTTAGTGACTCAAAGGACTGCAAGCTCCCTAGCACTCCAGCAATGACAGGTAAGTGAGGAGGCCACAGGGGGTCATTATACTGTATGGGTAGTTCCCTGGGAGGGTCATTATTACTGTGCCACTTTGCCGCTGTACTGCGGTCCTATAAAGTACCTATTATGTGTATAGTTTTGGGGTTTCTTTGGGGTGATAGGTGGAGCCCATGTTAGTTTCTGGCTAGGAACTCTTGAGAGGGAGGGAAGAATGGGATGGTCGTGCCTGGCATTTACAGGCAGGGGTGGAGGCTTGGGACTTGCATGAAGGAGTGGGGAACCTGTAACTTTTAATTAGGACTGCACAGATTAATGATCGATATCTACAATTCACTACTTAGGATCCAACTTGCCACATGGTTGTCTTAGACAGATGTTCTTGGTAGACAACACAATCTCCCAACTTGAAACTATGTGGCATTGCGGTGGTGCTTAGCAGAAATAATAGCTAAACCCAAAAGCCCTTGGACCTGACTCCACACTGATTTTGGCATCTTGATCTTTTGTCTGAGCAATGGAATGTCAAAATCAACACTACCAGTAAATGAAGATACTTTAGGATGAAAAACATAACTACAGAATGGAGAAACATTAATGGAAGCATTATATGAAATATTATAAACAAACTGCCTATGACGAAATTGCGACCAATCATCATGTAATTCTGAGACCTGTGCACCATAAATTATGTGTTCACTATATTGTACGGATTATTATGATTACTGTTTTGTGATATTTAATAATAAGGATACAAGTATACAAAATCACATTTATAGTAATTAGAGATGAGTGAATTTTTCTAAAATTCGATTCGCCGGTTCGCCAATTTTTTTTAAAAAAAGGTTTGGTTCGATCTGAATATATTCACAGCAAATTTTGTTAAAAAAACTGCTATTTCCTGGCTGCAGAAAGCTTTTATAGTGGTGTAGAACACTGTGCATTGCAGTAACACGCATAGAGAGTCTGCTTTGATAGTAAAATAATACTGTGAGTCCGTATGACATGCAGATGACAGGTGTCGCTCTTAGAATCAATGCACACTTCACTTATTTGGGCAGTCACGGGGCCAAAACTGACCAAACAACTCAAGTATCAACTCAGCCTTACAGGTCGATGTTAGTGCCAAGAAGAAGCACACTCCTTTTATACCGTATGCAGCTGATTCCACATAGATGTCTACAGAACCTGTTCTATTAAACGCTTATACAAGTAGAGCCCCCGTCAGAGTGGAGAGGGTGTCAGTAGAATGTTTGTGTTGACTTCACTGATTATTTTGCCCTTCCTCTGATCCTTCAGAACAATAACCCACAAAAAACGGATCCTGTTGAGCATCCGCCTTTACTCAGTCAGCATTTGGTCAGTAATCCATCAGTATTGCTAATGCCAAAAAAACAGGAGTGGATCCAAAACAGAGATGACACATAAATGGAATATTTGCATGTCTTCTGTGCTTTGTACCCACTCCTGCTTTTGGCTACCAAATCACAAGCCAATTCTGATGGGACCAGACAGGCCTTACAGCTGCTACACAGACAGGATCCATTGTGCGTATCAATTTTCCTTGCTTCTGACAGATCAGAAGAAGAGTCAAATAATTGATGATTTCAGCCAGACCGAAAGGCAAAATAGTTGCACAGTCATGAAGTGGGGAGGGTAGGAACAGCAGAGTGGCCCTATGACATAGTGGTGAGGTGGAAGCAGCATTAGGAGGCCACAGAGCGGCAAAAGGACAGTGTGGAGGTGGCAGTAGCAGCATCAGGAGGAGGCCACATAGTGGCACAATGACAGAGTATGGAGGTGGCGGCAGCATCAGGAGGAGGCCACAGAGTGGTGCAATGACAGTGTGGAGGTGGCAGCAGCATTAGGAGACCACAAAGTGGCAAGGTGACATAGTGTGGAGGTGGAAGCAGCATCAGGAGACCACAGAGTGACCCGTTGACAGACTGGGGACATGAGTGGCACTACCAATACCCGCTGACGATGGTGGGTGTAAAAAGGAGCACTTGGAATCAGATGTGTGGCATTAGGCGGGTGGCAGCATCAGAATAGTAGCTGAGGCAGGAAGCCAGGAGAAACCTGTCTCTTTTATCAATGTTTGGGTGAGGCAGCATAGATGATATAATCTGATGTATCAGGCATTGGTGGGTGGAAATCCTGGATGATCCACGCCTGATTCATCTTGACAAAGGTCAGTCTCTCAACATTTTGGGTGGACAGGTGAGTTCTTCTTGGGGTAACTATGGAACCCGCTGCATTAAACACCTGCTCTGATGCCACACTACTAGACGGGCAGGACAGCTTTTCCAGGGCAAACTCTGCCAGTTGCAGCCACAAATCAAAGTTGCTGCTGATGGAGCTGGAACTGCTCCAGCAGCCATGGCAGAGGAACGTGAGTGCAGAGGATGTCTCTATAGTAGTTCAGTTTGTTCTCCCTCTCGGCGGGTGTAAAAAAATGCCCTGCATTTTGGACCGGTAGCGAGGGTCCAACAAGGTGGAGAGCCAGAAGTCAACCCTCTGCCGAATGGCGACAATTCGGCTGTCACTACGCAACCAAGTGAGCACACGGTGGGCCAAGTAACTCAGAGGGACTCCTTGCCTTCATCTCCACTGCATACTGCCACGGTGTGTCTGGGTCCTCTGCCTCCTCTTCCTCATCTCCCTCTTGCTCTTCTGGCTGCTCCTGCTCTTCCTCTCCTGTCACCTGTGTCGAAAAACCGCCCATTTCGCTATACATTGCTTGTGTTCCAATGTCCTCCTCCTCCTCCAGTTCACCTCCTCCTCCTCCAGTTCAGCCCCCACAAGGGCTCATGTGCCCGTGAGAACTAGGCGCCGCGTCTCCAGTCCCCTGACCAGCCAGATTTACCAGTATCTGTTCCAGGACATGAAGCAGTAGAATGACATTTTTGTGCCACCAATACATGCAAAAAAGGGCTTTAGAACATATAACTGCACCGTTAAGCGGCAAATATATTTTTTCTTTTTCCACTAATACACGCCACAAAAGGCTTTAGAACAGATAACTGCACGGATAAGCGGCAAATATAATTTTTCTTTTTCCACTAATACATGCCACAAAAGGCTTTAGAACAGATAACTGCACCGCTGAGCAGCAAACATATTTAATTTTTTCCACTAATACACACCACAAAAGACTTTACAACAGATAACTGCACTGCTGAGCGACAAACATATTTTTTCATTTTCCACTAATACACTCCACAAAAGGCTTTACAACAGATAACTGCACCGCTGAGTGGCAAATATATTTTTTCTTTTTCCACTAAAACATGCCTCAAAAGGCTTCACAACAGATAACTGCACCACTGAGCGGCAAATATATATTTTCTTATTCCACTAATACACACCATAAAAGGCTTTACAACAGATAATTGCACCACTAAGCAGCAAATATATTTTTTTATTTTTCCACTAATGCATGCCACCAAAGGCTTTAGAACAGATAACTGCACCGCTGAGTGGCGAATATATTTTTTGTTTTTCCACTAATACACACCACAAAAGGCTTTATAACAGATAACTGCACTGCTGAGCAGCAAATATATTTTTTCTTTTTCCACTAATACACGCCACAAAAGGCTTTAGAACAGATAACTGCACCGCTGAGCGGCAAACATATTTAATCTTTTTCCACTAAAACATGCCACAAAAGGCTTTACAACAGATAACTGCACCGCTGAGTGGCAAATATATTTTTCTTTTTCCCCTAATACACGCCACAGAAGGCTTTAGAACAGATAGTTGCACCGCTGAGTGGCAAATTTAATTTTTATTTTTCCACTAATACACACCATAAAAGGCTTTACAACAGATAACTGCACCGCTCAGTGGCAAATATATTTTTTCTTTTTCCACTAATGCACGCCACAAAAGGCTTTACAACAGATAAGTGCACCGCTGAGTGGCAAATATATTTTTTCTTTTTCCACTAATACACGCCACAAAAGTCTTTACAACAGATAACTGCACCGCTCAGTGGCAAATATATTTTTTCTTTTTCCACTAATACACGCCACAAAAGACTTTAGGACAGATAACTGCACCGCTGAGTGGCAAATATATATTTTCTTTTTCTATTAATACACTCCACAAAAGGCTTTACAACAGATAACTGCACCGTTGAGTGGCAAATATATTTTTTCCTTCTTCCACTAATACACTCCACAAAAGGCTTTACAACAGACAACTGCACCGCTGAACAACAAATATATTTTTTTATTTTTCCACTAATACACGCCACAAAAGGCTTTAGAACAGATAACTTCACTGCTGAGTGGCAAATATACGGTATACTGCCTACAATACAATAGGTCTGCAATTCATTTTGATGAATAAAAGTTATGGCAGAAAAATGTATTATTTTTCAGTACTTTTGTTTATAGTAAAAGATACATTTTTCTACTAAGATAAGGTTCCAAAAAAAGTAACTGAGCAAAAACTATTACAAAAAACTATTAAATACGACAAAACAGTATTTGAGGTCATTATAACCCATACAACCAAACATAGCAAACACCTTAATTAAATAAAAATGCCATATTTTTTCCTTCATTGATTCCATAATAAAAGTTGATAGAAATTAAAATGGCCTGATGCAAAAAAAAAAAAAAGTTATGGTTGTTACGGTTAAGAATGTGAGAAGAGATGGGCAGGGGGAAGGGATATGGATTGACTGTATGGGGTCCTGAAATTCCTGATGGCAGCACTGCCACCACACTGCAACCAGATAACACCGCCATTCAGTGGCTATATAACATCACCATATAGTAACTTAATAAAACCTCCATACACTGACTGGATAACACTCCCTACTATCAAAAAATACGGTAACTTAGGGGGAATTCCAGCTGAGAATAAGAAGGCAGAGTTGCAGATATTTTCCCATGTATGTATGTCTCTATGACATATCAAAAGTTTTCTGAAAACTCTGAGATTTTGTACCTATACTGATAAATATCACGGATCAGATTGGATCAAACTGAGCTATATTATGTATAGAAAGTGACAGATAAAAGATATGTGCAATACAGGCATCAAACTTCCATGCTGTTTCTTCAGAATAAAACAGCTCTTTGCTAGTAGTGGATTGTCCTAGAAAGGAACTCCCCTTTCTACCTGTAAACAATGCAGCAGTGTCATTACACAAAGTCTCACTTTCTGGGATATTATCTCCAGTGACCTATTTTCACCGAAATAAGGGTAGTTCAGATCCATTAGCCATCAGCTCAATACTCTAAATTAACCTCTTGATATGGCCATGACTAAAAGCCATGAACACATAACTACAATGCCGTGACATCACTGTTGAGTGCCACGAACATGTGACCTTACACGTGACTCAAACTTCATGAACATTTGACTATACACGTGACTTAAATGTCATGAACATCCGATCACAACAAAGTCATTACATCAGTTATTTTCTTATTGGCAAATCCACCTGCTAATCTAACTCCGAGAGTTATGATAGGACAAAAATAATATTAACCCTTACAAGAGCTCTTAATATGGCAGTAAATTATATCAGGTCATCAAATTCCGCAAGCCCCTGATGATGCCGGATCTCGGCGAAACATGTTGAGTGAGCTTTGAAGTTGTCTAACAATGGCTGGTGGGAACCCAGTAGACGCCCTGCGTAAACAGTCAAGGCAGAATCACAATCAGGACCTACCATAGACATCCTACCATAGACATACTACCATTGACAGCCATGGAAGACTTTAACAATCGGGCTTGGCAGTAACATTGTAAGCGTCCTGCACAAACAGCTGAGGCAGGACTCAGGTGTGAGTTAAGACCAATAGATATTTGTGGTTCAGCTGGGGAGTAATAGAATACTATGATAAGGGTTGTTCTCTCTTCATACACGTTCATACAGTGTGCAGTCTGACATTCAGCATAAACCATTCCTGTCTTCCAAATAAGAGGACTGTTCTTTGTAGTCTAACTTGTTTATTGGTCAACAGGTTGTTCTCTCTGCGCGGTGCACGTGAGTGAGAGATTGTACAAGTGTGGTAAAACTACAATAATAAAAATAGAATGTATAAGTATAAAGCATCGCATAGCATGTACTATAACATTTACAGTCATCAGTGAAGGCACATGGTAAAATGGCTGCCTATACATAGGATTACATGTCTAGCTAGCAGTAGTAACAATTTCCTGAGTAACAATTACAACTAACTGAACAGCTCTGCATAACATGATGTCCCTGAAACAAAGGTAGATCTCTCACCAGATTAGCTTATACAAGGATGGTAGAGTTTGAGAAGGAGGCATGCATAGGACAGCTCTGTACTGTGTCCTGGAGACATCTCTTTCCCAGAATGCTTTGCACTCCCACAATGCAGTGCACCACCCACAATGCAGTAGTCTTTGTAACAGGAAAAACAAAGTGTAATACAACTTAACACCGCTAGATGGTGCTATAACCACACTAAACACTTCAGAAATACCAAGACTGAGGCAGACGTGATCTGTAATGATTCTCTAACTCAGCTGGACAGGACACTCCCCTTCTGGCGTCAACATACGCCACTACTGAATCCTTATTTCTTAGCAACCCATTTTGGTCAAAGGTGGAATCAAGCATTTTCAAAGCGCTATCCTTGGAGACTGTTTGGCCTTTGCTGAGGCAGTCTATTTTGGTATCTATAATAAATGAGGAATAGTGTTGTGTGGCTGATAGATAAGGGGCGGTCGACGCGCTGATAGAACAGCCAGGCAGTCGACCCCCCGTCCAGACACCCGGTATATTTAGATGAATCCAAAAATCTCCATTTCGGCATTAAGGCCATGTGGGATCATGGAGTCAAATTCAAATATCATTCTCGATTCTATTCTTGACATGTTCTTAACATGGTCCCCTCCTCTCCAAGACCCTTCTCTATCAGCGCCTCGACCGCCCCTTCCCTATCGGCCACACAACCCTATTCCTCATTTATTATAGATACCAAGACACTGAAGCTTCTTTCTTTCTAATCCTTTTATATCTCTATTTTTATGTTTTAATATTCCTTACTAGCTATTCAATATTTTTACATTTTTATATTTTTGTCCAATGTAATTGTGATTATTATATACTCAATATCAGACCGTATATTTTCCTTTTTAAAAGTAACCATCTAACAGTGGATTATTTATCACAGTAGAAATAGACTATGCTATATTGTTCTATTTTCCATATATACAACTCTGACAACAAAGAAAGGAACAATAAAGTGCAAAAGAGAAAAAAAGAAGAAAAAAGTGTTGTCAATCAAGGAAATAACTCAACCCCATTGATGACCTCATTTATGATGTCACTAGTTTACCCTAAATTGATGCCGCTATAAAAAGCACAGAATTATGGATGCTGGTAACCCACTGAGGAAGGGACCGAAGGGACCGTATGTCCAGAAACACGTTTAGGATGAACCACCGTCTTAAAGTTAAAGGAGACGGAACACTATTACTATACTGAGCGCTCAGTTTTCAAGAAACTAATCTTCCAATCCCCGTAACACGCGGGACGCGGTGGATAATACCAGTAACAGCTAATACATTGCGGGAATTGGGGAACCGGACTCCACGCCACAGCCACGTGAGAGACATTGGGCGCATAACCGCCCGACAAGTGGTAACGTAGCCAGTACGGCACCTTTACTGTTACGTGATTAGATATTTACAGAAACCTGTGAATACCAAATACTATTGATTCCTAGAAAAAAGAAAACTGGAAACGATTGATTTTTAACAATAGGTGAACTTACCTTGTGGGGACACATTTTTATTTTTTGGAGACATCTGAAAAGAAAAACTGAATTTAATTATACAAAAACAAAAGCTTTGAGTGAGATTGACTTTAATTATAACCTCAAGAAAAAGAGGGATATTAGGGTACTTTCACACTAGCGTTATTCTTTTCCGTCATTGAGTTCCGTCCTCGGGGCTCAATAACGGAAAAAAACTGATCAGTTTTATCCTAATGCATTCTGAATGGAAAGCAATCTGTTCAGTTTGCATCAGTTTGTCTTCAGTTCAGTCACTGAATGTTTTTTGGACGCAGATAAAAGCGCAGCATGTTGTGTTTTTATCTCAGTCCAAAAAAGCGGAAACACTTGACAGAATGACGGATCCGCCATTAATTTTCATTGAAATGTATTAAGGGCGGATCCATCATTGAAAATTGACGCAATATCGGATCCGTTTCTCCAGACCTTTAAAAATGGTAAAATAATAAATAACGTATCCGTTTTTACGGATGACAACGGAAAGACGGATCCGTTATTTTAATACAATTGTCAAACAGATCTGCAAACGGATCCGTTTGCAAATAAAATCAGTTTTTTTGCCTGACGGAATCCTTCAACGCAAGTGTGAAAGTACCTTTAGTAATCACCATTTTTACGAACATTGTGTGGGGGGGGGTTGCTCTGGTAGACAGCGGTGCGGGTGCAGTATAGAGGCAAAGAGAGTCCAGGTAGTGCAGCAAACAGTCTTTTATTTCACACTTGCACAAACAAAACTCAAAACAGTCACTTAGTGTTACTTCACACACAGCAAAAACTTGAGGCAAAACAAAAGTCCAAGACTGAATCAAATTCACCTGTGTGGTTTAGGTGCGTGTTCACACCTGGCTGTCAGCCCAGCCGCAAGAAAAGTCCAACCTCAGGCTTCCAGGCAGACTGCACGCCTCTTTGCAAGCTCTTGCTTCCAGCCCTTGAGAGCTCCACGGAACACCAGCAGTTTCCAGGTTAAATCACCTCAAATCCTAGGTGTCAGATCACACCTGGCTGAATGCTCGGCAACACAAAAAGTCCACTGACCGTCTTTAAATGGCCTGTTCTCCTGACACACAGGTCTCAGCTTTTCAGCCCAGCACAGGGCTCAGATCCCAAACACAGAGAGAGTTTGCAAAAACCCAGCTGTCTTTTAAAGGCTTTTCAAAGGTATTAACCCAAAAAAAACCCGGACCGGCACTTAAAATCCGGTCCAGTATTTACCCTCACCTGGCTGCAATCAACCCAGCAGCACAGGCTGAGAGGAAAATACCTGTTTTTTACCACCAAACCTCTCACTGTGTCACATACCCCCCCCCTTTGTTCAACCCTGAGGGGGTGAACACACGCCAGACAGTATACCCAGAACCGGGCACTCGCATTTCCCCGTAACTGCCCTGCTCTGTGTTCCACTGAAAATCTAAAGTTCTGAAGTCACCCGAACCCTCTGGTGACCCAGGACTTTCCTTCTTTGTCCAGATCACTGGCGGATCCAGAGCCTGGTCTCGGGAGGGGCACTTTGGGCGATTGATACGCCCCAGCTCCCATCACTACAGAAACACAGCCCCACTTACCTCTTCCATCCAGTGACGTCTCCTGTGATGTAGATGTTCTCTTTCCTCATCTTCTCCTTTCAGACCTTCAGACCAGACCGTCAGGTTTCGTCTCTGCAGTTTGACAACAAAATAAATCTCAGTTACTACTTTTCCATCATCCTCCCATATTCTGGACAAATTATCCTACTACCCCCATATAAAATACATCAGTAATGTCCCCATAGTGCCCCCGGAGTCTCCTCTCTCCCCCATCCCCCCAATCATGTGCAGGCTCCTTCCCCCAAAATCATGTGCAGGCTCCTTCCCCCCCAAAATCATGTGCAGGCTCCTTCCCCTCCCCCAAAAAATCATGTGCAGGCTCCTTCCCCTCCCCCTCCCCCAAAATCATGTGCAGGCTCCTTCTCCCAACCCCCACCAAAATCATGTGCAGGCTCCTTCCCTCCCCCAAAATCATGTGCAGGCTCCTTCCCCTCCCCCAAAAAATCATGTGCAGGCTCCTTCCCTCCCCCCAAAATCATGTCCAGGCTCCTTCCACTTCCCCCAAAATCATGTGCAGGCTCCTTCCCCTCCCCCCAAAAAATCATGTGCAGGCTCCTTCCCCTCCCCAAAATCATGTGCAGGCTCCTTCCCCTCCCCCAAAAAATCATGTGCAGGCTCCTTCCCCTCCCCCAAAATCATGTGCAGGCTCCTTTCCCCCTACCTCCCTACTTACCTCCTTGCAGCGCTGGATGCAGGCCTCTTCCGGCCTGTGTCCCGTTCTATCCTTCTGCTCAGGCGGCGCGATGACGTCATCGCGCCGCCTGAATCGCTCTGATAGGCTGTCGGCACGAGGCCGACAGCCTATCAGAGGAGCAGGGAGGAGACGCCTCCTCCCCTGCCGCACTGCACAGCGATCTGTATCGCTGTCCAGAGGACGGCGACACAGATCGCTATGGAGATGAACGCTTCCACAGTGGAAGCGTTCATCTCCTGTCACTGCCGCCGGTGCTGCCACAATATCGGGGGGGGCAATTGCCCCGTTGCCCCCCCCCTGGATCCGCCACTGGTCCAGATGGGGACAGCCTGCGGCCAACCCCATATCACTCCTTCAGAGATGGCTTGTCGACGAGCCACGGGCACCTGGTACGGCTTTAACCAGACTTTTGCCTGGGGCTCAGTGACAATATCACGGTGAGTTATGGAAGGGCATTCAGGGAAATCACAGAACACCTCTGTGTTCCGACTAACAAACTCCTTGGCTCTCTGAGTCTGTTCAGTGGAAAGGCTGCCAGTAATTTTATCTGTGGCAGCCGCTTCCCTGTTAGCAGACAGAGGGACCGGAATCTCTTTCCCTAGATAAACCGGCCGTGGGTTGTTCTCAATACAAGTCTCTCTAACCTTCCAAGGTTTCCGTAAATTTACATGGTAGACCGGCTCCGGCTTTTGCAGTCCTGGCTGGTGTACCTTGTAATTTGGGTCTCCAACTTTCTGTGCTATTTTATAGGTCCCCCTAGCGCTGTCCTTACTGTTCACAGGTGGCCCAACAACCAAAACCGGGTCCCTTTGGCTACGGACCCCAGACACTCGATTGCAGGTCCGCCTTTGGCCTGGCTGAGCCACCTTCCTATGTTTTCTACCTATCCTACTAAGGGGGACTGTCTTCCCCTCACCCACCGGACCTACTGTGGGTCCCTCTGCCTTGGGTTTCTGGGGTTCTAACACCTCACCTGGGTTAGGCCTCACTACTGGGAGTTTTCCTACCTGTCTGGGAACTGTACGTATAATGGCCGGCCACAGGGATGGGAACAATGGAAAGTCTTTTCCTATTATCACATCATAGGGCATACTCGTGGTTACAGCTACCTCATGGACCTGCCTGCCGGCACACGTGCTTACAGACAACAGAGCAGTGGGGTATTCTTTTAAATCTCCATGAATGCTGAAAACCCCGACTCTCCGGCCTGTAAACTCTGTGGGTCGCACCAGGGAAGCCCTCACCAGGGTCACCTGACTCCCGAATCCAGCAGAGCTGCCACTGGAGTGTCTCCCACCTCCACCCGACACAAATGTTCATCATGGTTAACCTCTGACACATCGACCCTTCTGGCATACAATGACTGTCGATACCCAAAGTTCACATCCATGGGCTCACCCAGGAGGGGACAGTTGGCCCGTACACGGCCAGGCTCATGGCACCGCCAGCAGATTATAGAGTCCCGATCCCCAAAGGGCACATCCCGTGCGGTCTTTCTCAGCTCAGGCCGCAGGGTCTGGGGAGGGGATTTTCTGGGTTTTATTACTCCCTTCCCCAGAGTCCCCCCCTTAAGTTCCTCAGTAGCCCCATAACGTTCGACCAGGTCCACCATCTCCAGGGCACTAGTAGGAGATGTCTGACCAACCCAGCGCTGGAGGGGTAGTGGCAATGCCCTCCAGAATTTGTCAGCTACAATACGGTCCAGCATAGCAGTGGGACTAAGTACGTCAGGTGGTAGCCATTTTTGTAAGAGTTTTAGCAAATTGTAATACTGGGGTCGTGCTGGCTCAGCTGGGTTAAACTCCCACTGATGTACCCGCTGGGCCCTGACCAACACATTCACCCCAGTCTCGCCAGGATCTCACCCTTAACCACAGAGTAGTCTGCTGCTTGGTCGTCCGGTAAATCAAAGTAAACCTGTTGGGGTCCTGACGCCAGAAACGGAGCGACGACCTCTGCCCACTGGTCTCGGGGTAGTCTCTCTATCACGGCCACCTTTTCGAACATCGCCAAGTAGGTTTCAACATCATCTGTCAGTGTCATCTTGGGAACGGCCATGCGGACTGCTTTCCGGGCATCGTGCACTCCCTGAGGCATCCCTGACTTTTCTAGCACCATTACGTGTTGCAGCAGCCGCTGGTTCGTGTCCTGCTGTCGCTGATTAGCCTCTAGCAGCTGTGCGACGGCCTCTTCATGTCTTTTTTGCTGTTGTGCGATGGCCTGCTGTTGGACAAGTAAGGCTTCTTCATGTCTCTTTTGCTGTTGTGCGATGGCCTGCTGTTTGTTTAAGTTGGCCTGGACAAGCTGCTTTATCATCTCCTCCATCTTGTCCTGTGTTGGTGGTTGCAGCTTGGCAGGCTTAATCCAGGACATACAACAGTGCCCAAAAAAAGAAAATGCTACGAAAAGTTTTGGCTTCACGCCAGCCTCACTGCAATTGCCCGCATCCGACACCAAATGTGGGGGGGTTGCTCTGGTAGACAGCGGTGCGGGTGCAGTATAGAGGCAAAGAGAGTCCAGGTAGTGCAGCAAACAGTCTTTTATTTCACACTTGCACAAACAAAACTCAAAACAGTCACTTAGTGTTACTTCACACACACAGCAAAAACTTGAGGCAAAACAAAAGTCCAAGACTGAATCAAATTCACCTGTGTGGTTTAGGTGCGTGTTCACACCTGGCTGTCAGCCCAGCCGCAGGAAAGTCCAACCTCAGGCTTCCAGGCAGACTGCACGCCTCTTTGCAAGCTCTTGCTTCCAGCCCTTGAGAGCTCCACGGAACACCAGCAGTTTCCAGGTTAAATCACCTCAAATCCTAGGTGTCAGTTCACACCTGGCTGAATGCTCGGCAACACAAAAAGTCCACTGACCGTCTTTAAATGGCCTGTTCTCCTGACACACAGGTCTCAGCTTTTCAGCCCAGCACAGGGCTCAGATCCCAAACACAGAGAGAGAGTTTGCAAAAACCCAGCTGTCTTTTAACCCCTTAGTGACCACCCATACGTGTTTTTACGGCGGTCACTAAGGGGCCTTAGGCTGGGCTGCCGCGTTTTTACGGGTCCCCCGTGCAGCGGGGAGCGCGGGCCCGGCTCTCACATGAGAGCCGCGACCCTGCTCTAACAGCCCGGGCCGGCAGGAGTGCCGCTCCGGGCTGTTTAACCCCTTACATGCCGGGCGCAATGGCGCCTGCGCATGTAAAGGGTTGACAGAGGGAGCGAACTCCCTCTGTCACCCATCAGCACCCCGCAGATGCGATCGCGGGGTGCTGATGGGCTGGGAAGCTCACCTTTCTTTCCGGCAGGGCCCTGAGCCTGCCCTGAAGTATTCACCAGCAGGCTATGCCTCTCTGGCGTAGCCTGCTGGTCAAAGGTAGAATTGCACTGCATTTAAAATGTAATGCATTATAGATATAATGCATTATATTTTAAAAGCAATCAAAATACTGTATATTATAGTCCTCATGTGGGACTATTAAGTAGTAAAAAATTAGAAAAAATACACATTTATTAAATAAAAAAATTCCATTAAATATAAAAATATGCTTTTTTTTCCATTGAAAATACGCTTTTCAATGAAAAAAATTGCAAATTTTTTTTTCCCCCACATGTTTGGTATTGCCGCGTCCGTAACAACCGGCACTACATAAATATTACATAAATTATCCCCTATAGTACATGCAGTTAAAAAATAAATAAAAAAAAAGCCCGAATTTCTAATTTATTCTTAATTTTCACAGAAAAAAACGAAATAACAAGCGATCAAAAAGCGGAATTTACTAAAAAATTATACCAATGAAAAATAGAAGTCGTCCGCAAAAATCAAGCCCTCACACAACTCCATATAAAAAAAAATTAAAAAGTTATCGGTCCTGGGAAGTGGCAATGTAAAATCATTTTTTTTTGTTAAAAAAAGGGGTTTTATTGAAAAAAAAGTAGTAAAACTTAAAAAAAACTATGTATTTGGTATCCCTGTAATCGTACTGACCCAGGGAATGAAAATATTATGTTACTTTTACCGAATAATGAACACCGTAAAATTTATAATGTACAAACGCAGGGGCAGTAGTACTATTTTTCCCCTTCTCCCTCCCAGAAAGAGTTAATAAAAGTTAATAACATAGTTATGTGTACCCCAAAATGGCGCTATTAAAAACTACAACTTGTCCCGCAAAAAACAAGCCCTCATACTGCTATATAGACGGAAAAATAAAAAAGTTATAGCTCTGGGAACGAGACCATGAAAAAAGGACGAAAAACGCATGGTCATAAAGGCCCAAACAGGCTTGGTCACTAAGGGGTTAAAGGCTTTTCAAAGGTATTAACCCAAAAAAAACCCGGACCGGCACTTAAAATCCGGTCCAGTATTTGCCCTCACCTGGCTGCAATCAACCCAGCAGCACAGGCTGAGAGGAAAATACCTGTTTTTTACCACCAAACCTCTCACTGTGTCACAATTGATATATCTAAATCATTTTTCTAATGTATTATTTTAATATCTAATATTATCAAATTGATGCATAAAAAATACAGACTCCCCTGATTGTAAGACATCTGCTGATAATCTACATATATATATATATATATATATATTCAGATTATATACAGCAGAGTGTCTACCATTGAGAGACATCTGTATATTGGTGGATATATCAACCATTTTAATATATTGTTATCTATTCTTTATTGTTGCAACAGTCTTTAATTTTTAATTTTATTACAATTTAATAAATCATTTTTCCTATCACCCAGAAATATTTCCATATTTTCGGCCAGAATATAAGAGTGCCATCCCCACACTCTATTTTTTCCTTTACGTATATTTACATTTTGGGCAAGGTGTATAGTCCAAGGGGAGTGAGCACCTATTCCGTGTATACTAAGGGGTGAGCCATTGAAAGCCTTCTCTACTCTGTAGACATAAAAACATCTGGTTTCGTTGCAAATATATCCTAAGACTACCTTGTTGTCCGTGTAATTCTCAACTTTCTCGATTTCCAGGTTCATTCCTGTTGTTATAAGGTCAGCCAACTCCACTGCAAGCACAGCAGCGCAGGGCCCAAGTCTGGGGATCATGTGTTCGCGGAGTGGCGTCAGTTTGGTCCGGCTCATGATAAATCCTATATGGCATTGTTCTTTGACATCAATGGTCTTTAGGTATGCTACTGCAGCAATTGCCTTGACTGAAGCATCGCAGAAGATATATAGTCTTTGCATCTTGACTTCAGTAGGTGGCACGGAAGCATATGTCCGTGCCACCTGAAGGTTGGACAAAGCTTCGAGAGACTTCTTTCAACATGTCCACAGGTCCTTTTTCTCCTTGGGAAGCGGATCATCCCAATCAGACGTCTCTTTGGTGAAGTCTCTTTACATCATTTTACCTTGGATGCTAACAGGCGCTACGAATCCCAGAGGATCATATAAGCTGTTTATGGTGGACAGAACTCCTCTGCGTGTGAAGGGCTTTTCTTCCTTGCTGATTTGGAAGGTGAATGTGTCTGCCTTTAAATCACAAAGCAAACCGAGGCTCCGCTACATGGGAAGGGAGTCGGTACTAAGAGCCAAGTCCTTTAGATTACTTAAATGGTCTTGGGGTGAGAAGGCTTCCATTAACTCATGGCTGTTGGAGGTGATTTTGTGTAACCTCAAATTAGACAGAGTGAGCATTTCTTGAGCCCTTTTCAGGAGACTGATTGCGGTCTCGTTCGTGGGTGTGGATTTCAAGCAGTCATCCATGTTGAAATCTTTTTCCACAAAAGATCTGACATCTGACCCATACTTTGCTTCACCCTCTAGGGCTAAATGTCCGAGACCAAAGATAGCGACTGCTTCCGAAGGACTGTTTCCGAAGATGTGCACTCTCATTTAGTACTCTACAATGTCTTTATTGGGGTCATTGTTGCGGTACCAGAAGAACCTCAAGTAGTTTCTATGTTCTTCCTTGACGAGGAAGCAGTGGAACATCTGTTGTATGTTGGCCATAAATGCTACGGAATCTCTGCGGAAGCAGAGAAGTACCTCCAGAAGTCTGTTGTTAAGGTCTGGACCAGACAGTAAGGACTCTTTCACACGGGCGTCATGTTTGACGCCCGGATAAGAGGCGGGTGCGTTACGGGAAAATGCGCGATTCTTCCGTGCGTGTGCAAACTTTTGTAATGCGTTTTGCATGCGCGTGTGAAAAATCAGCATGTTTGATACCCAGCCCTGAAGCCGGACTTCATCACTCAAGTCCGGTTTCGGGTTAAGTATTCTGTAGATTTTATTATTTTGCCTTATAACATGGTTATAAGGGAAAATAATAGCATTCTCAATAAAGAATGCTTTGTAGAATGTGGATTAAGGGGTTAAAAATAAAAAACTTAATTCACCTTAGCCACTTGATCGCTTAGTTGGCGATCTCTTCTCTCTTCAAGCATTAGCTGCAGTCTAAAGGACCTGTGATGACGTCATGTGATTGGACCATGTGATGTGACTGCGATTTTCCCGCAGCCCCATTCACTTTTATGGGGGCTGCGTTGCATCAAAAACGCAGAAACTGGAGCATGCTGCGATTTTCACGCAACACACAAGTGATGCGTGAAAAACAACGCTCATGTGCACAGCCCCATAGAAATGAATGGGTCCGGATTCTTTGCACCTGGCGCTCGAGTCGAATACTACTTGTATCAGCCCTGTTTTTTTAGGATGATACATGCCGAATATGGGTAAGTACCAACACTCCTCGGAGTCTTGGAGCGAAGGGTGCCAGTTTTGCATGTTGTTCTGAAATATTCTTTCCAGGAAAGTAAAGAAATGTTCTCTGGTCTCTGGTGTCCTCTGAAGTTTGTGTTTAAGGGAGATGAATCGACTGTAGACAAGTCCTTTGTTGTTAGGTAAGCGTCATCTCCAGGGTTTAAACGGTAAAGGTGCGACCCAGCTTTTTGACTTGTCTTTTACTATTCCTTTATCCATGATATCCAAGAACAGCCTGTCTTCTATGGACATTGTGACCCTGTTGTCTTCTCTTGTCTTGTGGAAGACTGTGCACCCTAAGTGATCTTGCTCACCATCACAGGCGTGGTCTTCACAAGAGAGATCCACGAAAAGACAAGGCACAGGAGCACTATGTGGCAATTCTTTTAACAGGAAACTGCGCTGACATGGCTGGAATAGGGACGGATGTCCATTTTCAAGCGTGTTGGTGAGTTAATCTGTCCTCTACCCTTATGAACTCATAGTATGTCTCTTCTGAGGAGTAAGACTATTGGGGCTTTTGGGTCCATTTCCGGTATCAGATGAGCTATGCGCCTCAGGTGGGGGTGGTATGCCCCTACCTCTGGTGTAGGTATCTCAGACCAGTTGTCAGGAATGTGATTGCACTCCAGTATGGTTGGCAGTAGTGATGTCGCGAACATAAAATTTTGCGTTCGCGAACGGCGAACTTCCGCAAATGTTCGCGAACGGGCGAACCGCCATAGATTTCAATAGGCAGGCGAATTTTAAAACCCACAGGGACTCTTTCTGGACACAATAGTGATGGAAAAGTTGTTTCAAGGGGACTAACACCTGGACTGTGGCATGCCGGAGGGGGATCCATGGCAAAACTCCCATGGAAAATTACATAGTGGACGCAGAGTCGGGTTTTAATCCATAAAGGGCATAAATCAACTAACATTCCTAAATTGTTTGGAATAACATGCTTTAAAACATCCAGTGTGTGTATACGATCAGGTATGATGTTGTATCGATCAGGTAGTGTAAGGGTTACGCCCGCTTCACTGACATTGACAGACCAAACTCCCCTTTTAATGCACCGCAAACAACCGCAAACAGTCCATTTGCACAACGGCAAACTCCCCATTTGCACAAGGTTGGATACCAAGCTAGCCACGTCCCGGTGATGCCATTGAAGGTTTCCTCCTCCACCCAGCCACGTACAACACCAAGGGTCCCCGAAAGGTGAATTGAATTGATTTTGCGAACGGGGAAACTCTGGCTCCCTCCACTCTGTTTTAATCCACGGTGACTGCGTCTGCGCTGTACAATTTACTGTCACACCCGATATGAGTGGTATTTTCTGTAGTACTATTCTCATCAGTTTAATCTCTCTAACGTCCCTAATCTGGGGTCCATTTATTGAATTGATTTTTCGAACGGGGAGATGGTTAAAAAAACGCTGGCTCCTTCCCATTTGTTTTTATCCATGGTGACTGCGTCTGCGCCGTGCAATTTACTGTCACACCCGATATGAGTGGTATTTTCTGTAGTACTATTCTCATCAGTTTAATCCCTCTAACGTTCCCAATCTGGGGGCCATTTATTGAATAGATTTTTCGAACGGGGAGATGGTTAAAAAAACGCTGGCTCCCTCCCCTTTGTTTTAATCCACGGTCACTGCGTCTGCACCGTGCAAGTTACTGTCACACCCTATATGAGTGGTATTTTTTGTAGTACTATTCTCATCAGTTTAATCCCTGTTACATCCCATATCAGGGATTGCCTTTTGTGAAAAAAAATTTAGGCCGGGTACCTTCGACTGCCTTCACAGTGACAGACCAAACTCTCATATACCAAACTGAATTGATTTTAGGAACCGGGAGATGGAAAAAGCAGCTTGGGGCACTGCGCGTGCACAGAGCAATGTGCTGTGACACCCTATATGAGTGGTGTCTTAACTAGTACTATTCCTATCAGTTTAATCCCTGTTACGTACCCTATCCGGGGATGTCTGTCGAATTGATTAACCATTGTCGAATTAGCGAACCATTACGACATCAGGAAATAATTTAGTTCTGAGCTCTGTACTTGCTTTGTATTGGAATTGATGGGGATTTTTTTAATTGTCTGCATTATTTCTAATAAACTATTAAGAGACTTTATTATGATTTTTTATTTTATGTATTAAAAACCCATACAACATAAAAAAAGAAAAAAAAAATGTAAATTAATGTAAATATTATCCAGCCGCCCGATCGCTTTTGGTCTGACCATAATGAAGCAACGGCCTTATCATCTGGGGTGTGGCAACATTGCCACCACACTCATAGAGGTGATGATTGCTTCATTGTGATACGCAAGCCCCTTCACCACAACAAGGTAACGATCACGAAGGGGAATTGACACTTGTATGTGCCTTTTTTTTTGTTTTGTTTTTGCAGCCACAGTGCTGCACTATAGGACAGAAAAATTAGGCATGTACACATGCCTGAAAAATAATGGCATTGTTGCAGCTGCTATTGTAGCAGCAGCCGGAAAAATTGATGTTTTCCAGGCAGAAAAGTGACTAAAACATTGCGGCTTGAACCCTAGTTGGTGGTGGAGAATTCACGAAAGTCATCCGGTATGCAGACATTAAATACAGCAGCGTGGGGACCATTTTGAGGCCAATGCATGTAATCAGGCCTTTTGTTAGTCAAACGTATCCCCCACTGTCAGTCCCTTCGGGATCCATGCCTCATTCATCTTTATGAAGGTGAGGTAATCAACACTTTTTTGACTGAGGCGACTTCTCTTGTCAGTGACAATGCCTTCTGCTGCACTGAAGGTCCTTTCTGACAGGACACTTGAAGCAGGGCAGGCCAGAATTTCTATCGCAAACTGGGATAGCTCAGGGCACAGGTCAAGCCTGCACACCCAGTAGTGAAGGGGTTCATCGCTGTGTCGATATCTGCTGTTAAGGCGAGGTAGTCTGCTACCTGTCGGTCGAGTCGTTCTCTAAGGCTGGATCCCGAAGGGCTGTGGTGATGTGTGGGACTGAAAAAGCTCCACATGTCCTCCATCAACAACACATCTGTAAATCGTCCAGTCCTTGCCGCCGTGGTAGGAGGAGGATTACACTCAACTCTTCCCCTGTTAGATTCCCGCTGTGCTGTGACATCCCCCTTATAAGCTGTGTAAAGCATATTTTTTAGTTTGGTTTTGAACTGCTGCATCCTTTCCGACTTTCGGTAATTTGGTAACATTTCTGCCACTTTCTGCTTATACCGGGGGTCTAGTAGCGTGGCCACCCAGTACAGGTCGTTCTCCTTCATCCTTTTTATACGAGGGTCCCTCAACAGACATGACCGCATGAAAGACCCCATTTGAACAAGGTTGGATGCAGAGCTACTCATTTCCCGTTCCTCGTCCTCACTGATGTCGATGACGGTCTGTTCTTCCCCCCAGCCTTGTACAACACCATGGGTCCCAGATAGCTGACAACAACGAGCACCCTGGGGTGCCTGCTGTGGTTGGTCTTCCTCCTCCTCAAAGCCGCCACATTCCTCCTCTGACTCCTCTTCCTCATACTCCTCTTCCAGCGTTGCCGCAGGTCCGGCAAGCGATGATGACAAGGCTGTTTCTGGTGGTGATGGTGACCACAACTCTTCCTCTTCACGCTCATCTACAGCCTGATCCAGCGCTCTTCGCAGGGCACGCTCCAGGAAGAAAACAAATGGGATGAGGTCGCTGATGGTGCCTTCGGTGCGACTGACTAGGTTTGTCACCTCCTCAAAAGGACGCATGAGCCTACAGGCATTGCGCATGAGCATCCAGTAACGTGGCAAAAAAATTCCCAGCTCTGCAGAGGCTGTCCTAGCACCCCGGCCATACAAATACTCGTTGACGGCGTTTTCTTGTTGGAGCAGGCGGTCGAACATTCGGAGTGTTGAATTCCAACGTGTCGGGCTGTCGCAAATTAAGCGCCTCACTGGCATGTTGTTTCGCCGCTGAATATCGGAAAAGTGCGCCGTGGCCGTGTAGGAACGCCTGAAATGGCCACACACCTTCCTGGCCTGCTTGAGGACGTCCTGTAAGCCTGGGTACTTAGACACAAAGCGTTGTACGATGAGATTCAACACATGTGCCATTCACGGCACATGTGACAACTTGCCCAAATTCAATGCCGACAACAAATTTGTTCCATTGTCACACACCACTTTGCCGATCTCCAGTTGGTGCGGGGTCAGCCACTGATCCACCTGTGCGTTCAGGGCGGACAGGAGTGCTGGTCCTGTGTGGCTCTCTGCTTTCAGGCAAGTCAACCCCAAGACAGCGTGACACTGTCGTATCCGGGATGTGGAATAGCCCCTGGGGAGCTGGGGGGATTCAGTTGATGTGCAGCCAGACGCCGCAGCAGAAGAGGACTCAGCCGAGGAGGATATCGAAGAGGATGGAGTAGGAGTAGAGGAGGTGGCAGTAGGTCTGCCTGCAAGTCGTGGCGGTGTCACCAATTCCGCTGTGGAGCCAAGCATTCCATGCGTGTCAGCCGTCAGCAGGTTGACCCAATGCGCAGTGTACGTGATATACCTGCCCTGACCGTGCTTTGCAGACCAGGTATCAGTGGTCAGATGGACCCTTTCCCCAACACTGTATGCCAGAGATGCCATGACTTCCTTTTCAATGACATTGTAGAGGTTTGGGATTGCCTTTTTTAAAAAAAAAATTTGTCCGGGTACTTTCCACTGTGGTGTCCTAATAGCGACAAATATTTTGAAGGCCTCAGACTCCACCAGCTGGTATGGTAAAAGCTGGCGGGCTAAGAGTTCCGTCAAGCCAGCTGTCAGTCGCCGGGCAAGGGGGTGATTCTGTGACATTGGCTTTTTACGCTCAAACATGTCCTTGACAGACACCTGACTGTGGGCAGATGAGCAGGAACTGCTGAAGGTGAGAGGCGGAGTGGCGGTTGGTTGAGAGGGGGCATGGAAGACAGCAGTGGTTGACGTGGCTGAAGATGCTGGACCAGGAGGAGCATGGTGGCTTTGAGTTTGTGTGCTGCTTGTACTCATGTGTTGATCGGCGTTTGTGATGTGAGATCATGTGCCTTCGCAAAGCAGTTGTACCGAGGTGGGTGTTGGACTTCCCACGACTCAGTTTCTTTTGGCACAGGTTGCAAATGGCATTTCTGTTATCAGAGGCAGACACACAAAAATAATGCCACACTGCTGAGCTTTGCAATGACGGCATTCTGGTGGTGGCAACAGCATGCGTTGACTGGCGTGCTGTCTGGCTGACCCCGGGTGCCGATACATGCTGTCTGACTGTGCCACTAACTCCTTGCGACGACCTCCCCCTGCTTCCAACTCGTCTCCTTCTCTCTGTCTCCCCTTCTGAACTTTCCCCCTCTTCTTCTCTTCGAGCAGGCACCCACGTGACATCCGTGGACACATCGCCATCATCAACAGCTTCACTTGTATCTGACACCTCAGCAAAGGAAGCAGCAGCGGGTACAACATCATCATCATCATCATCACACTGTACGTCTATGTGTGTAATCCTGCCTGACTAAGACATATCCCTGTAATCTACATCATCTGGCAATAATGGTTGCGCATCACTAATTGCATCCAACTGATGTGTAAATTACTCCTCTGACGGATCAAGTGAAGCGGCTGTGGTGGCTGTGGTGGTAGTGATGGTGGTGGCGGTGGGCGGGAGCGTGGTAACTTGAGAGCAGGTGACTGAAGCTGAGCTGGAGGAGGATGGTGCATCAAGGTTCTTAGCGGAAGCTGTTGAAAATTGGGTGTCCTGTCTAAGCCAGTCAACTATGTCCTCAGAATTTTTCGGGTTCAGGGTACGTGGCCTCTGAACACTAGGCATTATTCCAGGGACAGTGGAAATCACAGCACCACGACCTGCCTCTGCCTGTCATTTTTTTTTAGATAAGTGGTACTACGCGTGCTAGGTACTGTGCCACCCGGTATCAGTGGTTGGCACTGGCAGTGGGCACACTACAGTATGTGGAAGTGGGCCTGACACACACTGGCAGCAGGCAAGCAACTGAATTTAGACTACTGTCTAAAAATGTAATGCCTTATTTATCGGCAAGCTACTGTACCACCCGGTATCAGTGGTTGGCACTGGCAGTGGGCACACTACAGTCTGTGGAAGTGGGCCTGACACACACTGGCAGCAGGCAAGCAACTGAAGTTAGACTAATGTGTAAAAATTAAATGCCTTATTTATCGGCAAGCTACTGTGCCACCCGGTATTAGTGGTGGGCACTGGCAGTGGGCACACTACAGTCAGTGGAAGTGGGCCTGATACACACTGGCAGCAGGCAAGCAACTGAAATTAGACTACTGTCTAAAAATGAAATGCCTTATTTATCGGCAAGCTACTGTGCCACCTGGTATCAGTGGTTGGCACTGGCAGTGGTCACACTACAGTCAGTGGAAGTCGGCCTGACACACACTAGCAGGCAAGCAACTGAAATTACACTAAAGTGTAAAAATGAAATGCCTTTTTTTGATGCAAAGTCCTGTGCCACACGGGATGACAGGGGTGAGTACTGGCAGTGGGCACACTACAGTCAGTGGAGGTCGGCCTGACACATACTGGCAGCAGGCAAGCAACTGAAATTAGACTAATGTGTAAAAATTAAATGCCTTATTCATCGGCAAGCTACTGTGCCACCCTGTATCAGTGGTGGGCACTGGCAGTGGGCACACTACAGTCAGTGGAAGTCGGCCTGACACGCACTAGCAGGCAAGCAACTGAAATTACACTAAAGTGTAAAAATTAAATGCCTTTTTTTGATGCAAAGTCCTGTGCCACATGGGATGACAGGGGTGGGCACTGGCAGTGGGCACACTACAGTCAGTGGAAGTCGGCCTGACACACACTAGCAGGCAAGCAACTGAAATTACACTAAAGTGTAAAAATTAAATGCCTTTTTTTGATGCAAAGTCCTGTGCCACCCTGTATCAGTGGTGGGCACTGGCAGTGGGCACACTACAGTCAGTGGAAGTCGGCCTGACACGCACTAGCAGGCAAGCAACTGAAATTACACTAAAGTGTAAAAATTAAATGCCTTTTTTTGATGCAAAGTCCTGTGCCACATGGGATGACAGGGGTGGGCACTGGCAGTGGGCACACTACAGTCAGTGGAAGTCGGCCTGACACACACTAGCAGGCAAGCAACTGAAATTACACTAAAGTGTAAAAATTAAATGCCTTTTTTTGATGCAAAGTCCTGTGCCACACGGGATGACAGGGGTGGGCACTGGCAGTGGGCACACTACAGTCAGTGGAAGTCGGCCTGACTCACACTAGCAGGCAAGCAACTGAAATTACACTAAAGTGTAAAAATTAAATGCCTTTTTTTGATGCAAAGTCCTGTGCCACACGGGATGACAGGGGTGGGCACACTACAGTCTGTGGAAGTGGGCCTGACACACACTGGCAGCAGGCAAGCAACTGAATTTAGACTACTGTCTAAAAATTAAATGCCTAATTTATTGGCAAGCTACTGTGCCACCCGGTGTCAGTGGTGGGCACTGGCAGTGGGCAAACTACAGTCAGTGGAAGTCGGCCTGACACACACTAGCAGGCAAGCAACAGAAATTACACTAAAGTGTAAAAATTAAATGCCTTTTTTTGATGCAGTCCTGTGCCACACGGGATGACAGGGGTGGGCACTGGCAGTGGGCACACTACAGTCTGTGGGCCTGCAGCTCCTCACACACGGGCAGGCCAGGCAACTGCAATATATATATGGAGAAAAAAAAAAAGCAGACTAATGTTGCAGCCCTTAAAAGGGCTTTTTGGGGTGCTGTCAGGACGCTGTCCTTACAGCAGAGATCAGATGAGTCTTTCAGGACTGGAGTGGACACTGAATACACTAGCCTAGCTATCAATTTCCCAATTAAATCAGCAGCAGCTACACTGTCCCTCCTCTCACTAAGACTGCAAATTCCGAATGAATCTAAAATGGATGCTGTTCAGGAGATGGGAGGGTCTGGGAGGGAGGGTATGCTGCTGATTACTAACTTTGTGAGCACAGAGACCGGAGCCTATACCTGGAGAACGGAGCGGCGCCCAGGGATAATAGTAAGTGCAGGGAGATCCCTGGGCGCCGCTCTACATGTGAGCATCGTTAGTTAATATCGTTAGAAGTGATGAAAGGTCCTCTTTAAGCGGCCTGTAAGGAGAACCTATGAAGGCAACGTTAGTTTTGTGGACTGTCACTAGTGTTTTATGAGGTTTGAAACTAGGGGTAGTGGGACATGATAATGTAACGTCAAACCTGGGATCCTTTCTAATCCTCACCTGTTGAGTAACAAAGTCTACAACCACCACGAAGGGGGGAAATGGTACATTATGAACCTGTTTATAATGGGAACCACGCGTGATCCACTTTTCCTCTAGATTATAAGGGAGTTTTTGGACAATCGGATTGACACCTCTGGCGGTGTCCAGGAATGCAAGCCCCGGCAGATCTCCTTCTGCCTGAGCAACCTGTACCTCTATATCAACAAGTCACTGAGTTCCCTGAGCGTTTGGTAACCCCTACCCACTATTCTGGGAAAATTATCAATTCTCTTATATAAATCATTTTCTATAGCTTCTATTGACCCATAACACTCATCAAGTCTTTCCCACACCATCTTTAGGCCTTTGCCTAAAGTTTATGTTAATGTCTCTGATTCTTTTGGCATGTTCAGCAGACTCGCTTCCGAGCCACTTGACCAAGAGATCTAACTCCTCACTACAGGAAAGATCTACAGTAAGTCCCTTATGGCGTTCTGAAAGGAGGCTCGCCATGCCCTGTAGTTCTCCGGGCGATTGGTGAACTTTATAAGTCCTTTGGTAACCAGCTCCCGCTTAGCAAAGAACTTAGCGAAGTCTATGGCCTCTTTCCCACGGGCGTGGCAGTCTGGATGCTTTCCGGATGTGTTCAGTTAAAAACGTGCGATATAAACCATCAAAAAATGTGGTGATAAGGAAGCAGGATGCGCTCATACCCATATGCAGTTGTGCATTTCTGTAGGGGAGCACATCCTGCACTTGTAGTGCGTTGCTAATGGCAATCACCAGCAAAAAATACATACAATGGATGATGCCAGCAACGGACTACAAGTACCACAATGGACATCCTACATAAGATGAAATTTATGTGGATGTGGCAAGAATTCAGAACAAACACAGAACCAGAGATAGGTGCACGCTGCCGTCACACTAAACCCTCACACTGATGTTAAAAATTGAGAGTTAGTTCGACATATCCTACTAGGAGGACGTGTCTTAAGCCTCGGGCACCAGCGTCAAGGTCTCTCAAGTAGCCCGTGGGCCCTAACACTCACCTACCTGCGCCATATGGGCGATATCAGGGGCCAGTGGGCAATTACAGGAGCATTAGGACGACTCACAAACATCTCCTCTGTTACCTCCAGCATGTGGCCATGCTTGCAATGGGAGGTGGGAGGTGTCTATGAGCCCTACCCAAGACTGACTGATATAGCCCAAGGCCAAACAGGTGCACCCAAATGTGACCTGAAGATGAAAAACAGGCACATTTAGGCCTCATGCACACGGCCGTTGTTCGGGTCCGCGTCCGAGCCGCATATTTCGCGGCTCGGCCGCGGACCCATTCATTTCAATGGGGCCGCAAAAGATGCGGACAGCACTCCGTGTGCTGTCCGCATCCGTTGCTCCGTTCCGTGCCCCCGCAAAAAAAATAGAGCATGTCCTATTCTTGTCCGTTATGCGGACAAGAATAGGCATCTCTATAATGGGCCGCGTTCCGTTCCGCAAATTGCGGAACGGAACGCTGAGCAGCTTCCGTGTTTTGCGGATCCGCGGTTTGCGGACCGCAAAACACCCACGGCCGTGTGCATGAGGCCTTAAAATGGAGTTTATACACCTCCATACATATATATATAAACCATCAAAAAATGTGGTGATAAGGAAGCAGGATGCGCTCATACCCATATGCAGTTGTGCATTTCTGTAGGGGAGCACATCCTGCACTTGTAGTGCGTTGCTAATGGCAATCACCAGCAAAAAATGCATACAATGGATGATGCCAGCAACGGACTACAAGTACCACAATGGACATCCTACATAAGATGAAATTTATGTGGATGTGGATAAAAACGTGCGATTTAGCAAGTTCATTCAGTTTTGCCTGCGATTGCAATCAGTTGTTCAGTCTTTTCCGCGTGGGTGCAATGCATTTTAAAGCGTTTTTCACGCAAGTGATAAAAAACTGAAGGTTTACAAACAACATATCTTAGCAACTATCAGTGAAAAACGCATCACATCTGCACTTGCTTGTGGATGCAATGCGTTTTTCACGCAGCCCCATTCACTTCTATGGGGCCAGGGCAACGTGAAAAACGCAGAACATAGAACATGCTGCGATTTTCACCCAACACAGAAGTGATGCTTGAAAATCAACGCTCATGTACACAGACCCAATGAAATGAATGGTTCCGGATTTAGTGCGGGTGCAATAAGTTCACGTCACGAATTGCACCTGCGCGGAAAATTCGCTTGTGTGAAAGGGGCCTATGACAGCCTGGTTAGCGCCAATACTACCTGGTGTGCTGTTGTTATGCTGCGTGTTGTATATCACCATACCTTTTAGTTTTTTTTTGCCCTGTATAAGAAGGGAAGCGAAGGTTGTAGCTTTTGTTCTGTAGGGCGGTAGTTGTGGTCAGCATCGCTTTGTTGCATACAGTCCTGCTCGAGGTACTGCAGTTCAAGGTAGGATGTTTGGCACTCTGTATAAGCTGGCTGATATACTGGACCATAGTCGTCCTCTGTCTTGGGATGCTGATGGACATATTTTGAGACACGCTGTGTTGGATCTTGTTCATCTAGATCTGGCCCAAGTAATTGGCTGTGTTTCTCAGATTCGGGGAACTCCAAGCCTTCTAGGAACTCTGCTTTGGCTACTGCGGCTGCCACCTCTTTCTCTGTGGCGAGTTTTTCCAGTGACATTTGCAGGCGTGCTCTCTCTTTTTCCTTTAAAGCTCTCTCTTTCTTTAGTTGTATCTCTTGTACAGCAAAGGAAGACCTTACTTTTGCAGCCTCAGCTTCTGCATGGGCGAGAGCAGCCTTTTCTTTTATTATGGACTTGCTAGAGCAGCTTGCTCGTGACCTGGTTCTGTATGATGATGCCTGGCTAGCGGACATTGTGTGCCTTTTGCTGGCTGTTTAATGTCTTTGTGCAGACTCAGTCTAGGTAGGAACGGACTTCAGCGTGGACTGGATCGTGCCTTATATGCTAGAGGCCGCACTCTAACTTCTTGTGACTGTATGGCAAACGCTGCTACCTTGTGTGTGATGGTGGCCCCATATAGTCAGATCTGTTTTACTGTTCTGTCTTTATACACGTTCACACAGTATGCAGTCTGACGTTCAGCATAAACCATTCCTGTCTTCCAAATAGGAGGACTGTTCTTTGTAGTCTAGCTGGTTTATTGGTCAACAGGTTGTACTATCTGCTCGGTGCGTGTGAGTGAGAGATTGTACAAGTGTGGTAAAACTACAAGAATAAAAATAGCATGTATAAGTATAAAGCATAGCATGTACTATAACATTTACAGTCATCAGTGAAGGCACATGGTAGAATAGCTGCCTATACACAGGATTACATGTCTAGCTAACAGTAGTAACAACTCCCTGAGTAACAATTACAACTAACTGAACAGCTGTGCATAACATGATGTCCCTGAAACAAAGGTAAATCTCACACCAGATTTGCTTATACAAGGATGGTAGATTTTGAGAAGGAGACATGCATAGGACAGCTCTGTACTGAGTCCTGGAGACTTCTCTTTCACAGAATGCTTTGCACTCCCACAATGCAGTGCACCAGCCACAATGCAGTAGTCTTTGTAACAGGAAAGACAAAGTGTAATGCAACTTAACACCATTGGTTCTATACCCACACTAAACACTTTAGAAATACCAAGACTGAGGCAGACGCGATCTGTAATGATTCTCTAACTCAGCTGGGCAGAACAAGGGTTATTTCCTCTCCTGAATTCATGAAACATAGAGGCATAGTCACAAACCAGTTACTTGGAAATACCCTACCAGCCTTACAGACATGACTCACTTGCTGTGGTCATTTGTTATCAAGCAAAACTTGATCTCACAGAAACCTATGATCCAGTAGGCACCTAGGATCAAGAATATATTATATAGCCATTGTACTCAGACAACTGCATTTTTTAAAGGGGTTTTGTCACAAAACACATTCTACATTTTTTAATCCAGCACCTGGATCTGAATACTTTTGTAATTGCATGTAATTAAAAATGTAGTATAGCCAGTGAGTTATTCAATAAAATGTATCTGTACAGCGCCACCTGCTATTTGTTCTTTTTTTTTTGTCTGTCTCATTGAGCTGGTTGAACATGTTCAGTTCAAATCTTCAACTGCCACCAGCCATATGTTCTGTTAGAAGCTGTGGTAGTTACAGAGAAAGAACTGCGGAAAGGACATTACACCTGAGCTGCCAGGCTGAAGATAATCTAGCAGAGCAATTGGAGCAGTGGATGTGGAGATAATATATATCAAATATATAATATTTTAAAATAAATATTATAAAAGTGATGTACTAAGGGCATATCAATGGGTTAATTTAGAGTATTGAGCTGATGGCTAATGGATCTGAACTATACAAAACTACCCTTAATTCTGTGAAAATAGGTCATTGGAAATAATATCCCAGAAAGTGAGACATTGTGCAATGACACTGTTGCATTGTTTACAGGTAGAAAGGGGAGTTCCTACCTATAGACACTGTGTAAAGAGGTAAAGCAGAGTCACCCTCTACATCAAATAACCTATTGTGTACTCTCCACACCTGTAGGAAAGCCCCCATACACATTAATATATTGACAGATGAACCCACCGTCTGATGTGTGTGGGAAGCTCCCGACTCTTCCCAGATGATGTGGGGTGAGAGAAGGATCGGGCACCACCGTCAGAAGTGTCTGACAGCGGCTTTCTCCCGCTTCCTCATTGAATACACATAAGCGCTAAACATGTATAGAGATAGATATATCGGCAAGGGGTGTAGCAATAATGGAAGCAGGGAAAACAGCTGCTACGTGGCCCGAACTCAGAAGGGGCCCATCCGGGAGGAGAACAGAAAGAGTTTATTGTCAGGGCCTCCTCAACCTTATTATACATTATATACAGTGACAGTATAAATACAGTGACATCACATACAGTATATATATGTAGGAAACTGATGGAACGGCTGCCTGGACCTGGTCTGAGAAGGCTATCTTGACTAGCTGCAGAAGTGAGAGTTGCACAGGAGGATGGGGGTTGCTGTGGGGCCCAGTCAGTTTTAGTTGACTGCTATCGGTCATCTATTGAATGTCTATCGCCTCTCTTATCAGACACCAAAACCTGCAATGTTCTGCAAAGAAAGAGTTTTAGTAAAAGCTGGTGACAATGAAGGCAACGTCCCCAGAATGTGAGCAGAGGGCACCGCACAATTACAGACTGCCCTCCCTGTGTCAGCCTGCTCTCCGTTAATAACTGTGGAGCACAGACAGAAAACCTTTATGACCTACCCTAAGACTATGGGTAGGTCATAACCATCAGAAACCATGAACATTAATAAGAAAAATATTGAGTACACCTACAAACCACATACCATGTTCTTAGTTTTCTTTAGCTCATTTCTGGCAGCTAGGGAGAGAGTTAGTGTTTCCTACTGGGCTGTGTCTGTGTGCAGACTAAAGTGAATGCAGCTTAGTGGAGTGGCGAGAGAAGCCCCTGCTTACCTCTGCTCTACCAAATCAGCGCTCACTTTGTCCTGCAGTGAAGTGTCGAGGGAGGAGCATTGCCTCCTATCTGCCTTCTTTTACTGCCATGTCTCCACAGCCCACTGTAAAAAACATGTTTTTTAATAGTAAATCTAGTGAGCAGTAGGGAACAGGTTATGAAAGAAAGAAAAGAAAATGTGTTTTATTGTCGCTCTAGGCACTGGTCCTCTAGGGCCTAGTGGCAAATATGGCCCTCAAAGTAGCAAATAAAATTTTACATTAATTTTACACATTAATATAAGGTTATGCACATGGGAAGGAAAAAGTAAATGTCACCAGAACATACTAAACATATTGACAAAAAATAAATAAATAACGTACCAAGAAGGAGTTGTTAGAATCGAATGAAAATTTATATGTGGGAATTTAATGATAACATATGTAGGTGATTACAATATTAGAACAAAATGAGAAGTTAAATGGGGAAAACTGTACAATAGAATGAGGGCTCTAGTGCCCTGTTGGGCCGTCTCTAACCTGAATACTACATGAGACACGGTCAGGAATGGAGGCATACAGGTTGAATATGGTATTCTGCAGCACAGTTACCCACAGATACTGTAGCTGAACCCGTAGATCCTGCACATTTCTTGGTTGCCGAAGCTGACATCCATGCTGGTTCCTTAAATTCTTAATGGGTGATGAATCTGGCGACCTGGCAGGCCAAGGAAGTGTTAAAATCTGGTGGAGACATTACTGGGAAATCCTTGCTGGGTGGGAGCAAGCATTATCCTGCTGAAAATGCCATGAGAGGTAACACATGTGGTTGCAGGAAATCCTGCATATATCGCTGAGCCTTTAGTGTCCCTCATATGACTTCTAGGTGTGACCATACTAACGGCAGAATAAAGTAGAGACAGGCGAGTTGATTTCAGCGGCCTGTCATTTATAAGTTAAAAGTAAGTGGTTGCCGAGAACCAGCATCACAATCATTGCAGACTGGGACTGGAAAAGAGTCCCGGCCACCTGAGAAGAGTCCTGGTTATTCATGAATCCCTGCTCTCCCTGCCCACCTGCTGATGTCTGACAGTCTTCTACCTAGTTTTCTCCCTCTCTCTCTAGGGGAGAACTGCCAATCAGCAGCAGATGGGTGAGAGTGCAGGAGATTAGGAATAACCATGACTCTTCTCAGGTAGATGTGACTCTTTTCAAGGCCTGGGCAATGATTATGATGCTGGTTCTCAGCAACCACTTACTTTTAGCTCATCAGTGACACACCGCTAAAATCAGCATTTCTGTCACTATTTTATGCTGCCTTCAGTGAGGTCAGCAAAAAGTTGATGACAGGTTCCCTTTAAACTTGACTATTGTGGGATCCCAAACCGAACCTGGATTAGTCACTAAAGACGATATGGTTCCAGTCCGTAGCAGTCCAGGTTTCCCTTTCACAGCACCACTGCAAACAAAGGTAGCTGTCAATGGCAGGACACATAATAGGTTCCGTGACACTAAATTTCCTTCTTTTTAAGCACCTGGAAATGTATAATAAAGCTGCCACCTGTTTCTAAAAAGCGTATGCTGCCCTTGACACATTTAGTGCTCACACCCCCTACTAGTTCAGCTAAAGCTGCCTATTGACTGTACAGTAGCTACATTTTGACCATGCAGTAAAACTACTGTTGGAAACAGTTGGCCATGCAATTTATACAAGTAAAATACATTTATGTTAAATTTCACCAACCGGCGGGATAGAAGCACAAACAAGATAGTGTACTATGGAGTCCAGCTAGAAGCAGTCTGATCCCTTTATTTATAGCTTTATAAAATGGGACAAAATTTTAAAGGGAATCCGTCACCTCCCTATCAAACGTGTGCATAGACACAGCCGTAATTCACCTGATTAAAACGCTTCTGTTCTTTAGTTGATCCAGCCCCTTCCTTGCTGCTGTGATTGACAGGGCCAGGCAGTGGCAAAGCAGCCAGGGAGGTGCAGAAAATGTGACTCATCAGAGAAGGCAACCCTTTACCAATCAGCAGAGGTTCAATTCTGATACTGATGTGAAAATCGAAGCCTTTTCTGCCAATGTAACTTCGTTAACAGAAGTATAGTGACTATCCGTCTGCTCCGGAGTCCAATATGTGGTAGGGTTCGCTAAATTGTAGAGAAATCGCTGCACTCCAGTGTTGTGATGCAATTAAAGTTTTGTTTTATTGTATAAGGTTATATCAACATTCCCAATCCAGACATATATACGTATATAATCAAAAAGGTCCACAATATGAGTCACTGGACATTTTGGTTCACTAGGACCTTCCTCAGCGGTATGACCTACCGTATGTACAGATATAATAAAGGATAACCTAGTGACCAGTCTGCTACATGACATCATGTATTAGATAGTGCACTAGGAACTGAGGAGCAGTATTAACAGGTTGTAGAATTTGCTCTTAAATTTCCCTGAAAAGAAGTGCAATCAGGAGAATAACATTCAGTAATAGTGTCCTAATCCATTCAATCCATTATTATATGGACATGTGAACCAGTGTCTAGGAAAGGGTACACTATTTATACATAGGAACCAGTGCTGCCTGACTTTATTTTTAATTTATGTGAATCTTCAGATACTGTGTTATTACATGCCTGATGAAGAGACCTACTTAGTCTCGAAAGCTTGCAATTTTGTCATCGTCTTTTCTACAAGCCTTTAAAAGGCATTGGATACTAAGAAATCACATCTTTTATATTTTCAAAACGCCAGAAGAATTTGAGAATACAAATTTATGACATTGTTTGACATACACTGAACACTGGATTTTTGTCATGTTAGTCTGTGTTCACATCTGTGTTCAGGCGGAGGAACAGACTGCTACAGCTCACTGTATTCGGTATAGCCAGATACAACCGTTCACCGCCGGATCCCCCTTCACTATAATGGGGATCCGATGGCGATCTACACGCTTTCCAGCATATATGCCGGCTTTTGGCATAGTGTAGTATTTATTGTCAGGCTGAAAGCCTGCACATATGTCATATACAGTGACCGGGTCAGAGTGCTGGATTTCACAACGCAGCTGTGAACCCGGTCTTACAAGTTCTAAAGAATCTGCTCCAGAGATATTGGGGGCACCAGGTCTCAGAGGTACATCAACTTAGAGACAATAAACATTCACACCACTTATCTTTAACTTAATTAACAACTCATTCTTCAAGCTCTTTTTGGTATTCTTCTATTTTTAAAATGTCTATTTACTACATCATGTCTATGCACTTTGTGTTTTCGTGTAAGAGACTTAAAGGGGTATTCCGGTTATGTAAAATTATCCTGTATTCAGGATAACTATTAGATCGGCGGGGGTCCTACTGTGGGAACACCTACCAATCAGGAGAATGGTAAATCGTGGAGCCCCCCAAAATGAAGGCCTGTCGGGCAAGCGTGCAGCCCTCTGTCCTGTTTCATTGTAGAAGGTAGTAAGAACCTCCAAATCTTTTAGTGCTTTGTAAATGAGGAATGGGCAGCATGGGTTTATGGTAGGTAGTATTGAAATTTCCACTCTAAGAAATCTACAATAATATCCAAAATGTATCTCGTAGTGCAAAACAACCTTGAGTCAGCTTTGCAGAAGATGTACAGTTTAGAGCACAATATGTCATATACTGCTTGTTAGGCATGTGGAAGTACAACTCTCAGCTATTGACAAGCCAAAACAAAGGACCTTGAATCTGCTTCATTATCATTAGGCAAGTTGTTTTCTCATGAGCCCAAGAAGCTTTATCAGGAATATAATTTGTGACCCATAGGGGCATACGAAGACAGACTGTTCCTGTTCACACAGAGACATAACTATTTTTGAGATTGTGGCCACTGTGTTAATATATTTTATATAAAGATATTTCAAAAAAAGAAAAAGAGGTAGGATCGCACATCCACAAGCTCAGCTTCTGATCTTTAACTGCTTCTCAGCAAAATTAACATCGCCTCTCGGCGCAATAGTTACTGTACTGCCCCCTATGCTGCATGCTATATAAGAGGCATTAGTGTAGATTTTGATCAAAAGGCATAAGCCCACTCACCGCGCCAAGGTTGCCTCTCGGAGTGAGTCCTACTCTAAATTTGGCGCAGCACCACCCAGCGACCACCGCCGTGGCGGCACCGCTACCAGCTCTCAGACTTAGCTCCTGAGAGCATGTGATAGGTGAGCTTTACCAACTGGTGACATGGTGCAGTACTGCATGGCGGCCATTGTTTGCTGGGGGGTTGGCGGGACCCGGTGCCATGGTGGCATTGCCAGACAGCAGGGGTGTTGTTTAACGGCTGGAGCACGCCGCCCGCTGGTGCGGTGCTGCGGCGGCGGCGGTCGCCGGGCGGTGCTGCGCCAAATTTAGAGTAGGACCCACTTTAAGAGGCAACCTTGGCGCGGTAAATGGGCTTATGCCTTTTGATCAAAATGTACACTAATGCCTCTTTCATAGTATAGGGGGCAGTACAGTAAATATTGCGCTGAGAGGCGATATTAATTTTGCTGAGAAGCAGTTAAAAATCAGAAGCTGAGCTTGTGGATGTGCGATTCTATCTATTTCTTTTTCTCCTTTTTGTAATATGTATACAAAGGTCTGTCCAGGATCAGCACTCCTCCCACCTAGTGCAGGTGTTTTTAATTAGCCTAAGCAAGTATATATGAGTGAAAGGTTTCTACCAGCTCTCAGACTTAGCTCCTGAGAGCATGTGATAGGTGAGCTTTACCAACTGTTCACATGGTGCAGTACTGCGTGGCGGCAGGGACGTGCACAGACATTTTGAAGGGCAGGGGCTTAAGTAAAAAAAAAAAGGGCATTTGTCATAATTATGCATTACGCACAATGTAGCGCGTCAGGTGAGGGGGAGGGTAGTTAGGAGAGCAGCAGCACTACCTAGGTTTTTGAGGAGGAAAATAGGAAAAAAAATATTTTGAACCAAAAGGTGTGCTTTTTGTGGGTTTTGAACTAATAGTGGCCTGTGGATGTCACTGTTATGGGGGGATCTGTGGATGATACTGTTATGGGGGATCTGTGGATGACACTGTTATGGGGGATCTGTGGATGACACACTGTTATGGGGGATCTGTGGATGACACTGTTATGGGGAGGGGGATCTGTGGATGACACACTGTTATGGAGGATCTGTTGGATGGCACGGTTATGGGGATCTGTGGATGGCACTGTTATGGGGAGGGGGATCTGTGGATGACACTGTTATGGCTCATGGGTCTGGGCATGGCAGCAACACATCTTTGACGTCCCCCCCCCCTCCATGGCCCAACAATGGCAAATTTTTCCCCTCCCTGGGCCTGGCAGCAGCGCAACCTCCCCCTACCTCCTCCCCCATGGTACATTTATCCCCACCCCGACCCCCTCCATGATGGCACAGTGAACAGTCAGTGGCAGTCTGGCAGACGCAGAAGTGGCACTCAGTACTCACAGTCTAGTAATTACTTTTTTTTATGTTGTCCCAGCAAGGCAAGTAGGGGTGGACTGTCAATCAACAGGAGTTCACAAGTCCCTCTCACTCACAGACCAGTCACGGGCGGTGAGCAGTCGCAAACTGGCACTGCAGTCTCAGGCAGCTCTGCTCCAGTAGACTCCCTGCGCTGCGCCCCACGTGACTTGACCCTGACCCTGACTGACTGGACTGCAGAGCTGATTCGCTGAACACTGCTGCGGGTGTGGATGCGCCGCACAGGCCCCTGCCCCGTCAGTGACAGGCTGCTTGCCTTAGGGGACAACATTAAAACAAAAAAAAAGGGCATTAAAGGGGCAGGGGCTCAAGCCCCCTTTGAGCCCTATGTGTGCACGTCCCTGCGTGGCGGCCATTGTTTGCTGCGTCGTGGCGCTGGGGGGTTGGCGGGACCCGGTGCCATGGTGGCATTGCCAGACAGCAGGGGTGTTGTTTGGCGGCTGTATCCCGCCGCCCGCTGGTGCGGTCCTGCGGCGGTCGCCGGGGGGTGCTGCGCCAAATTTAGAGTAGGACCCACTCTAACAGGCAACCTTGGCGCGGTGAGTGGGCTTATGCCTTTTGATCAAAATGTACACTAATGCCTCTTTCATAGTATAGGGGGCAGTACAGTAAATATTGCGCCGAGAGGCGATATTAATTTTGCTGAGAAGCAGTTAAAAATCAGAAGCTGAGCTTGTGGATGTGCGATTCTATCTATTTCTCTTCCTCCTTTTTGTAATATATTTTATATAAAGGTCCTGATCTATAACTTTTCTTTGCATAATCCAATCAATGTCTATTTTTACCCCCTGGGTGGGTATCAGAATGGCAAAGGTACAATTGTCCTCCTTGTGGCTACAACAACTTCTCCATCCTATCTTTTTTTGTTTTGCAATGTCACTTATGCTTGGACAGTTACGACCCATCTACAACTCTTGCTGTAGGGCTTTACATGCTAGGGGCTAATGGGTAACATATTAAACTTCAGGTGCCTCTTTTATCAAATGCATCTGTCGGTGGATCACACTTTAAGCGAGGGCTACATTTTCAGAATCAACTCCTTAGGCTATCAAAGATCTCATTCTACTACTCTATTGTGTACAATATATATCCACAGCACTGAGGACTCCGGTGGCAATGCCAATCCCTCCTAGGACAGTGTCACACCGTTCTCTCTTAAAGGGGATCTTTCCCCCCGATTTTGGACTTTTATCTACAGTAATATATGTGTAGTTCTTCAGATGAACTGGACATACAGTAACATATTCTTAAATATTCAGTTTGGATTGTTTATTTCTGACACCTGTCAGTGTGGGACCTAGCTACTCAGATTCCTGCTTGCACTCCTTTCTTGGGGGGATTTAGAGCACACTTTTTTCAGGCGTTTGAATGCTAGCACAATGTACACAATGTATACAAATCGCAACAGACAGTGAATCTGTCACCCCGATTTTAGACCATTGTCTACATTAGTACATGAGTAGTACTGCAGATATGGATTGCAGCTCACTATTTTTTATTTTCCTCTATTTTCTCCCACTGTCTGCACTCAAAGCTGCACTGAAATACACAGTCCGGACTGCTGTGCTGTTCTAACATCTTGGAGAGGACTCATGTGTGCATGCACAGCAGTCCTGACAATGTATTTCATTGCAGCTCTGACAGCGGGGGAATGGGGGGGCAGCAGGAAAATAAAAATAGTGATCTGGACTCCATATCTGCAATATTACTCAGATATGGAGTATACTAACAGGACTTGGCCCCTGATTTAGTTCCTTCCCTCCCCAATTAACTACTCTGATTTTTATTCCCTTGTGTAATCTTGTCTTTCCTTTGATGAAAATTTCTGCATCAGTGTTCTGTCATTACTCTCTGACTTATGTGACTGCTGGATTTTATGTACTTGACATATTTCTGTTGTATATGCAGAATGTTAATAAACATTTTCTGACCATAAGATTTATTAGTTGACTCCACATTACCTTTAAGCTACCCATACACATCCAATAGTTATCGGCCGAACAATCGTTTGTCTAAAAGCTATTTCTCCCAGCTCCCTTCTGTCTTCCCCATACACTTACACCTTTGGCTCGGCTGAACACATATATATGTATTCTATGGGGAAAGTGAAGAAAGCCTCTGTCAGACACATCTGGTGGCCTATTCCTGGGAAAACAAAAGGATCAGGTGAAAAAATATTCATTTCACGTGATCCTTGTCTCTCCAAACAGATAATGTCGAGAGCTCCCGCACTCATTAGTGTGTCAGCGAAACCCACCATTCTCTGTGGGTTTGGTTGACAAAAGACTAATGTCTATGGCCTGCTTTAGATTTGAAAACGCTGCATACTGTTGGAGATGTGGAATCTACTGTTGGATCCAACCACTGATCTATCTGAATCACAGTGCAATCTAGGCTGGGCCCCCAGAAAACCCCCAGGCAAAGCAACCGGCATGTGTCTACCTGTCTTGAGTTCAAACAAAGAAAACCCCGTAATTTTGAAACCTACAGCTCTAATACAATAGCTGGTAAATGAGTAACTCAATTGTTTCCCTTTTCTAGAATCATTTTTGTCTATTTAGATTTTAATGTTTAGTTCATGAACTCAAAGACTTCCCAGCAAATTGTGCGTGGTAAGGAAAATGAAGTCATTGCTGGATACCCAGCAAAGTACACAGGTGGAGCATTACCTGTCCCACAATATGCTGGCTGTGGTCACTTTCTAATATCTTAGGAAATTCCCATTGAGAAAATACACTTGTCCACAATATCCTGGCTGTAGTTAGTGTTGTTAGTAACTAGTAATGCCTCCACCCACTCAGAGAACACGTCCGTCTAACAACTCCAGCACATGCCGAGTCCTGATATTTATGAGCTTCTGGCTTTCTCCGCCCCCTTCGACTGATTGACTTTTTACCCCAAAAGAATTAGCAGTGGGGGTGGGAGGAACAGAAGCTCGTGAATATTCAGGACACATCAACATCCACTGGAGCTGCTCAATCCAAGATATTCGCAAAATAGTCAATTAAAGAAAGTAACCCAGCATTTTGCTAGGGTTATCTGTCACTAGTTTATGTTGCCCTCAGTTGGGATGCCATGAACTGGTGACAGATTCCCTTTAAAATTTTAATTTAGCAGGTGGAAAAGGACCAATGAAATTAATTTGAATTGGCACACAGGAACTCCCCGCTACCTGTACTCTCCTTAAATGTGGTTTCCCCTTTCATTTGGAATTGTTTTGCACATAAGGCAATCCTCATTTACCTCATGATGCAGAGCTCTGGGTTGAGGTTGCCACTTTTTCCTTCTAATCAGATATAGCAAAGCTTTAGGACCTAGGTAGGCAAAGGCTGAATAGTTAAATGTAATTAAAATGGTGCTCATGTTAGTAGGGATATAAAGTAATAATTTATCCTTAACATTCTTGCAAGACAAAGGTTCACTTAGTTCCACATGCATGGGCTTCCCATCCTTGTGATGTAAATTAATAAGGTCTTGAAAGGCAGACTGAGTCATGGGGGTTGATTAGAACCCTTCCTCATAGCTGAAACAATTACACCACGGTATGTTTTCTCCTGTTAATGCAGCTTCCTTTGCTGCTTTGACTGCCTAGTAGTGATGAGCGGGAGGTGCCATATTCAATTTCGCGATATTTCGCGAATATTCGATAGAAAATCGAATCAAAATCGAATATTCGTCATTATTCTATATATTGCGAATGTTAAGCGAATTTATATTCGCATCGCGAATTAAACTTAGAGCTGAGTTCCTAATAGTTGTAACTTGTATTGCTATAATTGACGAAGATAGCGAATATCACGACTATAGCACTATATTCTCAATCTTCGTTATATTCTAGCAATACAACCATTAGGAACTCAGATCTAAGTTGAATTCGCCATGCGATTAATATAACCTGTATTACTCGCATTGCGAATTCAACTTAGAGCTGGGTTCCTAATGGCTGTATTGCTAGAATATAACGAATATCACGAATATAGCACTATATTCTCAATCTTTGTTATATTCTAGCAACGACCATTAGGAACTCAGCTTTAAGTATCATTCGCGAAGCGAACATATACTCGCATTGCGAATTGATCTTAGAGCTAAGTTCCTAATGGTTGTTTTGCTAGAATATAACGAAGACGACGAATATCACGAATTCACGAATATAGCACTATATTCTCAATCTTCGTTATATTCTAGCAACAACCATTAGCAACTCAGCTCTAAGTTTCATTCGCAATGCGATTAATATTCGCATTGCGAATTCAACTTAAAGCGAACCTGTCACCTGCTTTTTACCTCTTAAGCTGTTAACTGTACCTTATAGATCATTGTAACCTTGTTTCCAAACAGGTGTTCTTCGTTTTTCTGGGGTTTATATTCCTGAAAAAAATCACTTTATAATCTCCTGCTCTGCTGAGTCTGAAGTCACCAGACAAGTCAAGGAGGCAGACCCTCCTTGACTGCTGGATGCGACTCCCCCGCCCTAACCCCGCCTCTCATCCCTATGATTGACACTAGGTCTTCTGCCCGGGACCGCGCTGGTCTCGGCGGCGCATGCGCCGTCTGCCTTCATAGCAGCGCGATCCCGAGCCTCGCGCTGAGTGATCTGCATTTCACCAGCGGCCCGGCTAGAGAGGAGAGAAGTGCGCAAGCGCGATCTAGCAAGGGGATCGCGCTTCACTCAGCGCGAGGCTCGGGATCGCGCTGCTATGAAGGCAGACGGCGCATGCGCCGCCGAGACCAGCGCGGTCCCGGGCAGAAGACCTAGTGTCAATCATAGGGATGAGAGGCGGGGTTAGGGCGGGGGAGTCGCATCCAGCAGTCAAGGAGGGTCTGCCTCCTTGACTTGTCTGGTGACTTCAGACGCAGCAGAGCAGGAGATTATAAAGTGATTTTTTCAGGAATATAAACCCCAGAAAAACGAAGAACACCTGTTTGGAAACAAGGTTACAATGATCTATAAGGTACAGTTAACAGCTTAAGAGGTAAAAAGCAGGTGACAGGTTCGCTTTAAAGCTAGGTTCCTAATGGTTGTATTGCTAGAATATAACGAATATTGCAATGCGAATAATTCAGGTTATATTAATCACATGGCGATTACAACTTAGTCAAATTTGTGAGATCGTGATTCTCACATCCGACAGTACATTTTAGCATGGAGACGTTCCCTTGCACACAGGAAGTGGCAACGGGCATTGACTGGAGCAGGCAGGGAGCCAGGAATCCTCTGGACAGGTAAGAACAGCTTTTGGGAAGTGGGAAGACAACCAGAGAGCAACAAGAATTAACATAAAAATAAAAAAAAATATTGAATTTGCGATATTCACAATAAAAATTCGCTATTCGAATATTCGCGTCAACACTACTGCCTAGACATTGCCCATAATGTGAGGATCAGAAATGAGGGTATTATTTTCCTCACTGCATAATCTATCATAAAGGCTATGTACATATGTGGTGACAATTATAGAATTGTACTGATTTTGAGCTAAAATAATTTTTTCAGTTGGTCTTTATTAAAAATGATGAGCCATTTTCCCTGAACAGCTTTGAGTTTATCTACTAGCAGAATCTGTATTTTCTCTCTGTTCCATCAGGCAGGGAGCTGATGGGGTCCTCATCTCTGCTCTCAGACCTCATAAACACTCATTAATGCTCAATTCTTATTTTAGTGATAATAATGTGGCTTAAATAAATTTAGAGATAAGGGTTATTAAATAATTAGCACCAAGTGAAAGTACCATTCACACATTTTGAAAAACAGTTACATGTGACAGAACGGCTCAATATTTTTAATAAAAAATGATTGGAAAAATGTATATATATGCACAACTGCATTTTTGGGTTGAGCACATCCTGCTTCATGCCACCTTTCAGGTTGGTTTGTGTATATATAAATGTTTGGAGGTGTATAAACTCCCATGTAAATGTAGCCTGTTTTCCATCCACAGGCTATATTTAGGTGCACCTGTGAGGCCTGGGCCATATCAGCCAGTCTTGGGTGGGGCTCACAGCCTTCTCCCTCCTCCCATTGCAGGCATGGTTACATGCTGGAGGTAACTGAGGAGTCTGCTGCGAGTCGGCCTAATACATTCCTGTAATTTTGCCCACTGGCTCCTGGTATTGCCCATACGGCACAGGTAGGTGAGTGTTAGGTCCCGAGCTACTTGAGAAACCTTGGCGTGGTGCTCGGGCTTAAGACATGTCCTCCACTGCAGGACATGTTGACTAATCTCTCAATTTTAACATCAGTTTGAGGGCTTAGTAAGACCGCAGTGTGCACCTGTTTTGTCATTTGTTATTGCTATATTGAAAAATGATTTTTAGCCCAAAGTAAGTAAAATACAAACATAAAAAATTTCCCTGAAGGTTTACGTAGCCTTTAAAACTAAGGAATGTGTCAAAAAAGTTAAAAGTTACAACAAAATTCTGTATAGACAAAAGAATTGTGAAGAGAGTTGGGGAAAGGTATGGGGAGGATGGAGTTCCCAGGATTCCACTCTGCCCCATTAGTGATTTGCCCTGATCTTACAGATGGAGGGCATTAGGTGATGCATCGCAAGGTGTGGGTGGGTGGTGCTTGATTGGGTATTTTTGGTGCAGTGGATTAATGGGAAAAAATTATAAATAATGTATTTGTATGGAAAATGTTATGAAATATTTTTTATTTAATAAATAAAATAAAAACAAAAAAAAAGGAATGTGAAGGGGCTTATTCTGTGAATAAAACATCAACCTTTATTCCCAAACATTCAAACACAGCATCACAGAGGAGACTATGTAAGCAGTGAAGATGTTCAGTGGCTCTTTTCCTAATTGAAGAACACTGATGAACATGCTAAACTGCCTCCTACTTGTCTCTTGGAGCCAAGAAATATACGGAGAAGTTACAGTATAATGTAACAACAACTCAGGAATTTATAAAGCTTATCCCGTTGCGTTTCCTTGATGTAAGTACTTAGCACCATCAATATTCACAACCTTAGTTATGAGTCTTTCCTTTCTACTGCATCATTGGAGCTACAGTAAATGTGTTCTACCTCAACCTATGAATCTCTGGTTTCAAAATTGACTATTGAGTCATGCAGTAAGAATTTACTCCACAGGCTATGTTTTGTAACAAATGTCCACAGTGGCATGAGTGGTCGGCACTCAGATCTTAATTGTAATATGACCTCTGGAGACTGAAATAGGTGTAACTAGTGAGCAGCTGAAGGAGTATATAAGCCTCAGATCTACAACCATGCTATTGGTACCATCTTGTTTCTTCACTGGCAGAATAGGGCTGTTACACTGAGAATTTCCCCATGTCACAAACCCCTGCCTTTCCAAGTAACTGATGACGTTCCTGAAGAACAACCTCCTCAGATATTCTGTATTGTCGCTAAACGGGTGGTAACTTTTTGCCACCGGGTGGTAACTTTTTGTCACGTTGACTTGCATCTGCATTAACCACACCAATCTGTTTTCTAAGTAACCCACTAATTGGGCATCATGCTTTTTAACAGATTTTTCCATTTTTTTAATGGATTGTCAACAACATTGACAGCATTTATGTCATTTTCATCATTTGCACTATTGAAAAGACAAATACTGGCAATAGGAATTTTGTGGCTTTCGTAATCCTCCTGAAGAGGAACAAAGACAAAAAATAGTTTAACCCTTTTGTCCCGCCTTGGACAAATACACAATTCCTTGGGATCCCAATGCATCAGTTCCCAAAATTGAATTGACATGTGAATTGACCCAAAAACACATAGTAAACCCCTTTGCTTCAAACCCCTGATTGCTGAATTCTGCCTACCTATGTGGTAGTGTTAGGCAGCCCAGACATTGACTGCACGATGTGTCCTGTTACTGATACTGCAGCTCTTTTAGCAGTTATGTCTTCCCATGGCAGCCCCTCAATTCAATCTCTGACATAAGGTTGCTCATTCTTACCCAAGGAAGGATGGGCAAGAGAGGTTTGGGGAAGAGGATGACTGATGAGGAAGAACCCCATCAGTCATCTGACCAAGCCAAGGGAAGCCCACTAAATCCTGAGTCTTTCCTCTCTCCTCTGCATCATCTTGGCATCTGCTTTTACCCCACGGATTCCTTACATAGCCTCAGCTTTTTTTGAAGAATAGCATAAGGTCCAAAATCCAGAGGTGCAGAAGGAGTAGCGAACACAGGATTAACGCTTCAAGGACCATTGTACTGCTGGTACTGTCTAGGAGCATTACAATTTTGTTGTCTACCTGTTGGCTGCATTCTTGACTGATTTCTAGCTCTTAGTTTCTGCAAAAACCAGACCAACTGTGTTCCTGCATCCGATCGTTTTGTTCACTAACCCCTTGTTCAGTTGTCAGCAACTGCAACAACTAATGCTGCACAAGCAACCCCCCTTCAGAAGTTCAGTCTGGGACTCAGTTCTCAGTATTTCTTCTACTACCTATTTTATGTTGTGTGCTTATACTAAAGATACATCTAAACCGACCTTCTGTAGGAACCGTTCCATCATATTTTCTCTGTCTTTCTGGGTCCACTAAGACTATTCCTTATAACATACCATAAACCGTGACAGTTTCTATTTCTCTATAGCTTCTCTAGAATCATCTTTCTTTTCTATCTTAAAATTATCTAAGAGCTTGGGAGTAATCTTTCTATTACAGTTGAACCCTGTCAGTTACAAGTTACGACGTCTTCCCTCTTTGCTACGCATCTCTAATTCTTTCCATGTTTTCCTCCTCAAACTTCCTGCACTTTAACAAAGCAACAAATATTATTCTGTTAACAAGCCATACTAAGATTACCATACTAATGTTCATAGCAACATGAACCTATTCTTTATTTATGTCTATACTAACTGACAAAAATTCAATAAAAATTATTATTGAAACAAACTTCCCGCACTGTGGTTATTAACGGTACACACTCAGATTGGGTCACGGTCACTAGTGGGGTACCTCAGGGTTCAGTATTGGGCCCTATTCTCTTCAATATATTTATTAATGATCTTGTAGAAGGCTTGCACAGTAATATATCAATTTTTGCAGATGACACTAAACTGTGTAAAGTAATTAACACTAAAGAGGACAGTTTTCTGCTACAGAGGGATCTGGATAGATTGGGGGCTTGGGCAGAGAAATGGCAGATGAGGTTTAACACTGACAAATGTAAAGTTATGCACATGGGAAGGAATAATGCAAGTCACCCGTACATACTAAATGGTAAAACACTCAGTAACACTGACATGGAAAAGGATCTAGGAATTTTAATAAATAACAAACTAAGTTGTAAAAACCAGTGTCAGGCAGCTGCTGCTAAGGCCAATAAGATAATGGGTTGCATCAAAAGGGGCATAGATGCCCGTGATGAAAATATAGTCTTACCACTTTATAAATCACTAGTCAGACCACACATGGAGTACTGTGTACAGTTCTGGGCTCCAGTGAACAAGGCAGACATAGCAGAGCTAGAGAGGGTTCAGAGGTGGGCAACTAAAGTAATAACTGGAATGGGGCAACTACAGTACCCTGAAAGGGTATCAAAATTAGGGTTAATAGATCTAATAACTATGTATAAATATATCAGGGGTCAGTACAAAGATCTCTCCCATCATCTATTTATCCCCAGGACTGTGACTGTGACGAGGGGACATCCTCTGCGTCTGGAGGAAAGAAGGTTTGTACATAAACATAGAAAAGGGTTCTTCACGGTAAGAGCAGTAAGACTATGGAACTCTCTGCCTGAGGAGGTGGTGATGGTGAGTACAATAAAGGAATTCAAGAGGGGACTGGATGTATTTCTGGAGCGTAATAATATTTCAGGCTACAGCTACTAGAGAGGGGTCGTTGATCCAGGGAGTTATTCTGACTGCCTGATTGGAGTCGGGAAGGAATTTTTTCCCCTTAAGTGGGGAAAATTGGCTCTACCTCACAGGGGTTTTTTGCCTTCCTCTGGATCAACTTGCAGGAAACAGGTCGAACTGGATGGACAAATGTCTTTTTTTGGCCTTATATACTATGTTACAATGTTACTATGTTACTTACTCCTGTTGGCACAGAGAATGAGTATGAAGTCAAGGATATTCTGGATATGAAGAGAGTCAGAGGTCAAAATAAGGGTCCTTTCACACTGGCGTTTTTGTTTTCCGGCATAGAGTTCTGTCCTCGGCGCTCTATGGCGGAAAAATCCTGATCAGGATCATCCCCATGCATTCTGAATGGAGAGAAATCCGTTCAGGATGCATCAGGATGTCTTCAGTTCAGGACTGGAACGTTTTTTGGACGCAGCAAATAATGCAGCATGCTGCGCTTTTTGTTCCGTCCAAAAATCCGGAACACTTGCCGCAAGGCCGGATCCGGAATTAATGCCCATTGAAAGGCATTAATCCGGATCCGGCCTTAAGCTAAACGTCGTTTCGGCGCATCGCCAGATCCGACGTTTAGCTTTTTCTCAATGGTTACCATGGCAGCCAGGACGCCAAAGTCCTGGCTGCCATGGTAAAGTGTAGTGGGGAGCGGGGGAGCAGTATACTTACCATCCGTGCGGCTCCCGGGGCACTCCAGAGTGACGTCAGGGCGCCCTACACGCATGGATCACGTGATCCATGCGCATAGAGCGCTCTGGCGTCATTCTGGAGCACCCGGGAGCCGCACGGACTGTAAGTATACCGCTCCCCACTACTACTATGGCAACCAGGACTTTAATAGCGTCCTGGCTGCCATAGTAACCTGAAAGCATTTCGAAGACTGATCAGGATCCTGATCAGTCTTCTAATGCTTTCAGGCGACTTGCGTTCTGACGGATCCGGTGGGACGGAAGTGCCTGCCGGATCCCCAGAATGCAAGTGTGAAAGGACCCTTAAATTGGAAAGCTTATAGCCTAGAGGAGAAATTTTGAGAGCCAGACGCAAACATTAATTGTCATATTCTTTTAAAGTGATTTCTGCACCAATTGGACGAATAAGGACAATGTGTAAGGGGGTACCATAACAGTGGTGCCCGTGGACTGCTGCTGCTCTGCTTACCTGCCCCGTCTGTGTCCCAACGGAATGAACCCGCCTCTCTTTCTCCCCTTCTTCCTGGCGGGTACAGCCCGAAGAGTAGCTATAGGGGGTGCAGAGGTAGCAGCTGCTACCGGGCCCAGGAGCCTGAGGGGACCAAAAGACCCTTGCAAAACACACTGCTATTATGGAAGTGCATGCTGGTCAAGTTACACCTCTGGCTGGAGGGAAGGGGTTAGGTCAAGAATTTGGCATTTGGCATGTGGGAGTTGCCGTTTCAATATTTGCCTCAGGCAGCACAAACACAATGTGCCTCCTGTCCCTGGCCACAAAGCACTGAGAGAAGGGTGGCCCAAGCTGAACCATTGCCCATAAGCCTTTAGCTATGCCCCTTAGTCGGGCCACTGGGGTTGTCTGTCACTCCGCTTCATCCTCCTCTGCACTCTGCCTCTGGCTCTTAAAGTGCCAGCACACATACACCGTAATTTACACCAGCCAATTGCTAGACATCCTGGAATACTTAATACACCTCCTCCTGTGGGAAGGTGCCTAAGCAACAGGTTCCTAGACTGCTAGTATCTTGCTAAGGCTTGCTGTATTAGTTATCTGTCCGTTTACGGACTTCTGCTTGTTTTCTTGGATTTTGACCCTCTGCTGCATGACCGGACCTGTGCCTGATCTTCATATTTATCTAAGGACGCAGATACAGTTAAGGACTTACAGGGAACTGCCGTTAGAAATATCACAGCGGAGGTCCCTTTAACCATCAGGGCTGTGTATCAGTGCATGACGTCACAACCTCTGGAGAGATGTTGTATGCGTCATGTTGTTTGCACAGTGCACAGGGGCTTCAGACATGAGTCAGGAGCTTAGCAGCATGCACCAGTTATGATATATTGGCTCTGCCTCACTGAGCTCTGTCTGCCGGTGGAGTCTGTGTCAGTGGACAGTGGAGGACAGAACACAGGTACTAGTCTGCTCTAGTGCTTCCCCACAGAATATGATATACAGGGTGGGCCATTTATATGGATACACCTTAATAAAATGGGAATGGTTGGTGATATTAACTTCCTGTTTGTGGCACATTAGTATATGTGAGGGGGGAAACTTTTCAAGATGGGTGGTGACCATGGCGGCCATTTTGAAGTCAGCCATTTTGAATCCAACTTTTGTTTTTTCAATAGGAAGAGGGTCATGTGACACATCAAACTTATTGTGAATTCCACAAGAAAAACAATGGTGTACTTGGTTTTAAAGTAACTTTATTCTTTCATAAGTTATTTACAAGTTTCTCTTTGTTTACAGCCATTGACATATCGCCGAGGTTAACACGTGAGGAGCGGATAGAAATTGTGTTGATGCCTGGTGAACGCAGTAACCGGTTTATTGCAGCAGATTTCAATGCAAGACACCCTACGAGACCACCCATCTCCCATGCTACAGTTAGCAAACTGCTCGATAAGTTTCGTGAAACTGGTTCAGTGTTGGATTTGCCACAATGTGGATGCATGAAATCTGTCACTAATGAAAAAACATCAGTGGCTGTTCTAGCTTCATTCAGCAAGAGCCCACAGCGTAGCACTCGCCGCATGTCACTGGAGAGTGGCATTAGTCGAACATCCCTTCAGCGGATATTAACTACTCACAAATGGCACCCTTACAAACTCCAGCTACTGCAGCATCTCAACGAGGATGACCCAGATCGGCACACTGAATTTGCAGAATGGGCAAAACAAAAATTGGGACAGGACCCTCAGTAGATTTTGTTCAGTGATGAGGCAAACTTTTATGTGAATGGTGAAGTTAACAAACAAAACCACCGCTATTGGTCTGACACTAACCCACATTGGATAGATCCCTCCAAGACTGTTGGAACAAATAAATTGATGGTATGGTGTGGTATATGGGGTACAAAGATAGTGGGGCCATTCTTGATCAATGGAAACCTCAAGGCCACTGGATATGCGAAATTGCTACATGATGATGTGTTTCCCTCTTTATGCACTGAAGCTGGCACGTTCCCTGAGTTTTTCCAGCAAGATGGTGCACCACCACATTATGGGTGTCAGGTCCGAGCATTCCTAGATGAACAGTTTCCTGGAAAGTGGATTGGTCGTCGTGGGCAAGTTGAATGGCCCCCAAGGTCTCCCGATCTGACCCCCTTAGACTTTTATATTTGGGGTTATCTGAAGGCAATTGTCTATGCTGTGAAGATACGAGATGTGCAGCACCTGAAACTACGGATACTGGAAGCCTGTGCTAGCATTTCTCCTGCGGTGTTGCTATCAGTGTATGAAGAGTGGGAAAAGAAGGTTGCATTGACAATCCAACACAATGGGCAGCACATTGAACACATTTTATAAGTGGTCAGAAACTTGTAAATAACTCATGAAAGAATAAAATTACGTTAAAACCATGGGCGTAGCTATAGGGGGTACAGAGGTAGCCGTCGCTACCGGGCCCAGGAGCCTGAAGGGGCCCAAAGACCCTTGTGCCGCATAAGAAGACACACAAAGCACTGAGGGAAGGAGACCCAAGCTGAACTCTTGCACCAGGGCCCATGAGCCGTTAGCTACGCTCCTGGTTAAAACCAAGCACACCATTGTTTTTCTTGTGAAATTCCCAATAAGTTTGATGTGTCACATGACCCTCTTCCTATTGAAAAAACAAAAGTTGGATTCAAAATGGCCGACTTCAAAATGGCCGCCATGGTCACCACCCATCTTGAAAAGTTTCCCCCCTCACATATACTAATGTGCCACAAACAGGAAGTTAATATCATCAACCATTCCCATTTTATTAAGGTGTATCCATATAAATGGCCCACCCTGTACATTTGTTATTTATGGTGTTACATAGGACTGCAAGTAAAATCAACTACATTATCTGTACAGAGAGAATGATCACTGTATTATCTGTAATGTTACATGGGATTGGAAGTAAAATCTACTACATTATCTGTGCTCTGATCACAAAGCTACATGAAATATATCATGTCATGTTGCTTCATGATCAGAGTGCAGATAATGTAGTAGCATGTATCTGCAGTCCTATATAATGCCACAGATAATAGAGTGATCATTCTCTGTACCGATAATATAGTTAATGTTACCTGCAGACCTATGTAACACCAAAGATAAGACAGTGATAACTCTGAGTATAGATTATGTAGTTGATCTTACATGCAGTCCTACATTTTTGTTTTTCACTCCCTGCCTACCATAGCCATAACTTTTTTAATTTTTTTTGTTCATATAGCTGTTTGACGGTTTGGTTTTTCGGGACTAGTTGTATTTTCTAATGGCATCATTTTATGTTACATATGAATTAGTGTAAGGCTGGAAAAAAAATCCAATTACGGTGGAATTGGGAAAAAAAACTGGGTGGTAAACTGACCTGTTACTTTTATTCTCTGGGTCAGTACAATTACAATGATACCAGTTTTTGCATATTCTGACCCCCATAACTTTTTTTTATAGTTATCCTTGAGGGGAGATGAAGCAATGAAAAATTGCAGATCAGGCATTTAGATTTTTTTTCTGTTACGGCTTTTACCATACAGGATAAATACATTTATATTTTAATAGTCCAGGAATTTTGGGACTTGACAATGCCTATAATGTTTATTTTTTTATTGTTTATTTTTATTATGGGGAAAGAGGGGTAATTAAAAAAAAATTTATATATTTTTTTATAAATGCTTTAACTTTTTTTTTATCCCCCCCTAGGGAACCCAAACATCCGACCTTCAGATCACTGCTGCCATACATTGCAATAAACCACCACTGCAATGTATTAGAGATTCACTATGTTCTTATGGAGCCCTGCCACCTGCAGGCCTACATGAGAACTACAGCTGTAATAATATAACTTTCTTCAGGGACCCAGGCTATTGCAGACAAGGAATGGCTCCCTTAATGGAACAGTTTGGGCCGCAGGAATGCAGTGCTCCCGGGGAAAGCTACCTCAGATGCCATGGTCACAACTGACGATGGCATCTGAGGGGTAAATGTCTAATAATTAGCCCCAGGCATCGGCTGTTTAAAACAGCAGAAACCTGGCGGCTATAGCGACTGTTGCTCTCACGAATGGGAGCCATCTTTAAAGACCCGAATTCTGCTGTACATATACGGTGGCATTCGGAAAGGGGTTAACTACACGGTCAAAAAGTTACTGTGTTTTTTTCCCTCCAAAGCTTAGCTATGCATTCTCTTACAGTAACTGCGGAAAACTATTAACTTCTCATTGCATAGGTAGAAAGTCCCAAAGTCTCTCAGTATTAGCTGGCTGTGCATTAACCCTTTCCACAGTGCAGTGCGATAAGTGTGTAAATGAACAGGGTATATTATTGTATATTACAATAAACATAAAATGCGGATTAACATTATAAAACAGCATAAGTGTAAACAACGGCATAAATCATAGTACAAGTTAACCCTTCAAAGTGCAATGACGTATGGAATTGATAGCTTTGTATAGTAGCAAAATGGGCAAACATGCCCAAATGTCCAAAGCATCCTTGCTCCAGGGCACTACGCTAGCAAATAGTAGCAGTGGCAAAGAGTCAACTGTAAAAAAATTAGGAAACTCCAGATGCGGGAGGAAAAAAAAAGGGGGGGGGGGTGGAACTTCCCTTGTCAGTTTTGCTTTCCTTAAAGTTGAAAACTTATTGAATGAAGCTTTGATGATTGTAGAGACATCTAGTGGTGATTTTACACAATTCAAGCAAAACTTCCTGAATATTCTTCACTAGTTCATCCCTTGTCCTTAAAGGCTATTGACACCTTTGGGGCAGTTTTTTAGGATTGCAGTTTTCTTATTTTGGGCTAAAAATCTTTTTTTTTCAATTGGTCTTTATTAAAAATTTTCTGCAGTTTTTGTGATACCTGCAGTTAAAGATCTGTCCATTTGCAGACTATCCTTCCTGAGTTCCCTCAGCTGATGATTAATATACAGCTCTTATCTCTGAACTCCTGACCTTTAAACAATCATTATAGCTAAGCTCTTATCAAACTGATAAGATTATGGCTTAAATGAGTGTTATAAGGTCAAGAAGTCAGAGATAAGGCTTCACATGAGCTGATGGAACTCAGGAGGCAATGCCGGACTGGGGTACCTAGTACCCACCAGTAAAATTTATTTTTGGGGCCCACCATACGGATTGATTCAAATATTCAAATATACATTCAAATATTACCTGCTCACACAGCAGCAAGATGCTACCAGATGATTGTGATATGGGGGTCACTGTAGCAACTTTGAGAAGGTAGGTCCTGGGGAGAAGAGGATACTGGCTAGCTTTCCTCTATACCTAGAAGACATCTCATCTCTGATCGTGTCTATAATAATAAACTGGGGAGTTTCTTTAATAATCAATCATGTTTTTTTCATATGAACATAGGCTGGTTGAGGTGCTATACATTGAATATATGTATGTAGTGCAGTAAGTCTACTGTGTTATGTGCCACTTGTGCAGGAAGTGGAAGACGAGTGGCCAAACTAGGGACCCACCTTGCTCAGGGGCCCACCAGGGGATTCACCTGTACCCCTGTGGGCCAGTCCAAGCCTATTAGGAGGCATAGTCTTCAAATAGACTGATTTTTAACCACTTGTATCACAAAAACTGCAGACATTTTTTAATAAAAACCAAATGAAAAAATTATTTTAGCCTAAAATTAGTAAAAATGCAATTATAAAAAATTGCCTCAAAGGAATGGCTAGGGATCCACATTGTGAAATGTGGATCCCTAAATCTTAGGAAAGCTCATACACTTCCCTCTGTGGAGGGGTGGGGGAGACATGAATCAAGCCTCAAGGGAGCCCATATATTCTAGGCAGTACCCTAGAGGTAAGCAGGAACTTCAGATACCAGGTCATTCACTGATAACCTCTGGGACAAAAAAGTGGAACACCCTCAGAATGCCCCACACAGAAGTACCTCTCATCGGCTATGCAGAGAACATTCTCAAGAAGTCCAGCCATACAGCAGGAAGGTGTAGCATCTATACCCGCCAGAACAGATAAAAAATGTGACCGTAGATGAAGGTCCAATGTGACCGAAACGTCCGGTCTATGATTACTGTTTATACTCACTAATACAAATATTGGGCCAATGGATGAAACTACTGTAGGGATTGAATGAATAAATCCTTTTAAATTGCAACACTCAAAACTGTGTGCCTCAATTTTACTACATGTATACTGGCTGCTTGCAGCCCTTGATTGGCACCAGAACCTGTTAACTAGAGTGAGCCATACTCAATAATACAGAGGTAACTATAACTATATTCCAGACATTAACATGGCATCCTTTCAGTGGTGTGGAGCATGGTGGCACCAGCACTGGAGCATGCCAGATTTGACCCAATGAGTATAATGTCTTTTTTTAATTGACAGAAAATCCCTTAAGCTTACTGGTCCATAAGTTGTCTTTAACTCTTATGGTAATTTTAAGCTAACTCAAGTTGTTCACATTTATATTATGTAGCTTAGCTTGGACCAGTTCTATGTTCAACCAATTTAGTATTAATGGATGTACAGTCGTGGCCAAAACTTTTGAGAATGACACAAATATTAGTTTTCACAAAGTTTGCTGCTAAACTGCTTTTAGATCTTTGTTTCAGTTGTTTCTGTGATGTAGTAAAATATAATTACACGCACTTCATATGTTTCAAAGGCTTTTATCGACAATTACATGACGTTTATGCAAAGAGTCAGTATTTGCAGTGTTGGCCCTTCTTTTTCAGGACCTCTGCAATTTGACTGGGCATGCTCTCAATCAACTTCTGGGCCAATTCCTGACTGATAGCAACCCATTCTTTCATAATCACTTCTTGGAGTTTGTCAGAATTAGTTGGTTTTTGTTTGTCCACCCGCCTCTTGAGGATTGACCACAAGTTCTCAATGGGGTTAAGATCTGGGGAGTTTCCAGGCCACTGACCCAAAATGTCAACGTTTTGGTCCCCGAGCCACTTAGTTATCACTTTTGCCTTATGGCACGGTGCTCCATAGTGCTGGAAAATACATTGTTCTTCACCAAACTGTTGTTGGATTGTTGGAAGAAGTTGCTGTTGGAGGGTGTTTTGGTACCATTCTTTATTCATGGCTGTGTTTTGGGGCAAAATTGTGAGCCCACTCCCTTGGATGAGAAGCAACCCCACACATGAATGGTCTCAGGATGCTTTACTGTTGGCATGACACAGGACTGATGGTAGCGCTCATCTTTTCTTCTCCGGACAAGCCTTTTTGCTGATGCCCCAAACAATCTGAAAGAGGCTTCATCGGAGAATATGACTTTGCCCCAGTCCTCAGCAGTCCATTCACCATACTTTCTGCAGAAGATCAATCTGTCCCTGATGTTTTTTTTGGAGAGAAGTGGCTTCTTTGCTGCCCTTCTTGACACCAGGCCATCTTCTAAAAGTCTTTGCCTCACTGTGCGTGCAGATGCGCTCACACCTGCCTGCTGCCATTCCTGAGCAAGCTCTGCACTGGTGGCACTCCGATCCCGCAGCTGAATCCTCTTTAGGAGACGATCCTGGCGCTTGCTGGACTTTCTTGGACGCCCTGAAGCCTTCTTAACAAGAATTGAACCTCTTTCCTTGAAGTTCTTGATGATCCTATAAATTTTTGATTGAGGTGCAATCTTAGTAGCCACAATATCCTTGCCTGTGAAGCCATTTTTATGCAACGCAATGATGGCTGCACGCGTTTCTTTGCCGGTCACCATGGTTAACAATGGAAGAACAATGATTTCAAGCATCACCCTCCTTTTAACATGTCAAGTCTGCCATTTTAATCCAATCAGCCTGACATAATGATCTCCAGCCTTGTGCTCGTCAACATTCTCACCTGAGTTAACAAGACGATTACTGAAATGATCTTAGCAGGTCTATTTAATGACAGCAATGAAATGCAGTGGAAAGGTTTTTTGGGATTAAGTTAATTTTCATGGCAAAGAAGGACTATGCAATTCATCTGATCACTCTTCATAACATTCTGGAGTATATGCAAATTGCTATTATAAAAACTTAAGCAGCAACTTTTCCAATTTCCAATATTTATGTAATTCTCAAAACTTTTGGCCACGACTGTACAATATTAGCCTCACTGGCAGCATCTTTCTTCTTTTGGAGATACGGTACTGAAGGACCCAATGGGTAATTCTGCCTTCTTTTGATCTTTAGAAATTCCAATTCCCCGTTACCATTATTTTTGTGTGTCGCAAGCTGATATCTAAAGGGGTTGTTTTTATAATTTTCTTATCCATTTTCATAGCTTCATCCCAAATACAATCGTAGATGTCAAATAGCATCCACCAGGCTGGGATCTTCCACCTCAGTTTTGATTTCCTTACAGCACAGAACTTTCTAAGATAACTTTGTGAACCTTTGCTCATTGTAGAGACATCTTGTTAGTGATACATACACAAATCGTCCTACAGATGCAGCAGGGTTAGCACTCCCGCTGTTAACTCAAATTTCTTAACTCATTTCATTATCTTGAGAAAAAAGCCATTGAAAAGCAATTGAAGGTGTTTGCTTAGATTAGATAACCAAACTCAGAAATCTCAGAAAAAAGGAGTGCTAACCATGCTACATCTGTATACCATGAAATTTTCTTCTGCACTTAGTTCATGACTTCTGCTGTACTTTCACACAATTTCATTTAATTTAATAGAGAATGGTGTATTTAGCAAGTTTCCAAATCACTTCATTTAAAAAATATGTCTGCATCCACCTAAAAAATTGTAAAGTCATGGCCACTAGGAGTCTCACTTCCACTTCCATTGCATTCCTGATATGAGTACCTGATTCTCACAGCTTTAATTACTGCTGAGAGCTCATTATGTATTCATCCAGCGTCAGAGAGGAGGGATTTGGCGGCCCCCTGGGCATCGGCCCATCTGGAAATTTCCCCACCTGGAAATAGAAGTCTATGGCCAATTCGCCCCTGGCAGAAACTGATGTTGGACAAGAGAGCCTGGATCACAATGTTCATTCTAGTTGATCCCAAAGGTGTTAGATAGGCAGCCAGTCAAGTTTTTCAACACCAAACTCACCAAACCATGCCTTTATGGACCTTGCTTTGTGCACTGGGGCCCAGTCATACTAGGACAGAAAAGGGTCTTCCCTAAACTGTTCCCACAAAGTTGGAAACATACAATTGTTCAAAATGTCTTGGTATGCTGAAGTATTATGCTGATGGGGCCTAGGCTCATCCCTGAATAACAACCCCATGGCATTATCTCTCATCCACCAAACTTTACAGTTGGCACAATGCAGTCCGGCAGGTATTCTCTTGCTATTCTTCAAACCCAGACTTGTCCATCAGACTGCCAGAAACAGAAACGTGATTGATCACTCCACAGAACACGTTTCCACTGTGTCAGAATCCAATGAGGCTATGCTTTTCACCACTCTATCTGACATTGGCATTGTGCTTGGTGATGTACGGCTTGTGTGCAGCTGCTCAGCCATGGAAACCCCTGCCATGAAGCTCCCGCTTCACAGTTGTGCTGATGGTTAATGCCAAAGGAGGTTTGGGGCTCTGCAGTTATTGAGTCAGGAGAGTTTTGGTGACTTTTATTCACTATGCAATTCAGTACTTGCGAACCCACACTGTAACTTTATGTGGTCTGCCTACTTTATGTGGTCTGCCACTTCATGGCTAAGTTGCTGTCATTGCTTAATAATTCCACTATGAAAAATATCACTCACAGTTGCATGGGATATCTAAAAGGAATAAATTTTAGGAAATGGCTTGTTGTCACAGTGGCATTTTACTACAGTACCACACAAATTTAGTGAGCTCTTTAGAATGACCAATTCTTCTGGATTTTATACACCTATAGCAATGGGACTGAATGAAATACCTGAATTCAATGATTAAGAGGAATTCAATACTTTTGTCCTTTTGTCTTTGTGAATTCCCTACTGGAAAAACCAGGTGGAGTAAAGATGCTCACTCTATAGTATACGCACTGCATACTTTCATTGAGACCCTAGGTATTTTCTCTTGGTATCTATGATTTCATTCCTACCTCAACATTAAAAAATAATGTGTACCAGTTGTGTTCAGTTCTTTGTTGTAATGATCAGTGAGACATTCTTAACAAGATATTTTTTTATAAAAAAATATACAAAATTTTCAAATAAATAACTATTCAAATAAATAAAAAATAAATATATAATAGATAAATAAAGAAATAAATAAATATATAATAATCGATAAATATATAAAAAAGTGGTTCAGTCATGGTCACGCCCGCAGCTGGAGATCCTTGTCTGTCTACTGAGTTTTTGTTTTGAAAAACATGCGTCCGGAGAGGCGAGCAGCCTGCAGTAGATTGCGTTTGATGTTTACGTGGATTATCCTCCGAGCGCACACTGCGTCATCCTGCAGAATAGAAAGAAGTAAAGTTAGACAATATTGGCAATGAAAAGAGCCACATGCGATAAGACGACCAGTAAGACATATAGAAAGTATTCACAGCCCTTCAACTTTTTCCAACTTTACATTACAGGATTATTCTTCATTGGATGAGGTATGTTTTCTCATCAGTCTACACACAGTTTACCATGACAACAAAACAAGAGGATTGTATAAGTTTATGCAAAACTGAAGTCTCACATTTCTGTTAATACTGAAACCCTATGCTCTGTACTTAGTTGAGGCAACTTTAGCAGTGGCTACAGCCTCAGTTCTTCTTGGCTGTGATGCTAAAAGCTTGCTATATTTGAGGAGTTTCTCCAATTTTTCCCTGCAGAACCTCTCATTCTTAAATTTTTACTAGCATACATTCAAATGATAGCATGAACTTGAGAGAAAACATGGGAAAGTGTGACCGCAAGTTAGGCTACTTTTACACTTGCGCTTTCCCTTTCTGCTATTGAGATCCGTCACAGGATCTCAACAGCGGGGGAAAAAGCTTCCGTTTTGTCCCCATGCATTGTCAATGGGGACAAAACTGAACTGAACGAAACGAAATGCACCAGAATGCATTCCGTTCAGTTTGGTTGCGTCCCCATCGCGGACAGAATAATGCTGCAAGCAGCGTTTTTCTGTCCGTGATGTGGTGCGGAGCAAGACGGATCCGTCCTGACGCACAATGTAAGTCAATAGGGACGGATCCGTTTTCTTTGACACAATAGAAAATAGATCTGTCCCCCATTGACTTTCAGTGGAGTTCATGACGGATCCGTCTTGGCTATGTTAAAGATAATACAACTGGATCCGGTCATAACGGATACAGGCGGTTGTATTATCAGAACGGAAGCATTTTTGCTGATCCATGATGGATCCAGCAAAAACGCTGGTGCGAAAGTAGCCTTACTATACAGGGTTTGTTTCTTGTCTATTACTACAGAGAACCACAGGCTTGAGTATTTGCTAACTTTGCTAACAAATTGGTTGTGATGGTGGAGATAAATTACTAAGAATGCAACAGTATACTTATGATATACATTTAATGATATGTGTCTGATCACAATTCACAGGGATAGGACTCCTGAGACCCCCTGCAATCATGAAACAGAGGTTCTGGAGTCCTCTGTAAGAATGAAGCGGTGGTTCCCATGCGTGACTACTGCTCCATTCTATGGGACTACTGGAGATGGTGCCAAGTGATGTACTTAGCAGTGACATAGACGTGAATGGAGCAGTGGTCCTAGATGCGCACCACAGCTCGATTTTCATATGGAACATCTAATTATTCTGATTGCTGAGCTTTCAGCCACTGGGACCCCTGTGTATAGGTGATTTGTTCTTTTCATCAGCGATTGTGAACCAAAACCAGGAGTAAAGTCTACACAGAGATAAGGTGTAATAGAAAGATTTGCTTCTGTTCTGTTTTTGGCTCACAATCATTGATGGAAATCACTGTTCAAACATTGACTGTTTAAAAGTGGCCTAATAATGATAGGTTTCAGTGTGCTCCTAAGAACTTCAATACTGCAATAATTGTTTTTGCCTATTCCAGAACCCCCAATTTCTTAGCTTTATTTTTGGTCTTATCACACTAGAACCATCTAGCATATTATGCCTAGTAAAGTTAGTCAGAATGGAAAGAACATGTAGAAAAGGAGAAGTGGTGTGAATATGTCATTGAAACATGGAGTTAGAGTGGATGAACACCATGGTACTGAGCTTCCAGTAAGTCATATTATGGCCTCTGTGGTCCTTCAGGATCTCATCAACTCAGCATCATTAATATAATCCAAGATGTAGAAGAAGATACCATAATAAAGTATATGTCCTCTATTAATGGGATATCACTTGGTGCATTTGTCTAGTTGGGAGGTCAGACACAAAAAGATGTGATTATAAGGATCGTGGAGATTGTTACCTGCTCTTCCAAGATCTTTTCCAGCTCAATGAAAAATTCACTTATCCTCTTCATAGAGAGACGATTTTCTGTGGTCCTGTAGATCTGGAGAGAAATAAAAAATGTTGATTAGTGACTGCCCACTGTAACACACAGGGTGGTTCTAGGTTACTTGATATGGAACTTACGCAGCCCTTCAGCAGATTCGCCTGGTGATCCAGATCTTCCTGAAGCTGCCCCCAGGCTCCCTGGTTGATCACAAGTTTCTCTTGGTGCTTTGTGTAGAACTGGATGATTTTGTAGAAGAGTTCACGCACTGTTATAGCTGCAGATTCAACCTGTAAATTCAAAGGTGGAAATTTATCATGAGGAGAATATTTAAAGTCAGTTTTGCTTAAGTCTGTGTTGGAGTACTTTATGCCACATTTATTAAATGTCGCATGTTTGATATTATTTGTCTTATCCTTAAACCTAACATTTTTTTCTAGAAAAGTTACTCCAGTTTTCCTTCTCCACCCACAGACTGGAGTGAGACAGCGATTAATCTGGAGTGAAACGTATTAACATAGCCTACTATTTCATCCACATTTCAAAACTGGAGTAATGTAAAAGTGCAAAAAGTCACATACACAAAAATGCAAAAAGTCAGTTGTTTTGTTATTTTTTTTGAAGAAGGAGGCACTATTAACCCCTTAAGGACGAAGGGCGTACATGTACGCCCTTCGTCCGCACTTTAAAGATGGCGCCTGCGGGAGCGGGCGCATGAGCTGCGGGTAAACGCTTGATTCATCAAGCTGACACCCGCAGCTCATGTCCGCGACCGGCAGCGATGCCGATCGCGGATATTTAACCCCTCAGATGCCGTGGTCAATCCTGACCACGGCATCTGATCGCGCAAAACCGAAAGTTTCACTTTCGGTTTGCTCGGCTCCCTGATGGCCATAAGGGGAGCCGGAGCATGCATGTAGTACCCTAGGTTTCTGTGAATGAAACCTAGGTTACTACACAGTATTCCTATGGAGCCTATGACTGTAATAGGCTCCATAGGAAATATGTGATTTTCTCATATATTCCAATGCTATTGCATTGGAATATATGAGAATAGCAATCTGATGATTGCATCTTATAGTTCCCTATGGGAACTATAAGAAAGTGGTAAAAAAAAAAAAAAAAGTTTAAAAAATAAAAATAAATAAAAAAAATATTAAAATTCAAATCACCCCCCTTTCCCCAAAATGAAAATAAAATAAATAAAAAAATTACACATAATGGGTGTCGCAATGTGCGAAAACGCCCATACTATAATAATATTAAAAATATTCACCATACGGTAAACATAAAACGGAAAGAAAGCGTCCAAATGGCTAATTCGCCATTTTTGGACGCTTCATTTCCTAAAAAAATGAATAAAAAGTGATCAAAACATCATACGCACCCCATAATGGTATCAATTAAAAGTTCAGATTGCCCCGCAAAAAATGAGCCCCTACACTGCTCCGTACGCATAATTACAAAAAAGTTATAGGGGTCAAAACATGGCGACAAAAAAATAAAATAAAAAAATTCCCACTTTTAATTTTTTTTTCACTATCAAAACGCAAGAAAAACTATACATATTAGGTATTGCCCGATTCGTACTGACCTGAAGAATAAAATTAACCAGTTAGTTTTATCGCATATCGAACGTTGTAATTTAAAAACCCGTAAAACTGTGGTGAAATTGCTTTTTTTTTGCAATTTCAACCCATTTGGAATTTTTTTCCCGTTTCCCACTACATCACATGCAAAAATAAATGGTAGCGTTAAAAAGTACAACTTGTCCCGCAAAAAATAAGCCGTCATATGGCTATGTAAGCGGAAATATAAAAATGTTATGGCTTTTGGAAGGCAGGGAGCGCAAAACAAAAACGCAAAAATCCCCAAACCCCCGGTCCTTAAGGGGTTAATGGGGGGCTGCAAAACATATTAGTTACATTACTACATGAGGGCACAATTAGTGTGGAGGTACAAATATTACTACTGTGTGGGGGAACAAGATGATCCATTACTATGTAGGGATCACAAAAGAGAGCATTATTATCTGTGTCGGGGGCATTATTAACGTGTGGAGCACTATTACTGTCTGAAGCCTAAAGGGGGCACTTTTACTATTTGGGGACACTAAGTCTGTCAGGAACAAGGGATTAGGCACTATTACCATGAGGGTCACCAACCATTATTATGATTATTATTACAAGTATGAATGGCGAGATTTTGTGTGTATATTTCTGACTGCAGCCCATAGGACCCTTTCCATGCTCCTGGGTGGAAAGTTCTGAATGGGGTTGAATGAATGGTACTTTGTGGAATTCTGTGTACACTGGCTTACTTCTGCTCCACCTGGAACCTGAAGGCCATTAGATGCTCTAATTATCACTGAAAGGTAACACGTTGGTTGATTTACCTGACTGGTTTTAAAGAGATGATGAGTTTCCGGGAGGGTTATGTTGGTCTGACAATCAACTGATGTCTCATTCTCTGGAATCTGGAACACAATATAAAACAAAGTGTAATCAGCAGATGAAATGTCACATTTAGTCAGAGGATTCTGCTGTATGGCCTCTTTCACAAGGTCAATATTTGGTCAGTATTTTTGCTTCAGCATTTGTAAGTCAAAAACAGGAATGGGCCCAAAACACAAAAGAGGCACACATATTTCTATTATAACTTTTCTCTGTAGGTTCCACTCCTGGTTTTGGCTTACAAATACTGAATAGATACTAATGCAAAATACGGACCAAATACTGAACCTGTGAAAGAGTCCTATTAGGGAATTCTGAGACAATAGAGGGAAGTCCACCTAGAAAAGGATCTACATCTACTGGATAGAGCAGAGAGAAGATACAAAGACAAAGCACCACTGCCATATTAGTGTCATAAATTCGGCTGACAATGCACTAAACACCCCAGGCCAGATGTATCATTACATCCAATTTCATAAGTCCAAAGTCACTTTTGGCTCAGTCAGATTTATTAATGGTCCTTTAATACTGTGATAAATGTGGTTTGATGGCAGCAGTTCATCCTTCAGTAAACAACTTTACAAAAGTCGCACATATTTACAAAAAAGTCGCATGTTCTATTAAAAAGTCGCATAAGATAAGCATGGTCCCCCCTGGAGTGAAATTGGGACTTTTTTGTGACTTTTTAAAAAAGTCCCAATGATAAATCTGGAGTGAAACTCATTAACATGGTTAACCACGCCCATTTTTACAAAACTGGAGTGAGTGGTATACACATGTAAAAAAGTCGGAAAATTATGCGCAAATGAGTGTGAAAAGTCGCAAATGCCCTATTTTGGGACTTTTTGATGCCAGAATTCTGGAGTGAAGGTATGATAAATCATGGCCCCTGTGTTCAGATTATCACTTGATGATACACCTAACAAAAAATAAAATTAGAAAATGCCTTTAAGGGTAAATTCACATGTTGAAGATTTGTTGTAGATGAAATGCCCAAAAAATTCCCCACCAAATGCTCAATTAATTCAGCCACACACTTGCCAGTTGCAAATTTAATTTCAGATTTAAACTCTATTGAATAAATCTACAAATAATCCATGAACAATCTGCTAAATAATGGGTATGCTGCAGATTAGAAAGTCCAATCTGCATGAAGAAATCTGCTTGTAAAAAATTGCAGCATGTACATGGGGATTTGGAAATCTCATAGACCTGAATTGTACTGTACGTTACTGCAGATTCTCTGTGCAGAATCCATACTGCAAATCCCCATGAAATCTGCAACATGTGAAGTTTGCCTAAGGAAAGCGCTGTAGTCTTGGAGCATGGTTTGATTGCACCCTGTGCACCACCTATAAGCTCTACCATGGGGCGAAAGCAAAAATTGGTTTGGGCTTCAAATTTACCAGGACCACTTCCATCAGCAAGTTTTGAAATGCTCTTGATTGGTCTATGACAAAGCACAGGGATAATGCACACAGTGATGTCACAGTACAAAGCTAATGTACAAAATGTTGTTACCATACAGGTATAAGGTACCCAGTGATGTCACAGTTAAGGAAATTGTACACAGTGATGTAATAACGACAGGATAATGTGCACGCTGATATCAGTACGGGGATAGTGCACACAGTGATGTCACAATACAGAGATATTTCACTTTGGGATTATACAGCGCAGGAAGTATACAAAGAGTGAGGCTGTGGTACAGGCATAAAGCATATCACATGGCATAGCACAGGAATAACACAAACCTGTTTTCTCACAGCATAGGGAAAGGTATAATGCTGTAGATATAATGCACATATGATGCATAATACCGGAATAATATAGTCATGTCACAATAGAAGAATAATGCAAAAATTGACGTCGTAGAGAATGAATAATGCACATGGCAGGAGAAACCGTGGGGCATATTGGTAAAGCTAAGTTTTTCATGCCACCCTAGATACATTTCATAAGTCATTACTAACTGCACTATATCTTTGAGTGTGTGAGAGATTGTAAACTATTTGAGGTCCTGCTGAGATGAGAATATGCTTGAGAGGAGGAGTCAAGGAGCTTGAGAAGAACCAGGAAGGGCCTGAGAAGTGAAGATTGTGAGTGATGGTGTCTGCAAACCCAGTGACATCTGAGCTACGTGGGGCCCCAGGGTGATTGGAATCACCGGAGAGAGGGGCTGTTAGCTATTTTTCATACAAATCTGGCACTTTGAAAAGAATATTGATTTCAATAAAATCGCTGCAAGCTGTGAAGTTTCACATCAGCCATCCAGCGAGGCTGCAAGTGTGGTTACAGGCCTGGGAATTTCCTGATGAGAGGCATCCGCTGTTACCAAGTGGGATCAGGTCAGTGAATCCAGGTTCTTGTGTGGACATTCATACTGTTTAGGGTTACAGTACTTGAACTACCTGAGACTGAGACTTAAGCCTGCATTAGTTAGTTAGGATCTGTTATTGGCAGGCTGCTTAGGATTGAACTAGCAGTGCAGTACGACTTGCAGGCTCTGTTGTATCTGCCAACGGCTAGGGTTGATCCTGCAGTGCAGCACGACTTTCAGGCTCTGCTGTATCTGCCACCGGTTAGGGGTGTTTGGCTGGACACCAGTGGAGACTCTGGGGTCTGCGGTATAGGGTACCCTGTGTAATGCAAATTCTGTTATGTTTATAACTACTGTTATTAATACTTAATTAGTAAAGAAAGTTTTGGTTGTATATAAGCTGGCGTCTGTGTCGTTTTCCCTGTTCCGTGACTTCGCTGTATCCTGGGGGTACCCCCCCCCCCCCGGTTCATGGTCTTACAAGTGGATGTGGGCCCCTTATTTGGTGAGATACATATCAGCTACTATACCTGCTACCCTTGTAGTTACACCTATATATGTGACTATTGTCAATTCATTCTATAGAAAGAAGAGATGAAGACAAAGGCGTGAGGAACTCACCATGTGCTGAAAGTTCTTGAGGTAGTCTTGCCGCCATATGCATTTCTTGGAGTAGACAATGGAACCTGCACAGAACAGGAGAAGGAACGTCCAGGTGTTGACTGGAGACATTATCTGTGGGCTCGAGGATGCACTGACAAGAAGATATAAAGTTGTGCAATAGATTCTGGGCTCCTCTGTCCTGGTCAAGACTTTGCTCAGTGCTGTGCCCCATCTTCACAGCTTCACAGTTATATACCAAAAGCAACCTTAGATGTAAAAAAAGTGAAAGAGACGGGATCTTCCGCAGCAGTTTTATTTTCCTTACACCAGAAAAGTTTTTTTCACGAATCACGAATGCTGTGTGTCGCCACGTGAAGATCTGGCGACATCTAGTGGTGATCTTACAGAATTCAAGCAAAACTTCCAAAAATGCTTAGCTTCACATGTACGGCACAGCTCTCTGATAGGCTGTTCCAGCAGAGAAGAATCTGCAGGAGTTCTCCGGACCAGGCATTGCCGGATGTTACCAGAATGCTGCTGGTTACATTGACTATAATGGGGTCTGGCGGAGATCTGGCCATTATTTGCTACATACAATGGTTTTTGTCAGGGCATTCTAAGCTTGAACAGCCTGCCAGAGGGCTATGCCGCAAATGTGAACGTATCCTTACCTGGACATTCCTTTTACACAGTTTCCATATAAGAACATCCTTAGATGTCCGATATTAAGAATCATAACAATGTATCTTTGAGACAAATTATTCACCTTGAGTTTAACACCTGAGTCTGATTGCTGACTTTGACACCTGATTATGATGCCGGACACTGACACAAGACTCTGACAAATGACACCTGACTCGAAGTGCTTGTTCACACAACCGTATGGCTTTGCGGTCCATTTTTCACGTATCCGTTGTTCCGTTTTTGGATCCGTTGTGTTTCCGTTTTCTTTCCGTTTCCGTTCCGTTTTTCCGCAAAAACAGGAACTTTGTAATCATTGCAAACACCAAACATGTGCAAAATTGGCTGGGCATAGCATTTCTACAGCATGTATCCGCAAAAAACGGATGACATACGGAATGGGTTCCGTATGCATTCCATTTTTTATATGGACCCGTTGACTTGAATGGAGCCACTGAACGTGATTTGCGGACAATAATAGGACCTGACTCAAAATGTTGAAGAAGGTAAAAACAGAAATACGGAAACGGAATGCATACAGAGTACCTTCCGTTTTTTTTTGCAGACCCATTGAAATCAATGGTTCCATTTACGGAGCATATACGGAACGCAAAAAACGGCCCGTATACGGAAAGCAAAAAATGTTTGTGTGAATGAGCCCTAACATTGATATGTGACTAATTAGTATTTAAGGTAATCCAAAGAAGGTATCTTCATTCTAAGGATATCTCATCAATAGTACAGTCCTGGGGAACCCCTCAAAAGTTTGAGATACACAATGTCAAACAATTGGATGAAATAATAAATGAATTGCAACTAAAGTTTTAATGCCGTGGTTTCTTGACAATGTCAAAAATGTCATTATAAAATGTGCTGATGTTCAGCAGATAATGAGGAGGTAGAAGTAAGGACATTGCAGTTCAACTATAAAAAGGGGTTAATGACATTGCAGCTCATATGTAAAGCAAAAAGTTATTTGTCAATGTACATTTTTAAGGTCTTTCACCACAAAATGTCTACAAAGTCACATGGCTGTATAGATGGAGCTGATGCTATGGGCATTCAGCACAGAAACTGCTCTTGCAGAAAATGACAGTGTTGTCCACAGCAGTCACATTCAAGTGGTCATAGGATTTGAAGATGTGATCGGACTGGCTGCGTTGGACAGCACTAAATATAATAAACAAGATTCAAACTTCCGAACTTCCTAGTACCCAAATATCTGCTAAACTCTTGATACAGTGCATGCCTTTTTTACATTTGTGGCCCTATGCTAAAAAAGTCACATTTTCCCCATCATTCTGCACTCAATATGCCATAATGACAAAGTGAAAACCGAATGTTGAAATCTTTGCTAATTTATTGAAAAGGAAAAACTAAAATCTTGCATTGACATAATTATGACCCTTTACTTAAGACTTGAAGTTGAAGTACCTTTGGCAGTGATTACAGTCTCCAGTCTCGGGTATGATACCACAAGATTTGCACACCTGGATTTAGGGATTTTTGCCATTCATCTCTACAGATTGCATCAACCTCTGTCAGGTTGGATGCAGACCGTCGGTGTACAGCAATTTTCAGGTCTCTCCAGAGATGTTCGAGAGGGCTCAAGTTAGGGCTCTGGCTCGGCCACTCAAGGGCATACACAGAGTTGTCCTTAAGCCACTCCTGTGTTGTCTTGGCTGTGTGCTTAAGGTCACCGTCTTGTTGGAAGGAGAACCTTCGCCCCAGTCCTAGGTCTAGAGCACTATGGAACAGGTTTTTCATTTAGAATATCTCTGTACTTTGCTCTATTCAGCTTTTCCTCAACCCTGATCAGTCTCCCCCCCCCCCCCAGCATAATTCTGCCACCAACATGCTTCAGTCTGTCAGGTTGGATGCAGACCGTCGGTGTACAGCAATTTTCAGGTCTCTTCAGAGATGTTCGAGAGGGTTCAAGTTAGGGCTCTGGCTGGGTCACTCAAGGACATACACAAAGTTGTCCCTAAGCCACTTCTGTGTTGTCTTGGCTGTGTGCTTAGGGTCACTGTCTTGTTGGAAGGAGAACCTTTGCCCCAGTCCTAGGTCCAGAGCACTATGGAACAGGTTTTTCATTAAGAATATCTCTGTACTTTGCTCCATTCAGCTTTCCCTCAATCCTGATCAGTCTCCGCCCACAGCATGATTCTGCCACCACCATGCTTCACTGTAGGGATGGTATTGGGCAGGTGATGAGCAGTGCTTGGTTTTCTTAGAATTGATACCAAAAATTTCAATCTTGGTTTCATCAGACCAGAGAATCTTGAGTCCTTTAGGTGCTTTTTTGCAAATTCGTGGTGGGTTTGTAGGTGTCTTTTACTGAGGAGAGGCCTCTTTCTGGCCACTCTGCCATAAAGTCCTGATTGGTGGAATGCTGCAGTGATGGTTGACCTCCTGGAAGTTTCTCCCATCTGCAAAATCTTTAAAGCTAAGCCAGAGTGGCCATTGCGTTCTTGGTCACCTCTCTTACCAAGGCCCTTCTCCCCTGATTACTTAGTTTGGTGGGGAAGGGCAGCACTAGGAAGAGTTCTGGTTGTTCCAAACTTCTTCCATTTTAGAATTATGAGGGCCACTGTGCTCTTGGGTAATTTCAGTGCAGCAGAATATGAGCTTTAAAGGTAATTATTTACTCTTCATGGCTAGGTTTTTGCTCTGATATGCATTTTCAGCTATGAGAATATATATAGACAGTGCTGTATCCTTCCAAATCATGTCCAATTAACTGAATTTACTACATGTGGACTTTAATCAAGAGATGATCAAAGATGATCAAGAGAAATGTAAAGCCCCCATAGCTAAATTTCAAGTGTCATAGCAAAGGGTCTAAATTCTTACACTACTCACAAAAATTTAGGGATATTTCACTTGTGGGTGAAATTTCAGGATGAACCTAAAATGCACTCTAACCTTTACAGGTGAACTTAATGTGGCATTCTCTAAACTTTTGAATGCACATGTCCAACTGTTCAATGTTTCAGCACTTTTTGCACAACTTGCTGTTCTCTAACATGGAGCCTAACAGCAAAATTTGCAACAGGTGTTTGATCCATGAATCGCCCAATAAATTTTGTGGTTTAATTATAATTGTTATTTAAACAGTCCTCCTCATCATGCTGTTCACATTTCGACATCATGAGACCAAGACGACACCTAACAATTGATCAACAGTCCCTCACTATTGCGAGGCTTCAAGCAGGATATTCTCAGACGGAAGTGGCCACTGAAGTTAGAATGTCACAGAGTGTCATCAGCAGGTTACAACAGAGATACAGAGAGACTGGAAGAGTCACAGAGAGGCATAGAAGTGGATGTTCTTTGGCCATATCCCACACTGATGACCGCTTCATTATGAACAATGCTCTCATTAATATAGTTAAGCTAGTCATTGTGCCTCTGTATGAACAACACAGGCCTAATTTCATCTTCATGGACGACAATGCGCCAGCTCATAGAGGTCGCATCAATAGGTAACGGCTGCTGTAGAATGGGGTACCTCAAATGGAGTGGCCTATACTTTCTCCAGTCCTGAAATTAAAGGGGTTAATGCAGCCAGTACATATTGATAACCTACTGTTCCTCCATGATAGGTTATCAATATCTGATCAGTGGTGGTCCGACTCCCAGCACCCTGACGGTCAGCAGAAGAGGAGGTGATGCTCTTGCGAATGCTACTTCCTCTTCAACATTACAGTCGAAGTCTCGGCAGCACAGTGTAATAGCAAGTGTTTCTTCCATTGTCTTGAAGAGGGAGCAGCACTCGCACAAATTCTGCCTCCTCCTCAAACAGACAAGTAATGGCCATTAATGCCCTCCTCTCTCTCTCATCATGAATAGAACAAAGGGAAGCTTGTCATGTGGGTTCCCATCACTCATATACTAATCAGTCATTTATATCTTATCAGTATGTTGCTGATTAAGATCCCCTGAATTAGTAGGGGGATCAGATCCATCTGCTAAAATAATGTTCTCAATGAATCAGTTGCTGGAACATCCAAATGGAGGATAGATGTTCACTCAATAGTATGTACCCTGTAACCATCATGTAAGAGGGTCAGAAATGTATGGTCATGGGCTATGGCCACTACACTGTACCATAACCATAATCCAGCATGGCACAGTGACTCACACAGACATGGCAAGCTTTAACTTGAAGACTGGTTTACTCTTAGACTGAGGCAATGAGCTTTGGATTACAGTCTCTTATAAAGGGCACAAATTTGATAGTTACACTCAATATTGTGGCAAAGAGCTTGGAAGTTACACCAAATAAATGTGAGGCACATAGCTTGGTGGGTATCAACACTAAAGGAACTATTTCTAGGCTGGAAGTTGTCTGTAACCACTTAGAGTGTCCAGGGCCTTCTCTACTTCCGGAAGTAGTGCTCACTCCAACAGGCTCCATCAGTAATACCAGTCCAAAGCAGGTGCATGAAGTAGGCAGTGGTCCTAAATTGCTCAGTCAGGTCTCAGGGACACTACTCCTCTCAGCAGGCACAAGTCCAACCATGACTTAGCTTAGCTCTTCAATGCTCTGCCAAATACAATGATGAATCATGAGGTGTTTGGAGATACTTTTTTTAATCACCGAGCCCCTCTTGCTCACCTGTAGCTTTCTCAACATCTTTTATGCCTCTTTATATATGCAGGAATATAAGAGGGTTAAAACTGAAATGGACTGTCAGTGCGACCCCACTGCCTAACTGCCCACAGATGTAACACCCACTGGTGTTATCCTTGAAATGTACATAGTTGGCAATTGCCATATTTTGATGATGCCATGTGAAGCATTGTTTTGTATATTTCACTCTCCATAGTGTAGACTTTTATAATACATAGATATTAAATGTATTAGATCAAGCCCAAAGCTACTGCGGTTGAGCCACACCCAATACAGAGAGAGAAGATATTCACTGGTTACAGAAGAGATCCCAGTCTGAAGCTACTGTTCATGAGCCATGCCTGGAAAAAAGATGGGAACCTACAATTGGTTATGAACCAGATCCCACTTGGAAGTGCCAGTGGGTGGGTGAGCCATGCCTGATAGGCAGGAGAACTTGACAGTAGTTGTGGACTGCTGCCCAATGTATCCTGAGTGGGCAACTGAGCCTGACACCCTGCACTGTGACCTGAGCCAAAGGGTTACTAGCAAAATGTTCATTGAAATCAATCAGAAACCTGAAAAATAGAATCTACATCAAAATCTACACAAAAAGCCTGTTTAAAAAAAAAACAGCTCAGAAAATGCGTGGAATGCAGATTTAACACCATTGTTTTCAATGGAACATTTAAGGCTGTAGTTCATATGGAACGTTTCATTACTCTGCGTTTACTGATAATCCACATCAGGGAAAAAAGCAACATATTTATTTTTGGGGCAGATCCTGCATAGAAATTCTCATTGAAATCAATGGGAGGCCTAAACACCACAACAAAAGTTGCAAAAACAAAAAAGAACATGCTTTAGAAACCCACATACTAGCTGAAGCTTTTTGTGTGTATTTTTTGCACAGATTTTGATGTGTTTTTTAGACCTCCTATTTATTTTAATAGGGATTTTCATGCCAAATCCACACTAAGAATGAATATGTTGCTTTTTTTTCTGGAAAAGGGCTTTTCAAGTCACCCATGGGTACAAATGCTCTATATGAACTACAGAAGATTTCCCAAACAGCAGATCTTCCATGCAAATTTTGATACATTTTCTGCACCAAAATCCATGTGGAATCTGCTCTCAATCCACCTCAAATTGTTTTCAATGGGAATTTCTGTAGATTATATGGAGCATTTTTTTTTTGCGCATGGATTAAAAATCAGTTTTGAGGGAAAAAGGCAACATGTTGAATGTAAAGTTCCCACTGAAATCAACGATAGGCTTAAAACCACACCAAAATCTGTGCAAAAGAGGGCACCAAAAATGGAAAACTGTATTTAAAAAAATGTACTTTTACGCAGGGACTGATTTTTATTGAAACTGGCTCCTTATTTTTCAGCTACACAGGTCACACTGCATGCCACAAATATTCCCCACATAATACAGTCAAAAGCATAAGGATTGACATTCAAGGAAATAGGGGCACCTGAATTGTGTCTTGATTTGCTCCAGAATTTTTGCTGCACGTGTTACATTCCTCATAAATGAAGTGTATGTGTCATAATTTTCTTTCCTTTACAACATACTAGACACAAGTTTTTCTTTAGACAACATCTGCACCAGGCATACTTTGTGCCTCTTTTGGCACAGACTTAGACAGTTCTTGACGTATATTTTGGACAAAAACTATACCATCTCCAAGGTGATATATAAAGTGGTGGTCACAACGACGCATTGTGTCACAAATAGGGATTTCTGTGGCATATTGTGTTTCATTCTCCCTTCATAACATCGGATAGTATGCACAATGACGATGAGCACCAGCTACTTCTCCGGCAGTTTACAGTTCAAGAATACACTTGAAGAAGTGGAGGTTCTAAGGTTCTGAAGGGTCTGATAAGCGCTCTCATAAAATCAGTCTACTCAGAGATCAGCGCTTCATCCCCTAGATATGTTCTTTTAGTTTTCATGATTTCAAATCTATGCAGCCATACAAATGATGTCTTTCAGTTGTATTCTGGTCTATGTCGTAATGATCAGATGTTTTTACGCATGGTATTGTTTATTTAAAAAAATATAGAAAATGTAACTGCCAAATAAATATATAAATGAGTGGTTCAAGTCATGATTACGCCTGCCGGCTGAAGATCCTTGTCTGACTAGTGAGATTTTGTTGTTAAAAACTTGCGTCCGGAGAGGTGAGCGGCCTGCAGTAGAATTCGCTTGATGTTTACATAGATTATCCTCCGAGCGCACACTGCATCATCCTGCAGAATAGAAAGATGAGTAAGAAGTTAGACAATAGATTCTGTTGGTCATGGAAAGAGTACATGTGTGAAAAGATGAACAGTATAAGGCCTCTTGCACACTGTTTCCGTTCCGTTTTTGCGGGTACCGTTTATGGTCCGTAAGCGGAACCATTCATTTCAATGGTTCCGCAAAAAAAGGAATGTACTCCGTATTTCCATTCCGTTAAAAGATAGAACTTGTCCTATTATTGCCCGTAAAAAACGTTCCATTGCTCCATTCAAGTCAAAGGGTCCGCAAAAAATATGGAATGCATACGGAACACATCCGTATGTCATCCATTTTTTGTGGATGCGTGCCCACTTTGCCCATGTGTTTACTGTTTACAAACATTACTGTATATTACAAATTTTATGTCTTCGTCTGCGATCCGCAAAAAACGGATCGCATCCGGAAACCATACAGAGATTTTTTGCGGAACTACGGAACGAAAACGGAAACACAATGGAAAAAACAAAACAACAGACATATGGTCGTGTGCAAGAGGCCTTACATAGAGAAAGTATTCACACCCCTACATTGGGCAATGTTTTCTTTTCTCGTGGAACTACACACTGTTCCCCATAACAAGAAAACAAAATCAAGATTGTAGATGTTTGTGAAAAACTGAAATCTCACATTACCATTAGTATTTACATCCTATGGTCAGTACTTAGTTTAGACACCATTTGCACTGGCTGCAGCCTCAGCTCTTTTTGGGTATGACGCTACAAGCTTGGTGCAGCTATATTTGAGGAGTTTGTCACATTCTTCTCTGCAGAACCTCTCAAGCTTGAATTCTTACTAACATCCATTTAAAAGATTAGCAAGAACTTGAGGGGGCAGATGGGGGCGTGTGAACAAAATGTCTTCAGGGAAAAAAATAGAACAAGTCCAGTTGTGACTTACTGCTACTGACTGCATTTTTTCCTCAAATTAAGGCCTCATGCACATGGCCGTGGAACACGGCTGTGCGCGGACCGTAGTATCCTGGCCTGGAATCCAGCTGACAGCAGGAGCGCACGGAGTCATTGGTTGCTATGACGCCGTGCGCTTCATGCCGCCGCTGGACTACAGCAATACACCAGAACGTGTGTATTACTGTAGTCCAGTGGCGGCATGAAGCGCATGGCGTCATAGCAACCAATGACGCCGTGCGCTCCTGCTGTCAGCTGGATTCCAGGCCGGGATACAACGGTCTGCGCACGGCCGTGTGCATGAGGCCTAAAAAACATTTAAAAAAGTGGCATTAAAAAAAGTAGTATGAAGCCACCTTTATGTACAACTGCTGACTACACCATAAATAAACGTATTCATAAGTATCATGGAGACTGTTACCTGCTCTTCCAAGATCTTTTCCAGCTTAATGAAATATTCACTTATCTTCTTTGCAAAAAGACGCTTTTCTATGGTCCTGGAGATCTGGAGAGAAATAAAACCTTTTGATTAGTGACTGCTCAGTGTTAGGACAGGAAACACAGTCCATGTGTTGGCCGCATCTCCCTGGCTGACCGTGATTCCCCTGACCCGAACTGACTGTATCATAGTAATTTACAATACAGTCAGTCTTTATCTAATTGTGGGACTATTGCAGCGTACTGACATGATGATGTGAGTACACAGCAATAGCGCCAGGATCAGATACACACTGACTGTATCCTAAATTACTACTATACAGTCAGTTCGGGTCAGGGGAGCCACGGTCAGCCAGGGGGATGCTGTGACACATGGACAGTGTCTCCTGGACGGATCAAGGTGGTGTGCATAAGACCTAATGCTCAACACGTATTTAGGTCACATGGTGTAGGACTTACTCCACCTTCTAGCTGATTCTTCTGGTGATACTGTTCCCAAGCTGTCTGGTTGTTCACAAGTTTTTCCTGGTGCTTTCTGTAGAAGTTGATGACTTTATAGAAGAGTTTACACACTGTTATGGCTGCAGATTCAACCTGTAAATTCAGTGTCACAATAATTATTGAACTAGATGTTGTTCAAGGTATTTCAGTCAATCTCAGTGGAGAAGTCTTTGGTGAAAGCAGTAGTGTACTGATTGCAGTTGACCAGCCATTTTTAGTCATATCAATAGCCCTATAAGTTTGGCTGTGGACAGCGGGCAGCAGAAAGAGGATCCAGCTGCTTGTCATGGGAATTGAGTCAGGTGAGTTTCAGGTTGTTTTATTTATATTTGCTCTAAGGGGGCACCGTTAGGTTAGGGCTACAAGCGTTAATTTTAAAGTAAATTTGTTTTCCCTTAGTCCTAACAGCAGCACAAGTGGGGAGTTCTCCCCTGTGAAACTGGTAGGACAGGTGGAATTTTTATTGATAAAAATTACTACCAAGCTAACTAAATAATTAATTAACCCACCCCTAAAAAGGGATGCCCGCCCCTGTAGACAGTGCTTTATTATCAAGTACAGAAACAAAAACTTGGTGGGAAATTTGTGTGCTGCTGTTAGGACTAAGAAAAACAATTTTACGTTAAAATTAACGCTTCCCTTTCGTCCTAACCAGCAGCACAAGTGGGGACCTAGCAAGAAGCGGAACAGACAAATTGGGAGGGTACCACAATTTTTTTTATTTTTTTATAGGAGAGGGCGGCATTCAGAATGGTACGTCTAAACGCCACTCCCACAGAGCGCCTAATCTACGCGGTAATCGCAGCAGAAACTATTGTTATCGGTAACGCAGGACTTAGACTAACCCGCGCGCCAACCCGGAAGTCGTCGCCAGGGCGCACAGGCGGGAGGACAGCGCCCTACAGCCCGGAACTGCCAGCACGGCACAGCGCCGTTACAGAGGCGCCACATCTCTAGAAATGCCCGAACTTCAGAGGGGGAATCAAAGGTAGACGGGGAGCGCCATCCACCATCCATGACCAAGCTGGCAGAACGCTGCATCCCCAGGCAGAAAAGCAGGGAGAGGACAAAAAGGTCCAAGTCGGTAGTAAAATATCACAAGGTAACAGGCAGCTCTGCCTGAACCTGTCCTATTGTTCACAGGACAGAGAAAAAATAGCAGTGTAGCACAGGCCTAAATTAGAGGTGCACAAAAAATAGCAGTGTAGCCCAGGCCTATATTGGGGGCGCACAACACACATTACTAATAGAGATGAGCGAATTTCTCAAAAATTTAATTTAGCTGCTTCGCCGAATTTTAAAAAGAAATTCGCTTTGTGACAAATTACTTAGTCGCGAAGCACATTTCTTTATGAGTAGCGAGCACATTGATGGGAAACTGTGATTACGCCGCAGTGTAAGGAGTACAATTTAACAATGGGGCCACAGCAGCGATGTGAGTATGGGCAGGAGCAGCAATGTGCTCTCTGGGCGATTACTAACTCTTGGCATAGCACATGGGTAACGTGTACCCATGTACTATGCCAGGATTAGCTTAGCGGAGCGGCCTCCTGCTTCTGCCTCCTCCGCTAAGCTAAGAGAACTGCATGTCAGCTCTTAGCTTAGCAGAGCAGGCAGAAGCAGGAGCCCGCTCCGCTCAGCTAATCCTGGCATAGTACATGGGTACACGGTACCCATGTGCTATGCCAAGAGTTAGTAATCGTCCAGGGAGCATGGGCAGGAGCCGCAATATGGGCTCCTGCCCGTACTCACAGCACTGCTGCAGCCCCATTGATAAAAGGTACTTTGTACACCGCTGAGCTGTCAGCGGTGTACAGAGAACAGAGTTTAAAGCACACCAGGGAATGGTGCGCTTTAGGCAGGGAAGAGTGTAGTAAAAATAGAAAATTGATTAGTAATGAATTGAAAGTATATTAGAGATAGTTTTATTAGAGCATTAGGGACAACATATTAAAAGTTTTTGTAAAGGTTTAGTTGCTCCTTAATGAACGATTGGGTTTTTATAAAATACTCCATAAACTGGTTTACTTCTCCTCCACCTGAAGACCATTAGAGGTAACGCAGAGATTCATTTACCTGACTGGTTTTGAAAAGATGACGACGAATGTCTGGGAGGGTTATGTTGGTCTGGCATTCATCTGATATTTTGTTCTCTGGAATCTGGTAGAGAGTATATAACAACATATATTCAGCAGCAGAAGCGTCATAAATGAAAGTATCTAGTCTAAAAAAAAACATATCAACAAGGGCATGAAGCTCATAAAAAGTAACTTTTATTAATATACGATTAAAAAGAACGAAGAATGTCATGAACCTAGGTTCATTAGATAAAATGCCGAACCAAAGGTAGGCAGTGGGAGAGGGGAAATAGCGTAGAGAGAATTAAACTTTCCCTAATCAGTCCCTATCTCTCTCTTAGCCCAGAGACGTACCCAAATAGTGAGGACTCTCTGTCCTCATGCTTGCCTGCAAAAAAATCCCTATTGTACCCTACTACATCCCGACGCGTTTCCCCCAAAACAAAAGGGTTCCTCAGAGGGTAAATACCAGGAGGGTAAATAAAAATGAAAATAGTAATGATAGAGTAATTAGAATAGTAATGATAGGGTAATTTATGATTAAATGACAATCAAATTAAATGAAATGTGTAGAAAATAGTAGAGGGGATCACTAATGCATTACTTATCAGAAACCTTCGAGAAGTGATCTTTTATTTTATAATATGGCTTTTAATTAATAATCCTTAATATATTCATCCCTTGGATGTACAATAGACAATATCAGGTATCAGATATCAGATATATGTTTATAATAGTGCACGGCAGCGCTGTAAATGTAGAAACAGCATAGTCCTACCGTGATCTTTGGGTTGAATCACTAAATTCTGTTGAGGGATTGTTCCGTGTTAGGATAGATAATCCCTTGATTTTACAGTAGTCGCATAAATAGGTACATACTGGCCCTATTGAGGCCCTGCGATAGGCTATAGATGGCCCTAGCCACTAATTACAGATAGCAGCCTAACCACAGGGCACTCGGCCTTAAAAGGGCGACCCTGTCCGGAACATGTCCCTGTGAGACTCACACTATTACAGCCCTGTTCCCTTCTCTACATGCATGTTTCATGTTACCGAAGGAACATTCATCAGGGGAGATAGTCAGGATCTACTTAGGGCATCATTGCAGCCTGTGGCATACAGATAAACACCTCTGGCGTGTGATTAAAGTAGACAAACAGAGTATAAACCAAGAGGAGTAGGTACAGTATATAGATAAAGTATGAAACCATGGATACACTCACATGGTGGGAGCCCTGGGGGTTGAGATACTCCTTGGCTTGTGTGGGATAAGGCAGCAGCACACGGTGGAAAAACGCAAGTTTAAATACTAGTAAGAGACAGAACTTCCTCTCGCCGATGCTCTCACACTCCCGATGAGGTGGAACGCACAGATGGTGTTGTCTCCCGCCCACACATTCACTTCTGGCTACATGGAACGCAAAGCGGAAACCATGCGTTCCACTGCGGAACAAGTGAGAAGTGACAGTCCGCAATATAGATCAAATAACAGCGCCGGACTGTATGTCTTCTGTGTAGCGCTGTGCTGAGCAATCCCCAATTGCAGATATAAAGAGTGTCTCCTGCATTCTAGAGCAATATACAGATACACAATATCCCAATGTGTGGTGGTTGAGGCTGATCATTGGGTATCCCAGCAGCGAAATACCCTGAGATCAGACAATCGTTTTTAATAACTACATCATTCCCAATGTAATAGCAATTCTAGAGCATCTGTTCTTATGAATCTATGTGCCATATCGCTATTATTCCTACTTAAAGGAAAATGACCTATTGTTTAAATCATATTTTTATGTTATGTTTAATTTTCCATGTCACTATCTTTAATCAAAAAACATAAAATGCTGCAGTTTTTGCACTGGCCACTTCTTGGTCTGTACAGATCATTTTACTGCAGTTATCCTCTTATCATTACAGGCAGGTTTAAGCCCCCACTACACAGGGAGATTATTATTAAGATGATCACTAATGAGCATTCGTATAAACACTCGTTAGAGATCATCTGTCAGTATAAGGCCTCTTGCACACAAAAGTGCCGTGTTTTGCGGTTCGCAAATTGCGAATCCGCAAAACACTGATGCCGCCCGTGTGCCTTCTGCAATTTACAGAACGGAACAGACGCCCCGTTATAGAAATGCCTATTCTTGTTTGCAAAACGGACATGAATAGGACATGATCTATCACTTTTGCCACAGAACAGAGCAACGGATGTGGACAGCACACGGAGTGCTGTCCGCATCTTTTATGGCCCCATTGAAGTGAATGGGTCCGCACCCGAGCCACAAAAAATGCGGAACCAAACCACACGCAGGAGGCCTAATCGGGATCTTTTAACATGGTAAAAAATCCTGGCTTGCCAGCGGCAGATCGCGCCGTGTAATAGTCGATGAGACAGTATAGGGACGAGCGATGCATTAGCGACCACTCGTCCCTATACTGAGCAGGAGATTGCTTCTAGCGAGCAGGCGAATTATGGGAGGGAACGCTTCCTTCCCAACAATCAACTTCTCTATGTGCCTGTATAAAAGGGCCCTTAGAATGGTATGTATCACTTCTGTGTATAGATAAGACAGGATCCTCCATTCACAATAGGTGATTGTCAGAGCTGATCTATTAATTCCTTGTAAAGTGATGACTGCACAGGTCACAGAGCATGCCTAGAAACCTCTCCCATAGAAGTCAATGAGGTCCCCTCCTGACCATGTGGCTGCCGTAAAGCAATTTTCTTCATGCTTTGTAAATGCTGTTAAGAACAGCTCAAGCAAGATGGCCGCCCCCATAATCATGTTCAACATATAGAATAAAAAAATCTACAAAAACAGATTAGAAAAAAAGTGTATGTGTAACTATGGTTTTAACTGGCAGATACAATTTTAGTGACACATTTCCTTTAATGTTTATTGATGAATTGCCAGTTGGGGTGTATCCCTGCACTATCTGATACTTTCTAGTCAGTGCTGCCAGTGTCAGACTGTGAATGGACACACCCCAGCTGGTAATACCCAGAGGGACATTTACCGCAGACTGCTCGCAATTCATTCCAAATTTCTAGCAGCAATAACAGAGGAATAGCAGATCATAGAGTGATAAGAAAACATGTTCCAGGATTGTTATTACATGGGCAATGCAAGTAGTTTCTAAAACAGACATGTCAGGAGAGGTGACAGGCCAGACACACACTAGCGAGTTAAATGCAAGGAACTTGCAACGTGTGTCAGTGAGAGGTCCCGTTCTGGCCTCCACCCCTCTGACAGGATACTGATATATAATCCTGCGTAACCCTAAGGGTCCCGGACTCTATTGTAATACACTGACAGTATTTCAGCAGTGTAAGGCCTCCGTTCCGTCCATTGGGGATCGCAATTTGCGGTCCCCAATGCATGGGCAACTTCCGTGCAGCGGCCGGGACGGATCGAGACATGGGTCCGTGATCCATCTGCACCGAAAGAAAATAGAACAAGTTCTATTTTTTTGTGGTGCGGAGGTACGGACAGACACACCATGAAAGCACTCCGTAGTGCTTTCGTGGAGTTCCGATCCGTGCTTCCGTTCCGCAGCTCCGTGATTGCGGCAATAAAGCCACGGGCACACAACGTTCGTGTGCAAGAGGCCTAATACGGTAGATTTCACAGCTGTAAGCCCACCTGTACACGTTGCGGAATACCAGCAAAGTGTATGAGATTACGCAAATCTTATGTACACTTTGTAGATTTTTTCTGTCCAGAAATTGACCTGCTGCACAGATTTCAAATTAAATAGCATGTCAATTGTTTGTGGTTTTAGCTGCGGATTTCACCCTTTTCAGTTGAAGAGTAAAACCTGCGGCAAAACCGCATCTAATTCGCACCAAAATCCACAATTAGACATTGCAGATTTTGGAGCAGATATGCTGCTGTAACACATATAAATCCACACAGAAATTTGTGCGACTCTTCTGTGCGTTCACTGGCAGCCATGTGCAGGTGACCTTAAGCCTCATTCACACATCCGTGTCCGTGCTCAAATCCGTGAGCAGGTCTTAAGTGATGCATCCGTGAAGCGTCCGTGTGTCCGTTTTTTGCTGTCCGTCTTGCATCCGTGTTTCACTGACACTGAACAGCTGAAAAATATTTTAAAAGCATCTCTTCTTGATGATCCGTGAAACACGGATGGCATCAGTGTTGCATCCATGGTTTTCATGGACTTATAGACTATAATGGACGTGATGGATCCGTGAACACGGACAAAATAGAGCAATACACACATTATAATGAATGGGGACGGACGTTTGCTGTCCATGGAGAACACGTACTGCACGTGTTCATGAAACACTGATGTGTGAACGAGGCTTTAGGGTAACACAGCATTATAAATCAGTATAAAGCCTCGTTCACATGTCAGTGTTTCACGGACGTGTGCTGTACGTGTTCTCCACGGACAGCACACGTCCCCATTCATTATAATGTGTGTATTTACACATCAGTGTTTTAGCACGGTCCTTGGCTCAGTGTATTTAGCACGGATGCATGCTCTATTTTGTCCGTGTTCACTGATCCATCACGTCCATTATAGTCTATGGGTCCTTGAAAACCATGTATGCAACAGCGATGCCATCCGTGTTGCATCCATGTTTCACAGATCATTAAGAAGAGAAGATTTGAAAATTATTTTTCAGCTGTTCAGTGTCAGTGAAACACGGATGCAACACGGACAGAAAAAAAAGGACACACAGACCCAACACGGATCCTTCACGGACAGCTTCACGGATGCATCACTGACACCTGCACACGGATTTGAGCACGGACGTGTGAATGAGGCTTAATGCTGTGCAATCCTGTCAGAGGAGCAGAGGCCAGAATGGGACCTCACAATAACACATGCTGAGAGTTTCTGGCATTTAACTTGCTCATGTGTGTCTGGCCTAAGGACCTCATTATTACTGAAGGTGATGTCACTTTGATCTATAGAAAGGAGAGATTATGACTAGGGATGAGCGAACTTGTGTTTTACAAATTTGAGTTCGTGTTTTATTACAATTCTGTGATGGATTCCGTTACCACGGGCCTTTAAGAGGCATTCCGTTTTGCATTGCGTCATAATAGAAGTTTATGGCCCGCATAACGGATCCGTCTGGTTTCCGTTATGCAGGAGACGACTAAGTTATGCATTCTGTCATAGAATTCTGTTATGGCCCGTGGTAACGGAATCCATCACGGAACTGTAATAAACCCCAAACCTGAACCCGGAACTCGAACTTGTAAAACATAAGTTTACTCATCCCTAATTATGACACAAATGCAAGGAACTCACCATGTGCTGGAAGTTCTTGAGGTTGTCTCGGTGCCAATTGCATTTTTTGGGGTAGACAATGGAACCGACACACAGCAGGAAAAGGAAAATCCAGGTGTTGACTGGAGACATCTGCATTATCTGTAAGCTTGAGGATGCAGTGAGGAGAAGGTGTGGAGTTGGGCAGGAGATTCTCGGCTCTTCTGTCCTGGTAACGTTCCGGCTCTGTGCTGGGCTTCATCTTCACAGCCACACAGTTATATCCCAAAAACAGACCTAAATGTCAAAAAGTTAATTCCTCTTCAAAGCTGGGACCTTCTACTTCAGTTTTATTTTTCTTACAGCAGACAGGCTTTTTAGCTTATGGAGGTAACTTGTACTAATTTCAAATACGTCTAGTGGTGATTTTACACAGGTTATACCTTAAACATTCCTCTAAGGCCTCTTTCACACAGTTAGCGTTGGTCAGAGTTTTATCAGTGATTTCCTCCATCCCCCATGCTGCAGGACTGAGAGCGGTGGAATACTACCTCAGCATGAGAGGGTGCCAGTATACAGCACATAACAAATTCATTCTAAAGCTATTGGAATACCTATTAACCCACAACTTTTTCCTGTTTGGCACTAAGCTTTACCACCAGCTCAGGGGCACGGCCATGGGATGTTCCTGTGTGCCGGCTTATGCTAACCTGCTCCTGGGCTGGTGGGAGGCAACCAGGGTTTTCACGGACACAGTGTCGTCGAGTACCGGGCCCATAGGCTTATGGGTCCGTTACATCGATGACATTTTTGTAATATGGAATGACACCTTACCATCCTTTGCAGAGTATGTGGCAAAATTGAACTGCAATAATATTGGCCTCAGGTTCACTTATGAGGCTAGTACAGAGACCCTCCCTTTCCTGGATATCTCTATCTCACGTAAGGGACCGGATGAGCTATCAACAACCATATTTCGTAAACCTACCTCCACAGACTCCGTCCTACATTGGAGCAGTAGCCATTTCATCCCTCTGAAAAGGGGTATTCCATTTGGGCAGTACCTGCGCCTGCGGCGTAACTGCTCTGAAAAGACGAAGTTTAGGAGACAGGCGAATGACTTAAGAGAAAGGTTCCTGAGTAGAGGATACCCAGATGAAATCCTGAGGAAAGCATACCATAAGGCAGTCACGACAGATCGTGTAGACCTACTTATACCCAAAAATAAGACTGTAGAAGAGAGAAAGATCCGTCTGATAACAACCTTTGATGGGAGCACAGATCGCATGAGAGGGATTCTGAGGGAGGTCATTCATGACTATCCCCAAATTACATTCAGAAGGGGCACCAGCCTCAGAGATTCCCTCGTACATAGCCACTACACTCCACCCTCTGACAGGGGCACTTGGCTGGACCAGAAAACAGTAGGGTGTTACAGATGTGGAGGGTGTGTGGCGTGCAATATAATGGTGAATGGCAAAACGTTCTACAGTACAAACTTGCAGCGATCCTTTCCCATTAAGGATTTTATCAATTGTAAAACCCTGGGGGTTATATATAAGATCACCTGTATATGCAAGCAGGAATACATTGGGAAAACTAGGAGAGAGCTGCGCCGCAGACTGGGTGAGCACCTTAATGACATTGCAAACAAAAAGGACACCCCAGTGTCTAGGCATATCCATGAGTGTCATCAGGGAAACCCCAAATGTATTACAGCAATGGGCATTGAGAGAATTGCTCCCCCAGCCCGTGGAGGTGACTGGGATCGTCTCCTACTCCAGAAAGAAACACGCTGGATATTCACCCTAAGAACAGCTTCTCCTACAGGTCTAAATGAGCAGACTAGTTTCAGTTGCTTTGTTTAAAATTACTTCCAAAAACTAAACCCTACTATCTCCCCTCTGATAGCTCCTACATTTACCAATTCCCTGACACTAGTGGCCCGGCTCAATATTTGAGGATAACCCAGCTCTAGCTTCAGGTCTTTACCTGGCCTGCATAAAATGCCATTCTTTATTGAGCGCGTCTCCACAATAGAAGATGCGCAAGGAGCGATTGTCAGGAGAAGCGTCCCTGTCTCCTGGCAACCGCACTTGGAGTCTCGCGATATCAGGCGAGACCGAGCGCTATGAAGTAATCTAAATCACTAGCGCGGGTCTGACGTTTTTCTCACATCGACCGGATGCTGCTGCGCATGCGTCTGTTGACACGCAGCGCTCCACGTCTGGGAGGTACGTCATTCAAGCCTCGATTTGGACACAGGATTCAAATACTGGCGCGAATTAGCGCCATACAGGCTACATCCAGCCGTAGATGCCTGAGTGGGAACCGTATCAGCTGTCCTCACTCCAAGTTCAGCACGACCTGGATTCCTTTTCTTCTCCCTTTTTGTATCTAGGGATCGGACCAGCCAGTGAACAGCCCCTATGTTTCCCCTGATGAGCAACACTCCTTGCGAAACATGCATGTAGGGACCTGGCAGCAAAGGGCCTATTAGGGCGGATCAATTCCAGGGTTAGGTTCCGCTGCATACCCGGCCGCGGGGGTCCGCGGCAGGGGTATAAGGGCTATTGTAGTCTTTAGGCAGGGCTTACCAGGGTAAGTTATCTATTTCCCCTCACCTGTCTCACACCGGCACACCTGGTTACTAAACTCTGAGCCCTCCATATGTATTGGTAAGGAGGCCAGTGTATGACTAAAGGATGGATCCACATGGTGCGGTAAGACCACCAGTTTAATTTTATTATTCGTTGGTGCCGCCGTGCACATTTGTCAATTGGATCCTCCTGGAACCTAAAAACGCAGGTTCCAGTCACAGTTTGTGTCCCATTTATCTATTATTATCTAGTTAAGGGTCATTTTTCTTATAGTTATCTATTAAAAGTTATATTTTAACTCACTCAATTCATGTATCACCCCCTTGTTATGCTGTATGAACCCTGGTGATCAAACGTATAAATCGTATCGACACTTTATTCTTGCGGTTTCTGTTTTTCTCCTTTTATTCCAGAACTGTCTTTGCACATGTATGCCTGTTTATTTCCTTATTTTTGTAATTACTGTACCATTTGCACATTAAAGCCTAAAAATGTAATGGTTTGCCCTGTTGCCGTAACTGAACTCAAGCAACCGTCTTAGACTATAAGTATGGCTAATGTTACTGCGTGAGTGCATGGGTTGTGGAACCTATTGGCCTAGAATTAATGCAGTTCTGGTGTTTTGTGCGAAGATCCAGTGGGAGGAATCAGCTACTGTAGTGGATGTTCAGACTATTCCCTGGGTAATCTCAATCACATGCTTGTAGTAAAGTTGAGCAGACTCTCATTGGGCTCAGGACCTTATTCTTTACAGTCCTCACACATTGGTATGCCTTGCGTGATTTTCAGTTTTTTTGTTGGATATTTGTGGCATATCTTGTGGTTATGCCATAACTGTCCAGATGGGAATACCCCCTTTAGGCGCTAATGTTCTGCAGGTGATGAGAAATAAAATTTTTCCGGTCAGGGGAGGAACACTGGGTTTAGTTTACAAAAACAATGTTGTCTTTTCACATTTTGAAGACCTTGGACTAAAATGTATAAAAATCACATGACCGTCTCTAAATACAGGGCTGACAGTATGGGTATCCAGCATAAAACCAGTACTGTACCTGTCAGTGGTTTCTACAGCAGCCAATCAGATTACAGCATCCATAGAGTATTGGTTCCAAAAAAGTAGGTGGGTAAATTTAGTTTAATCCACCACCTTTCTTATCCACTGGGAGCCTCTGTCAATGATGGCATTTCTAGGGAGGAAGCGGCAGTTTCCTATACTTCCTTCAATAGAGCAGGTTCTCTCTTTAGCCAGGCGGAAACTGGTGCCTTGTTAGCAAAATCTGATATTGCTTCTGCTTTTCATCTTTTGCCTGTTCATCCTTCCTGTTTTCACTTGTTAGGTTGCCAGCTGGAGGACAATTATTTTGTTGACATGTGTCTCCCAATGGGATGCTCTATATCTTGCTATTATTTTGAAGTCTTTAGTTCTGTGATTATCTATTGCAGGTTTTTGAGTCCTTAATGGCCAGGCTTGGGGTCCCTTTATCTCAGAACAAAACAACAGGCCCGACCATGACATTGTCTTTTCTTGGCATTGAGTTAGATACTATGCATATGGTTTTTCGGTTGCCTAGGGATAAGTTGGCTCGCTTGATATCATGTATTGATCAATTTGTCTCAGCCAAAAATGTAACACTTCAGCAACTGCAGAGTTTAATTGGCTTGCTGAGTTTTGAATGTTAGGTAATCCCTATGGGCAGGGCTTTTTCCAGGAGGTTGTCACTTGCTAAATCGGGTGCCAAACAACCTCATCATTTCATCAGGCTTACTAAATGTCTAAAGGAGGACCTCTTGGTCTGGCAGGCTTTCTTGCATGCGTTTAATGGTCAAGTCATCTGTCAAACTGAAGAAGTATCCAGTCATGAGTTGCATTAATTTACAGATCCCACAGGGGCTGATGCTTTTGGTGCCATTTTTGATAACCGCTGGTGCCAAGACTCCTGGCCTCTTGGTTGGTCTTGTTTGGGCCTGACAAAAAACATGACACTGTTAGGCCTCTTTCACACGGGCATCATGTTTGACGGCCGGATAAGAGGGGGGTGGGTTGTGGGAAAATGCGCGATTTTTCCGCGCCAGTGCAAAGCGTTTTAATGAGTTTTGCACGCGCGTGGGAAAAATCAGCATGTTTGGTACCCAGACCCGAACCCGGACTTCATCACTAAAGTTCGGGTTTGGGTTGAGTATTCTGTATATTTTATTATTTTCCCTTATAACATGGTTATAAGGGAAAATATTAGCATTCTCAATACAGAATGCTTAGTAAAATGTGCATTAAGGGGTTAAAAATAAAAAAAATTAACTCACCATATCCACTTGATCGCGTAGTTGCGATCTCTTCTTCATTCATTAGCTGTCGACTAAAGGACCTGTGATGAGGTCACTGAGCTCATCACATGGTCCAATCACATGGTCCATCACCATGGTGATGGACCATGTGATGTGACGTCACCACAGGTCCTTTAGCTGGCAGATAATGAATGAAGAGATCGGGTCCCGTCTCTTAGGAACCTTGTGGGAAAATCGTACTGCGTCCGCACTTGATTGCGGATGCTTGCGATTTTCCTGCAGCCCACTTCTATGGGGCCTGCGTTGCGTGAAAAACGCAGAATATAGAACATTCTGCGATTTTCACTCAACGCAAAAATGATGCGGGAAAATCACCGCTCATGTGCATAGCCCCATAGAAATGAATGGGTCAGGATTCCAGAGTCCATTCTGCCATTGAGCGGGCCCGCCGAATTTTTAATGTTCAGGTGTCTAAGCATGTGCGGTCTGCTGGGGGAGTCGTGGTAAGACATATTGAGTTGGTGGGAGACAATAGCAATCTCCTCTTGCCTGATGGGTTCATCTGAACCCTACAGGGCTGGATATATTTTTAGCTGGTCTCAAGAATGGTGTTAAGAAGGCTTTGGCCATGTCGAGTGCGGGTGATTGGAGGGTCACGTAGGTTTACGTTGCCTCCTCATTGGTGATTTGAAGCATGGATTACAAGTTCTCATCAATATGCCCGCTGCCTCTCAGGGGATTCAGGCAAAGTTGAAGATGAAAATAAGAAAAGATGTTTGGATACAAAAAAGGTGGTTAATGCATTTTCTGTAATAAAACTGAGGCCAACCCCCTTGACCCACATTTAAGTGTATTGGTTATTTGGTATGGAGATACATGGGACCGGAATAATATGCTAGTGGCGTTTTTTTAATCCTTGCAGTCTAGCAGTCCCTAAAGCAACTAGAGAAAGGGACAAAGATTGCAAGGTGTTACAAATGACTTTGCCGCTTTTTAGGAACGTAGGGCACGTAAAGAGATTAAGAGGTGTGGCTTAAGGACATAAAAGGAGGGGGAGTAGTGGTCGGTCTTACCTTCTGCCTTAGAGGAGATCACCCACCCTCCTAGCCCCATTTCTTTTATCTTATTAACTTTACTGTTTTGCAGCATTTTCTGCGTTCTGTTTTACTATTTTCTTCCTTTTTTTCTTTTCCTGATGTCACAGATTTGGCGGTTTGAGGCACGGATTACAAGTTTTCACCAATTTTCCGGCTGCCTATCAAGGGATCAGCATTCGGGCAAAGAGTTGAAGATGAAAATAAGATGAAAGTTTGGATACACAAAAAGTTGGTTAATGTGTTTTCTGTAATAAAGCTGTGGCCAACCCACTTGACCCACATTTGAGTGCATTGGTGATTGGGTATGAAGATACATGGGACCGGAGTGATACTGTATGTTAGTGGCAGTTTTTCAATCCTTGCAGTCAGCATAAAACCAGTACTGTCAGTAGTGCCCACTGCAGCCAATCAGATTACAGCCTCCATAGGGTTTGAAGATATAATCTTATTGGCTGATGTGGGCAACATTGAGCAGTTTATACAGAACAGGAATCAGCTTTAAAACCCCATTATCTAATAAAGCACCCAACATGGTAGACAGGGGCATAACTATGGGGGATGCATAGGTAGCAGTCACACTCAGCCCTGAAGCCTAAAGGGAGCCCAAGATGTCTCTTGGAGGAGTCTAATGTCATGACTGACGTGTAATAGTTGAGAGTTCTTTTACAGATTTTGCACTGAGGCTGCTTTCAGACGAGCGTATTGAAATCCATCAGTATTCTGGCTCAGGATCCTAATGATATACCATCAGTATTATCATCAGGATTGCTTCAGGATTTCATCAGGATTTTCATGCGTATTTCTTCCTTCCTTTATTATTTATGCACTGCACAGACTGTAATGTGCGTATTTGGAAACAAATCCGCACAAAACTCGTACATGCTGTGGATTTCAAATACTGACGGAAATTATATTCCCATGTGAATAGCTCCATTCATTAACATTAGCAGAAGAGCTCCATTCATTAACATTAGCATCGGATTCTGGTACAGTAAATCCGGACTATATACGTATTACGCAAATTCGCTCGTCTGAAAGCGGACTGAGACCATGGATTTTGCAAGAGGCCTGACTGATGTTCAGGGCTTCATTGATGGTAAGGGCCTCTCTGGGGGCCTCACAGATGCTAGAGACTTCTCTAATGCTAGCAGTCTCTCTAGTGGCACTGTCCTCTCTGATAGCAGGAGACTCTCTGGTGCCTCTTTGCAGGGGTCTTTCCTGTGCTAGGTGCCTCTCTGTGGCAGGAGACTATTTGTTTGTAGGGGCCACTCACTCTTGCTTTACATTTAGAATCTGTGATTGAACATCCACGCTTTCTTTTGCTGCAGGGTTTGGCTTCCACAGTTCTATCCTTGTGCTGCAGTTAGAATCTTCACCATTATTAAGAAGTTTGGCAGGTTAAGGGTTATCATCCTACAGAGAAATCTATAATAAGCAGCAGACTTGGGGATTAACCTCTCACGTTTCAGTGACGGGAGGTCCCTTTTTTTTTTCTTGTGCAGTTTTAGTCTTGCAGAGACTTGTGGCTGAATATCTGATGGGCAGGGACGACACCGCACGCCCAACCCCCCCCCCCCGCCCGGTTATACTTCTGAGGTTTCAGTTTTGTTTGTCAGGTCCAGTTTCTCTCTGTCAGCTTCTCTGCTCCTTCCTAGAGAACTTCCCCTCCTGCGTTTCATCACTACAAATGACGTTCTGCAGATACGCCCTCTCTCCATACTCTGAACTTCTATGCAGAACACACAAACGACATGAGCCTGCATTATCATTACCATCATCATCACCATCATGCTCTTATCATTACCATCAACATTACCATCATCACCACACATGATGTACAGCAAATACTTATCCCCTCAATGCCAAACTTTTATACATAACAAGTGAACAACTGAAGACTGCATTGTCCTCTTCATATCTCCATCATGGCCATCATTATCTTCATCTTCTTTATTTCCCTCATCAGTAATATTATCACCATCACCATCATCTCTATCATAATCTGTTGTTATTGGCATCTGGACACTCCAGGGGAGATGTCAGGGGAAGATCCTATCTGGACTGTTTAAGCATTTCAATGCTAATATCAGTAGTGGCTGAGGCACCTTTTGATTAAAAAAACAAAAACAAAAGCGGGGTATTCCAGTTGTTTCAAGTTATCCTCTATCCACAGGATAGGGGATATCTATTAGATCATTTGGGGTTCTAACGCTGAGACCCCCACCAATCACAAGAATGGTGGTCCTGTATCCCCTGCAGCCCTCATGAAATGAATGGAGCGGCAGGTCGCACATGCCCACAGCTCCTCCATTCATGTCTATGTGAGTTTCGGAGATAGTCGACAGCGCTCCGTTATCTCCGGAATTCCCATAGAGATGAATGAAGCCGCCGCACGCATGTGTTACCAGCTGCTCTATTAATTTCAGGGGGGCTGTAGGGGGTAGGACCCCTACTGGCCTAATAATTATTCCCTATCCTGTGGATAGGGGATAATTTGAAACAACTGGAATACCCCTTTAATTGTCTGGGCTCATGGGTTTATATGACCACCAGTGCTGTCCAGTCAAAATGCTTCTAATACCTTAGGTCTGTCTAAACAGGGTTCTGTACAGACAATAATGAGTTGGAATACATAAGTGCAAAAATAAAAGTCCTCGTATGGCAAAGTTTTTATGTTTAACATTTTTTTTTTTATTTGGTGATGTTATTTTTAACCCTTAGGATACTGGAGCTTTTTCGTTTTTGTGTTTTCACTTTTCTTCCCTATTTTCCTTGAGCCATAACTTTTTTATTTTTCAGTTCACATAGCTGTATGATGCCTTATTTTTTGCAGGACTTCTAATGCCACCATTTAATGTGACATACAATGTAGTGGGAAGCGGGGAAAAAATTCCAAATCGGGTGGAATTGTGGAAAAAAACGTAATTCCTCCACCATTTTACAGGTTTTGTTCCCACGGTGCTCTGTTTGTTGCAAAACTGACCTGTACCATTTTTTGTTATTTTTGTATTTATTTTATTTTACTCTACAGAAAGCGGGGTGATTTAAACTTTTAGATTTTTTTTAAAATGTAGATATTTCTAAGTTTTTTTTACTTTTTTGAAAGCTCGTATTTGAGCCTACAAAATCCTTATTTTTTTTTATTCTGAACAATCATGGATTTTGAACATCCATTTATTGCTCAGAATTGCTTATTTCTTATGTTGGCCTGCCACCTACTGACCAAAATAAGAATTGCAGCTGGGTCTCTTCAGCGAGAGCCAGTTCATTTGAATCAATTACCGACATCCTCATTGGCCGCAGTGGATGCCGGTAAGAAGCTCGGAAGCTTGCGGCATCTAAAGGCTTTCATTATCACGATCAGCATTAATTAGCCGCTGGTCTCTGCTGTTTGAAACAGTGGAGACCTGCCGGCCATGACACCAGCTGCATATGCAAGCGGACGCCATGTTTGCCCACTGCTCCAGTACCGTACATGTACGGCGCTGGTAGTGAAGGGGTTATTTTTACATGTCAATATATATATTTAAACAACACAAGGAGAGACATCTAGCTTCCCATGAAAAATGGCCTTTATTCTTTAAAGCAATTAAATATTCAATGACACAGCATAGACACACAGCGTTAGCAGCTACGTCTTTTGGATCTTAAAATGTGACCCTTACTAATGACAATACTGTGGTAAACGTTACATCCTTATATACCCCCCCCCCCCCAATCACAACACATGTGAAGGTAGGGAGGCACTTGGAAATATACAAAATATGGAATGAATAATCCAGAATAACATCAGAATTAATTGTATTGCAGATTCCCAGCTGAGTAGTTTTTTACGGTGGTCTCCTCCTCTAATGGGGGGACTGACCCATTCTACACCTTGGGCTACAAACGATGTAGTGTGTCCTTTATGAACCATGGAAAAGTGTAAGGTAGCTGTGGATACATTTCTGATATGATAGTGAGGGATGTCTGACAAATGTTTCCTTATACACGTCTTGATGTCATTTGTAGTGCACCCAACATATTGCAAGGAACATACACTGCAGGTGATTAGATATACAGCATATTCAGTGTTACAATTTAAATACTGTTTAATAGTAAGTCTTTCCAATTGCAGCAGACACTGAGAGGGTTGCATATAATTTTAGGAGATACATCTATTATGGCTGCATTTATAGCTTCCCCTGTACTGTAACTATGTGAATTTCACCGCTTTGTCATCTCTAAAAAGACTGGGACTGACATTTTGCAGTAATGTAGGGGCTCTTCTAGCTACACATTTAACCGCTGCAATAGCAATCTCTCCCGATTGCTCATTATAGCCTAGTATAGGTCAATGCTTTTTTATAATTGAACAGATTTCTGCATATTGGTTGCTGTCGGTGGTGGTAAAAGTGATTGCATCTGAAGTCAGCTGAGTAGATTTTTTAAATTATTTTTAGGATAAAGAAGTTCAGACCTGGGCTTTGTCAAGCCCAAGTGTGAATAGTGGCTTACTTACTGTCACCCCTTATATTCAGGTCCGGGAAGACAACTTGGTGGAAGTTATAATGGACGATAAATTATTGTATTGGTTATTATTGAAGTATTCACGGGTATGGCTGCCACATCGCTTGACCAGATCAATATCTATATAACAAAAACCATAAAATCCTGCAGTTTTTGCACTGTCCACTAAGCCTAATTGGCGCCATTTCTTGAACTGTACAGATGACTTTATTGCAGTTAACTGCTTGTCTGTCATTCTAATCCTGCCTGTAATTGTATCACCTATGTGTATAGATAGGATAGGATCCTCCATGCACAGTAAAGTCAATGAGGTCCCCTGCAGACCTTTGCATCTATGGCCCATGTGGCTGCCATAAAGCAATTTTCTTCATGCTTTCTAAATGCTGTTAAGAACAGATCAGGCAATATAGCAGCCCCCATAATAATGTACAGGAAATAGATAAATCTGTAATCAAAAAATAAAAACAGATTAGAAGAAAGATATCAGCCACTATCTGGTTTTAACAGGCAGAATAAATTTAACGCAAACATTTGATCGCGGAGGGGAGGGCAATTCGTTTTTCATGTGGGTGATATACCTTATTTTTTTCCCCTATAAGATGCACCTGCCCATAAGACGCACCAAGGATTTAAGGAAAAAACAAAAAAAGATATTTTTCATTAGGCCCCAGATGAGACTAACAATCTGACCCCCAATGTTAACCACCTCAGCCCCCCTAGCTTAAACACCCTTAATGACCAGGCCACTTTTTACAATTCCGCACTACACTACTTTCACCGTTTATTGCTCCGTCATACAACTTACCACCCAAATGAATTTTACCTCCTTTTCTTCTCACTAATAGAGCTTTCATTTGGTGGTATTTCATTGTTGCTGACATTTTTACTTTTGCTATTTGCTATTAATAAAAATTTAACGACATTTTTGCAAAAAAAATAACATTCTTCACTTTCTGTTGTAAATTTTTTTTTTAAAAACTACTTTCTATATAAATTTTTCTCTAAATTTATTGTTCTACATGTCTTTGATAAAAAAAAATCCAATAAGTGTATATTTATTGGTTTGGGTAAAAGTTATAGCGTTTACAAACTATGGTGCAAAAAAGTGAATTTCGGCATTTTGAAGCAGCTCTGACTTTCTGAGCACCTGTCATGTTTCTTCAGGTGCTAGAATGCCAGGATAGTATAAATACCCCCCAAATGACACCATTTTAGAAAGAAGACACCCCAAAGTATTCGCTGAGGGGCATGGTGAGTTCATGTATCATTTAATTTTTTTTCACAAGTTAGCGGAAAATGACACTTTCTGAGGAAAAAAAAAATATATAAAGTTTCCATTTCTGCTAACTTCTGGGGGGAAAAAATAAAATCTCAGACGGACTCACTATGCCCCTCAGTGAATAACTTGGGGTGTCTACTTTCCGAAATGGGGTCATTTGTGGGGTGTATTTACTGTTCTGGCATTTTGGGCGAGGCTAAATTGTGAGCCGCCATGTAAAACCTAAAGGTACTCGTTGGAATTTGGGCCCCTTTGCGCACCCAAAAAATTTTTTGGCACAAGTTAGCAGAAATTGATATATATATATATATATATATACAATTTTACATGAACTCACCATACCCCTCACGGAATACCTTGGGGTGTCTTCTTTCTAAAATGGGGTCACACGTGAGGTGTTTGTACTGCCCTGGCATTTGAGGGTCTCCGCAATCATTACACGTATGGCCAACATTAGGAGTTTCTGCGATTCTCCTTATATTGAGCATACGGGTAATGAGATTTTTTTTTTCCGTTCAGCTTCGGGGCTGAAAAAAAAATAAAAATGAACGGCACAGATTTTTTCATTCGCATCGATCAATGTGGATGAAAAAATCTCTGCCAAAATCAGTGACTGCGGTTCGGTGGGCTGGGCACTAACTACCTAACAAGTAGCTAACTAACTGGCGGCGATAAGGGACCCTTATGCCCCATTCACACGTCCGCAATTCTGTTTGCGGAACGGAATTGCGGACCCATTCATTTCTATGGGGACCAGACTTTGTCCCGCTCGGATCCGGAATTACAGACAAGAAAAATAATTTTCTATATAGTTCTGGCAATGTGCGGATCTGCAAAATGCGGAAAGCACATTGCCGGTGTCCGTGTTTTGAGGATCTGCGGATCCGTGGATCAGATACGTGGATCCACGGATCCGCAAAACACATATGGACGTCTGAATGGAGCCTTACAAGGGGTGTGATCAATGACAGGGGGGTGATCAGTGACAGGGGGGTGATCAGGGAATCTAGATGGGGTGATCAAGGGGTTAATAAGTTAGGGGGGGGGGGGGTTAGTGTAGTGTTTGGTGCAACTTTACATAGCTACCTGGTCCTCTGGTGGTCGATCCCAGCAAATGGGACCACCAGAGGTAGCAGGTATATCAGACGCTGTTAACAAAACAGCGTCTGATATACCTGTTTGATGCGATTTATTTAGCATCTACAGCCTGCAGGCTGTAGTAGATCCCCTGAGACGCGCGGCACTGTGAACGCGCGCGGGTTCACAGGAAGTCTTGCGTCTTGGGAGATGAAGCTCTGACGCGTCAACCCAGAACTACAGGACCTGAGTAATACAAAGTACCAGTCACGTCCGGGATACGATACCACGCTGCTGCAGGTTCCAAATTGTGTTGTGGGAAAAAACACTTTTGACAATCCAGTTATAATGCTCAGGAACCGCGCTGCATCAAGTGGAAACAAGTTCAGACCTTGCAGGTTCCAACGTCTGTGGGTCAGTTGAACAGCCGGAACAAAGATTAAAACCTTGCCGGATATGCTGTAATAAAAAGCAAGATAGTGCACCACCTTTTGTAAAATAAGCTGTTGCGCCTTTAATCACACTTACAGAGTCGCAGTGTATACAGTCATAAAACCGTCTCAGCGGTATTTGCCCGACCCGGGTTTCGCTGGCCTGAGCTTCATCAGGGGCAGGAACACGTCACTACCGGGTTGCCCCACTCTTTATATGGTTCCCTTAATTAGTACATACGATCATATAATACAATAAAAAGTTACTTAAAATACATTTCGATAAATACATCATTGTTAATTCACACCAGATACAACTTATACTATCCTCTATCTCTCTTTATAGTACCGCCACACTTTAAAACCAGGACTATTCATTCAAACATCATTATTATCCTGTTACTTCGCTTACAAGGACCTTTCATTCACATAAAAGTCATGTGATTTAATCCACCTATCACTGCAGTGGGCGTTTAACCAACTAATCACGTCACATCTCCTAGCCAATGAGTTCTTCAAAGTTCAGTGGGTGTGTGCTACCTCACATCACTACCGCCGGGAGACAGATGGGAGCAAGAGAATGGAGACCGCAATGAAACATAGTATTGGGCAAGATGAATCGATCAGACCACACAAGGTTTTAAGTCGAACTCAACATTGAGGCCGCCAGGTTGTAAAGTGCCAAGTCGATATATCCATTCAACCTCCTTTCGATTGATCTGAGCGATCCTATCTCCGCCCCTCCAATGCGGCTCCACTCTCTCAACCCCCATAAACTTCAAACCAATTGGATCCTTTCCATGATGGACTTTAAAGTGCGCCGAAACACTATGTGTTAAAAGTCCTTTTTTTATGTTGCGAATGTGTTCTTGTATCCTAACCTTTAATTTTCTCAAAGTCCTCCCTACATATTGAACCCCACATGGGCATTCCAATACATACACTATCCCTTCTTTCTCACATGAACACTCCCCTTTGATTTTAAACTTCTGCCCACTAGTATGGGATGACAGTTTCGCCAACATTTTTATGGGCTTTTGGGAGGAGCAACACGTTTACCCTCGGATTGATGTACCTTCTCCGGAGGGCACTCTTTCCCTCTGGAGAAGGTATATCGATGATTGCTTCTTGATTTGGATAGGAGAGGAATCAGGGCTGCAAGGCTTTGTGGATTCATTAAATTCGGAGGAATGGAATCTCCGATTCACCGGGGAGATCAGTAATAAAAAAGTGGTCTTTTTGGATTTAAGCATAGAAATAGATGGGGAGAGGTTTTTAACCAAAACTCACTTTAAAGAGACCGATGTCAACTCATATATTGACGTCAGTAGTTGTCACTTTCGTCCTTGGCTTTCCAACATCCCTGCTGGACAATTTAAGAGGGTATCCAGAAACTGCATGATCGATCAGGACTTCGATAAACAATGTGCAATATTAAAAACCCGGTTCTTGGAAAAAGGGTATGAAGACAGAAACCTAGAGGACAACATCTCCAAAGTCAGGAGTAACAGGATAGGAGAGAACACGAGGGAACGTAGACAGAAAGTAGAAAAGGATTTTAGATTCACGTTCATGACCGGCTTTAATGTTAAAGCTGGACCATTGAAACAGATTATTAAAAAGAACTGGAAAATTTTGAAAATTGATCCAACAATAGGTTCGATTCTTCCATCTCTGCCTGAGGTTGTGTATAGAAAAGCCCCGAACTTGAAGAACAAACTAGTGAGGAGTGCCATCCCACCCACCAACACGAATGGACCCAAGAAGTTGGGACAGTTCACATGGTGCGGTTTCTGCGGTCCATGCAGAAACCGCCATCGTGCGGATCGGAAAATGAACTCTTCTGAAGTGTCATCCCATACTAGTGGGCAGAAGTTTAAAATCAAAGGGGAGTGTTCATGTGAGAAAGAAGGGATAGTGTATGTATTGGAATGCCCATGTGGGGTTCAATATGTAGGGAGGACTTTGAGAAAATTAAAGGTTAGGATACAAGAACACATTCGCAACATAAAAAGGACTTTTAACACATAGTGTTTCGGCGCACTTTAAAGTCCATCATGGAAAGGATCCAATTGGTTTGAAGTTTATGGGGGTTGAGAGAGTGGAGCCGCATTGGAGGGGCGGAGATAGGTTCGCTCAGATCAATCGAAAGGAGGTTGAATGGATATATCGACTTGGCACTTTACAACCTGGCGGCCTCAATGTTGAGTTCGACTTAAAACCTTGTTTGGTCTGATCGATTCATCTTGCCCAATACTATGTTTCATTGCGGTCTCCATTCTCTTGCTCCCATCTGTCTCCCGGCGGTAGTGATGTGAGGTAGCACACACCCACTGAACTTTGAAGAACTCATTGGCTAGGAGATGTGACGTGATTAGTTGGTTAAACGCCCACTGCAGTGATAGGTGGATTAAATCACATGACTTTTATGTGAATGAAAGGTCCTTGTAAGCGAAGTAACAGGATAATAATGATGTTTGAATGAATAGTCCTGGTTTTAAAGTGTGGCGGTACTATAAAGAGAGATAGAGGATAGTATAAGTTGTATCTGGTGTGAATTAACAATGATGTATTTATCGAAATGTATTTTAAGTAACTTTTTTGTATTATATGATCGTATGTACTAATTAAGGGAACCATATAAAAGAGTGGGGCAACCCCGGTAGTGACGTGTTCCTGCCCCTGATGAAGCTCAGGCCAGCGAAACCCGGGTCGGGCAAATACCGCTGAGACGGTTTTATGACTGTATACACTGCGACTCTGTAAGTGTGATTAAAGGCGCAACAGCTTATTTTACAAAAGGTGGTGCACTATCTTGCTTTTTATTACAGCATATCCGGCAAGGTTTTAATCTTTGTTCCGGCTGTTCAACTGACCCACAGACGTTGGAACCTGCAAGGTCTGAACTTGTTTCCACTTGATGCAGCGCGGTTCCTGAGCATTATAACCAGAACTACAGGACCGCCCACCGGATGCATCCGTGCATTAGGCGGTCCTGAAGTGGTTAATAAAACCCTTAATCGGACCTCAGCTCAGATCCCAGTGGTAATACGACCTCCAATCAGATAAGACCCCAATGTTAATAAGACCCCAATAAGATGTCAGATCAGACCCCCAAACAGACCTCAGCTCAGACCCCAATGTGAATGACCCCCCAGACCTCAGATCAGAGCCCCAATATGAATAAGCCCCCACACCACCATTCAAACCTCAGATAAGACTCCCAATTTTATGGACCCCCAGACCTCAGATAAGAGCCCCAATATGAATAATACCCCCAGACCTCAGATCAGACCCCCAATGTGAATGACCCCCAGACCTCAGATCAGTACCCCATGCTCAGAGCAAACAAAATAAAAAAATCGACTTTCCTCTCCTGCTCTGGATGCCGACACCGCTTCTAGGATCCAACTCTCTACGTCTTCTTCCTGATGCACGCCGTGTTGTGACCCAAAGAGCACAGCGTGAGGTCACAGAGTGCACCAACGTCCTCACACTGTGCGCAGTCACAGCACAGCGAGCGGCTGAGGACCAGGAAGCGGTGAGTACAGAATCAACGGAGCGCTGCATTCACCTGTTCCTGGTCCTCCTGTACTAGTGAGTGCTGCCATAATGGACACACTGATATTTTTCTCTCACTTTGGGTGAAAAAAATGCGTCTTATATTGCAAAAAATACGGGTATGTTTGGAAAAAATGTAGTTCCAAAATGGAATCAACATATAAACCTGCATTTAGTGTTTAATTGTAATTGTCTTTATCTTATATCAGGTGAGGGGCAAATATGTTTTCAAAGCACTGTACATATAATTCCCTTAAAATCTCCACTCACTCTTCATGTTGTTCTTTCTCCTTTTTTACAGGACATCTAGAACTAAGCTGTACCTTCCACTCTTCTTTTTACTATACCTTAAACCAAGAGACTCTGCTGCTGGCCTTAGAAGCAGGTGACTGACAGTGTGATGTTCTTTAATTTATGAGCTACAAGTACATGGGTCCAGATCCTTCACTACAGATGACTCTCCCAGTTTTAGTCCAACCTGGACACGTGGTGCCTGAAGATTATTATCCCCAGATGCAGAATGTTACATTTATCATCATTGAATCTCATATACCTTTGTTTGCCAAACCCTCAGTGTAAAGGTGCTGCCACATTTTACACATGTAATTTTTATATCAACATTTCCGCACTTATTTGTGTTTCCTTTCAGCAAAGGGGAAAAAAAGCAAATCACATCACCCACAGCAAAACTGAATTAGAATTAATTACAAAATAAAGTTACATTAACCTTCCTACTATAGAGATTAGGATTAACTAGTCTAAGAAAGATATATATCACTTTTTGAATATGGACACCAATGTTTTGCTTCAATTTATTACCACCACAAGTAGATGCCTTAAGCTGACCACAATAAGTTGAACATCCTATTTTTTTATTTTCTACAATGTTTACTATAGAATTCTGTCAAATGGTGGAAACTGTTGTATCTCTTAATTGCTCTACATGACTTATCTTAGATGATAGAAACACTGTTGACATGGTCAGGAGCTTGGACCCACTATGTCAGTCAGTATTAACTTTGGCTAAAATAAGAGCAGAATCTAAGGGATTTGGTGATATTCTTTTTTAAATGCTACAGATGGCTTAAAGATTGTATCAAGCATGGTTGTACAAATCCAAGGTCAGGGCTGGCAGAGTTCATGCAAGACAATTAGAAAGATACAAGCCAGAGGAAACAGGTAGCCAGGCAGGCAGACAGATACAGGCCAGGGCAGGCAAATAAACTCAGGGTAGGAAGATAGACAGATGCAGGATAGGCAGATAGATACTGTAAATATAGGTTACAGAAGGTAGATAAAAACAGGTCAGACAGAAAGACAGGCCAGGACAGAAGATACAGTTCAGGGCAGGAAGACAGACTGACAGATACACGACAGGATAAGCAGCAATCCTAAAATAGAGTTCGAAATCAGTCCAGGTCACATCCAAAACAGAAAACATCAAGCATCTCCAATGTTAATGGTGACTCCTGTCTGTTGTGTCGATGTTGCTGGTGACTGTTCTGTGGCCAGCTTTAAAAGGGTTCTCTGAATTATTTTTTTTAAAGGGGGGTCAAAATGGTAAAATGTATTAAGAGATGCTCTACACACCCTACCAATCCCCCGTCATTCTGATGCTTTCCAGTACCCTGCTGATCTTTGTCTCCTGGTTTTTCTTGTTGTGTAGGAAATGACCGCTCAGTTAATGATTGGCTGAATGGTCATTTCATGAATGTCAAGAGGGACCAGAAGGCAAATATTGGTGGGGGATCGTGAAGCTTTGAAACATAAGTGACAGGGCATCAGTAAGCCGAGTATAACTGTTCTGAACCCTTTCTGTAAAACTTTGAATCAGCAGGACTACCCCTTTAAACTAGCAATGCACTTAAAAATATAACAAACGTTACAATATTGTATGGCCAAATGACCGAATAACCACTTTAAAGGGAACCTGTCACCTTGGAATTGCTGTGCAATCTATGTGCAGCATATTTTAACATTTTAACAAACTATATGTGAATATTCTATCCATTTGTTTTTTCAAAAGACGAGTGGATGGTTTTGTGGATATCATTTTATGAAGTTACTCCATTTTACTTTCTTTCTTGGCTCTTTAACTTCCTCTTTGTTTGGACTTTCAGCATGGCAAACAGTTCCGCATAACTTTTTTCATTCAGACTATTCACTGTGACTAGAGGGGGAAGGGGAATGAGTGACTCTGAGCATCACACATTACACTGATAAGCACAATGGTCTTCTGCGGGTATCTTTATCTACGCCTATCAAGAGAACAATAGAGCTATCGTAATTTTATTCTAATTCTACACCTACCATTCCATTATATTGAGCATTCCCATACAGATAACATATTCCCTCACTGCAGCAGTAAACTCACAATAGATTACCTATCTATATGGGAATTTTATCTATATGTGCTAACTGCTACAGAAGGACAATATTTTATATTTCATTTTCAATGGCATAGTACTGCCAAAAGAAAAAAGAAAAGTTCTATGAATTTCGAGCTAAACAAATACCACATCCTTTTGGAAATGTCCCTTTAAGTTAAATCCCTACTCTTTTTAGGCATTTAGTGGGGGTCCTACTCAGTAATTGACAGTCTTTGCTGTGTGAGTGTGTAGATAGCTGTCAATCACTGATTAGGTTACGTTTTATACTGAATATTTTCTCACAAACTTATACTGTATATTAATCTTCCCCGCTCCAAATGCTTTATAACATGTTGGCAGATCAGATACCCTTTTTAATGTGACAGCTTCCCTTTAGGAAATAATGTCTTTAAAAAATTTGAAGGTTTTGCATTCAGTTATCGGCAGATCCTGTGACCTCCCACAACAGTGCTCCTTCCACTATGAAGCTCTCAGTCCGAGATCTAGATCTTTGACTTTCCTAGTGAAAACCATTCTTAAAGAGAGAATTACACTGAAAAAGACCTCATTCAAATGGCCGTAATGTGGGCTTATTTTCCTTCATATTATGGCCACAACTTCCAGACGGAACTCAGGTCTCATGACCCAAAAAAAACAGCATCATAAGCATATATAATACTGTACATTCGGGTCCTTAAACCTGCGGTCAAGACAGATATTGTGGCCCTATTACAGAGACTAAAGTAAGTCCAGATTACAGTAGTATGAATTAGCCCTAAATGTCATAATTTCATTTTTCCTGAAGACAGTCAGATCCTGGACAAGTGAACATAAACTTTGTACGTGGCAGTGCCTTGTTTCTATATGCCACCAGAGAAGACATACTGTATGGCGCTCTATAACTACCATAAGTAAGAACCTCTTTTGTCCTGAGCTCTACATTGGTACCTGAATCTGTGGACAACTTGGTCTCTGCTGCTGACCCTTCATAAACATCATCATCGAGACTTGAAGGGATTCACTGTCCGTGAGTGGTGCCAGGGAACGTTCTGTTCACTATGGGATGGTGCCTTGGGCCCTGCAGAGAACTTTATTACCGTTATGATTTTATATATGCTGAGCCACACCCTGACCTGGCGCTCACCGATATGTAAATTAGGGCGTAAACAAAATTAGTCACCAGACATGAAGACTATTCTGATTCATTAACTAATCAGTTATTGGTTTTGGGCAATAGTAGGGTAAAATTGGTGATGTGTAAGTCTAGACAGGGTACAGATGAAGTATTTTGTCAGCACAGCTGTCTGACAGGGAGTAAGCCATCTGAAGATGCGCCATGTTCCTTCAGGCCTCACTTTCCAGACTAACTGACAATAGATATTGGACAGGAAAGGAGTCCAGGAGTTGTCTCCTCTGTCACAATGGGCAGATGTACTATTAAAGTACAATGCTAAATTTAGACAGGGTTAGGGCTCACACAAGCGTATTTTTGGTCCGCATCCGAATCACTTCACTTCAATGGGGCCGTAAAATATGCAGACAGCACACCTGTGTGCTGACCACATCTGCATGTCCATTCTGCGGCTCAGCAAAAAAATAGAAAATGTCCTTTTCTTGTCTGTTTTACAGACAAGAATAGGACAGTTCTATAGAGGGCAGGATGTTCTGTTCCACAAAATGCGGAATACACGGCCGTTATCCATGTTTTGCGGATCCTCAATTTGCAGCCCGCAAAAACAGCAATGGCCATGTGCATGAGCCCTAAAGCTACACCAGATAAGGAGAAACAAATTTATCTTAGTGGTTAATACTGTACAATAAATGTTGCATATTTTACTTGGTTGGACACACTTCTCTTTCTTACACGCTTTGGCTAAATTAATTTTTATAATACTGTATATAGAAGAAAGAATTGGGACACCTGCATATAGGAATTTTTATGACATCTCATTTTAAATCCATAGGTATTAATACAGAGTTGGACTACCTTTGCAGCAAAAACTATTTCAATTCTTCTGGGAAGGTTTTCTACAAGATTTTAGAGCGTTTGGGGAAATTTTCTGGACCCTATTTTCTAGACACTTTCAAAACTGTCTAATAAGGTCCAAGAAATGTGTGATACACATAATATATTTGTCATATGGCATGTATACTACTTTTTTCAAATGTGAATTTGTAATAAAAAGGTAATAAAATGCGCAGAGAAGACATAGTAAACAGTCCAATAACATTACAATCAAGTAAAACAAAAGCAAAGTATTGACTCCCTATAAAGTCAGGACGTAAAAATCTGTGCAGAAGTCGTTTAACACAAATATAGAACAACAGGTAAATAAGGACAAAAAGAGAGAAGGAAAGAAAGAGAAAGAAATGCAAAAAGAAGAGAGAAAAAAAGGGGGAAGAATGGGTGGAAGCTGGGAGAGATGAAGAGGACAATGTAAGGGGTAAGAGATGGAGAGGTCATCCTATCGAACACCACATCTCACTTGTTCCCGCCAACAAGCTTAAAATCTGAGCAGGATTCTCAGCGTACCCCAGAGAGCCAAGTCATGATCTTCCACCATACGTATCTCCATGCGATGGATGTGATCTAATTCTACTATCCATTCTCCATCAGTTGGAATCTCTGTAGATTTCCAATGCCTGGGTATAAACATAGGGGAAGCAGATAAAAAATAAAAATTACTGGCAGGGCTCATCTTCATGGCTGAAACAGGGCCTGGAAGGAGAAACAAAATAGCTATCTGCAGGTAGGGATCAAGTATGGCAGTGGTCACTTCATAATAAATCTCAAAAACTGCCCCACCCCCCGAATGGTTGCACGCCTGGGCTAATTCAAACAAAATTCCCTGTCTGGGATATAAAATCCAACTTGTCAATCTATTATCAAAAAAACTTAATGGGGTTGTCCAAGTTATATTTATTGATGACCTTTCCTTAGGATAGGTCATCAATATCAGATCGGCAGGGGTCCGACAGCCGGCACCCCCGCAGATCAGCTGTTTGAAGAGAAGGTGCACACCGTGCCAGCGCTGCCTCCTCTTTATTGTTTACCTGCTGGCCGTCTAATCTGTAGCGGTGAGCAGGTGTAACTACACCCAAGCCGTCCCATTCATTTCAATGGGACGGATCGCTCCTATACAAGTGTATAGGAACGAGCCGTCCCATTGAAATGAATGGGGCGGCTAGGATAGGTCATCAATAAATATAACTTGGACAACCCCTCTAACCTTTAATAGTCAAATACTTTAAGAAAAAAATTAATAAATTAGTTCAAAATGCAAGCTTATGCACCTTGACCAATATAAGATTAAAGAATTAATATATGGAGTGTGAGGAAGGCCAGTGTTACTTGACACTGTTTTATATACAGTACCCCCTAGGGCAGACATGCTCAACCTGCGGCCCTCCAGCTGTTGCAAAACTACAACTCCCATCATTCTCGGACAGAGAGAACGGATTTCTCTCCATTCAGAATGCATGGGGATAATACTGATCAGTATTTCTCTGGCATATAGCACCGATGACGGAACTCTATGCCGGAAAATAAAAACACAAGTGTGAAAGGGCTCTTAGGCTTCGTTCACATCACCGTTCATCCTTCCCGTTCTCCTGCTCAGAAGATGATTTTGGAGCGGAGACAAAAGTCCTGCATGCACTACTTTTGTCTCCGCTCCAAAATCATCTTCTGAGGGGACACCTAACGCACCTCATTATAGTCTATGGGGTCTTTAGGCTCCGGTCGGCTCATTTAGGGCTCAGTAATGTGCCGAATCCGTCCTTTCCGTTCTCCTGCTCCTAAATGGGCATTTAACTTTGTTTGCATTAAATACTTAAAGATATCTGTTTAAAGGATAACTGTCACATTTAGACCCAAATTTCAGTTTTCATATATGTAGTTACTAATATGATAATATTCCTGAATCAATAACTATTAGACTTACTTACCCCTTATTTAATAAGATTCAGCCCTTAGCAACCAGTCTGCATAAAACTGCAATTTCACTATTCTGTTAAAATGGCCACCCTCAGCCCTGAGGCTAATCCATAGGACGCCTGCAGTGAAGTTAGTAAAGACCAGCTCTGTATAGGGGGGTCTTGCAGTGAAGTTCCCAGGTCTGGCTGAAGCCTGTAGTCCTTCTACAAGCTCTCCTCTTATCAGATAAGGCTGTCATTTATACACTGAGCAGCCACATTGTCCTGCACTGCTAAGGGAGTGTCTGCCAAGCACAGGCGTGTGGAGAAGTTCACACACACAGCCCAGCACTGTTATCTCCTGTCAGGAAGAACCTGGCTTTTTATACATTCCCTTACAATGTTGACTCCCTATCAGTTCCCAGTGCACGCAGCGTGCTCTGTCCTCATCTGGTAGACGGAAGGAGCATAGCAACCTGATTTTATCTCAGGTAACAATAGCCAATACTGGGGACTTTTAGGTGGCTTTTAGGGGTTATTTATTAAACAATCAGAAATTAAAACAGGGCCAAAGGGGTGATATTAATCACCAAAATCCAATAGTAAAAAAAAAAAGAATTTGACAGTTATACTTTAATTTCTCTGCATTTGTAATGTAGTCAAGGCTATGTCTTAAAAGCAGTTCTCGGCAAGTCAGACCATAGGCAATTTTGTTACCTTTTTTTTTTTTTCAAAACATCCAATTATTACCATAACAGTCAAGCGGACCAAAACAAGATTGAACAGTTGTAGGGACCAGTTTAGACGTTAGATAACCGAAAAAGGTCGCAGCGGCGAAGGCTCGTCGAAAAAGAGGCCCTATCTGTATACTGTGCAATTGCAGTTTTTACGTCCGGTGATGGAGTTAAGGCCGTAACTTTTTAGCGTTTACTTTTCTTGTTTGTATATCCAAAAAGAATGATTTAACATTTTGGTTTAATACAGTATTTTAAAAACCCTAAAGGGCCAGTGTCAAATTCTACTTTTGCAGTCATATACTCTGTGTACTTTATCATGCTTTATATTTATGTGTTATTACACATTGCCAATCTGCTGATCTGCTGTTTGAAAGATACAAACCTTGCAGTGTGTATATGCTGCTTTTTTTTTTTTCTTTTTCCAGTGTGGGCCTTTTTATGTCACAAACTTCCCTGTTAAAATTTTGAAGACTCATAAATATAGTGACCCGGTAAGGTTAAATTTACATGCGTACTGCATGCCTTGTGTCCTCATACAGCAGACCGTCTGTTTTGACAAAGTGTTGTTCAAAAGCCATTCGTTTATGTTATTTGCCTATTGTATTTAAAATTTCAGTTAATATTGGCCTATGGACATGATGGCAGAAATAGGTGTTTGGCCTAAAAGGCTTTGCTGTCTGTGGAAACACGCATCACCAAATATATGTGAGCTAGATTAGCATTTGGTTAGCTCCTTGCTAGTTGAGATCTTCCCAATTGTTGGACAGCTCCCCAAATTCCGCTTGTGGCTTAGTACAATCCCATTTGACATTTGGCCTAATCTCGATTACCTTTATTTGCACAAATCGCTTTTGCACTTTTTGCTTGAGAGTCTTACATATCGGAAATCTGTGCTGTTTAGTATTGGTCACATATTCCAAACACACCTTCTTTTTTAAATTTGTTAGCAAATTTAGAATCAAGTAGGCAGACTAATTTATAGTTAACTAAATTGTATTTTTTATTTTATGCTACACAGAACAGTGGACAGTCTGGATGAACCAGAGGAGGACTCGGACGAAGTAGGTGGAAGTGCCACTCCAGCAGAATTTTCGCCCCCATACAGCCCAGACCACCACAACCCCAACAAGAACTCGCACCAACTCGCCGCCCAAGTCCTAAAATCTTGTCTCAGGCCCAGCCCAGACGGCGCCGCAATGTCCCTGACCCCTACTCTGTGCATCAGACTCGGAAAATGATTGATTCCCGCGTCATAGAGTTTCTTGCACAGAGGAGGAGTGAGGGGAAGAAGAGGGCTTATTACGTGGCTTGGCCCCATTATTGCGCCAGGTGCCCACACAACGGCAAAACCCCTGTATGGCGGCAGTCATCATGGTGATGAGGATGTTCTCATCCCCATATCAAGGGGACATCTTATCCCGCGTTTACCAACTAAGGTGTGAGATTGTCTTGCCACCACCCCAGCAGACGCCTATATTCCACCCCCCATCATCACAGGAGCCTGCTTGCCCAATGCCGTCCTTCAATGTGGGCCAGCACACCCGGCCACCCCCAGCACAATCTCATCATTTTTTAATTTTTTATCCTTTGGCAGTATATAGAGATAACGTTTATTTTTGTGAACATACTTACTTGCACTATTGTGTGCCTGTTTAATGTTTTGGTGGAGCAGGGCTTTTTTCAAATTTTATTGGTTGGACCAATACAAAATTTGTCATAAATCCATTTACATGATATTGTTTGATTGAAAAATACCTAATAACTTTTTTAAGCAGATCTACAGTAGAATGAGTAATTGGTTAACAACCATATACATTTAATTCGTATGTACTTTAGGACAAGTCCCACACATTGTGCACATTACACATAAGTGAAACATACTTTAAAATCCACTTTTTTTATTTGTTTAAACATTTTACACTATGAGACGTGAGAAAAAAAGAATGCGAAAGAGGTATTAGAAGGTTTTTTGTAACACATAGCATATTGACATTGATTTGAGTCCAAACAATTACATCCCAAAAAACCGTTGAGAAGGTATTTTTGGATGTAGAAGTTTTAAAAAGTTCAAAAAACCTCAGCCCACAAGCCCACGTCAAGGGTCCTCTTTATCTTGCGAGTCCCGACACTCAACTATGACAATAATAAATTGATTAAGCTATCTTAAAAAAAAAAACATCTAATAAGTACAGAAGATATTAAAAGCTGCCACGAATAGCGTCCCTCTGCCAAGGCAAGGACCCCTCTGGGCTAAAAAAGTAGTCTGCATAGAGCTCTCGAACCACAATTCCTGCAGTTCCAGGGCGTCTATGCTGGCTCCTATCCAAACCCAAAGCTGCTGACGATGGAAAATCATCCATGTCAACAGCAGAGGAAGACTCGTGTATCCTGATGTAATTGTGTAGAACAACACAAGCTTGCATCACCAGGGTAGCATTCTCCGGATCTATCTGTATGGATGACATAAACACCCTCCACTTGCTAGAGAGTACTCCGAAGGTACACTCAACATACCGACGGGCACGTGTCAACCAGTAGTTGAAAATACACCTCCTGACATCCAAACCCCACTTTGGAAAGGGCCGCATAACATGGTAAGTCCATGCAAACCCTTGATCCGCCACGAAGACAAATGGAGCCAGTGGACCGGCATACCTGGGCAGTCTTCTGGACTCGGGTAAGGAAAGCTGGTTGGCACAAAGCCGGTCACCCATTCTAGAAGCACTAAAGATGCAAGCATCTGCAGTGCTTCCATAGACCCAAATATCAACCATTATAAACCTGTAGTTACTGTCTGCAACAGCCAGAAGCACTACAGAAAAATAATGTTTATAATTAAAGAATCGGGACCCTGAGTGAGGAGGCTTCTTCACACGAATGTGCTTGCCATCCAGCGCCCCGAGGCAGTTGGGAAACTGCGCCGAAACATTGAAGCCCTCAGCAATCCGAAGCCAATCGTCCACCATTTTTTTCATATGTATAAAAAGGTCTGTCCAGGATCAGCACTCCTCCCACACAGTGCAGGTGTTTTTAATTAGCCTGAGCAAGTATATATGAGTGAAAGGGTTCTACCAGCTCTCAGACTTAGCTCCTGAGAGCATGTGATAGGTGAGCTTTACCAACTGTTCACATGGTGCAATACTGTGTGGCAGCCATTGTTTGCTGCGGCGCGGCGCTGGGGGGTTGGCGGGACCCGGTGCCATGGTGGCATTGCCGGACAGCAGGGGTGCTGTTTGGCGGCTGGATCCCGCCGCCCGCTGGTGGAGTGCTGCAGCGGCGGCGGTCGCTGGGCGGCGCTGCGCCAAATTTAGAGTAGGACCCACTCTGAGAGGCAACCTTGACGCATTGAGTGGGCTTATGTCTTTTGATCAAAATGTACACTAATGCCTCTTTCATAGTATAGGGGGCAGGACAGTAAATATTGCACGAGAGGCGATATTAATTTTGCTGAAAAGCAGTTACAAATCAGAAGCTGAGCTTGTGGATGTGCGATTCTACCTAGTTCTCTTTCTCCGTTTTTTCAATCGTCCGCCTTCGGCTGTGGCATCACCGTCTCTTGGAGTCTCGACCAGATGACATGACAAGTGTGACGCACTATCCGAGAAATGGTTGAGGTCCCCAAAAGAAACTCGAAATGCAGCGAGGCAAATAAGTTCCCAGTAGCAAGGAAATTAGAATGGAGTCAGAATGTAAGTTAGGACACGAGTAGCCACAAAACTAAAAAAAAAAAGGAGATTTGACAAAGGTTACAAACATATATAGTATGGTTAAAACACTTGCAGCTAATGATTTTGGCCATTAAAAAACACAACCACAAATACTTGGGTAGTGTCATTGATCTAGAAATGTTGGGGGTCATTTATTGGTTGAGTCAAACACTCAGCATGATGATGCAGTTGGATAACACGCATTTAACAAACACTTTTACCCAAAAATATACCAAACTATACCCTGGTTATGTTGCCAGTGTTTAAAATTATACACAAATGAACTTTGCCCCAAATATGGTTGATAAAAGCATACACAGGAATTTGCAACAACAAGCAAACATGTCAAATAACAGCCACATCCAAACAAAGAATGGCAGAATCGGGCAACATTACTTTTCCATGTCAAATATCAATATTGCTTTACCTCAACATGACGATGAGCCGATCCTCAGGAGATATGCTGCGCCTCATATTGGTGTCCATAAAGGTAAGGACAGTACATAGAGACGCAAGCAAACAATCAAATGTGGAGACTGACATCCGAGAAAAAGCAAAAAACTTCTCGGTTCCTCGTCCAGAAACATGGTACGCAGTCCCCATCGTCTAGAAACCAGCCAGGCAATAACAACTTCTTCCTCAGAGTCATCCGCCATGTAAAAGCCAGACGCCACAAGGGAGAAGCCTCAAATACGCAAAGCCAGCAAAGCAAACACCTCTGTACCCTGTAAAGACTACAGAAAATGGCCACCAAACAAAGTCACAGGTGCCCATTATATATACCTGTATGCTGGTGGGATTGGGTATTTAAATTTTTTCAACCTTTCCTTTTTTTTTTGCGTCCGCAAAAAAAACGGAAGACACACGGAAATACAACGGAAGAAAATACGGACACGGACCACTGAACAACCGAACCACATTTTGCGGACATAGAGAAAAAAACGGTCGTGTGCATGAGGCCTTAGGGGAAGTCAACTGAGAGATACAGATAAGGGACCCACACATAGAGGAATTCAAGCATTTATCAAACATCAAGCTGAAGTCCCCCCCCCCCACAATCACCAATGCCAAATCTGAAAGATGAGTCATGCGCATCTTATAAAAGCCAATCTGGTCAGAAAAGCTTGTCTGATATGTGGATTTTCCGAAAAACATACTGGCCATTGGGCTCTGCCTCAAAGATTAGTCTTGACAAAAAAATGTAAAACGTTTTAATTTTACAATGGCGTTTTATAGTCGCTGCTCTCTCATGCGCACAGGCACTGGCTTCCTGTGTGTGAACTAGAGCTATTGCTTATTCTATCTCACCTCAGTTGCAGTATTAGGTTAGGGCTACATGGCGACACTGGTCGCACGACACCTAACGCGGCCAGGATTGCTGAGTAGCGGTGATCCCATAGAAATAAATGGGATCGCCGCGGCAGTCGCAAGAAATCCAACACGGCTGGATGTCTTGCGACAGTCACAGCATTGCCAGTCATTTCTATGGGATCACCACTACTCAGCGATCCTGCCCACAACCAGTGTTGCCGTGTAGCCCTAGCCTTAACCTTCTTTTGCTCTGTCAGATGCTGCAAGGCAGTTCCCCATTGCTCATCAGCTTGAGCTATATAAACTCATAATGTCTCAATAGATCAGACAGGTCTCTCTAGCTTTCTACAGCTGGTAAAAGAGCAGTAATTTGATTGGCTGCCTATGTACTTGACCTGTGCCTATTCATCGTACTGATACTGTGCCACCTGCCCTGACCTGTGGATTGTTCCACAGAGTGACACAACCTCTGACAGCTCTAACCCCAGCCTGTCCAATCCATGTGAGTCAGCAGCTAACCATAACAGGAATACTCCAAGAGGTAGCAGCCTAGTGCTTTCCCTGCAGTGAAGGCCAGATTCCTGTATAGGGTATAAAGAGTGGAAACCAGGGGATAACTAGGATACCGCCCTCAGGACTAGCCCAAATTCAAACCAGTTACTTGGCACAGTGGATCCACATTAACTGTCCATAACAAAAAAAGACCAGATTTTTGGTCTTTCCAGTTGTGGTCATTTTATGGATACATGCATATAAATTCAGGCCTAAATGGTATGTGTGAACTCTGCACTTGGTGAACTTTTATTTTTAGGAGACCGGTGTGTATAACATTATGCTTGGGTTACACTTTTAACAACTAATATAAACTTTTATATAATTTTCATGAAAAAATTACACTTTGATGCTAAATTGCATGAAGGTGTCCGTGTGAATAAAGTGCTGAGTGGCATTTTCACAATGTGACAGTGTATACTTTCAGAAACGATATAGTTCATCACACCGAATACAACACAATACAAGGGGAACCCTGTTAAAATTCATTGTGTAATATGTCATAGATACATGTGAGGAAATGACATGGGGGAAGTCTGAGATTTTCAGAAGAAAAAGCTGACACTATATTCTAAGTAGGTTGCAATTATGTAAATGCCCATTTAGTAACATGTAAAATGTCATATAGTAAAAACATAACGTGGAAAATGTGATAGAGTAACAGCATTTAACATGGAATATTTGATACAATACAGTAATATTGTAACTGGGAATATGTGATATAGCAATAAAATCTAATATTTGATATAGTAATACTATAACATGCAATATAAAAAATTATAATACCATGTAAAGTGCAATATAAGATAGAGTAAAATTATGTAACATGGTATATGTGATGTTGGTTTAAGGCCTCTTTCACGCGAGTGTATTTTCAATCCGTATATGGGGCGTATTTTGTGTACAGGAATCTGCTGCTAATGTTAATGAATAGCGCTATTCACATGGGTTTATAATTTAAATCAGTATTTGAAATACGCAGCAGATGAATTACTGAAGCAATACTGATAACAATCTTGATGGTATATCCACCGGAATCCGGACGCTCCTGTGAAAGAAGATAAAACGCGCAAAATAATTCAATGTCTTCCAAAAGGTATGAAAACAATTGCTATATCTTGAAAACTGAAGAAAGATCATCGATATGTGAATGATTCAAGGCACAGGCAAAAACGATATGACAAAGGATTATTACACTACTCAAAAAAGTTAGGGATATTTGGCTTGTGGGTGAAATTCCAGGATGAACCTAAAATACTCTCTAACCTTTACAGGTGAACTTAATGTGACCTTCTTTAAACTTTTGAATGCACATGTCCAACTGTTCAATGTTTCAGTACTTTTTGCACAACTTGCTGTTCTCTAACAAGGAGCTTAACGGCAAAATTCACAGCAGGTGTTTGATCCATGAATCGCCCAATAAATTTCCTGGTTCAATTAGAATTGGTATTTAAACAGTCTTCCTCATCATGCTGTTCAAATTTTGACATCACGAGACCAAGACTACTCCTAACAATTGATCAACAGTACCTTGCCATTGCGAGGCTTTAAGTAGGATGTTCTCAGACGGAAGTGGCCACTTAGCTTAGACTGTCACAGAGTGTCATCAGCAGGTTGCAACAGAGATACAGAGAGACTGGAAGAGTCACAGCAAGGCACAGAAATGGACGTCCTTTGGCCTGCGGAACCGGATGATGAATGCAACACAACTCCAGGCACATTTAAGGGAGGTGACAGGCACCCAAGTGTCACGTCAGACCATTCAAAACCATTGACATGATTTGGAAGATGATGTAGTAATATCAAGTAATGTATAATATGATATAGTATTAACATGTAACCTATGATATGTAATAAAGTAATAACATGTAATTTCCCTAGAAGTGCCAAATATATACTACAGAACAGCACAAAATATCTCCGTAGCAGCGCCCAAAAAATTCCACAGTGCAACAAAAAATACCTCCTCAGAAGTGACAAAGAAAATACCACAGTGCAACACAAATCTCCCCAGCAGTGACAAAGAAATACCAAAGTGCAATACAAAATATTTCACCAGTAGCACCTAATGAATACCAGAGCAGTATAAAATACCTGCCATGCTATCACCAAATAAATACCACAGTGCTATACAAAATACCTACCTAGCATTGCCAGATCATGCAGTGCAGCATAAAAGACCACCCAGCAGCACCACAAAAAATATTTCCCCAGCAGCACCAAATGAATACCCCAATGCAGCTCATACTCCTCTTTATCAGTAGCGATGTCAAATAAATGCAACAACAAAATTCTTCCCCAGCATACATAATTAGTATTGTCGCATACACAATAACCAAATCATCCCATTACATCCCATCCCATCTATTAAAACATCCCATAAAAACAATGTCAGAATTGTAATTTTTTGGTAACCTCATCTCCCCCAAATAATTGAATAGAAAATAATCAAAAGGTCTCATGCAACCCATGCTAAAATGAAAAAAAAAGTTATGTGTGTCATGACATGGGGAAATCTTTTTTTTTAAGTAAAACATAACAAAGATTATGTAAATGTGGTATCTCCAAAATTGGACTAACCCAATAGATGCCGAAAAAGCTTTTGACAATGTAAATTGGGAGTGGCTGGTTTTGGACCGGATGGGGAGTAGGGAGGGCTCTCGAGCCTTTGTTCAAGCCAAGTATACCTCACCGAGGCGAGAATTTGCCTCCCCGGGTACCTGTCTGCTCCGATCCAGCTCCAAAAAGGGACAAGGCAGTGGGTGACCACTGTCACCACTTTTATTTGATATAGCATTGGAACCATTGGCCCAACATTTAGTGAGATCGAAGGTATATGAGGGGATAAAGATAGGAAAAAAAGAAGTAAAAATTACTTTATTTGCTGATGACATGCTGCTATTCCTGAATGATCCGGCCAAGCAATTAGAAGGGGTGTTAGATACTCTTACCCTAGGTACACACCTAAGCATTTTTCAGGGCGTTGAAACGCGCTGTAAAACGCACAACATGTGGAAAGCCATGCTTCCCTATGGGCATGGTTCACATTTGGGCGTTTTACAGCGCGTTTGAACGCGCTGAAAAACGCCAAACGCTGTCGCTTCAGCATGAGCTTCTTTTGGGCGTTTTAACGCGCCTATGGACCATGCTGAAATAGGGGAGAATCACTGAATCGCGCGTATGATGCGCGTTTCTTAGTTACGAAAACGCGCATCCAAAAACGCGCGTAAAACGCGCGTCATACGCGCGATTCAGAAATGCTTAGGTGTGTTCCCAGCCTGAATAAGGTAAGGCTAGTTTCACACTAGCGGCAGGGAGCTCCAGCAGTTTTATTCCGGCCGCCTCTCGGCATGTTTGCCGTGCTGCCGCCGGAACTCCTGCCCGCCCCCATTATAGTCAATGCACGTGCACTAGCGGCAGCATGGATCCGGCAGGCTGTTCCGGCGGCTCCAGTGTGAAAGTACCCTAAGTTGTTTCATGGGGTTTAAAATAAATGTGGCCAAGTGTTAATTACTACAGATAGGAGGAGGAAAACCACTAACCAGGAGAGCAATTCTAGTTTAAGTGGCCAGGGAATCGATTAAGTATCTGGGGATAAAAATTGGCAGAACTCAGTCAACGGTTTATAAACTAAATTACACTCCTTTAATAAACAAGATTATCCAGGAATTACAGAGGTGGAAAGACCTACCATTGTCCCTTCTGGGAAGGGCACATCTATTGAAAATGATGAGCTTTGCACGTTTACTGTACCCAATGCAAACTATCCCTCTACTGTTGAAACACACTGATGTACAGTAAGCAAGCTACAGGCCGCTTTTGTAGAATTTCTGTGGCAGAAAAAAACGCCATGCATAGCCTACAGGAAGATGTGCTTACTAAAATGTAAGGGAAAGTTACAACTATCAAATATCAGAGGGTATAATTTGGCAGCCTTATTTCGGCATATTAGAGACTGGATATGAGGCACGTCCAATTACTCAAACAGGGATTTGGAACAGGAGCTAATGGCACCATATGATTTGAGGGCCCTGTTACATACCAAAAGACCCCTTCTCCCTGAGCTAGCAAAAAATGTCACATTAATCAGAGACACTCTAGAGACCTGGATGAACATCCGCAAATTATATAAACTCCCTATGTATGTCTCAGCATACATGCCCTTATGGTCGCTGCCATCCTTTCAGCGAGGTTCCCCGAATAAATTATTCCAAGAGTGGAGGCAGAAAGGAATTATGACTCCTAAAGACGTCCTGGGACATTCGGGGGAAAAAATTGTTTCTTGGGGGGAGATGCAGGAAAAATTTCAGCTCTCATCCAGACACGGCCTGCAGTATCTACAGGTCAAGTCATTTTGCGCAGCTCAATCAAGCTACTTGGGGAACTCGGATAGCCTAACACGCTTTAATGGCCTGATGGGCACTGCAGATAGGAAGAATTCACTTTCCTCTATTTACAAAAGACTCTGTAATGCTCAATTTGAGGGTGTAGTGCAAACAGTTTTTAAGGGGGGGGGGGGGGGGGGAGACCAGGCGTGTAGCTAACGGCTCATTGGCCCCGGTGCAAGAGTTGAGCTTGGGCCCCCCTTCCCTCAGTGCTTTTTGTGTCTTCCTATGCGGCACAAGGGTCTTTGGGCCCCCTCAGGCTCCTGGGCCCGGTAGCGACTGCTACCTCTGCACCCCCTATAGCTACGCCCATGGGGGAGACATTAGGGGATAATACTCTGACCTTCAAAGTTAGAGAAGGAATGGATAAGATCTGATCTGCTATTAGCAATGAACAATGGAGGGAAACCCAGTTAAGAATAATTCACAAACCAACCTATGCTTTTGATCTATCCTATAGCAATGCCCAGCCCATTACCTGAGAAGCTGTCCCAAATGTGGACAACGGAAGGCAGATTTGCTTCATGGTATATGGGACCGCCACTATTTGAGGCCCTTCTGGGGACAAGTATGTGAATATTTTAGGAAATGATGGGAAGTGGAGGTTCATGATACCCCTCAACAATGCATTTTCCAGTACATTCCCAGGGTCTGATTAGCCTTAGTGCAAATGTAGATCCAGATGGGTCTTGATGGATAAATAAAAAGTGTAAAAAAAAAAAAAAAAATTTAATAAAAATAAAAGTTGTCTTTTCTCATATTCTTTCATTTATGTAATAAAAAAAAGAAAAAAAACACATATTCGTATCGCTGCGTCCATAATGACCGGCTCTAAAAAATATATTACATGATCCACCTTGTCCGACAAACACCATAAAAAATAAAATAAAAAATATGTAAAAAAAAAGAAATTTTTGTCACCTTACATCACAAATGTCCCACAAAATGGTATCAATAAAATCATCACCTCATCCCACAAAAAATTAGCCCCTACATAAGAAAATCGTTACAAAAATAAAACAACTATAGCTCTCAGAACATGGAGACACTAAAACATCATTTTTTTTGTTTCAAATATGCTATTATTGTGTTAAAGTTAAATAAATTTAATAAAGTAGAAATATTAGGTATCGCCGTGTCTGTAGCAACCAGCTCTATAAAAACATCACATGACCTAACCCTAACTCAGCTGAAAACCGTAAAAAAATACAATAAAAACAGTGCTAAAAAAGCAATTTTTGTCACCTTACATCACAAAAATTGCAACACCAAGCGATTAAAAAAAAGAGTATGCCCCCCAAAATAGTACCAATCTAACCGTCACCGAATCCCACAAAAAATAAAAAAGCTATGGCTCTCAGACTATGGAGACACTAAGGCCTTTTTCACACGAGCGTGTCCGGATTAGGTCCGGATGCGTTGCAGATGCGTTCAGTGAAAACTGTGCGATTTAACAGGCAAAGCCATTCAGTTTTGCCTGCGATTGCGTTCAGTTGTTCAGTTTTTTCTGCGCGGGTGCAATGCGTTTTGATGCGTTTTTCACGCGCGTGATAAAAAACTGACACTCAGTTCACACTTTCGCGTAGAACGCCGCTTTCGAACGCGCAAAAAAACGCACAACAGTACAGGAACCATGCATTCCAATGGAGGTGGTTCACACTTGCGCGTTTTAATGCGCGTTCGTAGGCGCCTATAAACGTCCGACGCATAGGCAAGTATGTTCGCGTTAATTTGGGCGTTTATCCAGCGTTTGGTTCCAATAGACTTCAATGGGAAACGCCATAGGCGTGTTGTTCGGGCGTTTGTGCAGCGTAAAACGCACCTATGGATGCGCGTTTTACAAAGTTTGCAACATGCTGAATCAGCCACCATGGAATGTCACACCTCTAAAGCACTCAGATTGGCCAAACTATATCATTGATCATTGGCCAACTATGCAGTCAATCACATAAACGCGCGTCAAACGCGCCTACACTATTTACCAAAACGCTTGAAAAAACGCGCCTACACGCCAGTCTTGAACGCACCAAAAACGCTAGGCTTCAAAACGCTCAGGTCTGAACCCAGTGTGAAGGTTTACAAACAACATCTCCTAGCAACCATCAGTGAAAAACGCAACGCACCCGCACTTACTTGCGGATGCAATGCGTTTTTCACGCAGCCCCATTCACTTCTATGGGGCCAGGGCAACGTGAAAAACGCAGAATATAGAACATGCTGCGATTTTCACCCAACACAGAAGTGATGCGTGAAAAAAAAGCTCATGTACACGGACCCATTGAAATGAATGGGTCAGGATTCAGTGCGGATGCTATGCGTTCACGTCACGCATTGCACCCACGCGGAAAACTCGCTCATGTGAAAGGGGCCTAAAACATTTTTTTGTTTCAAAAATGCTATTATTGTGTAAAACTTAAATAAATAAGAAAAAGTATATATATATTTGGTATTGCCATGTCCGTAACAATTTGCACTATAAAAATATCACATGACCTAACCCCTCAGGCGAACGCTGTAAAAGTAAATAAATAAAAACTGTTTCAAAACAACAGATTATTTTTGGTCACCTTGCCCTATAAAGTGTAATAATGAATGATCAAAAAATCCTATGTACCCAAAAATGGTACCAATAAAAATTTCAACTCTTTCTGCAAAAAATCAGCTCCTGCACAAGACGATCGGCAGAAAAATAAAAAAAGGTGTTCAGAAAATGGAGACACAAAAACTATTTTTTTTTCAAAAAAATGCTTTATTATGTAAAACTGAAACAAAGAAAGTAGACATAGTTTATATAATTGTGTCCGTAAGAACCTGCTCTATAATAATAGCACATAATCTAACCTGTCAGATAAATCTTGTAAAAAATAAAAACGGTGCCAAAACAGCCATTTTTTGATACCTTGCCTCACAAAAAACGTAATATAGAGCAATTAAAAATCATATATACCCCAAAATAGTACCAATAAAACTGGCACCTTATCCCCTAGTTTCCAAAATAGGGCACTTTTTGGGAGTTTCTACTGTAAGGGTGCATCAGGGGGGCTTCAAATGGGACATGGCATCTAAAAACCAGTCCAGCAAAATCAGCCTTCCAAAAACCATATGGCGCTTCTTTTCTTCTGCGCCCTGCCGTGTGCCCTTACATCCGTTTACGACCACATGTGGGATGTTTCTGTAAACCGCAGAACCAGGGTATTAAATATTGAGTTTTGTATGGCTCTTAATCCTTGAAGTGTTAAAGAAAAAAATGGATTAAAATGGAAAATCTGCCAAAAAAGTGAAATTTAGAAATTTCATGTCCATTTTTATTTAATTCTTGTGGGACACCTAAAGGGTTAACATGGTTTGTAATATCAGTTTTGAATAACTTGAGGGGTGTAGTTTCTGCAATGGGGTCATTTATGTGGGGTTTCTATTATGTAAGCCTTAGGCCCCATGCACACGACCGATTTGAGGAACGGAACGTGGCCCATTGTAGAAATGCCTATTCTTGTCCGCAAAACGGACAAGAATAGGACATGCTCTATTTTTTTTTGCGGGGCCATGGAACGGAGCAACGAATGCGGACAGCACACGGAGTACTGTCCGCATCTTTTGCTGTCCTATTGAAGTGAATGGGTCCGCGCCCGAGCTGCAAAATATGCGGCTCGGACGTGGACCAAAACAACGGTTGTGTGCATGAGGCCTTACAAAGTGACTTCAGAACTGAACTGGTCCTTAAAAAGTAGGTTTTGAAACTTTTCTTAAAAAACGTCCTAAAAAAAATAACATGACATTTACAAAAAGATGCCAACATAAAGTGGACATATGGGGAATGTTAAATAATAAATATTCTTTCTGTTTTAAAAGCAGAGAAATAGAAATTTTGAAAATTGATTTTTTTTCCACATTTTTGGTAAATTTGGTATTTTTACACAAACCAACTGAAGGGTGGCATGAAGCAGGATGTGCTCAACCCAAAAATGCAGTTGTGCATATATATACAGGGGATCAGATCCTGCACTTGTGGCCCGTTGCTAATGGCGATCCCCAGAAAAAATGCATACGGTGGAGGATGCCTGCAGCAGACCACAAGTACCACAATAGACATCCTACACAAAATGGCAATAGTGTGGATAGCATAACAATAATATAACAATATAGCAATAACAAATGACCACGCCAAGGTCTTTCAAGTAGCTCGGGACCTAACACTCACCTACTTGTGCCATATGGGCAATACCAGGGGCCAGTGGGCAAAATTACAGGAATGTATTAGGCTGACTCGCAGCAGACTCCTCAGTTACCTCCAGCATGTAACCATGCCTGCAATGGGAGGGGGGAGAAGGCTGTGAGCCCCACCGAAGACTGGCTGATATGGCCCAGGCCTCACAGGTGCACCTAAATATAGCCTGTGGATGGAAAACAGGCTACATTTACATGGGTATTTACATTGGTATTTTTTCATAAATAAAGGTGAAATTTATTGACTCAAATGTATGGCTATCATGAAGTACAATGTGTCATGAGAAAATAATCTCTAAATGGCTTGGATAAGTAAAAGCGTTCCAAAGTTATTACCACATAAAGTGACACATGTCAGATTTGCAAAATTAGACGAGGACCTGGGGTCATCAATGACCCTTGGTCATAAAATGGTTAAACTGAAGTGGACCAGGAGGATTGCACTCTTTTATGGAACTACTTTAGAATGGACAAGATGTACTTTGTATTTCTTTGTATGATGGAACATTACTTCTTTTATGTGTAAATGAGCACTGTAAATCCTGATCCGAATAAAAGTTTATTTAAAAAAAAGAAAAGGACTTGCCATAGAGCACTACATGCCACTATTGTCCCTCCTTAAACATTTTTTTACGGCTCGGACCTTCATCGGGAGCCAGACCCAGGTATTTGGACCTTTACAAAGGTGTTTGGGCATCCACTTGGTAAATGAGGTTCAATGTGGATAGATGTAAAGTTATACATCTGGGTAGTAATAATTTACATGCACCATATGTCCTAGGGGAAATAACATTGGGAGAGTCACTTGTAGAGAAGGATTTGGGTGTCCTGTAGATCGTAGATTAAATAACAGCATACAATGTCAACAATCAGCTGCTTCTAAGGCTACCAGGATATTGGCATGCATTAAACGAGGCATGGATTTGCGGGGCAGGGATGTAAAATTACCACTTTACAAAGCATTGGTGCAGCGTCATCTAGAATATGCAGTTCAGTTCTTGGCACCAGATCACAGAAAGGATGGCCAGGAGCTAGAAAAAGTACAAAGGAGAACAACTAAACTGATAAAGGGGCATGGAAGGTCATAGTTATAAGAAAATATTAAAATAATTACATTTATTTAGTCTTGAGAAGTGTCTAAGAGAGGACATAACCTACACAAATAAATAAATGGGCCATACAAAAAATATGGCAAGAACTTATTCCATGTAGAATCCCCTCAAAAGACAAGGGGCACTGCCTCCGACTGGAGAAGAAAAAGTCCAGTCTCCAGAAGCGTCAAAGCTTCTTTACTGTAAGAACTATGGAATAGTCTACCTCTGGACATGGTCACAGCAGGCATAGTGGATAGTTTAAAAAAAAAAGGATTGTATAAATTGTTAGAACTGAATAACATTAATGCTTATGCAACTGTGTAGAATTCTGGTTCTCACTCCGCTTTCCAAAAATTCACATCCCCATCCATCCCCATGTACTAACTATTTGCCACTGTTATCATCGGTTGAACTGTTATGTTCTGCATTTTTTCCTAATAGGGAACAAACCGCCTCTTACTCATCATCATGAGATGTGACCACCGGCTGCTGCTGTGCTAATTAAAGCTGTCAGAATCAGGTACTCATGTACCATGTACAGCAGGGGTTGTGTGATGATTTGTAACATGCTTTCAACCATTGCTCCTGAAATTTTACAGCAGCAGGAACTCAGTGACATCCTGAAATTAAGCTATACACTTACAGGCTCCGTCTGTCAGGCAAACTTCCCCCTCAGTTTCACTTTCCTTTTCTACATATCAGGGACGTACACAGATACCATAGGGCCCCATAGCAAAACTTAATATGGGTCCCCCATGCCCCACCAAAGTTTCCCAGTACGCATGCTACAACTCCCAGGCAACTTAAAGTGCAACAGTCCAGATTTCTGATGGATTTACACTCTTTTATTAAAAAAATTGTAATGAAATGTTGCCCTCCACCTCACCCATTTTATCTTACTTCTATGTCGGAAAAGGTAGAATAGGTGCTTCATAAATATGGCGCTCATTCTGACCACCATATTTCTCAATGTCTTTACACCTGACAAATGACAAATAATTGACAAATCCGCTTCCCTTCTATTCAAAAGCTGGCTGCCTGTAGCCATCACGAGAGGGGCTCAGTGCATAGGAATATATTCACTTATGCTTTACTGGTATGGAAGCTAATATGCAAAGTAGAGAGCCATCTCACAAGTGCCATCTATTGGAAGTGACTGCCTATGAGCTAAAGGGGTTCTCCGGGAAGTAAGAAAATACAAATACTTAAATATTACTATATTATAAATATATTCCCAAATGCCTTTTATTAGGTATAATGGCTGGTTTTGTCTGGGGAGAAATAAAATGGCCTCGCCCTATTAACAGACACAAAACCTGTCCTAATCACACAGGAGGACAAGTTACTTCACAACACTGAGCTAAAGAGCTGCCTCATCCTCTCTGCTCTACTTGTCAGAGATTATGATCCTGAATATAGCTGAAAAGATCCACAGCTGAATCTCTGTGGGAATGGAGTTCAAGAGGAGACAAGAGAGGATGGACAGGACAGATTGTGGTACTGGAGACTATAAACAAGTGCTGCCCATTAACCACACCCCACCTTCCTCTCTGTACTTCATGTCTGCTCATGAACTCCATTCCTACAGAGATTCACCTTAACCCTGGGTTCAGACCTGAGTGTTTTTGGAACATTTTACGCGCGTTTTTGTCGCGCGTATTTTAGCGCGTTTTTGCAAATAGGAAACCGCGTAATACGCGCGTTCGTGATTCTGGAGACCAATAGAAAAAGGCATATCTACACTTTAACGCACGTTTACGCGCGTTTTACGCGCGTTCCCATTGAAGTCTATGGGAGGAAAAGCGCGACAAACGCCCCAAAAAAAAGCTCCTGAACGAGCTTATGCGTCGGGCGTTTTACAGCGCGTTTTTACGCGCTGTAAAATGCTCAAGTGTGAACCACTCCCATAGGGATGCATTGGTTTTCATCTGTTGAGCAATTTACAGCGCGTTTGAACGCGCTGTAAAACGCTCAGGTGTGAACCTAGGGTAAGATCTTATCATCTGTATTCAGGATCATATTTAAACAAAAACCATAAAATCCTGCCATTTTCGCACTGGCCACTAAGACTAATAATAGGTGCCACTTCTTGGTCTGTACAGATCACTTTACTGCAGTTCCCTGCTTATCTATACACAAAGTTGATATCATTACAGGCAGAATTTCAGAGCTGATCTATTCTTTCTTTGTACAATGAACCCTGCACAGGGCACAGAGCAGGCCTAGAAAACTCTCCTATAGAAGTCAATAGGGTCCCTCCTGACCCCTGTGTCTATAGCACATGTGGCTGCCATAAAACAATTTTCTTATTGCTTTCTAAATGCTGTTAAGAACAGCTCAGACAAGATGGCCGTCCCAATAGTCATGTTCAATAAATGGAATAAAAAAATCTGCAATCTGAAAATAAAAACAGATTAGAAAAAAGGATATGTGATGCTAACTGGCAGATAAAATTTTTGGTGACACATTTCCTTTAAGGAGATTCAGCACCCTGCCTAACCTATGGAAGCTGAAATAATTTCTTTGCACTGAGCACCCCCTAGTGGCAGCTGCATGAAAATGCAGTGTTTTCTTGCTGAGAGAATAAGTAGTAGTTTTGCACGGCCCCTCCCCTAGCCCCATAGCAGTTACCTGGTCTGCCTCCATTGACGGTATGCTACTGCAGCAGCTTGGATCATATTACCAGGAAGCCTGACATGAAGTACAGCACATAGGAAGCTGGAATATAGTAGTTATATTATCGTACACTGGAATACCTCCCAACTTTACAAAACTGCAAATATGAACGATATGCGTGCCGTGACAATTTTTTCATATTAGGACACGCCTCTAACTCCACCCAAAGCATAGCTATACACACCCAGTCCCCTTAATGCCCCCGCATAGAAATTATTCCCCTTTTGTGCTAGCACATAGTAGTAATGCTCCCAGGGGTGGATTGGCCATAGACCTTGCAGAGAAATTACCCTGATGCCCAGGGGGCCGCCCAAGCCCTCCTTTCTGCTGCTAGCCAGATACAAAATGAGCTCTAAGTGCTAATTAAAGCTGTCAGAATCAGGTACTCATGTACCAGGGCAGCAACCACATGTGCCCTCCTGAATTCAACTGCTGTGGTCCTCATTCCACCTCTTAAGTTCCCTGCTCCATATTTTTATTAGAGACAAATGGAAGAAGAGAACAGAAAATGGCAGCTATTGATGGCCACCACAGAAGGACTGCTTTTGGGGAAATATATGGTGCTGCACTGTGGTATATAGTTCTGATGGGATGTATTTTGCGCTATGGTATTGCTGACCCCACCTACTTTTATTGGGGCCACTTTTAGGTTATTTTTCCAGGGCCACTTTAGGTTCCCAGTCCTCCCCTGTGTGCCCCCATCACAGTAGAATTGCCCACATGTGCCTACTTCAGAGTAGTAATGCCCACATATGCCCCCTTCACAATGGTCATGCCCATATATGCCCCCTTCACAGTAGTTATGCTCATATGTACCCCTTCACAATAGTAATGCCCACATTGTGCCCCTCACAGTAGTTATGCCCATATATCCCCCTTCACAGTAGTAATGCCCACATTGTGCCCCCTTCACAGTAGTTATGCACACATTGTGCCCCCTTCACATTAGTAATGCTAACATGTGCCCCCTTAACAGTAGTAATGCTCACACATGCTCCTTCACATTAGTTATGCTCATATGTACCCCTACACATTGTGCCCCTCACAGTAGTTATGCCCATATATCCCCATTCACAGTAGTAATGCCCACATTGTGTCCCCTTCACAGTAGTTATGCCCACATTGTGCCCCCTTCACAGTAGTAATGCTAACATGTGCCCCATTAACAGTAGTAATGCTCAGACATGCTCCTTCACAGTAGTAATGCTTACATGTGCCCAGTTAACAGTAGTAATGCTCACACATGCTCCTTCACAGTAGTTATGCTCATATGTACTCCTACACATTGGCCAGATATGTGCCCCCTCCACAGTAATTATGCCCAGATATGTGTCTCATTTACAGCTGCTATGCCCAGATATGCCTTCTTACAGCAGTTATGCCCAAATGTGCCCCCTCACAGTAGTTATGACCAGATATGCCCCCTAACAATAGTTATGCCCGGATATGTGTCCCCGCACAGTAGTTATGGAAATATATGTGCTCCCTTCACAGTATCGGTACCTAGGACGGGCTGACTGTAGAAGATTAATGCAGAAGAAACAAAACCTGATGGGAGGCGGGACTTGATATTGGCACACATAGGGGGCACTATGGGAGAGGAGCACTATGGGGGCATCTTGATACTGATATGGCATTATAGGGGGCTGCATGGCGACATGACACTAGGGGGTTATATGGCTGACTACTGCCACATTATAGGGGGTTATATGGCTGACTACTGGCACATTATAGGGGGCTATATGGCTGACTACTGGCACATTATAGGGGGTACGACTTATTTTTCCAGCCTTTTGTTGGAGGCTTGTGTTGATGCCAAGTTATTGTGATTTATTGTTTTTTAAAGAAATGGTAAAATGTCTCACTTTCAACATCTGATATGTGATCTATGTTCTATTGTGACAAAAATATAAAATGAATCTATGAGATTTGCAAATTATTGCATTCTGGTTTTATTTACATTTATTTACACGATGTCCCATCTTTTTTGGAATTGGGGTTGTACAAGAAATGATGCAAAGTGTTCTGTTAAGCTGACCTAAGGTCTGTAAACAACTCTTGGACACCACCTACTGGAAGGTCCTTTTGTATGCAGTGAAAGCACATGTAATAGAGAATATATAGGTGTGCGTTGCATATATCATGATCAATATCAGGCAGGGAGTAAAAGAGTAAGCTGATGGCTGCTGCTGGAGTCAAATCCAGTGTCTATTCCTGTGATAACTAGCAGAGGTGGTTGCTGCTGGAAAGAATGGTACAACATCTCAGGGATCAGCTAGGATTTGGCACTGCAAACGGAATTCCTGCCGGCCCCATTAAGTATAATGGGTTCCGGCGGAGATCCAGCCGCATTCTGACAAAAATGCAGAGAATCGTCTTGACACAAACCGCTGCACACTGTGGTTTGTGTCCGGCCGATTTCTGTCATTTTCTGCTGGATCAGGCAGCCAGATCTCCATGCAGCAGATGTGAAAGTAGCCTAAGCAAACAGTAAAGAAAATAAAAGGGACAAATAATAAATCTTGTACCCATTAGATCGGTTAAAGATTCACACTGGGAGCACAGCTGGAAATCTGATCAGGCCTACAGTACATTAGTTGGGTGTATCTCCAAGATCTAACCATATGTGGTTTCTTGTATGCCATTTTTAAGGGGTCTTGCTAGCCCTCCTCTGACCCTCCTTCTACTCATGTGACAGAAGGCTGGCTAATGCAACAAGTGGAAAGTTTTATTCTAGTTTGAGGTAGCTCTGAGATGGATAATATGACTGGCAAATTATACGGGATATTTTTACCAACCCAGGTATATCAAACATGAATATGAAATATCAATCCTTTCGACCAATATATCATTTTCTAGGTTTGCTTCATCTGAATATCCTGGGGTGTTTGAGACTCAAGCAGCTCCCAGGTTCCCTGATCTTAAGACCATAAGTTTGGTGGGTGTAGGATATATACAGTTGTATTCACTGCATTGCCCCTTCTGCTGACATGACGTCCTGTGACAGACAAATGTTTATCCGTCCAGGAAACCAGTTGTCTACTGAATCCACATCCATATAGGAAGTAGCATCATGACTCATTAACTCCTGATACCGTGAATTCTCATCTCTCAAGGAAGTGCCATTATAGCTCATAACTCACAACAGCCTGTAAAAGAGACAGGCCCGTAACAGAAACCAGCCAGACTGTCCAATGCCACTTAAAGAGAGAGTGCACCTAATGCTTGTGTAACTAACTAAGCCTGTCCTTCCGCCATCCTATAGTGGGCAGCCACGCATACCACTCAGGACCAAAAGATCCCTTTTCTGTCAGGGTGACGGACTAACTACCCCTTACACATAACACTGGATGCAGAACATGTGAATATTCCATATCTTATAGTCCTGCTTTGTGTTGGAGATTTGTATCCTGTCGGGGTTCAGACATAAGAACAGGTTTTTACATGAGAACATTGCAGGAATAAGTTCATTTTTGTGTTTCAGAGTTCATAAACTTCTCATGGACATTTCTCAGATTTGGATGTTGTTGGTAGCCCAACCTAGCACAGAGGGTCTGGAAATATTGTTTTTAGATGGTCAACTTTGTTTTCTTCTTTTTCCCTGTATTGGAGAGGTTGACTTCTGAGTATCCTGGTGGATTTGGTGATTTGATCATCAATTGAAGCAAGATGGTAGCCCTCATGTAAAAATGTCCTTTGGGGATGGTTTTTGTAAATTTTGGCCTGTGTTCAGAATGGAAGCTGTCTCATTTGAGATAGGCAGGCTGATCTATAGGTTTTTGTTATGGATGTCTGTATTGAACTGCTTTGAAATTTTATTATGGTGCATTTGAATAGTTTAGTGTCAGGGTTATGGTGAAGTGAATTTCAAAAAATCTTTAATTGAGATTTATTAGTTCATACTGTCCAGATGAATACTGTAGAATAGCATCAATTAATCAAAAGTAGGCCAAGGTTTTGATGGCGCAGGATACCAATAAGTCATTTTCTAGTTTTCTCTGAAAATGTTGGCATATTCTGGTGTAATTTTGCTGTCCATGGCAGGGGATCCTTGACCAAACGCATTTTAGAAGGGGTGATTTAAAACCCCAAAACGCGTTTGGTCAAGGATCCCCTAGTTATGAACTTTATCTGATAAGAATAATATGTGCCAAACAAACCCACAAGAATAAGTCCAGAGCGCGATGAGTAGAAATCGACTATGATAGACAGGACTGATAGATACCTGTACTATGGATTACCTCAGCTCAGACAACATAATTCAAGGGTAACCCTAAAACTTAACATTTAATGGTACGTTAAAAATGGATAGTGTCCAAACATAATGTGCAAATGTGAACAAACCAATCTGATGTGGGGGGAAAAAAGGGTGGAACCCCCACAACAAAGTGGTAGACAAATAAATAGAACAAAAAGTGAGTGCACGGCGGCACCTAAAACCAGTACGTCCTACTAGTACAGAGGGACAGAGAGCAGGTCCAGGTCTGGTCACATGTGCGATGTCCAGCCGTAGCCGCGATGCTGTGAAATAGGGTAAACGCAATGGCATTAACAGCACACACTGTAGGGTCCCTGTTAATACCCTGTGGCTAGCTGAACGCTGTACCCTGATACTAGTAGATAGTAGCAGTCTCACCACAGGGCACTCGTCCTGAAAAAGAGCGCCAGGAACAAATAGCTAAATGTAAGCCAAAAGTCCTAGATTGTAAATAGGAAATAAACTGCCAGATGAATAAGGTAGCAGTCTACTGGTATATTGGGGTACCAAGATGGTGGGACCCCATGGGCAAAACCACGCCGATATGAGGTAGAGGATAGTGCAGAGCAAAGATGAGTCTCTGCACATGGGACAAGTCTCTTTTTCTCCCCTGATGAGCTGCTTCTTTGTTTTGGCAGTGAAACATGCGTGTAGGGAGCTATAGTTTATAGGGACATTTAGCATCTATTTTGAGGGGCAGGTTCCGGACGGGGTCGCCCTTATCAGGAACGAGTGCCCTGTGGTGAGGCTGCTACTATCTACTAGTATCAGGGTAGAGCGTCCACAGGGTATTAACAGGGACCCTACAGTGTGTGCTTTTACTGCCATCGCGGCTATGGCTGGACATCGCACATGTGACCGGACCTGGACCTGCTCTCTGTCCCTCTGTACTGGTAGGACGTACTGGTTTTAGGTGCCTCTGTGCACCCACTTTTTGTTCTATTTATTTGTCTACCACTTTGTTGTGGGGGTTCCACCCTTTTTATTTTCCCCACATCAGATTGGTTTGTTCACATTTGCACGTTATGTTTGGACACTATCCATTTTTAACGTACCAGAGCGCGATGAGTGAAAATTTACTGCACTGACTACAAGCCATACCAATCGGCAGACACGTGCAAACAACCACCAACACGGGAATCGGACGGACTGAGCTCTCAAGACACCGGTCCCCTGTTTCACAAGAACGGTGTCCAGAGCGACAGAGGGGTACTTTGAAGGCAGGGTAAGAACTTTGCAAACATCACGCCGGCAAGTGTGCGCATTGTTGAAAGCACAGTAACCAGAACAGTTCAGCGGGACGCCGCTGACTTGTAAGTATAGCGGGACGCCGCTTAACTTCTACAAACCAAAGAAAGGTATTGATACTATCTTGCCAGAATAACAAAGTACAAGTTTGGAATATTAAGTCATAGAGACTGAACTAAGAACCTGCGTAAAGATAGGAACACAAACTCGATGTTGTTCCATAATATTGGAGGCGAAGTTTGTTATAAATAACCACCACTATATGACTGCGCAGGTACCACTAATAGCGCAGCTTTTCTATTGCATACACACAAAGCAATAGGACTACGGTATCATCCCATTCCTATCAATATTTATTCTATTTGTTTTACTCACACTGCATTTCTATTTTTAGGTCGACTATACCTGGTATTTTTGCCCATTGTTGCTTATTATTGTATTTATTCACATAGTATTTCCATTTTTTAGGCCGATTTTACCTGGTATTTTAGGATAGTTTGTCAATTGTTATATATCACCGTATATGTTAGAGGTATATTTTATCTATAATTTTTAAATAAATTCTACATGGTCCTAATATTTTGAGCGTGCCCGGTTACATAATTTTTATTCAAATAGTTATATGTACTCCAAATGGTGGCACTTTAGGGACATGCAGGAATACTTTAGGAGATTGGCTGAAAGTTTCTTTCATGACAAAGAGGAAAGAGACATTATTCTTTAATATCCATTGAAGAGGAAGGGAGATTCCTCTTAACTGTGAGCACCTCTATTGTGGTTCTTGTGTCAATCCTGTGCGCCACATTTTTATACATCCATATCCATACATATTTTTATATATATATATCCATACATATAACTATTTGTTTACATTTTATTAAATTTTTCTGCAGGTAATGGGAAAAAAGCACTTCCTTCCTTTCTTGGTAACATTTTAAACTTTGCGCCTCTCCCCATGCCTCAAAGATAAAACATTAACTTTAGGCTAAATGCACACGACAGTTGTTTTTCTCGGCTTCCGTTTCAGTTTTTTTTGCGGATAGGACAGGAACCCATTCATTTCAATGGGTCAGCAAAAAAATGCTGACCGTTCATCCGTGTGTGTTCCGCGTCCGTTGTCCGTGTTTCCCTTCAGCAAAAAAAGTAGTGCATGTCCTACTTTTTTCTCATTTGCGGACAAGGATAGGCATTTATTACAGGGGATCTGTGAAAACAAAGGAATCCTCCAAAAAAAACTGATGGACCATCAGTTTTTTTTGCTGATCCCGATTTGCGGACAGCAAAAAACAACTGTCGTGTACATATAGCCTTATTCTAAGGGTCAGCATGATTATTGCAATACCGAATTTATATACCTTTTTATGTTTTACTATGCATGCATGATAAAAACACTTTCATTTTGCTTTTTGTAGTGTCATAGTCTGAGAGAACCATAACGTTATTTTTCCATCGACAGAGCTGTGAGGACTTGTTCTTTTGTGGCGTGAGCTGTTATTTTTATTGGTTACCGTTTTGAAATACATATGACTTTTTCATCACTTTTCTTTTTGATACAAGATGCCAAAAAACTGCAATTCTGAATCAGACTCCAGAATGAGAAACCACATTCCTGAGATGGAGATACAATTTAAAGGGAGTGTGTCACCAGAAAATGACCTATTTTTGAAATCACATTTTTATAACACATTTTTAAAGACTTTTTGGCAGCTCTCTAAAATTTCACTAACTACATTAATTTTTTTTTAAAAAGCTAAAATTCACACTGTTTTCAAAAGTTTTCACACTGGCTCCCAGGCCTAAAATATGTTAAGCATTTTGGAAGGGTTTTCTAGGCATGCTTTGTGACCTGTGCAGAGCTCAAAAGGGTGCAGATAAGCCTTGACAATCACCTATTATGTTATCTATACAGAGGTCATTATAATCCTTCCTGTAGTAATAATGATAATACAGTAGCTACTGAAAATATAGGCTAGTTTCACACTAGCGCTATACATCCAGCACACTGTGGAACAATCTGCCAGATCACTTTGCATTCTGGCATTGTCAGAAGTTTGTTAATCTTTGTCCGGCCCCATTAATTATAAATCGGGATCGGCAGAGATTTGGCCTCATGCTGGCAAATATGCCGAGAATCGTCCGGAAGAAAAAAGCTGCACGGAGGAAAACTGCAGCGGTCTTCTTCTGGCCAACTCTGGCTCAGCTATTTCCGTCTGCCCCATAGAAATGAACGGGAGCATGGGCCGCGCATGCGCGGTGCACTCCCATTTACTTGTATAAGAGCAGCGCTTGGTGGTGGGGTCCTCCAGCCACAGCTCTTCCCACTCTGTTCTCCTTGTAGGTGCGGGTCCCAGAGGTGGGACCAGCACCTATTAGACAATGGGGGCATATCTTAGCGATGTGAGAATACCAATTATGCATACTTTTTATTGTTTTTTCACTTAAAGAGGACCTTTCACCTGAACATGCATGTGAAAATAAAGATATACCCTTACTTGCCTGCCCCCCGTGGTGCTCATTCAGCTCTTCTTTTTTCAATATGTGCCCCCGTTTGTCCGCGGTGCCCCCCGCAATATTTCCCGCCGTGTATGCTAATGAGCCATTCGGCTCAACTGGGCAGGCCTGCAAAAGTTCTCCTGGGCGTGTCTGTCTTCTCCCTGGATCGGAACGCATCCAATCAGCGCGCTCCGCTCTTAGCCAGGGAGAAGAAGCTCCAGTTCTCACGAGAACTGGAGCAATTTCATTCATCCTGCTGCCAGTGCCATCTTGGATTCCCGCGGCGAGCAACGTTGGAGGCGGAAGCAGGTTGGATAAAATTGCTACAGGTCTTGCGAGAACTGGAGCTTCTTCTCCCTGGATAAAAGTGGAGCGCGCTGATTGGATGCGCTCCGTGCCAGGGAGAAGACAGACACGCCCAGGAGAACTTTTGCAGGCCCGCCCAGTTGAGCCGAATGGCTCATTAGCATACACGGCGGGAAATATTGCGGGGGGCACTGTGGACAAACGGGGGCACATATTAAAAAAAGAAGAGCTGAATAAGCACCACGGGGGACAGGCAAGTAAGGATATATCTTTATTTTCACATGCATTTTCAGGTGAAAGGTCCTCTTTAAAGCATTTTTAATGGGAAATTTTTTTTTCATACTTTTTAATAATTTATTTAAAGGGGTTATCCAATATCTTTAACTCCCCCCCCCCCCCCACGTCACCCGCGATGCTAGAGAGACTCGTCCCCGTCTGTCATTGGCTGAACCTCTCTCCCCCACCCCCGACACTGGATATTTTCACCCGCGCAAGGGGAGAAGCAGCAGCGGCGGTGCAGGGACCAGGAACGGCGGTGCAGGGACCAGGAGCGGCGTGGGGAGTGGGTATCCAGGTAAGTATATTCCCTGTGAGGGGCCCAGCACATGGAGGGTAAGTTTATGATATTGGATAACCCTTTTAAGTTGCTAATGTTATACACCGCAGTATGCCTGTCGTCATAACTCGGACAAGCACCTTATTAGCCTCTGCCATGATAGGTATACAAAGATCACAGACCTTGGGGGCAGGGGCTTAGAAAGGGTATTAATGAGGGTGAAAGTCACTTTGTCAAACCTCTGAAAACCTTTATACTGTATACCCATTTTTAGTTTTTTTTTGGGCTATGCACTATAACCAGAGGGGCACAGAACACACATCTTCTTGTGAGTTAGGCTGAGTTCACACTTCAGTTATTTGGTCAGTTATTTCTATCAGTTATTATGAGCCAAAACCAGGGGCGGGTCAAAAACACAGAACAGGTGCAGATCTTTCCATCATACCTTATCTCTGTGTAGGCTTCACTATGAGTTTTGGCTCACACGACCACAAACGGCGGGTCCATAATATGTAGGCACCGTGCACACTCCATACTGCGGATGCGGACCCATTGACTTGAAAGTGTCCGCAATCTGCAAGATACTGCCATAGGAGACGTCCTATCTTTTGTGGAGTGGAGGCACAGATTGGAAGCCCACGGAAACACTACGAAGCACTTCAGTTTGTTTCAAGTCCTTCGGAAGTGCTTCGGAACCTACAAAAGATGGGGCATGTCCTATCTTTTGTTGTGTTTCGCAGATCGCTGACCCATTCAAGTTAATGGGTCAGCACGGCAATATGGGACTCACATGGCTGGTGCCCGTGCATTGCAGACTGCTATTTGGGGTCTGCAACATGGCAACCGAGCCCTTAGTGTGTGTGTGCTCTTATTTTCAGGAATTCCTTTGTCTTGGGACATCTTGCACAGCTGGTTCGAAGAAGTTAGAACTATTGCTCACCAATACTTTCAAATATTTCACATAACACAGATTTCAAATGTACCTCTAGTTACTTTTTACCCTCCTGTTAGCAGGATCAACCCTGGTACGAATGGCCTACAGCCTGGTAGGGTTGATCATACTGATTACAATGATACCAGTTTTGTGTCCTGGGGTTCCTGAGAAAAAAAGAAGACTTTTACACTTTATGCAAGGGGAGTGGCCAGCACTTGAAATTTGCACAAGACAGACTTTAATCAGCAGGATCAAACCTACCAGGTACCATGCCTGGTTTAATAGTCATCCTGATTAGCAGTTTGCTTGAACCAGTTATACTGGGTGAGGGAGCAGAGAAAAAAAAAAAAAAAACAGACCCTTTGCTACACTGTCAACAAAAGTCCTCATGCAAGGTTGGGATTAAAAATTCCTAATCCATACCAGCCCCTTCCTCAATTAAAAACACAATTTCATATGTATAATAACCAGGGATGGACATTGACAATGAAAAGCCTATAAGGGGTTGTCAGACCCTTACAGAAAAGGATCTTTTTCGTGCTGAGAGGTATGTGTGGCACCCCATTTTAGAATGGCAGAAGCAGGGGCGGGCTGGCCATAGACCCTACAGAGAAATTTCCCAGTGGGCCAATGCCCAGGCGGCGCCTGAGCCCTCCAAACAGCAGCTGGCTAGGTACATAATGATCTGATGCTCTCAGCATTAATTAATGCTAGGAGCATCAGGTACTTACGCCCCTAGCCAGCATCCCCAAGTGCCCTTCTGAATTCAACTGTATCTCCATCCTCAGGAAGGTAATACAACTAAATACTGTGACACGGGTAACAGTATTTTGTGTTGCACTGTGGCATTTGGTTCTTTTTGGGCGGTATTCTGAGCTGCACTAAGGTACTGCTAGATCACCCCTACTTCTGTTGTCCTTGCATACTTGTGTTCTTCCGCCTTCTGTCAATCTGAATTAGCCTATGACATGGGGGCCACTTTTAGGTTTTTTCTAGGGCCACCTTAAGTTCCCAATCAGCCCTGGGCAGAACGAATCAGACAACACGGTGTTAACTTTAACAAGGTGACTTTCACTTGACTCACATGAAAAGCTTATGGTCACCACAGTCTATGACAAATAACAGGCTAAGGCTACTTTCACACTAGTGTTTCTATTTTCCGGTATTGAGTTCTGTCATAGGATCTCAATACCGGAAAAAAACGCTTCCATTTTGTCCCCATTCATTGTCAATGGGCACAAAACGGAACTGAGCAGAACGGAGTGCTCCAAAATGCATTCTGTTCCGTTTGGTTGCACTCTCATACTGGAGAGCAAACCGCAACATGCTACGGTTTTCTTTCCATCATGGGATGCGGAGCAAGACAGATCCGTCATGATCCACAATGCAAGTCAGTGGGGACAGATCCGTTTTCTCTGGCGCTATCTGACACAATAGAAAATAGATCCGTCCCCCACTGACTTTCAGTAGTGTTCATGATGGATTTGTCTTGACTATGTTAAAGAAAATACAACCAGATCCGTTCATAACCAATGCAGATGGTTGTATTATCAGAACGGAAGCGTTTTTGCTGAACTCTGCCGGATCCAGCAAAAAGGCTGGCGTTAAAGTAGCCTAAGTGGTTACAATCTTTCAATGAGGGAACAGGCTTAGGGTTCATTCACACAACCGTATGGCCATGGTGCCCATATTGCGGACTGCAATACACAGGCACCGGCTGTGTGAACTACGTGCTGCGGACCCATTGACTTGAATGGGTCCGGAATCCACAAAATACAGCAAAAGACAGGACATGTCCTATCTTTTTCGGAGAGAAGGCATGGATCAGAAGCCCTTAGAAGTGCTTCCTTGGGCTTTCAAGTCTGTGTTTCCACACTGGAAAAGATAGGACATGTCCTGTCTTTTGCCGTATTTTGGGGATTGCGGACCCATTCAAGTCAAGGGTTCCGCACCACAATACGGGATTCGTACGGCCGATGCCCATGCATTGCGGACCGCTATTTGCTGTCCACAGCCAGTGGCAGATCCAGAACCTGGTCACGGGAGGGGCACTTCCAGATAATTTTCTGTTTGCCACCACAAAACAATGTGGTGCTTATGGAACAGACTATCCAACACGGCTGTCGCGTGACCAGTGTCACCGTGTAGCCCTTGCCTTAGGGCTCATGCACATGAAAGTGTGCCGGCCCCATGCCGTGGACCGCATTGCACAGGCACTGACCGTGTAGCTACCGTCTGCAGAGGCAGACCCATTCACAGTGTGCACAGCAAAAAAGTAGTGCATGCACGCACTACTTTTTCGCGGCGCTGGGACACAGACAGAACCCACGGAAGTACTCAGTAGCGCAGCCAGTGGCGTAGGGATCGCCATAGCAATGGCTATGGGGCCCTACGCCACTGAGTTTTTTTTCTTTTTAAATTCATGTGGCAGCAGAAATGGAGATGACCGCTTCCATTGTGGAAGCGCTCATCTCTGTATTCATCTGTATGGCCGTCCTCAGGACAGCGATACAGATGACTGGAGCAGGGGAGAGGCGTCTCCCTTGCCCGTTCCTCTGATAGGCTACAGGCCTAGTGCCTGTAGCCTATCAGAGGCCGGTGCAGGCGGCGCGATGACGTCATCACGCCGCCTGAGCCGTACAGCCGTACATTATAAAGAGAATTATTACTATCGGGGCATTATGGTGGGCTTTATTACAACTAAGGGACTATGGGAGCATTATTACTTGTGGGACACAATTACTGTTGGGGGCACTGTAGGAGCACTATTACTACTAAATGCACTCTGGCAAATAAATAATTTCTATTGTTGGGACTTTGGGAGCACCATTACTGTGGGGGCACCCTGGCACAGCATCAGCTTAGCACAGTTCTTTTTGCAGTATAGTTTTGGGGAGCACAGCTTCTCAATATTGGGGGTGCATAATGGGATGTTAATTGGAGGATGATGGAAAAGTAGGAAACTAAGATTTCTGTCAAACTCTGCAGAGACGTGAGATGGCTGAAAAAATTATCACGGTGGTCTGGTCTGAGTAGAGAACATGAAGAAAGAGAACATCTACTGTACATCAAAGGAGACGTCACTGGATATAAGAGGTATGTGGCGCTGTATGAAGCTACTTTCACATCTGCGTTAGTGATCCTGGCAGGCTGTTCCAGCAGAGAATTCACTGGATCCGGCACTGCTGGATGCAGACAGAATGTCCGCCAGCCCCATTAACTATAATGGGGTACTGCAGAGATCCGGCCACAATCTGGCAAAAATGCAGAGAATCAGTGGGACATAAACCGCTGTATGCTGTGGTTTGTGTCCAGTCGATTCCTTGCATTTTCTGCCGGATTAGGTGGCCGGATCGTATTGCCACAGGTGTGAAAATAGCCTTACCCTGTATGTTTTGTATTGCTGTATGTAATGTAAGAATAGAATAGGTTAGGTTGAGAATTTGGCATGGGGGTGGGGACCCAGGCACATTTTTTGACAATATACAGAATAATCCATACACCAAGCCATACAATATACAGTATAATCCACACACCATGCCGTACAATATACATTATAATCCATATACCATGCCGTACAATATACAGGATAACACCTACACTGTGGGGTTATTGTGTATATTGTACGGCATGGTGTATGGATTTTATAATGCATTCTTTACTGCATGGTGTAGGGGTAAGGGTCCATTCACATGTCCGCAATTCTGTTCCGCATTTTGCAGAACGGAATTGTGGACCCATTCATTTCTATGGGGACACACTATGTCCTGCCCGCATCCGCAATTGCATTCCCGAAAAAATAGAACATGTCCTATTCTTGTCCGCAGTTGTGGACAAGAAAAGGCATTTTCTATATAGTGTCGGCGATGTGCGGTCCGCAAAATGCGGATCCGCAAAGCACACATGGGAGATCCGGGAGGGGGGGGGCATAAATTTTTTTTGCTATGGGGCCCAGTCATTTCTAGCTATGCCTCTGAGTGCAGCATATCATTGGGATTGCGGACCCATTCAAGTGAATGGGTCTGCATCCATTATACAGTGGGCACACGTCCGGTGCCCGTATATTGCGAACCCGCTGTTTTTGTGGGCCACAATACAGACATGGCCATGTGCATGAGCCCTTATACATGGTAAGCTTAGATATGTGGTTCAGCAGGCAGTATTACACATGATAAGCTTAGATACAGTAGCTCAGCAGGCAGTATTACACATGATAAGCTCAGATACAGTGGTTCAGCCAGCAGTATCATACACAGCCTTTGGCTGCTATCAGTAATATTTTCCTTTCAATCTACCACTGCATTTACAGTAACAGTCATCCCGGCACACGATGACATCGCACAGATATGCTATTTTGACCTTCTTATCATGGCCGATCTTTGCAGACAGGTTTAGCTTGGCAGGAAGTAGCCGCTAAGCCTGTAACGTTACATTTAGAACATGACATCACTTTCTACTGCTGCTGTTGATATGCCAGTCACGGCATCCGTGGGCGGGGAGTAGTGGAATGGAGTGGAAGTTGTAGTGTAGGGTGTCCTGTCTAGGACATTTCGTTTCGCTAGTGTACACGCACGTCACAACCCGATCTGCTCTCCGCCCTGGACCGGAGTGAGGAGAGCGGGGACAGCGGAGAGAGACTCTCACTATATTCTCGGGGGGGGGGGGGGGGCAATTAACCTGTTGCCCCCCCCCCGATCTGTGAGGGGCCACAGCAAGGGCACGTCGTGTGAATGAGCCCTTAGTTAGAGGCAACAGGATAATTAGGTGCATTGCCTATTTAGGTGGCAAGGAGAAAACTGTCGCTTTAATGTCTCTTGTAACCAACAACCTGGGCGATGACACTCTGATCTCTTTAAAGTGGCAGCCATGTAGATTATCACTGTGGCAGCCAAGTGGCAGCCATGTATTTATCACTGCACAGTCTCTAGCAGGCTCTCCCAGGTTGTGGTATCTGACTGCACAGACACTGCACACACTCTTATCAGTCACGGTACGCCTTCCACGTGAGACACTTGAATTGCATACAGACTATCACCCAGTATTTACTCACAGGCTGGATAGTATTAGTACATGCCTATCTCTTTTACAGGCATTGGCTACTTCCAGGATGCATGGACTATGTGGCTGCTTTCTGGTTTTGGCCTCAACTCCCCTCTGGCATTCGTCTTCAGTTGCATTTGCAAATCCCTGAGGAATAAATGCTGGACCTGACTCAAGCAGAACCAGTTCAATTCTCTGTCTGCTACTGACCTATGCTCTCTCTATCTGAGCTTTCACTATGTACAGAAGGACCTTCAAGTCATGTCCTCAAAGGTTTTTGACTACCCCGAAATTATCCAACTGTGATAATAACATTGGTCCGAAGATGTCAGTATGACTTCAGTTTTGTTCCCCCCGTGCTCACATATACATTATATCAGTGCAGTATATATACACTATATGGAAAAATGTACCAGGACAGACATCTTAATCATTGAATTCAGGTCCCATTGCCTCAGGTATATGAAATTAATATAATATTAAAGAATGGGTCATTCTAAAGAGCTCACTGAATTAGGCCTCTTTCACACGGGCGTTTCGGATTTGCTCCGGATGCGTACCGGGTGCATTGTGGGAAACCCGCGCGAGTGCGCACGCAATTTCAGTCAGTTTTGACTGCGATTGCGTTGCATTGTTCAGTTCTTTCCATGCAAGTGCAAGGCATTTTGCACGCGCATGATAAAAAACTGAATGTGGTACCCAGACTCGAACTTCTTCAATGAAGTTCGGGTTTGGGTTCGGTGTTGTGTAGATTTTATTATTTTCCCTTATAACATGGTTATAAAGGAAAATAATAGCATTCTTAATACAGAATGCTTACTTAAATGTGCATTGAGGGGTTAAAAAAAAATAATTAACTCACCTCATCCAATTAATCCCGCAGTCGGTCATCGTCTTCTTTCTTCTTCTTTGAGGACCTGTAAAAGGACCTTTGATGACGTAATCGCGCGGTGATTTCAGCGCAGGTCCTGCTGAATGAAGATAGAAGGAGTCTTCATTCAGCAGGATCTGCGCTGACATCACCGGCCTCACCACATACATAGATGCACTCATATACAGACTTACCACATACATGGACGCACTCTCCACATACATGGGCGCATTCATACACACACTCTCCGCATACATGGATGCATTCATACACACAGTCACCACATACATGGACGCACACATATACAATACACATATATAGACACCCAGCTTTCCTGCTGTGCCTTTCCCCCATACTCTAATGCCTCTGCACTTGTGCCATGCAAGATAGCAGAGAAGCAGGATGGCATTTCATGATACAATTCACCCAGCTTTCCTACTGTACTGCAGGTTACATGTGCACAGTCTGGGAAAGCTGAATATAACCGCAGTTCCCCTGCCAGTCACATCACTGATGCAGTTGTGGCGATCCGACTGATGTTCAGCATGCTGGGCAGGGAAGGTTCAAGCTGCCGGAATCGCGGGTAGGAAAGGGGGCGTGGATATGCTAGCTCTGCCCGCATTGGACCGTCCTGATGCTGCTCACTGTCCATCATCAGAACTGAGGAGGGGGAGAGGCGGAGCAATGTCACTGATGTCAGGTCAGTGGCAGGGGTGCAGGTGCAGGACCTGGACCCATGCAGGAGAAGCCAGCTGCTCTGACAGGGGCCCAGGGTGAGGAAGTACAGTGACTGCTCCTGGGCCCCTACTGAGCTCGGGCCCCGAAGCAGCTGCTTCCCCTGCTTCCCTGATAGCTACGCCACTTGTTGCAGTGCAGTGGAGCCTTCCATGACATTTTGAACAATTGTATGCTTCCAACTTTGTGGGAACACTTTGAGCAAGGTCCTTTTTAGTACCTGTATAATTGTGCACAAAGCATGACTGTACACAAAGCAAGGTCCATAAAGGCTTGGTCGGGTATGGCTACTTTCACATCTACGTTTTTGCTGGATCCGTCATGGATCAGCAAAAATGCTTCCATTAGGACAATACAACCGGTTGCATCCGTTATGAATAGATCCAGTTGTATTATCGCTAAAATTGCCATGACGGATCCAACACTAAAGCCATTGTAAGTCAGTGGGTGCCGGATCCATTTTTTTTTTGTTTCGAGAAAATGGATTCGGCAAGATTGATTTACCATACGGGGGGAAAAGGTCAATGCGTCCTGTAAAGCAAATGTGCTAAAATCATGGTAGCCGGCGCATTGCAGAAGATGTGTGGGTCGAGCAGCAGCGGCAAGCTATAGTGAGGGCGGCCACAGCAAAGAGGTATGCTGTAGTACGGGCTGCAGGGGCAGTGAGGCATGCTGTAGTGCAGGGCGGGCGACAGAAAGGCATGCTGTAGTGCGGGGCGGGCGGCAGTGAGGCATGCTGTAGTGCGGGGCGGGTGGCAGTGAAGCATGCTGTAGTGCGGGGCAAGGCGGGTGGTGGCAGTGAGGCATGCTGTAGTGCAGTCAGTGAATCTGAATGCAGCCAGCCAGCACGTCATTAACTAGACGCAGCTGGGGTCCATTCCAGAAGAGGAGAGCTATTCTCCTTCTCCTCTACACTGCCGACTGGTGGTGATCGCTGGAGGGAACTGCTGCTCCGCCACATCCACCAATCAGCTTACTCCTGCCAGGCTTCACTCGCCACTGCTCTTAGGAACGAACAAGGGAGGGAGTGTTACTGGCTTCTGTGCTATCCCCTGGACCTTCTCCACCTCTAGTTCCTGGGTAAGTGACAGCCCGTATATGAAAGGGCGCTCAGGGGCAGATATGGACATTATATATGTATTAAATATAACTATAACCCCACTCATCCATAGGAATGCACCCATGTACCGCAGTACATGGATGTATTCTTAAGCATAAAGGGGGGTTATGGTCATATTTAATACAAACACTGTTGAGGGACTGAACCATAACTGGTGTTTATTGGTAGGTGTTTATATTAAATTTGACATAATAATTTCCCTCATCCTTCAGAATGTAACCATGTACTGCAGGACCAGGATGCATTCTTAAGGATGAGGGTAGGTAGAGTCACATAACATAACAGTGCGTGATCCACAGCATAACAGTGCATCATCTACAGATCCCCCCATAACAGTGCGTCGTCCATGTTGGAGAATCAGGATTAGATCTGATGGTCCACCATGTTGTCTTGGTCAGACATCTTATAATTCTATCTTAAAGCTTAGCTAAAAAGTCACCTTGAATACTGATGTACTGTTGCTAAGAATAAAGAGGTCCTTTGGTGATCAATTAAGATTACTTTCACACTAGTGTTTTTCCTGGGTTCAGCAAAAACACTTCCGCTACTGATAATACAATCATCTGCTTCCTTTGTATTATCTTTAACATACTCGAGACGGATCCGTCATGAACTCCATTGAAAGTCAATGGGGGATGGATCCGTTTTCTATTGTGGAGCATTCCTTTCTGTTCAGTTACGTTTTGTCCCCATTGACAATGAATGGGGGCGGAGCTTGCTCCCTCCTATTTAAGGAAGCATTGTGCACCAGATCTTCCTCTGGCTGCATATGCTTCTCAAGCTAGCTCCCAGAGCCCTATATTTAGTATTGCGGTTTTTCCTCCAAAGAACCCTTTTTTGTCTTCAGCCTCCTTGGTGTTCTTCTAACCCTCGTACTATTTGTATTTATGTTTTATTATACAAATATATTTTTCTTCTGCCCGCAGTAATGGCTTCTCCACAAGATCAGTAAACCAGGAAGTCAGTTTCCAAGAGGAAGCATCTATCCTGCTACGATTGTAGCGCACTCCTGGACGACTACCCTTAGTCCTGATGCGACGGCTGCCGTCCAAGGGTCCTGTTGAAAGACCTGTGGCAATTTCCCCAGTCTCTTCTTTCTCTGACGAGGAGGAGCTTACTTCATGTTTTTTCCCCCAGAAAACACAGAAGCTTCTTAAGTCCATCAGGTCGGGGGACCATGATGTTGACTGAGAAGCCTTCCAATCCCGGTAATCGGGCACCTTGTGTCTTCAAAGCAGATAAGACCCTACTCTCTGTCATGCGGATGGAGTGGAAGAAACCTGAGAAAGGTCCGGTCTTAACCAAAAAGTTTAAGACCATGTTCCCGATGGCTAAGTCCTTGGTGGACTCGTGGGGTTCCATTCCCAAGGTGGACATGGCTATTGCCAAATTGTCCATACGCACTCTGGTCCCTGCAGACGATGCGTCTAGTCTGCAGGACCCCCTTGATAGGACAGCATCCTGAGGAGAGGCTACTTGGCGGCCACTGCTTCCGCCTCTACTGTTATTGCGGCTACAGAAGTCTCTACCTTTCTCCGGTCTCGTCTGAACCAAATTCAGACCGATGTGGACCAGAAAGTGTCTCGTGACGACATTCTAGCCGCTTTTAAGACCATCTATCTGGCGACAGACTTTCTGTGTAATACCGCGCAGTTGCAATTAAAGTTGGCGGCCAAGTCGATGGCCCTGGTGTCAGCAGCCCGTAGGCATTTGTGGCTTAAGCCTTGGGTTGCTGACAACCCTTCTAAGTATAATCTCTGTAGCCTTCCCTTTGAGCCCAACCGTTTGTTCGGGTCGGAGCTGGATAAGATCATGGAGGGCCTTTCTGACAAGAAGGGGAAGAGTCTTCCCCAGCAGCCCTTTCGAGGGCGGGGCAGACAAGACTGCAGAGGGAGGTCAGGCCAGCAGTCAAGATCTCGTAAGGACTGGGGAGCGCAACAAAGGAATTAGAGGCGCTCTCGTAGAGGAGCCAAGGATGCAAAATCCACCTCCTGACTACGGGCCTCCTCGACGCTCTTGGTTGACTCCCGTTACTCCTGCCATTCTACTAGAAGATTTTCCCATTCCTCTGCCCCGGTTCTTCCGGGGTCGTCTGGCCCACTTCAAGGAGCATTTAATCCACAAGGTTTCGGATCCTTGGGTCCTAAGGATTATATCCGAGGGTTACTTAATCAATCCCATCTCTCCCCCCCCCAGACAGGTTCATCAAGAACAAGCTCCTTTAACCCGCCAAGCTGTTGGTTCTAGAGACTTACATTCAGGACTACATCCGCAAGGGGGCCCTGGAAGAGGTTCCGGCAGGGGAACGGGGCTTAGTGATCTATTCTCCAGTTATTCTGGTTCCCAAAGCGTCAGGAGATTTCCGGATGATTATCGATCTGAGATTCTTCAATCGGTACATAAGGAAGGTGAGGTTTCATATGGAAACTATCAGGTCAGTAGTTCATGTGATCATTTAAGCCTGGGGACGTGGTGGCAACCCTGGACCTTAAGGATGCAAATCTGCACATCCCGATCCACCCTATCTCTTTGAAATATTGGGTCACGGTCCAAGCTTCGGGTGTCATCAGACACCTTCAATTTGTTGCCCTTTCTTTTAGCATCTCTTCTGCCCCTCACACTTTTATCAAGGTGGTAGTTTCTGTGGTGGCAGCTTTAAGACTTCAAGGACTGACCATAATTCCTTATCTGGACGATTGGCTTTTGAAGGCCTCTTCTCTTGCGGTCCTAACCCGCCATCGTCATGTGGCAATCTCCTTTCTGTTCCGCCTAGGTTGGATCATCAACTGGCAGAAGTCGAACGTGACCCCGAAGACTTCAGTAAGATATCTAGGCTTCATAATCGACTCCGTTGGGATGTCCCTCCAGTTGACTACAGAAGGATCCCGGATTTAGGACATGGCAGAGTTCCTATCCGTTCCTCGGCGAGTCCCAATTTGGACTGTCATGAAGATGTTGGGGCTCATGTCAGCAGCTGTGGAAGCAGTCTGTTGGGCTTTATGGCACCTCCACCCTCTTCAGTCGGCTAGATTCCCTGTGCTCCCTGTCTTGGCAAACCTGGAATTCCCTAACATGGTGGCGCCATCTCTTAGACGGGAAGTCTATGACCCAGCCAACCTGGATCATATTGACAATGGATGCGTCCCAAGTAGGCTGGGGCGCTCACCTAGGGGACTCTCCGGTCCACGGGACCCGGTCTCCTCAGGAGCGGCTTCTCTCCTCCACTCTCCGCGAGATTCAAGCTATCCGGCTAGTCCTCCTTCACTTCGCCCCTCAGATCCAGGGCAAAGCTGTAAAAGTGCAATCAGACAATATGACTGCGGTACTTTACATCAACAAGCAGGGAGGCACGAGATAACTTCCCCTCCTATCAGAGATCGGGGTGATTCTGGATTGGGCAGAGTCGAACCTTTCCCACTTGTCTGCTACCCACATTCGGGGCTCGCTCAATATGATAGCGGATCGCCTGAGCCGCGGTCTTACACTGATGGAGTGGTCTTTACATCCGGAGATATTCAAGCAGATAGTCCTCAAGTGGGGGATGCCAGAGGTAGATCTTATGGAAACGAGGTTTAACGCCAAGGTGGAGAGGTTTTGCTCCCTTTACAGGGAGGACAACCCCCTGGCGATAGACGCTCTATCAATATCCTGGAGGTTCAGGCTGGCTTACATCTTCCATGATTCCGAGGGTATTGATGAAAATCCATCAGGATCAGTGATTTTATTAGAATTCTAATCTATCCTGCATTGTTACATTTTAAGAATCCTAAATTTGCCCCTAGTTATGTAAAGAATGTTCTGAATGTAGTCAGGTTCTCCACATATAGTTAAAATTCAGACATAAGGAACTTATAATTCTATACAGCTAAAAAAGGAGTTAAGTATTGATCCCAGATAGTATCAGAAGTGCAACAGAATTCAGAGAATTAACCATCTAGCTGTCAGTTCCCTTTTATTGTGGTGTACCAATGAGACTGTGAATACTGTAGATGCGCACCTGTCTTTCTCAGTCTTAGGCTTCTGTCTGATGGGAACTAGGGAAGCAGGAGAGTGAGATTTTTAGCTGATGGTCTCTTTGAGGACATGAATGCTGCCAGAGCGAAGGGTATTGAAAAATGTGAAGGAAGGATTATTTTTTAATTTACACAGGAGTTGCTGTTTTTGTCACAGGATGCAGATTACAGCCACCCCCTGGGCTGGGTCACAGCGCCTGTATCTAAGCTAGAAAATGTTATCTTGTGAGCCTGATATTTCAGGATTCAGGGGCATTGAAGTATGAGGAGAACTTAAATGTGTTTTTTTATTAACTCAGCGTTCGATGCCACAATTCTGGATACTGATTTTATAAGAGCAATGAAAAATGTTGATATATGTGTAACAAAGCCTGGTGTAGAGACAGACAGGCTGATTATTTCTGTTATTGTGCCTGTAGAAGAAGAATATCTTCTCAAAGGTACTAATTGTCTGTATAATGATCTTTTTGAAGATGTTGCTCTGAAAACGAATAAAAAAAAAATGTGTTCCCAGATTTGTGGATATCTAAGAAAACTGTTATTGCTGCTACTCATGTTAATATAAAATCCCTGTAATAGCCACCCTTACAAGAGGGGAATGTTATCAGTGAATTGGGAAATAACATGGCGTGGTCATAAAAGGTAATACTCCTTGTAATGTGATAATTCTTCTAGTTCAGAAGTAAGCAGCTTTCACCTCATTGATTTGAGACTTGTGAATACGTATTCTCCATCAGTATTTTGTATGGTTATGAAAATATTTCATAGCTAGGGTTGAGCGAACTTGTATTTAAAGTTCGGCATCCAAAGTTCGGGTTGGGGTTATCGAAGAATCCCGTTATGGATTCCGCTACCACGGACCATAACGGCATTTGGAATCCATAAGGGGATTCTTCGATGAACCCGAACCTTGGACAACACTAAGGACCTGGGGTGACGTCATCGTCATGTGATCAGAGCAGGGGGCGTGGCTCAGTACTGGATTGGATAAGAGGTGGTAAAGGGCCTGGTATAATGATCATGTGACATGAGGGGCGGAGCTCCTGTGCTCTGTGTGGAGGAGAAGAAGGAAGTAGAGCAGTGAAAGACAGTTGCGCAAACTTGTTTTTTTAAGTTCAGCGTTTGGGTTCATTGAAGAATCCCCTTATGGATTCCAAATTCCGTTATGGTCCGTGGTAGCGGAATCCATAACGGGATTCATCGATAACCCGAACCCGAACTTTGGAAGCCGAACTTAAAATACAAGTTCGCTCAACCCTAGTCATAGCTGATCAGTGATTGTAAAGTGTTTCATGTCTTAATATTTAAAATGACTTTTTCTCTGTGCTCTCTGACACTAGAGTCTGTATTAAGATTTTTGACCTTTAAAATTAGCAGTATTTGTTCACATAGCCGCCCATGGGAATTCACAGTGTTCCTGTGTACTTCCATCAGGTGTCAGCTACAGTGTGAGAACTCATTGAGTACAGAAATAACGTTTTATAATATGTAGATTTAATTGTTTAAAATGTAGATGGAGTAACACAGAGATCAGCTTATTGGGATGTGGCAGGTTTTAGCAAAAGGGTTAAAACTCTTTAATCATTATCATTGAACTGAGGATTTATTGATCGTCGCTGCAGAGAGGATAGAGATTCAGCCCCCACCATTGGAATCCTCAGTAATGTGTTTAGTCATCTGTGGTTTGCTGGAAGGGTTTGTCTACTTTCACACTCCATTTGTGAGATCCGTTCAGGGCTCTCACAAGCGGTCCAAAACGTTTGCATTCTAATGCATTCTGAATAGAAAAGGATCCGCTCAGAATGCATCAGTTTGCATCAGTTCAGTCACCATTCTGCTTTGGAGACGGATACCAAAACGCTGTTTGCAGCATTTTGCTGTCCGCCTGACGAAACTGAGAACGGATCCGTCCTGGCAGACAATGTAAGTCAATGGGGACAGATCCATTTTCTCTAACACAATCTGGCACAATAGAAAACGGATTCGTCCTCCATTTACTTTCAATGGTGTTCAAGACGGATCTGTCTTGGCTATGTTAAAGATAATACAAAAGGATCCGTTCTGAACGTATGCAGACCGTTGTATTATCTGAACGGATCGGTCCATGACGGATCCGCACAAAACACGAGTGTGAAAGTAGCCTTAAGCACATGAATTGTATACTGAAGTCAAAATTGTCAAAATTGATTTAGGAAAATGTAATGATTGGATTATTTAATAGATGTAATGATAACCATTTGTGCAATATTATTTAAACATACCGTATATGATTTTCTCCTTATTGAGTTATCAGGGAGATAAAGGCTTGTACATAGTACAGGTAAATTAATGGGTTTTCCCAAGTTTAAAAGGAGATTTAGGATCCTTAATAGTACAGTATAATGCTTTATATGGCAAAGGATTGCACAGCCCCTAAAGAGAAGTTATACGAATCTAAATGTGTTAAAATGGTTTGGGATGCAAATTGGGAAGATTCTGTTATTATTAAAAACTCATAGTTTTCAACCATTAGGAGTACAAAGGGTTACTGAAAATAGACAAAAGCGTTAAATTATTCTCAAATGACCAAAGTAAATTGCTAAAGTATTCTAATTATGATAAGGACTGATACTGCACTATTTTTCTTTTGTAGCATCGTGAGTGAAGAGCTATCCTTCTACATGTAAAGTCCTGGACTTACACGCTGTTGACTGGAAGTTAGTGCAAGATGAAGAGAGTATTTTTCAGGAAATTCAGAAAATATGGACAATATAAGAACTGTTCTATGAAGGACTGTCATTGAATATGTGTATTGTGACAGGACCATGGGGAAAGTGATAGAAGGAGTATACATTTCACCTAGGTTCCTGTCTTATACGTTCTAAAAGCAGCCAGGGAATTGACAGCAAGGAAAACTAGGTTTTCCCATTGCAAGGGTTTTGTTAAAAAACCTGGTTAGAAGGGCCTGGCTGCTTGGAGCAGGGAGAGTTGGGTGGGTCTCTGCTCCAATTAGCCACTCCAGGTATTCAGGGTAACTGTGGCTAATCACCTGGAACCTGGGTGAGCTATATTTGGGCAGACAGCTCACTAGCGGTGGTCTCTGCTCCTGGGAACAACTCTGGTGTGAGTAAAACAAACTGTGTGTTTTGTTGATGGAGCTGGGCACAAGGCTCAGTCTCATGTAGTGAGGAACTACTTCTTGTTTAGACGTAGCGGCCAGACGGCCAGGTATTTCATTTATTCTTGAACTGTTTTGTTTTATATTTTGACCTGCAAACATCAATAAAACTGGCTGAGGCCAGTTGCATCAAACTTGCGTGGACTGGACTGTGATTAATGTGCCTATAGCGCCCGTCTATCCCAGGAGACGGCGATCCCGGAAGCTAATCCCGTTACAGTATATTCATTGTTATTGTATCTCTGTTGTTTTAACACCTATGCAGGGTTATGTTTATCTTCTCTTTAATCAGTTATATATCAGGTTAATTTTTGATCATTTATGGATTAGGACTCACAGTGATGAAAATGCCAGAGTTATCAGACGACAGGAAAATCTTAAAGATATTTCTAATCAGATTTTATATGCCCATATAATATTAATTAGAGAGCCTACTGATGAGCTGATAATGGTCATTATGGGAAAGAACCTGTGAGTGAATTATTTGTGTGAATTTTGTATTTTTGAAAGAACTAAAGGTAAAAAAAGGTGGGTTAACCAATCAGGTGAACACCATAAAAAAATTAAAATGGTGTAAAAAAAGCAATTTTTGTCACCTTACATCACAAAAAGTGTAATACCAAGCGATCAAAAAGTCTTATGTACCCTAAAATGGTACCAAAGAAAACATCACCTCATCCCGCAATAAATGAACCCCTATATAATACAATTACTCGAAAAATAAAAAACAATGGTACCCGCAAACATATCCATCAAAATCTGCGCTGCAAAAGCCATATCGAGCTCCTTTCATGTGCCCCCAACAGCAGTTTACCACCACATATGGGGTGTTACCGTATTCAGGAGAAAATGGGTGACAAATTATTGAGTGCTTTTTCTCCCTTGTGAAAATGAAAATTTTTGGCTAAAGCAACATTTTATTGGACGAAAGGAAACTTTTCATTTTCACAGTGTTTCCAAATTTTGTAAACGCTTAGGGGGTCAAAGTGCTCAGTACCCCCCTTAATATATTCTTTGAAGGGTTTCCACTGTAGGAGTACGTCAGGGTCTCTTCAAATATAAAATAGTGCCTAAAAATCTGCCTCCAAAATCCAAATGGAGCATCTTTCCTTCTGACCACTGCCATGTGCCCTGACAGCAGTTTACCACCACATATGGGGTATTTCTGTAAACTGCAGAATCAGAGTAATGCATATTGAGGTTTATTTTGCGGTTAACCCTTGCGGTGTTGCAATAAAAAACTGATTACCATGAAAAATCTGCATAAAAAATTTAATATTAAAATTTTGCCTCCATTTTCCTTTAATTCTTGTGGAACACCACAAGGCTTAACAAAGTTTGTAACATACGTTTTGAATAATTTTAGGGGTGTAGTTTCTAAAATGGGGTCATTTATGGATGGTTTCCATTATCTTAGCCCCTCAAAATCACTTTATATCTGAATTGGTGCGTAAAAAAATGGTTTTGGAAACGTTGTTTAAAATTTGAAAAATGGCTTCTAAGCTTCTAAACCTTCTAATGTCCTAAAACAATGAAATGACATTTACAATATGATGCCAACATAAAGTAGACATATGGGGAATGTTGACAGATCACTATTTTATAAGGCAATACTATCTGTCTTAAAAGTATAGAAATTTAAATTTAGAAAATTGAGAATTTTTCAAAATTTTTGGTAAACTTGGGGGTTACTTCTATAAATAAAGGAAAAATATGTCAACTCAGCTTTACCACTGTCATGAAGTTCAATGTGTCACGAAATAACAGTCTCAGAATGACCTGGATAAGTAAAAGTGTTCCAAAGTTATTACCACATAAAGTGGCACACGTCCGATTTGCAAAAAATGGCCTGGGCATGAAGGTAATAACTGGCCCGGGGTAGAAAGGGTTACATTTTTTAGCACAGCTTTTGGGTCAAAATATTTTTTCCTTATTTTCCTCCTCTAAAACCTAGATGCGTCTTATCATCAGATGCATCTTATAAAGCGGAAAATACAGTACATTGCGTTTCATGCTGGATCTGTCTTGCTCCCCATCACATGATGCACTGAGAAACACTGCTTGCGTTTTTCTGTCCGGCATGGGAACGCGATCAAATGGAATGGAATTCATTTTGGTGCACTCTGTTCTCTTTTGTCCCAATTGACAATGAATGGGGTCAAAACAGAAGCTTTTTCCTCCTGTATTGAGATCCTATCACGGATCTCAATAGCGGAAATGAAAAGACCAAATGTGAAAGTAGTCTAAGTTTGGTGTAGAAGAACTTGACTGGCCTGAACAGAGCCCTGACCTCGACCCAATTAAACAACTTTGGGATGCACTAGAACGAACATCATGAGCCAGGCCTTCTCATCCAACATGTGTCTGACCTCACAAATGCTCCTCTGGATAAAAAGGCAAAACTTCCCACAGAAAGATTCTTACATTTTGTAGAAAGCCTTCCCAAAAGAGTGGAAGCTGTTCTAGCTGCTAAGTGGGGACAAACTCCATATTAATATCTATGGAATTAGAATGAGATGTCATAAAAGCTCCAGTAGGTGTAATGTCATACCTCCCAACCGTCCCATATTTCGGTGGCTGTCCCGTCGTCCTGGAACAGCTGAGATATGTGCCACCCTCAGCTGACTGTATTTACCGCTGCAGGCGGCACTACCCAGCAGCAACAGGATATCTGTCATACATCACGCTGCTGGACTGTCTAGGACAGGGATGCACGACCTGTGGCCTGCCGGCCACATGTGGCCCGCAAAGCCACTTATTACAGCCCCCGTACTACTGCACAGAGACACAACTGATCGTCTGTCTGTGCGATCAGCTGTGTCTCTGTATAAAATCAGGTGCATATTGCCTGTGGGTCATAATGATATTGATGACCTATCCTCATGATAGGTCATCAATAATCAGATAGGCGGGGGTCCGAAACCCAACACCCCCACGATCAGCTATATAAAGAGATCCCATAATGGGACAAGCAGTTGTACTTACACTGGACCGCCACTAGAAGCTATATGGCGTGCAATTGAACAGTACAGAGACCGCGGCACTCATAGGAACGCTGTGTTGCGGTCTCCAACAGCAAACACAGCCTTTTACCGAGCACCTTAGCTTGCTGAGAAAAGTGCTCTGGTCATTACAGTTTCCTGTCACAGTGACAGGTTATGTTTGTGTCACCTACATTAACCAATGAGCTCTTTCCTTGCTTATTGGTTACTGCATGGCACTTATAATAAGCAATAGGCACTTTTGTGTGAAGCTGAGGAATGAGCTTATATTTGAACAGGAGGTAGGTTGGAAGTCAGAAACAATTTTATCTGAGGTGTTGTTAGGGGTATTCCGGTTACAAAAAAGTTATTCCCTACCTCTGGCACCCCCACCGATCACAAGAATGGTGGTCACATACTCAGTGAAGCTCCCCTGAAATAGATGGCGCGGCTGGTCAGAATGCGCGCAGCCGCGCCATTTATTTATATGGAAGACGCAGAAATGGCACAGGTCATCAGGTAGAGTGGCAGACTCCCATTAACCATAATAGATCTTTATTATGGTGAATGTAACAAGGGATCAAAAGATCCCAGGTTCTAGCCCCCCAAAAAGTTATATAAAATATTAATAAAAGTTCAAATTACCCCCCTTTCCCAATTTTACATATAAAAATAAACAATTAAATAAACCTAACTATTATCAATTTGTCCAAAACTGTCTGAACCTATTAAAATATAAAAATATCTGGCACATTGTACACCATAACGGAAAAAAAATAAAAACAAGATTTGCCATTTTTGGTCACCTTAACTCCCCCAAAAAATTGAATAACAGTGATCAAAAAGTTGTATGCACCCTAAGGCTGCATTCACACGGGCGAGTTTTCCGCGCGGGTGCAATGCGTGATGCGACGCATTGCACCCGCACTGAATCCTGACCCATTCATTTCAATGGGGCTGTGTACATGTGCGTTTTTTTTCACGCATCACTTGTGCGTTGCGTGAAAATCGCAGCATGTTCTATATTCTGCGTTTTTCACGCAGCCCTAGCCCCATAGAAGTGAATGGGGCTGCGTTAAAAACGCATTTCATCCGCAAGCAAGTGCGGGTGCGATGCGTTTTTCACTGATGGTTGCTAGGAGATGTTGTTTGTAAACCTTCAGTTTTTTATCACGCACGTGAAAAACGCATCAAAACGCATTGCACCCGCGCGGGAAAAACTGAACAACTGAACGCAATCGCAGGCAAAACTGAATGGCTTTGCCTGTGAAATCGCACAGTTTTCACTAAACGCATCTGCAACGCATCCGGACCTAATCCGGACACGCTCGTGTGAACCCAGCCTAAGAATAGTACCAATGCAAACTAGTTTGTCCTACAAAAAACAAGCCCTCATACAGCTCTGCGGATGGAAGTTTTAAACAGTTATGTCAGTAAACGGCGATTTAAAGAAAATTTTATTTCTTTCAAATTTTTTTTTTTAAGTAGTAAAAAATACATATATATACAAATTTGGTATTGATCGAAATGAGCCACAGGATAATGACGTCAAGCACAGTGCCATAATATCAAAACCGAAAAAAACTTTCAGAATTGTGGATTTTTTTCCATTTCACCACTCAAAGAATTTTTTTCTTGTCCATTCCAAGATATTAATATACCTATACAAAAAAAGCTGAGTATGAACAGGTATGAATCAGTGATCTTTATTAAGTCTACATATAAAAAAATGATTAAAATAGAGACCAAATGCATCAAGGCGAAGAGTGCAGTATACACCTGAGGGAAATTTCTACATGATAAAGAAACTCAAGAGAGACAATATCAATACATCCCTCAATTGCAGCTAAGGAGCAGAGTCAAATATATAAGGTAAATAGTAGTGCACTGTGATACATATAGTCTGCATCCAAATTAACCACCCATAAGAGGTAACAACAGTCTTTCACATACCCATAAAGTGGGAGAATCACCTCAGGAGAACCGCACACCCCGATGCGCGTTTCGGCAACACCTTCATCTGGGGGCACAACTCACCTTGACAATGTGCTCCCTTTATACGCTCAGCCCACCAATTAATAATCCTCAATTAGTCCTCATAACTGCATACTCCTGCGTTCATTAATGTAATTACCATATGCATCCACCTGTGTATCACCACCGGGAACAGGAATACACGCCGATCACCTGGTGGCCAGTCAGCTGATCACCCGCATAGTATGATCACCATGGCGCACAGCGGGCACGTGATGGCCAGGATACCCTTATCCAGGATACATAGTGGTCACGTGACCGCAGGTCCTGGAACTTGGTATATCACCTCAAAGAGTAAATTGGCGGATGCAGTAACAATAGGAATATATGGAAAATGAAAGAGAGAGACAGCAAGGATGACCAGTAATTAATACTAACAGAAAAAAAATAATAACAAACAAATAATATGTTGACAATAAATTACATATTAACCGCCTGCCGACAGCTACACTCACGGATGCGTCCAGGCGGCAGGTTTGTTCCTCCTGGACGCATCCATGCGTCATTTCGCGAGACGAGAGATTTGCTGTGAACGCGCGCGCGTTGGCATTCACAGCAGCGCACAGCTCGGCAGTGATATTAGAGCCTGCCAGCGATGATTAATCGCTGGCAGGCTGTAGCTGTAAAATAAATCGCATCAAACATGTGTATCAGACGCTGTTTTGTTAACAGCGTCTGATATACCTGCTACCTGGTCCTCTGGTGGTCCCATTTGCTGGGATCGACCACCAGAGGACCAGGTAGCTATGTAAAGTAGCACCAAGCACCACATTACACCCCCCCCTGTCACCTATTAACCCCTTGTTAACCCCTGATCACCCCATATAGACTCTCTGATCACCCCCCTGTTACTGATCACCCCCCTGTAAGGCTCCATTCACACGTCCATATGTGTTTTGCGGATCCACGGATTCGCGGATCCGCAAAACACGGACACCGGCAATGTGCTTTCCGCATTTTGCAGATCCGCACATTGCCAGAACTATATAGAAAATGCCTTTTCTTGTCCGCAATTGCGGACAAGAATAGAACATGTTCTATATTTTTGTGGAACAGAAGTGCAGACCCGGAAGCGCGGATCCGCAATTCCGGATCCGAGCAGGACAAAGTCTGTCCCCATAGAAATGAATGGGTCCGCAATTCCGTCCTACAAACAGAATTGCGGACGTGTGAATGGGGCATAAGGGTCCCTTATCACCGCCAGTTAGTTAGCTACTTGTTAGGTAGTTAGGGCCCACCGCACCGCAGTCACTGATTTTGGCAGAGATTTTTTCATCCACATTGATCGATGTGAATGAAAAAATCTGTGCCGTTCATATATTTTTTTTTTCAGCCCAGAGGCTGAACGGAATAGCAGAAACTCCTAATGCTGGGCATACATGTAATGATTGCGGAGACCCTCAAATTTTTCTGTGAACTCGCCATGCCCCTCAAGGAATACCTTGGGGTGTCTTCTTTCCAAAATAGGGTCACTTGTGGGGTATTTATACTGCCCTGGCATTTTAGGGGCCCTAAAGCGTAAGAATCCAAATGCGTAAAAATGCCCTGTGAAATCCTAAAGGTACTCATTGGAATTAGGGCCCCTTTGCGCACCCAGGCTGCAAAAAAGTGTCACACATGTGGTATCGCCGTACTCAGGAGAAGTAGGGCAATGTGTTTTGGGGTGTATTTTTACATATACCCATACTGGGTGAGAGAAATATCTGTAAATGACAACTTTTAAATTTTTTTTATACAAAGTTGACAATTTACAGAGATATTTCTCTCACCCAGCAATGGTTAATGTAAAAATACACCCCAAAACACATTGCCCTACTTCTCCTGAGTACGGCGATACCACATAAGTGACACTTTTTTGCAGCCTGGGTGCGCAAAGGGGCCCAAATTCCAACGAGTACCTTTAGGCTTTAAAGGGCTGCTCACAATTTAGCCCCGCCCAAAATGCCAGAACAGTAAACACACCCCACAAATGACTCTATTTCGGAAAGTAGACACCCCAAGGTATGCACTGAGGGGCATAGTGAGTCCGTGGGAGATTTTTTTTTTTTTGCCAGAAGTTAGCAGAAATGGAAACTTTATTATTTTTTTCCTCAGAAAGTGTCATTTTCCGCTAACTTGTGAAAAAAAATGAAATGATACATGAACTCACCATGCCCCTCCGCGAATACTTTGGGGTGTCTTCTTTCTAAAATGGTGTGATTTGGGGGGTATTTATACTATCCTGGCATTCTAGCACCTGAAGAAACATGACAGGTGCTCAGAAAGTCAGAGCTGCTTCAAAATGCGGAAATTCACTTTTTTGCACCATAGTTTGTAAACGCTATAACTTTTACCCAAACCAATAAATATACACTTATTGGATTTTTTTTTTTATCAAAGACATGTAGAACAATAAAGTTAGAGAAAAATTTATATAGAAATCTAGTTTTTTTTAAAAAAAAATTACAAAAGAAAGTGAAAAATGTCATTTTTTTCCAAAAATTTCGGTCATTTTTGATTAATAGCAAAAAAAGTAAAAATGTCAGCAGCAATGAAATACCACCAAATGAAAGCTCTATTAGTGAGAAGAAAAGGAGGTAAAATTCATTTGGGTGGTAAGTTGGATGACGGAGCAATAAGCGGTGAAAGTAGTGTAGTGCGGAATTGTAAAAAGTGGCCTGGTCATTAAGGGTGTTTAAGCTAGGGGGGCTGAAGTGGTTAATGCATAAATGTATATAAATGTCAATGATCACAATATAATAATTATAAAACAACATTGTTACAAAGAATATACACATAGAGCCCATAATAACAAAAAATCTGCAATGAATGTTGCGATAATAACACACAATTATAAGTGAAAAGTGAATTGATAATGTCATGATTGCAAAAATATTAAATAAATACGAGTGAACATAAAAAATACAAATGAAGTAAAAAGGGGGCGACATAAAAATGTGGTATTAATATCCCCTGCACGGCCTGAGAATGGGCTTAACACCTTAATGTTCCAGTACAGATACATACATCATGGGTGGGTAGGGCTTGTATGGAGAGAGCCCACAAAGTAATCCTACTTCATACACGGCAGGTGCTGTCTGACCCCAGTTATTTAACCCCTCAGATTTAGCTGCAAATAGTGACCACAACATCTGTGGTATATGTCCTCCGACTAGAGTCCCCATGGTGGAATTGCAGGGCTCCAATTGATTGCCATGACAGCCTGAGGCCTTGTAAAGGTTTGCAGGCTTGTCATGGCTAACTGCCTGAAAAGTCGTGCCCAAGGCATGGCTTCTCAGGTAGGCCATCAGAATCCCATAGACTGCAATAGTATCTCATATCCTATTGCAGTCTATGGGACAAGTAATCACATCGCAAAATCACATAAGGGGAATGAATATTACATCAAAAAGGTTCATAAAAAAACACAAATAAAAAACTAAAATCCCGCTCCTTTTTACATTTTAAAATATAAACAATAAACAAATAAACATAATAGGCATGGCCTCATCAAAAAATGTCTGAACTATTAAAATATCTAAATATTTTTCCTGCACAGTGAACGACATAATGAGAAAAAAAGCGCACAATTCTCCATTCATGTTGCCAAAAAATTCAATATAAAGCAATAAAAAAAATCGTACATACCTCTAAATGGCACCAATAAAAAATACAGCTCATCTGCTAAACACCAGCCCTCATTCAGCTCTAGATGGAAATTTAAAAAAGGTATGGCTTTTAGAATATGGTGATGCAAAGAGAGCTTTTATTTTTTTTCAAAGGATTATATTTCTTTAGAGTAGTAAAACAAAATATAAAATATAGTATTTTTTGCTTTATAACATGCACCTGATGATAAGGTTTTAGAAGAGGAAAATAAGAAAAAATATATTTTTTATCATATCTCATATCAGACCCCTATATCACAGACCCCCATACCACATCAGACCTCCCGATGTCAGACCTCATATCAGACCCCTATATCACAGACCCCCATGTCAGATCTCAGATCAGACCCCCATACCACATCAGACCTCCCAATCTCAGACCTCAGATCAGACCCCTATATCACAGACCCCCATGTCAGACCTCAGATCAGACCCCTATACCACAGCAGACCTCCCAATCCCAGACCCCTATATCACAGACCCCCATGTCAGACCCCAGATCAGACAGACCCCCATACCACATCAGACCTCCCAATGTCAGACCAGATGCCCATCAGAAATAAAATAAATAAATTCACTTGCCTCTCCTGCTCCACCGCTACTCTCCAGGTCCAGCGGTCTCTCCTGCAGTCACACTCCCTGATCTTCTCATACAGCATCAGGTCATAGCGTGTGCACTACGTCCTGACGCTGTACGCAGTCAGGGCACAGCAAAGCGACCCAGAGAAGACCATGGAGAAGATCCCTGCGACTCCTGCATACTAGTGAGTGCTTCCAGAATGAAGACGCACTTTATGAGACGCACTGACATATTCAATGACAAGTTGGAGGGAAAAAGTGCATGCTATAAAGGAAAAAAAATTGATATATAGATTCGGTATCGTCAAAATAGTACTGACCCACAGAATAATGTTATGGTGTCATTTTTAGTGCATCAGTTTAGTGCGACGATTTTCTGTCACTTCAACCCATTTACCGAGTCGACATTAGCCGTTATCGTCAGCTGAGTCGAAATACAGCTATTACGTCTGTCGCAAGTTACCACGCAGCCACTTTGCGTCGAGGTTCGCTGGGGCGCTACTGCTGCGCAGTCGCCGCATCCAGATGCAGCAGGACGCCTTCGGCATGCTCCCCCGCACTGGCCCCTGCCTGAAGACCCGCCCGCGCCGTGCACCAGCCAGTAGTCGGTGCAGGCGCCTGAGCGACGCGGCAGCGAGCCTTGCTGCTCAGGCTCAGTGCGCCTGCGCCGACGCCACCGCGCGCACCCGCTCCCTTCCGGGTGCAGCGATGACGCAATCGGCGCAGGCGCATGACAGCCTGAGGCCTTGTAAAGGTTTGCAGGCTTGTCATGGCTAACTACCTAAAAAGTCGTGCCCAAGGCATGGCTTCTCAGGTAGGCCGTCGAAATCCCATAGACTGCAATAGTATCTCATATCCTATTGCAGTCTATGGGACAAGTAATCAGATCGCAAAATCACATAAGGGGAATGAATATTACATCAAAAAGGTTCATAAAAAAACACAAATAAAAAACTAAAATCCCGCTCCTTTTTACATTTTAAAATATAAACAATAAACAAATAAACATAATAGGCATGGCCTCATCAAAAAATGTCTGAACTATTAAAATATATAAATATTTTTCCTGCACAGTGAACGACATAATGAGAAAAAAAGCGCACAATTCTCCATTCATGTTGCCAAAAAATTCAATATAAAGCAATAAAAAAAAATCGTACATACCTCTAAATGGCACCAATAAAAAATACAGCTCATCTGCTAAACACCAGCCCTCATTCAGCTCTAATGGAAATTTAGAGGTATGGCTTTTAGAATAGGGTGATGCAAAGAGAGCTTTTATTTTTTTTCAAAGGATTATATTTCTTTAGAGTAGTAAAACAAAATATAAAATATAGTATTTTTTGCTTTATAACATGCACCTGATGATAAGGTTTTAGAAGAGAAAAATAAGAAAATATATATTTTTTATCAGATCTCATATCAGACCCCTATATCACAGACCCCCATACCACATCCGACCTCCCGATGTCAGACCTCAGATCAGACCCCTATATCACAGACACCCATGTCAGACCTCAGATCAGACCCCCATACCACATCAGACCTCCCAATCTCAGACCTCAGATCAGACCCCTATATCACAGACCCCCATGTCAGATCTCAGATCAGACCCCCATACCACATCAGACCTCCCAATCTCAGACCTCAGATCAGACCCCTATATCACAGACCCCCATGTCAGACCTCAGATCAGACCCCTATACCACATCAGACCTCCTAATCTCAGACCCCTATATCACAGACCCCCATGTCAGACCCCAGATCAGACAGACCCCCATACCACATCAGACCTCCCAATGTCAGACCAGATGCCCATCAGAAATAAAATAAATAAATTCACTTGCCTCTCCTGCTCCGCCGCTACTCTCCAGGTCCAGCGGTCTCTCCTGCAGTCACACTCCCTGATCTTCTCATACAGCATCAGGTCATAGCGTGTGCACTACGTCCTGACGCTGTACGCAGTCAGGGCACAGCAAAGCGACCCAGAGAAGACCATGGAGAAGATCCCTGCGACTCCTGCATACTAGTGAGTGCTTCCAGAATGAAGACGCACTTTATGAGACGCACTGACATATTCAATGACAAGTTGGAGGGAAAAAGTGCATGCTATAAAGGAAAAAAATTTGATATATAGATTCGGTATCGTCAAAATAGTACTGACCCACAGAATAATGTTATGGTGTCATTTTTAGTGCACAGTTTAAAGGACTTCTGTCACCCCCCTTAACCCATTTTTCACTAGCTGACATTAGCTATTTGCTAATGTCAGCTGAGTCGAAATACTAGCTATTACGTCTAATCGCAAGTTACCACGTTAGCCATTCTGCATGATCTTGTACGCCGGTGGCGCTACTTGCTGTGCAGTGCCGCATCCAGATGAGCAGCACGCCTTCGGCTTGCTCCCCCGCACTGGCCCCTGTCTGAAGATCCCGCCCTGCGCCGCGCACCGCCAGTAGTCGGTGCAGGCGCCTGAGTGAAGGACGCGAGCTTTGCTGCTCCGTCCTCAAGTCGCGCCTGCGCCGATCGATCACCGCTACACCCGCTCCCTTCCGGGTGTAGCGATGACGTCAATCGGCGCAGGCGCACTGAGGACGGAGCGGCAGCTCGCGCCTCAGGCGCCTGCGCCGACTACTGAGCGGTACTGGCGCAGGCGCTGGATTTATCTTCAGACAGGCCAGTGCGAGGAGGAGAAAGCGCTGGCCCTGTCTATCAAACGAGGAAGGGGCGTGCATAACTCATCTAGATGCGGCGGCTACCAGCAAGTAAACGCCCAACTTGCTGGTAGCGAAGATCATTTGCATAATATAAAAGTGGCTTTTTAACGTAATTTACAACTTCGGACAAGGTAATAAATATATATTTCGACTCAGCTGACATTAGCAAATAGCTAATGTCAGCTAGTGAAAAATGGGTTAAGGGGGGTGACAGAAGCCCTTTAACCTTATCTGAAATTTAAATTTTCCTGTTCAACAACCTGTATGTAAAATGTTTTTCACAGATTTGAGACAGCTAAGTGTCTTGGCTGAACATACATAAAATGGATGCTGCAGGCAGTGCGAAGAAGAGGAACATTGCAGTTGAGAAAAGAACAGAAAAAATCTTTGAAGAAAGGGGAAAGCTAGTTTGCTTAATTTACAAAAGTGTAGTTGCAGTGCAGAAGGAATTCAATGTTAAGCCGCCCTACGAAACCAAACATTCCAATTTTGAGCAATTTAAGGGAGAATTGCGCAAACAAGATCTTATCTTTACAGCATAAAGTGAAATGGCTATGGAAGTCAGTTATGAAATATCATCTCGACCATTTACAGATGATGACTTTGCAAAAAAGTGCTTGATTGTTTCTTCACAGAAACTATGCCCACAGTCTGTTAAAATCTTTTAATCTATCAGCCTCAGTCGGATGACTGTTCAACATAGGGTTGCTGACGTTTCAGAACAGACAGAAGAATAGGCAAAAATGGTCAACAGATATCAAGTTCAACTGCTCAAATACTGGTTTTTATTCGGGGTCACCCACAGATTTTCACATTTTTAAGGGATTACTTGAATTATTTCACTTCAAGTGCAAGGGAAAGTGATTTGTTAAATGGTATACTGGAATTATGTTCCAAGATGGTTCTGTTTTTAAGTAAGCTAGTTGGAATTGTTTCTAATGGAGCTCCAGCCATGATAGGTAGGGGTTTCTCTGTGCAAGGCTAAAGACCCTTGAGAGCACAAGCGCCAGCTGATACAGTCTCATTGCATCATCCACCAACAATCCAGCTGAAAACAGTGTTTACCAGAATGTTTAACAGCTCACTAGAGCAGGCCATTGTCCCCACTTGCCTGAAGTCCTCCACAATTGTCCCAATTCCAAAACAGGCAGGGGTGATCACCTTAAGTGATTATCGCCCGGTGACTCTAACTCCTATTGTTATGAAATGCTTTGAACAACTTGTCTTCAGGCACATGAAGAGCAAGATCTGCACCTCCATGGACCAATACCAGTTTGCTTGCTTACAGAGCACATAGGTCAGCTGAGGATGCTGTGTCACTTGCTCTTCACACTGCACTGTCACACCTAGAGCAGAGAGACAGCTATGTGAGGATGCTGTTCATTGATTACAGCTCCGCCTTTAACACCATCCCTCCAACTAAGTTGGCAACGAAACTGAACAACTTGGGTCTCAGCCCACACCTGTGCAACTGAATACTGGACTTTCTTACAAAAAGACCACAAATCGTACGCATGGGCAAGCACTTCTCTTCATCCTTAACACTTAACACTGGGGTACCGCAAGGCTGTGTGTTGAGCCCTCTCCTTTACTCCCTCTTCACAAATGACTGCAAACCTATTCACAATACCAATAGCATTATAATGTTTGCATATGACAAGACCGTGATAGGCCTAATCTCCAACAATGATGAAATAGCCTACAGGAAAGAGGTTGAGAACCTAGAGAGATAGAGTAAGAACAACAACCTTATACTCAATACCAAGAAAACAAAACAATTATGGATTTTAGGAAGAAAAAATGAAATGGACACCATCCCATTAGCATTAATGGTGGAAACGTGGAGATAGTTCAAAGTTTCAGACACTTGGGAGTTCATATTAGTCAGGACCTGTCATGGATAAGAAACACAACAGAAATGACCAAAAAAGGCCTTCAGAGGCTTCATTTTCTGAAAACACAACTCCCAAAACAGCTGCTATTCAATTTTTACAGGTGCACCATAGAATCTGTTATCACATACTGCATTACAGTGTGGTACTCTGGCTGCTCTTCTGAAGACAAGAAGACCCTCAAGCGCATCATCAGAATGGCTGGAAGATCCGCAGGTATTCAGTTACCATCACTGGATGACATCTTCCTAACTTGTGACAAAAAATAAAATTTTGCATGAACTCACCATACCCCTCACGGAATACCTTGGGGTGTCTTCTTTCTAAAATGGGGTCACATGTGAGGTGTTTGTACTGCCCTGGCATTTGAGGGTCACCGCAATCATTACACGTATGGCCAGCATTAGGAGTTTCTGCGATTCTCCTTATATTGAGCATACGGGTAATGAGATTTTTTTTTTCCGTTCAGCCTCTGGGCTGAAAAATAAAAATAAAAATGAACGGCGCAGATTTTTTCATTCGCATCGATCAATGTGGATGAAAAAATCTCTGCCAAAATCAGTGACTGCGGTGCGATGGGCTGGGCGCTAGCTACCTAACAAGTAGCTAGCTAACTGACGGTGATAAGGGACCCTTATGCCCCATTCACACGTCCGCAATTCTGTTTGCGGAACGGAATTGCGGACCCATTCATTTCTATGGGGACAGACTTTGTCCCGCTCGGATCCGGAATTACGGATCCGCGCTTCGAGTCTGCACTTCCGTTCCGCAAAAATATAGAACATGTCCTATTCTTGTCCGCAATTGCGGACAAGAAAAGCATTTTCTATATAGTTCTGTGCGGATCTGCAAAATGCGGAAAGCACATTGCCGGTGTCCGTATTTTGCGGATCCGTAGATCCATGGATCCGCAGATCCATGGATCCGCAAACACATACGGACGTCTGAATGAGCCTGTAGGGGGGTGATTAGTGACAGGGGGTGACAGGGGGTGATCAGGGGGTGACATTGGTGATCAGGGGTGTGACATTGGTGATCAGGGGGTGACATGGGTGATCAGGGGTTAATCAGTGATGGGGGTGGGGGTGTGTGTGTAGTGATTGGTGCACTTTACCTTTAGTTTCCTCTGGTGGTCCCAAACAAAGGGACCACCAGACGAGCAGCAGGCATATCAGACGCTGTTTACAAAACAGCGTCTGATATGCGATTTAAATGCGGTTTTTCCGCATCTACAGCCTGCCAGCGCATGATCAGCGCTGGCAGGCTGTAGTTTCAGTTGTCCCGGCTCCGATCACATGAACGCGCGCGCGTTCATGTGAAATCTCAGGTCTCACGAGATGACGCCGATAGGCGTGACTGAGACCTGAGAGAGCCGCCGCGCTGACGCCCATCGGCGTTAGCGTGGCGGCAAGTGGTTAAGGGAGAATTGCGCAAACAAAAGATCTTATCTTTACAGCATAAAGTGAAATGGCTATGGAAGTCAGTTATGAAATATCATCTCGACCATTTACAGATGATGACTTTGCAAAAAAGTGCTTGATTGTTTCTTCACAGAAACTATGCCCACAGTCTGTTAAAATCTTTTAATCTATCAGCCTCAGTCGGATGACTGTTCAACATAGGGTTGCTGACGTTTCAGAACAGACAGAAGAATAGGCAAAAATGGTCAACAGATATCAGTTCAACTGCTCAAATACTGGTTTTTATTCGGGGGTTACCACAGATTTTCACATTTTTAAGGGATTACTTGGAATTATTTCATTTCAAGTGCAAGGGAAAGTGATTTGTTAAATGGTATACTGGAATTATGTTCCAAGATGGTTCTGTTTTTAAGTAAGCTAGTTGGAATTGTTTCTGATGGAGCTCCAGCCATGATAGGTAGGGTTTCTCTGTTAAGGCAAGACCTTGGAGAGCACAAGCGCCAGCTGATTCAGTCTCATTGCATCATCCACCAACAATCCAGCTGAAAACAGTGTTTACCAGTATGTTTAACAGCTCACTAGAGCAGGCCATTGTCCCCACTTGCCTGAAGTCCTCCACAATTGTCCCAATTCCAAAACAGGCAGTGGTGAAGACCTTAAGTGATTATCGCCCGGTGGCTCTCACTCCTATTGTTATGAAGTGCTTTGAACAACTTGTCCTCAGGCACATGAAGAGCAAGATCTGCACCTCCATGGACCAATACCAGTTTGCTTACAGAGCACATAGGTCAGCTGAGGATGCTGTTTCACACACTGCACTGTCACACCTGGAGCAGAGAGACAGCTATGTGCGGATGCTGTTCAATGATTACAGCTCCGCCTTTAACACCATCCCTCCAAACAAGTTGGCAACGAAACTGAAAAACTTGGGTCTCAGCTCACACCTGTGCAACTGGATACTGGATTTTCTTACAAAAAGACCACAAATCGTACGCATGGGCAAGCACTTCTCTTCATTATTAACACTAAACACTGGGGTACCGCAAGGCTGTGTGTTGAGCCCTCTCCTTTACTCCCTCTTCACAAATGACTGCAAACCTATTCACAATACCAATACCATTATAAAGTTTGCAGATGACACGACCGTGATAGGCCTAATCTCCAACAATGATGAAACAGCCTATAGGAAAGAGGTTGAGAACCTAGAGAGATGGAGTAAGAACAACAACCTCATACTCAATACCAAGAAAACAAAGGAGCTGATTCTGGATTTTAGGAAGAAAAAACAAAATGGACACCATTCCATTAGCATTAATGGTGGAAACGTGGAGATAGTTCAAAGTTTCAGATTCTTGGGAGTTCATATTAGTCAGGACCTGTCATGGATAAGAAACACAACAGAAATTACCAAAAAAGGCCTTCAGAGGCTTCATTTTCTGAGGCGTCTAAAGAAAGCACAACTCCCAAAACAGCTGCTAGTCAATTTTTACAGGTGCACCATAGAATCTGTTCTCACATACTGCATTACAGTGTGGTACTCTGGCTGCTCTTCTGAGGACAAGAAGCCCCTCAACGCATCATCAGAATGGCTGGAAGAATCACTGGTACTCAGTTACCATCACTGGATGACATCTTCACTGCTCGTTGCAGCAACAGGGCAAAGATTATCTGCGGGGATCCAACTCACCCCGGCCACAGCCTTTTCACCCTCCTACTCTCTGGTAGGCGTCTTAGAGCCCTACATGCCCGCACCACTAGGCTGAAGAACAGCTTTTACCCCAAAGCAATCAGTCTCCTAAATGCTCAGAGATTATTGCCCCTTCCTAGGATAGAAACAACCACAGACTGAAGTGACTGCTGCATTCGTGACCCCATGATGATCTCTTGTCTGCAGTGGTGTCTGAATCAGTTTGTATATATATTCATAAGCACTTCCTACTTTTCTCTTGAACTGTGAACAGTAATGCTTTCTAGTGCAATGCTTTAGTTTAAATGTCATTTCTTGTTCCTCTGTCCATGGCATCTAGGATTGCTCCAAACAACATTTCATTGTATTGTACAGTGACAATAAAGGCATCTTATCTTATCTTATCCCTGTGCGGAAAAGAACTTGGATTTGAAAATGTAATGAATTACAAGTTGTAATAAAGTTGTCGTCAGCGTTGTCAACTTCATAAAATCGCGAGGACTTTGATGCTGGGTATCAGGACCTATTTTTTTACACAGAAGTAAGGTGGATGAGCCAGGGGAAAACCTTGCAACCATATTTTGAATTGTTAGAAGAGAATAAAATAATTTTGTTCAGAAGGATAAAATAGTCGAAGAACTACAACATGACAAGCGGCTGGGTGACCTTGCTTTCTTAGTAGACATTATACAACATCTGAATGCACTGAATTCAAAACTACAAGGGAAAAATCAGCTTATTAGTAATCTTTGTAACTATATCTTTGCTTTACAATCCAAGCTAAGATTGTTCCAATCTCAGCTTAAAAATGGTGATCTTGCGTAAACATGTCGGAGTATGTAGAAAAACTTGCACATCTCCAGTCCATATTTGAGCACCGCTTCACTGATTTTAAAAACGAGAAAAAGGGTTTTGAAATGTTTCAAGACCTCATTCTCAGTTGTTCCTGATGAAGCACGCCCAGAATTTCAAGTGGAACTGATTGATTTTCAGTCATGGGACAGTCTACGAAACAAGTTTAAGAAAGGGGATGTGTGCCAGGAGATGAATATCCAAAATTGTGTGAAAGAGCAGCTATTTATGCCTGCTTATTTGGGTCAACAAACTCTTGCGAGCAGGCATTTTCTATTATGAACATTAGCAAGTCAAAATTTAGGAGCAGACTTACTAATGAGAATCTTCAGTCAATTCTACAACTAGCCTCAACTGAGCTGAGACCTAACATCCAACACCTAGTGAAAAATCTGCAATCCTAGAAATCTTTCACACATCAGTGAATTATATACATGTGCTGTCTGTGGTCCCCAATGGACAGAACTTACCCATCGACATTAATGTGCTTATTTACACATAAGTAGTTTTTCCACTGGTCCATGGAGCCACAGAGACACCACGCCCATGTAAGTCTATAGTTCTTTGAAAACCGCTGACCATGGATGGTATCAGTGGTTTTCACATAGTGCTAGTAGGAGATGTTCTGAAAATAATTTTCAGCCCAGAATGAACATGGAATACGGATGACACATGGAGGGCAAAAAACACGGACCAAACACAGATCTTTATCAGACAAACTACTGACCACCTTGTTACGGATGTCTTCATGAGTAGAAGATCTGGTCAGCACTTGGGCTTGTGGCAGTGCATGTGGAAGTGATGCATTGCCGGTCTTTTGAGAGCAGATAATCCTGACACTCGCTTTCTTCAATATTCTTTTATTTATACTATAGTTGGCTCGGTGGTTAGCCTTGCTGCGCTGGGGTCCTGGGTTCGAACCTGACCAAGGACAACATCTGCATGGAGTTTGTATGTTCTCCCTGTGTTTGTGTGGGTTTCCCCCAGGTACTCCAGTTTCCTCCCACACTCCAAAGACATACCGATAGGGAGCTTAGATTGTGAGCTCCATTGGAGAAAGTGTGATGCTAATGTCTGTAAAGCGCTGCGAAATATAATAGCGCTATATAAGTGTATAATTAAAATAGTTGACAAAGCCTCTGGACCGGCCGAAACGCGTCCCATGTAACAATTGATGGATGTCATCACGGACATGGAAGGGTAAAAAGCACATCTTTCATATGTGCATAGCACACTTATCCCTTGATTTTAATGTGCTAATTCACACAGCCTTGTTTTTTCACTGAGGCTGGATTCGCAGGTTTTTGTGGCATTTTTGTAGTTTTTTTTTGGCATTGCTGTGATTTTGCAGAAAAAAATGCCAACTGCATTAGCTGGCAGAAAGTCTATGGGAATTTTTGACTAAAGGACACACAAGCAGTTTTATTACCTGGGATGCGTTTTTTGTGTTTTCTAAACACAGTATTTTGTAGCAATTCTCTGTAGGGAAAAATACCTCAGAAATGTATCTCACACATTTTTATAACATTTAAGTTTAATGTTCAATTTTCTTTTATTTACAAATTACTTTGCAAATCTCTAATTAACATTTATGTAGTACTGCATTGTACCGTATATCTTATTCGACTGTTACTGATATGTAAACCTTCTTCTGTTTATTGTGAGCAAGATAGATAGATAAACTAAAGAACACAGCATATACCGTATTTTTGCCCCATAAGACACAGTGGGGGAAAAATGTCCCTGCATCTTATGGGGTGAATGCTAATGAGGGCTTCCAATTATGGAGGCGCACATTAGAACCGGATGACCGGGAAGTGGTGAAGGCTCTGTACTCCCCTCCAGGTCCTTGGCTGTGCTATGGCTGTGCACACCATGAGGGCGCTCTGTGATCTCACGCTGTGACCGTCGGGTCATAGCACAGCCGCGGCCCTCACACATCTTAGTAGACATAACTATAAAAAAAAAGTCAGAATACAGCAAGACCAAAAAGAATTTTTTTCAAAATTTTTTTTCCCAGTATTAAAATGCAAGAAAAACTATACATGGTATCGCCGTAATTGTACTGACCTGAAGAATGAGGAGCACAAGTTTTAGTTTTACCGCATAGTGAACACCATGAAAATAAAACCTGTAAAACTGGCGGAATAGTTTTTTTTTTTTTAATTTCACCCTATTTGGAATTTTTTTGCCATATTAAATGGTGCCATTAGAAAGTTCAACTAATGTCGTAAAAAACAGCCGCTCATATGGATATGTGAACAGAAAAAATAAAAATGGTATGGCTCCGGGAAGGCAGGGAGCGAAAAACAAAAACGCAATAACAGAAAATCGTTGGGTCAGGAGAGGGTTAAGGACACTGGGTGAGTATAGTTATACTTTGGGCAGAGATAGAGGCATGGCCTGGTATAAAAATGTCTCCATTCACCAGCCTGTATAGAAGGCGGCTACACTGTGACTTGTGGGCACAGGCTGCCTATAGAAGGCTCCTATATTCTGTCAGTACACTGTGACTCGTGGGCACAGGCTCCCTATAGAAGGCTCCTATATTCTGTCAGTACACTGTGACTTGTAGGCACAGGCTCCCTATAGAAGGCTCCTATATTCTGTCAGTACACTGTGACTCGTGGGCACAGGCTCCCTATAGAAGGCTCCTATATTCTGTCAGTACACTGTGACTCGTGGGCACAGGCTCCCTATAGAAGGCTCCTATATTCTGTCAGTACACTGTGACTTCTAGGCACAGGCTGCCTATAGAAGGCTCCTATATTCTGTCAGTACAATGTGACTTGTGGGCACAGGCTGCCTATAGAAGGTTCCTATATTCTGTCAGTACACTGAGACTTGTAGGCACAGGGTCCCTATAGAAGGTTCCTATATTCTGTCAGTACACTGAGACTTGTGGGCACAGGCTCCCTATAGAAGGCTCCTATATTCTGTCAGTACACTGTGACTTATGGACACAGGCTCCCTATAGAAGGCTCCTATATTCTGTCAGTACACCATGACTTGTGAGCACAGGCTCCCTATAGAAGGCTCCTATATTCTGTCAGTACACTGTGACTTGTGGGCACAGGCTCCCTATAGAAGGTTCCTATATTCTGTCAGTACACTGTGACTTGTGGGCACAGGCTCCCTATAGAAGGTTCCTATATTCTGTCAGTACACTGTGACTTGTGGGCACAGGCTCCCTATAGAAGGTTCCTATATTCTGTCAGTACACTGTGACTTCTGGGCACAGGCTGCCTATAGAAGGCTCCTATATTCTGTCAGTACAATGTGACTTGTGGGCACAGGCTCCCTATAGAAGGCTCCTATATTCTGTCAGTACACTGAGACTTGTAGGCACAGGCCCCCTATAGAAGGTTCCTATATTCTGTCAGTACACTGTGACTTGTGGGCACAGGCTCCCTATAGAAGGCTCCTATATTCTGTCAGTTCACTGTGACTCGTGGGCACAGGATCCCTATAGAAGGTGCCTATATTCTGTCAGTACACTGTGACTTGTGGGCACAGGCTCCCTATAGAAGGCTCCTATATTCTGTCAGTACACTGTGACTCGTGGGCACAGGCTCCCTATAGAAGGTTCCTATATTCTGTCAGTACACTGTGACTTGTGGGCACAGGCTTCCTATAGAAGGCTCCTATATTGTCAGTACACTGTGACTTGTGGGCACAGGCTCCTATATTCTGTCAGTACACTGTGACTTGTGGGCACAGGCTCCCTATAGAAGGCTCCTATATTCTGTCAGTACACTGAGACTTGTTGGCACAGGCTCCCTATAGAAGGTTCCTATATTCTGTCAGTACACTGTGACTTGTAGGCACAGGCTCCCTATAGAAGGTTCCTATATTCTGTCAGTACACTGTGACTCGTGGGCACAGGCTCCCTATAGAAGGGTCCTATATTCTGTCAGTACACTGTGACTTGTGGGCACAGGCTCCCTATAGAAGGCTCCTATATTCTGTCAGTACACTGTGACTCGTGGGCACAGGCCCCTAGTACACTGAGACTTGTGGGCACAGGCTCCCTATAGAAGGCTCCTATATTCTGTCAGTACACTGTGACTTGTAGGCATAGGCTCCCTATAGAAGGGTCCTATATTCTGTCAGTACACTGTGACTCGTGGGCACAGGCCCCCTATAGAAGGCTCCTATATTCTGTCAGTACACTGTGACTCGTGGGCACAGGCTCCCTATAGAAGGCTCCTATATTCTGTCAGTACACTGTGACTTGTAGGCATAGGCTCCCTATAGAAGGGTCCTATATTCTGTCAGTACACTGTGACTTGTAGGCATAGGCTCCCTATAGAAGGCTCATATATTCTGTCAGTACACTGAGACTTGTAGGCACAGGCTCCCTATAGAAGGCTCCTATATTCTGTCAGTACACTGAGACACAGGCCCCCTATAGAAGGCTCCTATATTCTGTCAGTACACTGTGACTGAGACTTGTAGGCACAGGCCTCCCTATAGAAGGCTCCTATATTCTGTCAGTACAGAGACTTGTAGGCACAGGCCCCCTATAGAAGGTTCCTGTATTCTGTCAGTACACTGTGACTCGTGGGCACAGGCCCCCTATAGAAGGCTCCTATATTCTGTCAGTACACTGTGACTCGTGGGCACAGGCCCCTAGTACACTGAGACTTGTGGGCACAGGCTCCCTATAAAAGGCTCCCATATTTGCTTCTCCGCGACCATAGGCTCCCTATAAATGGCTCCCATATTCTGTCAGTACACTGTGACTCGTGGGCACAGGCTCCCTATAGAAGGCTCCTATATTCTGTCAGTACACTGAGACACAGGCTCCCTATAAAAGGCTCCCATATTTGCTTCTCCGCGGCCATAGGCTCCCTATAAATGGCTCCCATATTTGCTTCTCCGCGGCCATAGGCTCCCTATAAAAGGCTCCCATATTTGCTTCTCCGCGGCCATAGGCTCCCACACTCCTCAGTATAATATGCCTTTCGCCTCGGTAATCACAACCCGCTTGTTTCCGCCGCGCACGTGACCACGGCAGACTCCAACCGATCATGTGAAGTGATAGCCCCGCCCTACTGGAGTCGTCACTAACAGCGGTACACGTGACCGGAAATCTGCTGTTATTTTCTCCCTGGAGTCCGCGGAGCGTCTGTGTGGCCCCTCAGGTAGAGATCATGGGGCCCCGCTCTGCCTCATTATTGTCAGTGGTTCTTCATATGTGATGTGTTATTCTTATATCTCCTAGATATGAGCCGGGTGTAAGGTATTAGGGTGTTCCGGGAGTGGGGCGTTGCTGACTGTTCGGGGGTGTTGCCTGGTGTCTGTATGTGTTTGGGGGGGGGAATGGGTTGCTGCGCGTATTTTTTGTTGGGAGGCGGGGGAGTCCCTGGGTGGGGAGGTTGCTGACTTTTAGGGTTCAGAGCCCCCATCTTAAGTGTCTGCTTTGCTCCCGCAGGACATGTGACTGGATCGTGTTGGAGATCTGACATGTATACCCCGCAGGCCACACTCCTGGACCACAGAGATGTCAAGCAGGTATGGTTGTCACCTTTCATGTCACAGCCAGCAGACAAGGGGTTATTCAACCCCTATAATGCCCCCACAATGTCCAGGCCCCTCATACAGGTTATACTTACCCCACTCCCTTTCACCCTGGTCAATTCTAACTCTGTATGAGAGTTTCTGTCATTTGGGGGGTATTGTCGGGGTTGGGTAACCCCTTTAACTGCATCGGGTAGTAACGTCTCTGCCGGCTCATGCCATGTTTGTGTATTTGGGGGGTAATCCCGAAGCTTATGAATTCAGGACGAGTACTCTGATTATTGTCGGAGTCCTTCCTGTCACTCACAGGCTGCAGGGTTCCTCCATTATCTTGAGACGACATTTTATAGTGTTAAGTCGTATTGATTGTTGTCAAGGTGCATGTAGGCTGTCATGTGGACGTTTAAAGGGGTTCTGCCGGGGCGGGGCTAAGCTTCATTCGAGTGAACGGAGCTTAGCCCCGCCCAGTGATACTGATCGTGACGTCACTGGGCCTGAGGTAAACAGTAAGAAGGCCGCGACGCTACTGCCAGTGCCGCTGCCTTCTCAAACAGCTGATCGGCAGGGGTCCCGGGTGTCAAACCACTGCCGATCAGAGGCTGATGATCTATCCAGAGGATGGATCATCAGTTTAAAATTACTGCAGAACCCATTTAATTTTTGGGGGACACATAGCTGTTGCTGTCGGAAGAGAATGGGCAAAGCTTGGCATTGCTGGGCAGGTCACAGTCGGCCCTGTTACACTGGCTGATGTTCGGGCAGTGTGAGTGCCAATAGATGTGGGAGAGGAATGATCGCTACCGCAGGCGTTCCTCCCCTATTCAGTTCTGTTGATTATTGGTAGCAGATTACACAGCGAGACACACTGGTTCCTGATTACACAGCGAGACGCGCTGCTGATAATCGGGCATCTTTTATTCTGAAACAGTCGTTCGCTAGATTGTCGGCTGATCAGCTGCTCGGTCGTAAAAGCCAGTTATCAAGAACGAGCATCCTAAGGCCAGGGATCCGAGCAAGTTCAATGCGATAAACTCGCAGCGTGTGTCAGTGAGAAGTCCAGTTCTGGCCTCTGCTCCTCTGACAGGATCGCACAGCTTTATGCCGATTTAGAATGCTCTGTAAGGGCTCATGCACACGACCGTTGCTTATCATTATACATTGGACGCCTTGCTGGAAGGACACTGCATTATATATGACATTATTAACACCTAAGTAATAGACGCGGCCTGTGTCACTATTTTCTGCTGCTCTCAGAGAGGGCTGAAGCTGATGTTTTACCTTCAAAGGGGAACTTGTCACTTGGAAAATCCAGCTCAGTCTACACATGTTATAGCGCAGGAGGCGCTGGTCAGATTGATGGGAAAGATTCAGTATAATGACCTGATCGGTGGGAGTCCGACACCCGGGACCCCCATGATCAGCTATTTGAGAAGGCACCGACGCTCGCAGTAGCGCTGCAGCTTTCTCTTGGCTCACCGTACATTGTATCGCAGCTCAGTCCCATTCTCCTTCTCCCAGGCTGGAGCGCTGGCCCACAGCAGCGCTCCGGCCTGGGAGAAGGAGACGCCCAGGGCAAAAGAGGATGTCTTCGCCCAAGGCAAAATTATCAGCAGCACGTGCGCCAGTACCGGGGGCTACAGCAGGCGAAGGGAGCGGCACCCAGGGATACAAGTAAGTGCAGGGACATCCCTGGGTGCAGATCTGCATGTACATACCATTGACTAACAAACTTTGGACCGGTGAAAGGTCCTCTTTAAACCTCTGCTGCTTAGGAGTCCTGTGGTCTGTACTCTATATCTCTGTGTGCTTACTTCCACAGGGAAGACTGTCAGACCCCCCCCCACTTGAATCGCCTAGAAAGAGCAGAGATTACAGGTTCTGCTGAATCTTTTCCCACAAATATGTCTCAATCTGCTCAGCTCCTCCCGCTCTATACCATGCTGCCCGCAGACTGCACTGCATTTTCTATCGGACAGGTTCAGTTTTGAGTTGTCCCCATAATCTGATTACTTGTATATGAGATTGCAGGGAGCATGCTCGATGACATGCAGGAAGAGGAGGAGCGGAGTAGTCTGCATTCTGTGGACATTCTCTGTCATGGGCCGGTAGGGAAGAGGAGGTACCAGGCTGTCCCTGTTGAGGGCATGCTGTGTGATGTGCAGGGAGGGGGAGGAGCTGAGCCCCATTACCTTGTGTAATCTTTCTTCAGCTTTATAAGGCTTTATGCACACGAGACACGACCCTAGTTTTGGTCCGCATCCAATCCATATTTTTTGCGGACCCGTTCATTTCAGTGGGGACAGCACACCGTTTGTCCGTTTCTTGGTCCCGCCCCAAAAAATAAATAAAAATAGAACATGTCCTATTCTTGTCCGTTATGCGGGAAGCTCACGGCCGGTATCTGTGTTTTGCGGATCTGAGATTTGCAAATACAGATACGGCCGTGCACTTGAAGCCTAATGGAGGTGTTGCTGTTCATTGTAACCTCACCACCTTATTTGCAGCTGACCACACCCTGGGGTGATGTTGAGAAGTGACAGTCTGTAGATAGTCTCAGCTGTGAGAGTGAAAAGAGAAAGATTTCAAGAAAATACATTTCACGAAAAATTCAAAAATCTAAAAGCGATGCTTCATCTGGGACATTTATAGCATATGGATAGGGAATGCCATAAATGTGTGGGACCTTCCTCTGGGACCTGCACCTATCTCAAGAACAGGGCCCCGTCGTGAACTAAGAGCACACCGCACACTTCTCTTTGTTTAGTTTGGGGGCCCGTTCTTGGGATAGGTGGGACCAGGACCTATCAGACATTTTTGGCATATCCATAAATGTCCTGGATGGGGAAAGCCCTTTAATGTAAAAACTTGATCTAAACAATCAACCTTTTTCTGATCGATTTCCTGTAATACTGTTTTCTTCCACTGGTGACAGAATATAGCAAAAAAGTTATCGTCCTCGCTCCGTGCCCTTCAGATGCGCTATGTGACTACTGATGATGTCATCACTAGCGACGATGATGATGCTATAAGCTTCTGTGTGGCCCTGGAAGCCATCTTCATCCATGGACTGAAAGTGAAGTTTATCAGAACACAAGCCGACAGAAGGAGGAACAAGGGGCGCCATGTCCCCTTACCGCAGCCGGCCTTTTGGCCTCTTCTGAAAGCAGTTACTCACCGGTCAGTATATGGAGAGACAGTACTCCGAGATTACAACTTTACTTCTCCCTCCTCTGTATACTGTCCTGTCTTTACTCTTTATACTGGTCTCTCCTGTGTGTACTGTCCTGTTATTACTCTATACTAGGCTGTCCTCTGTATACTGTCTCACCATTACGGTCTATACTGGTCTCTCCTGTGTGTACTGTCCTACCATTACCCTCTATAATGGTCTGTCTTCTCTATAATGTCTTACCATTACTGTCTATACTGGTCTCTCTTGTGTGTACTGTCCTACCATTACCATCTATACTGGTCTGTCCTCTGTATACTGTCCTACTATTACTCCATACTGCTGTCTTCTCTGTATCGTATCCTTCCATTACTTTTTGTACTGTGTATAATTTGTACTGTTACTCACTATATTGGTGACTCCTCTGTATACTGACCTGTCATTACTCTCTATACTGGTGTCTCATCTGTGTACTGGCCTACCATTTCTCTCTATACTGGTGTCTCATGTGTGTACTGGCCTGTCATTACTCTCTATACTGGTGTCTCCTCTGTGTACTGACCTGTCATTACTCTCTATACTGGTGTCTCCTCTGTGTACTGGCCTGTCATTACTCTCTATACTGGTGTCTCATCTGTATACTGGCCTGTCATTACTCTCTATACTGGTGTCTCCTCTGTGTACTGACCTGTCATTACTCTCTATACTGGTGTCTCCCTGTATACTGGCCTGTCGTTACTCTCTATACTGGTGTCTCCTCTGTGTACTGGCCTGTCATTACTCTCTATACTGGTGTCTCATCTGTATACTGGCCTGTCATTACTCTCTATACTGGTGTCTCCTCTGTGTACTGGCCTGTCATTACTCTCTATACTGGTGTCTCACCTGTATACTGGCCTGTCATTACTCTCTATACTGGTGTCTCCTCTGTGTACTGGCCTGTCATTACTATCTATACTGGTGTCTCCTCTGTGTACTGGCCTGTAATTACTCTCTATACTGGTGTCTCCTCTGTGTACTGGCCTGTCATTACTATCTATACTGGTGTCTCATCTGCATACTGGCCTGTCGTTACTCTCTATACTGGTGTCTCCCTGTATACTGGCCTGTCGTTACTCTCTATACTGGTGTCTCCCTGTATACTGGCCTGTCGTTACTCTCTATACTAGTGTCTCCCTGTGTACTGGCCTGTCATTACTCTCTATACTAGTGTCTCCCTGTGTACTGGCCTGTCATTACTCTCTATACTGGTGTCTCCCTGTATACTGGCCTGCTTCTTTCCTGTCAGCGGGTTGATGCTTGCTTGATTTATTTGTTTTTTACTCTCTTGTCTTGCAGGGACGTTATCACTCAGCTGGAGAAGATAAGTTACATAAACAGTGACGTGGGCCGCTGCCGCTCCTGGTTGCGCCTGGCTCTCAATGAATCTCTAATGGAGTGTTACTTCCTCACACTACAGAGGGAGAAGTCTCACTTGCTGGAGTATTACCAGCCATTTGCACTGCTGCTGGATGCAGAGGATTGTGATGTGGTTCTCAGCTACCTGCAGGGCCTCTCCTCCCTGACATTCTCTCTATCATACAAGTCTTCCATTCTGAATGAGTGGACGGCGTCCCCTCTGACCTTGTCAGGGCTGTGGCTGGAGAACGCTGAGCACATTGTTCAGTATGAGCCGCACAGGAGGAAATCCCTGGATTCTGTCTCCCAGTCCTCTGGCTCTGATGACACCAACAATTCAATGATCAGTAACACTAAGAGGCAACTTGAGTCTTCTTCTCTAAGCCTGGATAACAGCACCTCATCTTCCCAGCTTTCCTCCAGCCTGGGATCTGATGAACAACCACTAAACCAGGCCCCGGTGCCTCCTGCATCCCCCCAGATCTCTGCGTTTTCCCATCAGCCTACAGACACATGTGATGTTGTGGAGGGGGCTCCTGCTGGTATGGAGTAAGTATGGGTGGGGATGGAAAACCAAGGCAGGGTGCAGACATTATTTCCACTTCTGTTTTCTTTACTGCAGATCACGTAAATGTGAAAGCCTTGAGTCATGTGTGGTGGAAGTTCAGTCTGTGCCTCTGTCACACGGCTGTCTCTGAGACTCTGTACGATTGGGATCTTAGAGATAGACAGCAATAGGTGGGTGCTGGGAGCTGATGTTTAACACTTTGTGATTCCCAGGGACACAGACGCTGAGACGCCTGACACAACATCTCAGTGTCCTCTGTATCAAATACCCATCCCTGAAATCCTAAAAGCTGACGAAGAGTACAAGGAAGCTGAGGAGATTCCAGCAGCAGACACACCCGAGGCAGCACCCCTCAATGACAGTGTCCAAGAGAATGACCTCACGGTCTCTGAACCTCCTCCTCCTGCTCCCCCCACACATGAAGTGGATGCCCACTCCATACCTGTTACCCTTGGCAGTAGGTCTCTCACGGCAGAGGCATCTCCAGCTGCTGAACTCCCAGTGAGTACCTGGTGTAGTGTTAGTAACTATTGTGCTGAAGGAAAAAAATCTGCCCGTCTATGCCTGTGGCATCCGGATTCTCTCTGCCCACTGCTCTATACCTCTTATCCCTCTGTCTTCCTTTTGCTGTGTACCTCTTGCTCTCTGACTCTAGGTATAGTGCTGACTATCTGCTTCAGTTGACATTACTATCGGAGCAGAGACTAGTGGAGCGTTTGTTTGTTTTTTCATCTGTCCAGAAAAGCCGGAGCTGGATCTCTGAAGATGATTTCCAGACAGAATGTCCTGTTGTTGCAGTAGATGAGTCGAGAATTGGAAACTTGGCCTCCCATCCGCCTGATGTCACCAGCTCGGAGTCCCTGAAGCCGCCCGGTGCAGCCTTTCATGTTGTGCACCGCAGACAGATAGGTATTTCCAGCCTGTTCACTGCTTTCCTTGTGACCTCTTATCTTAGGTCTTGTTCTGATTCTAATATTTTCTACAGGACTTGCCAACCCATTCCGTGGTCTCCTGATGCTAGGCTCTCTGGAACGTAAACATGCCTTAGGTCTGTACAAGCCTTATTACTGTGAACTGACACCGTATGAGCTTCGCCTGTGCTTGGAGGGAGACGAGCAGAACTGTGCAGAGAATTGTTCTCTGCTGCGCTGTGAGTCAGTGGGCCCCGCACACAGTGATGGTCGCTTTGACGTTCAGTTTTCTAATAAAAGATTGTATTTGAGGGCGCCTTCTAAAAACGAGGCCCAGGACTGGGTGGACAGAATTCAGGAAGCTGTGCAAAAATTTCGACCACCGCGGGATGATGGTTGGGAGATTTTACACTGTCCAAATTCCCCACAAAATGCTGAGCTTCCCGACGAGAGGGCATCTCCCTGCCGGGTGTTTGACTGGACTTTTCAAGTGGAAGTGGAGGCAGATGCTTTGAAGGAGTCTATTCTGTACATGAAGGTGCACAAATCTTGGATGAGGTTCATGTTTTCATTGTCTGAGCGAGTACTGAAATCTTTCCAGCTCCGGAGCAGTGAGAAGTCTCTGTACAATATTTATACTGCAGAGATGGTGAAGGACATTCTACCAGACTCCAGCCTTGGGAGTCCCTCCTGCTTCCGGCTGGTGACCACAAAGGGCTCTCTGCAGCTACAGGCAGAGAATGCAACTGAAGCCAAAGCTTGGAGGGAGCTTGTCCGAGCTGTGTTCCTGGAATTGGAAGATGATGCTGTGTTTCTCCTGAGGACTGCAAACTTCCACATTAAACCTCACATCAGGGATCACTTGCTCTTTCAGTATCTCCTGCATATCCCCGTTGAGCGGGGGCTGGACACGCAGAACTTTAAGTGTGCAGGTGGGTGGCTTCTGTGTGCGATGTAGCCGCTGCCGTTGCTTTGTGTGGGTGTTACTTGTCTCCTCTCATTGTAGGCTGCCATAAACAGATTGGATTCCAGTTTGGGAAGGCGAAATTGTGTGCATTTTCTGGTTTGTATTATTGTGACTTGTGTCACCAGGATGAAGTGTCTATTATCCCTTCCAGGATTGTGCATAACTGGGATCTGATGGAACGAGCGGTGAGTATAGCAGCGATCTATCCTCTCCCTCATGTTGGTGCCCTCCCGGTGTAGTGTTTATGTCCTGGTGGTTGAGGCACCTTTCGTGCTGACTGCTTTACACTCTGCCTGATCTCTTACTAGATGGACATTGAGGTGGCGCACCCTCCTCATCACTGCCCATCTGTCATCTTCGTTTCTTAAAGGGGTTAGCCGGGAAATAATGATGATAATAATCCTCTCAGTATCCAAGTCCCAGCACCCCTGCCGATCATCTGTTTCAGGGTGCGCCGGTGAGCGCAGCTGACTCAGAGCAGCTTTTCAAGGACAGCGCCATACATTGTATAGTGGCAGTGCTTGGTATTGCAACTCAGTCCCATTGACCATGTGACCGATGTACAGTGACGTCACATGGCCTAGGAATAGGCCACAGCGCTCCAGGCCACTTCTAACAGCTGATTGGCGGGAGTCCCCTGTGTCGGACCTCTTCTGATCTGATATTGATGACCTATTTAGAGGATAAATGATAACTATCTTTTCCTAGATAACCCCTTTAACTCCTGATAGGGATGAAGAAGGGGGTTGCTACCAGCTCCATTTAAAGTTGAACTACCAGTTAGGCTGGTTTCACACAGTGTTTTTTTAGTCTTTGATCAGTGATTGTGAGCCAAAACCAGGTGCGGGTCAAAAACATAAGGGGTACAGATCTTTGCATTATACGTTATCTCTTACACGGTCTGTGTGAAAGCGGCTTTACTTGCTGCTGGTTTCCTCTTGTGATAGAAGTGGTGAGCAGTCACCAGTCCGTCCGTCCGTCCGTCCCCCCCCCCCTTAATGTGTCTTATGTGCTTGGGTGTAAGCTTTCTGCATGACATTTCAATTTAATATATTCCACACAATAATCTAAGTGGCCAATGAGCACACTACACCTTTTTTGTCCTCTTTGCAGGTGTCCAGACCGGCTCTAAACTTCCTGAAGATGGTGCGAGATGAACCAATCTTTAACCTCAAATACTTAAATGACCGGCTGTATAAGCACACGCAGACCATGTGTGAGATCAGCCAAAGCCGGGAGAAGCTGAGGTTATTGGGGGAGTATCTGATGACTTGTCGCAGCGGAGCACTGCAGGACCTCAGCACAAGGTGAATGTAATCGTCACCCACTACTCGACAGACCTGTGCAGGTGATGGAGAGACAGGCCATGTAGAAATGACATCCCAGAATACAGTACAAGAAAGCCTGTGGCATAGAGATGGGGTTTTAACACAGTAAACTTGGCTCTAAGTCACGTTTTAAACACAAGGCCCGCCAGTGAGGCCCGTGATATCTGTGTTAGTACCGCAGTTTATATTTACGAATGACGCGGCACGCCGCAGCTCCATCTCCACACTGTAGTGGTAGCGTAGCAGGGCGATCTCTGTCGACAGCCAGGAAGGTAATGGTGAGAGCGCAGATCAGCAGCAGGATCTGTGGGGGCAAAACGGTGTTAGACATCCTGCCAGAAAACAAAATAAGTAAGCATTTTTTACCTGTTTTATGTTATTTAACAATATGTTAACATCTGCCTTAGGGTTGCCTTCAACATGCTATAAATGCATCTACGCCTCACTGGCATTGTTACGTTTATAAAGTCGCAGAATCGCTAACGGCCCTTTGTAGACAACCATAAGGCTGATGTAGCCCTCAGCAAAAATGAGTTTGACACCCCTGCTCTAGGTATAAGTCTGTCAGCTCCATCTAGTGGGAGTGGAGGGTTCTACGTAAATTTTGTACATGGAGTCTGATGGTAGAAATTCTTTGAACCCTTCTCTTCGCGATTGCTTGCTACTTATGGTGGCTTATAATGTTGTGTGTTGCAGTCGGCACTCTTGGCTGCCATGGATATTAAACTCCCTTGTTCTGAGTTCTCCTGAATTTTATCCCAGTGAGAGACATGGCTTTCTCTAATGGAATGGTAACCAGACACTGTTAGTCGCTTAGTGACCAGCCATACCCCTTTTTATGGCATTTACTAAGGGGCCTAGGCTGGGCCGGCGCCTTTTCACAGAGGCCCGGTCTAAGCGCTGCATGGGTCCCCCGCTCTCATATTAGAGCCACGCTCCTGCTCTAACAGCGCCCACTGGCAAAAGTGCTCCTCTGTGCTGTTTAACCCCTTACATGCCACAGGCAATGGCGCCGCCCCATGTAAGCGGTGACAGAGGGCGCAGACTCCCTTTGTCTCCCATCGGCACCCTGCAAGTGAGATCGCAGGATGCCATTGTGTGTATAAGTTGGCTGGGACCTGATGTAGGCCCCAAGCCGCCAGCCTTGAGGGTTTCCCAGCAGGCTGTGCCTCTCTCTAGTCAATGTCAGTATAGACTGACATTAAAATGCAATGTACTATAGGGATAGTGAATTGTGTTTTAGAAGCAATCAAAAGATTGCCTGTTATAGTCCCCTTGTGGGACTATTAAATGGTTACAAAAATAAAAAAATAAATTGCAATAAAAGGTTAAAATAAAAGAAAATGGCAAAAATATAATCTCCCCCACATGTATCGCCGCATCCGTGAAAACCTGCACTACACAAATATCATGTAAATTATTGCCTACAGTGAACGTCATTAAAAAAAAAAAAAAAACATAAAATGACAGAATTGGTCATTTATTGTTAGTCGCCACCGAAAAAAATGAATACCAAGAATTATACCAATGAAAACTACAAGTCGTCCTGCAAAAATCGAACTCTATAGAAAGACAAATAAAAAAGTTATGGTCTTGTGATGTGGATTTTTTTTTTTTTTTTTTTTTTTTTAAGGGGGTTTTATTGCACAAAAGTAGTAAAACGTGAAAAAAAATAATATATATTTTACAAGGAAAGGGGGGTTAGTCAGCACATCCCAATCTGCAGGTGCACGTTGCCATGGCAACACACAGAAAAAGAGAATACAACAACACTCTGCAACCCAAATAAAGTATGAATGTCATAATTATTAATAAATATTAAAATGTTAAAGGGGTTATCCAAGTTATATTTATTGATGACCTATCCTCAGGATAGGTCATCAATATCAGATCGGCGGGGGTCCGACACCCGGCACCCCCGCCGATCAGCTGTTTGAAGAGAAGGCGAGCGCCGTGCCAGCGCTGCCTCCTCGTCATTGTTTATGCTGGCGTTGCATCTGCAGCGGTGAGCAGGTGTAATACACTCAAGCCGTTCCATTCATTTCAATGGGACGGCTCTGTGTATATTACAGAGCCGTCCCATTGAAATGAATGGAACGGCTTGGGTGTAATTACACCTGCTCACCGCTGCAGATGCAACGGCCAGCATGAACAATGACAGGAGGCAGCGCTGGCACGGCGCTCGCCTTCTCTTCAAACAGCTGATCGGCGGGGGTGCCGGGTGTCGGACCCCCGCCGATCTGATATTGATGACCTATCCTGAGGATAGGTCATCAATAAATATAACTTGGATAACCCCTTTAATCCTATGCTTATATAGTAAATTTGAGATTCTTACCAAATATATATTGTACAAAATTATTTGGGCCCGTCTGCCAAGCGTCAAGGCGATCTCTATATACAGGGCCGAACGCTAAACACTACCTGAAATGAGCCCTCACTGCCACTATAAAATTTATGAAGTGTCGGTTCTACATGCATGCTGAGTCCACACTGCCACAGGGAATGCAGGTACCAACATGCATACTGAGCTCTTTCTGTACCTTACCTGGTGCCACACGGCTTCCAATAAATGCAATGAGATGCCAAAAGGTTTCCAGTGCATGTAGGGAGAGCAGGCTACAGCTTTATAATTATACTAATTAAAAACAACCTGTTTTTCCAATCCCCCTCCTAGAAAGAGTTAATACCAATACAGTAATACCACCGTAAATGATGGCAATGTTTGCATATTTCTTTGCGCCTGCAGAGGGCTTCTTCATTGCATTTCTTATACCAAGTAGTCACTTCCCGTTTGTTACTTTGTAAGAAGGTCCTGAATGATTAATGAGAAGGAAACTGATGCCAAGGATGGGTAGGGGCAGTGCCGCTGCTTACCAGTCCCATTCTGCAGTACTGAATAACGTCTCTTTTCTACTCACAGCCTAGACCAACGTGACTATCTCCTGGACTGTGCTCATACTTACAGCATGCAGGACTTTAAGCAGGTGCGGTATCAGTCACCATTTATCCCCATAGATTCCGGGCTACCTGCACTGTCGGCCATCGGCTCTTGGTAACTGTCAGTATTTCTTGCAGATTGCTGAGGGAGCATTTGAATATTGCCTCCAGTCTGCCCTAGACTTTGCCAGTAGCCATGTCTATAGGTGTGACCTGTGCAGCCAGAGAGGATTCATCTGTCAGATCTGCAACCAGGATGACATCATTTACCCTTTCCAGTTTGACACCACAACAAGGTGAGCGAGGAAGCACAAAGCTATTGTCTCTCTCAGCAGCTTAATTCCGACAAGAGTCCTCCTGCTATTGTGGGTACGTTAAATAACTTGGGGATCATTCATATCATGTCTGTGATGAGGGGATACGTTTTCATACCCAAAACTGTGTTTAAATGTGTCCCTGGGAAGATCCATTCACTTTAATGAGCCATTGAGGTGCTTCCCATCGGTATACGTCTTCTTTGCAGGACACCATAGAGTACTCTACCATGCCATTATTCCCTGCAAAAAAAGATGTACACAGATGGAAAGTGGAAAAACAAAGTTTAGGCCTCTTTCACATTTGCGTTGTGAGGATCCGGCGTGCACTTCTGTTGCCGTAAATTCCCGCCGGATCCGTCACAACGCAAGACAACTGAAAGCATATTGAAGACTGATCAGTCTTCAATAGGCTTTCAGGTAACCATGGCAGCCAGGACGCTACTAAAGTCCCGGATGCCATGGAAAAGAAGTGGGGAGCCAGGGGAGAAGCTACATACATTCCGTGCGGCGGCGGGCGCTCCTCGATGACGTCACCGGGTCCCTGCATCGCATGGGCCGTACGATCCATACGGCGCATTGCTCACATAGCATAGCTATGTGAACCATGCGTGCATCGGTGACGCCACAGGCGCGCCGAGACGGAAGGTAAATAGCTTCTCCCCGGCTCCCCACTGCTTTTCCATGGCAGCCGGGACTTTAGTAGCGTCCTGGCTGCCATGGTTACCATTCATTAAAGCTAAACGTCGGATCCGGCGATGCGCCGAAACGACGTTTAGCTTAAAGTCGGATCCGGATTAATGCTTTTCAATGGGCATTCATTCCAGGTCCGTCCTTGCGGCATGTCTTCAGGATTTTTGGACGGAGGAAAATCCGCAGCATGCTGTGGATTTTGCTACAGCCAAAAAACGTGTCAGTACTGAACTGAAGACATCCTGATGCACCCTGAACGGATTTCTCTCCATTCAGAATGCATTGGGATAATCCTGATCAGTATCTTTCCGTCCTAGAGCCCCGAGGACGGAACTCTAGGACGGAAAGCAAAAACGCTGATGTGAAAGGGGCCTGAAAGGGGTTATCCGAGACTAACTAATTCTCCCCCATACGCTGGGCCCATCTTACTGAATCTACTTACCTCGCTCCCCGCTCCTGGTCCCCTGCGGGGAGCCAGCTAAGTAGATTGTGTGAGTTGCCCGGCATATGGGGGAGCATTTGTTAGTCTCGGATAACTCCTTTAATCTTTTAAACAATTTTTTATATTTTTTGCCTTGTTCCAGTGACTAAATCCCCTTAGAGATGTGTTTTTGAAAGCTGCTTTAGGGTATTCAAACATATCCTTTCCAGCAGAAAGCTCAGTGAAGAGCTAAAACATGACGTGAATGTCCACTTACACTAAAGAAATGAATGTCCCTATGGTACAGCAGATAATGCTTCTGGGGTCTGGATAGTATAGACATTACAGGTTGGCCATTCCGTTCTCTAGTTAACTTCTTTATTGATAGATAGTAGACGTACACTTAGTATACTCTGTTAACTGCCTGAATAAAGTACGTTAAAAACATATTTATTTCATATATTATTAAAAAGTTGGTTCTCCACCAGATCTGAGAATCAGGCTAGTGGTGTGAGCTGGAGCACAGAAAATGTATATATATGCTAACTCCTACATTCACACCACCAAAAAACGTCTCCCTTTTATGTTGCGGGAGCTATATTAAATCCATATAGATAATGAGGTAATGCAGTCCAAAACCAGTGACTTTGTATGGTCTGTCCCTTATTAGTTGCTACTCAATCCAGTGTAGTAGAGGGCAGGACCCCTGGTAATTTCTATCTGGACTGTTCCTAAATTAAAACAGCCGCTCTACATATATCTATATATCTATTGGAGTGAACACACATAGATGTACTGTGTTGCTCGACACGTTTCCCTGCCGTTATCGATTGGTATTTCCTCAGGCCGTTTTAATTTAGGAACAGTCCAGATAGAAATTACCAGGGGTAAAAATATGAAAAAATAACTTTCCAAGGGACAACCCCTTTAAGTGGTACAGCAGCCGATTTGTGGCTGTCTTGTCTCATTGACATCTTCTGACTTACAATATCTCAGTTGCCAAGGTTCACAGTTAGGCCTCATGCACACAACCGTATGTAATTTGTGGCCCGCAAAATACAGATACTGTTCCAGGGAGTTACGGGAGCAGCGTGGCTCCCATTCTGCACGTATGGCGAGATGCATTTTGAGAGGTCTGTGGATGATGTAGGAGGCTTCATCCACGCAAGTGAACCTTCGATGGGTCGGGTTTTTGCTGATTCAGCCGGATGCTCGAAGATCCTGCATCCCCAGTGGATACTTAGCTGTAATTGCTATATGGCATGCAAGTCTTTAAGTGAATTTGTAAGGCATCTGGCTGCACTCTGCATACAAAGGGGTTAAAACTTCATATCCCTTGAACGCCGGTCACCCCTGACTGGCCTTGGGAGGGTTTGGTTTGGCCTGTTACCAGAACTGGCTCTAAAGGGTCCACTTCGGCTCAGAGAAGGCCTGCTCTCTCTATGTGCTAAAAATGTCAACAGGCTGCACTTGGCTCCCGATGGCATAGGTAGAAATAAACCGCTTTCTACCAGTATTTTTTTTTTTTTTTTTAAACTCGTTTTATTGAAGAGTAACATTAGGCATGACACTTCCAGATGCGAAAGCAATTCTTCCTGCGCAGAGGAAGCGGTAAATGAGATTACACAGTAAGAGTATGAGTAGGGGAGTATTCCCGAGCATAAACCAGCATAAGTATGAAGTGAGTACAGTGTATAGTTAGAAACAGAATCTCAATGTGATCAGGAGGCAGCGGAGTCGGGTCTCTCCGACGCAGAGTACATATGCATGGGTTGTAGAGACAGGTGGGACGAACACCAAACCCCCCATACCTTGTGAAATTTCTGTGGGCATTTCCTATGAATATAAACAATTCTTTCCATGGAGACTGTGATTTACAAGTGATATCCACTGATTAACCGTGGGCGTCCGGTCCGCCATCCATCTCAAGGCTACAGCCTTTCTAGCTAGAAATAACGCGGTGCCAAGAAACACCCTCTGGTGGTGGTGCCACACCTCCTCATCCAGCACACCCAGAATGCATATCTTGGGACATAGCGGTATAGGGGTAGAGGACATGGAGGACAGTGTCTGTAGCACACCGTCCCAAAATCCCTGCAGGTGGCGACAAGACCACGTCAAGTGCCAGAAATCTGCATCGGGAGTGTGACATCTATGGCAGTCGGTGTGGTGGAGTCTACCCATTTTGTGTAGCCTGGTGGGGGACAGGTAACTTCTGTGCAAAATAAAGAGCTGAGTTAATCTATTATTGGCAGATGGGGAGACCTTGGTAGGGACCATTAAGGCCTCCCATTCCTCAGCTGTCAAGGTGGGAATAGTCAATCTCCATCTGTCTTCCACATTTAGGGGCTGGGGGGAAACCCATGCATTGAGTAGGTGTGTATATAGTGTTGATATAACGCCTTTGGGACCCTGGGACCGTAGTACACCAATTAGAGGGTAGTTAGATATCCCGCCTTTCAGTGCCCCAAACTGTGTTGTCAAGGCATGGCGTAGCTGGAGGTAGCGAAAAAATAGGGTGCGGGGCAACTCGAACTTCTCCTGTAGTTGTTGAAAGGAGCGCAGATTCCCGTCAACATAGAGGTCTGTCAATGAGAGGATCCCATGTGTCTTCCAGACACCGGAGCCCTCCAGAGACAGAAGGTGTGAGAACATAGGGTTGTACCATAGAGGAATATCGTCAGGTATGTCGCCGTAGGAGCACAGTTTCGCTACTGTCCACACTTGGTTCGCTAGCTTATGCATAGGCAGTAGTTTGCCTGGCACAGATCTAGGGTCTTCCAAGACGGGCCACAGGGTGGACATGCGGAGACATTCTAGTAGGCAATACTCTGCCCCTGAGAGTACCCCGGGGGAGACCCAAGTGGCTAAGTATTTCAGCTGACTGGCTAGGTAATACAGGAAAAAATCAGGCAAGGCGGCACCCCCTTGATATTTAGGTCGCTGCAGTACACAGAGACAATTTCCTCCTGGCTGTCCCCCATACAAAGGAAGCCGTCATCGAGTGCAATTTGGTAAAGAATGCTCGAGGGATGGGCATGCAAGCATGTGTGAGGAGATACAGGGCCTTGGGGAGTAGTACCATTTTAACTAGGTTGAGCCTTCCCATCACTGAGAGGGGTAAAGATTTCCATGTTTTGAATTTATCAATGAATAAGGCCTCCATCGGGGCAATATTCTTGGCAATATAGCCGTGGAGATCCCTAGTAATGACAATACCCAAGTATTTAAAATGGTCCACTACTGGTAAGGTATGGATCTGTGGTGGCCAGCTATGAGACCAGAGGGGCATGATGGCTGATTTTGTCCAATTTATGTGCAAGCCTGAATAAACCCCAAAGCGTTCTATTACACTTATGGATCTCTGTAGAGTACGGTCAGGTTCGGCCATAAAGAGGAGGAGGTCATCAGCGTAGAGTCCAACTCTATCTTCCCTATCACCCACTACCACCCCCTGGTAGGAGGCGTCCTGCCTAATCCTCAGGGCAAGATGTTCGATTGCCACTGCAAACAACAAGGGTGAGAGGGGACACCCCTGCCTGGTTCCCCTATGGAGTGGGAAGGACTCAGAGTGTGTGCCGTTTACAAGGATATTCGCCTTAGGATTCTGGTATAGAGTTGCAATCCACCTAACAAACTGCGGGCCAAATCCAAAACATTCCAGTATTTGTAACAGAAACGGCCACTCCACAGAGTCAAAGGCTTTCGCCGTGTCAAGGGAAGCCAGTGCCCAATGTCTCCCCTCCTGTGCTCCAATCTGCGCAACCGCCTGTGCCCTTCTGATATTATCAGAGGTCGTCCTGCCGGGGCTAAATCCCGCCTGGTCCCCATGAATGATGGAAGTGATCACTTTATTCAATCTGGTGGCGAGGAGCCGAGTGAGGATTTTATAATCCAGATTCAAGAGTGATATGGGCCTGTAAGAGCCACATTCAGAGGGGTTTTTATCCGGCTTCAGGAGGACCACAATTGTGGCGTCATAGAAGGTGTCAGGCAGGCAGCCGCGCCGATGAGATGCCAGGTACACTTCCAGCAGCCGAGGACCCAGAATCTCTAAATATCTGATATACACCTCCACTGGGATCCCATCAGGTCCCGGGGCTTTCCCTGTGGGTAGGTCCCCTACAGCTGACTGAATCTCCTCTAAGGTGATATCCGCATCGAGCATGTCCCTAGCCTCCGAACTAAGCTGAGGATGAGACACCTCCGCTACATATTCTCTGAGCTCTTCGCCGTCATATCGCACTGCGGAGGAGTACAGGTTCTGGTAGAAGTTCCTGAAGCTATTGAGTATACCGGTTATCGTGTCCACCGTGCCACCCTCTGAATCCTGTATACGGATAACTGGGGGTGACGCTTTGTTGGACCTAGCAATCAGAGCCAGAAGCCGTCCCGCCTGGTTTCCGGTCTCAAAGGCCTGTTGCTTCTGAAAGAAGAGTTTCCTCTCACTTTTTTCTTTAATATGCAGCATATAGGCTCTACCCCCCTCCATCCATTTTAACCTGTTCGCTTCCGATGGATCAAGCCTAAAGACTCCCTCCGCTTCCCTGCATTTAACATGCAGCTCCTGTTCCTGACGTCTAGACTCCCTTTTGATATAGGAAATGGAGGACTTGAGACATCCCCTTAGATACGCCTTCAGTGTTTCCCAAAGCAACGAATCATCTGCAAGGTCTCCCTGTGCCTCTAAGAACACATGTTGTTGATCTGGGATCCTGTCATGGGGAGTCAGTAGGGACAGCCAGAAGGGCTGATGCCCGCCTCCGATAACCGCAGATGAGCCAATACTGGGGAGTGATTGGATGGGCCCTGGGGTGCATACTCAATGTCTACCAGGCTTGTGAACGCCATCGCGTTCCCCAGAATGTTGTCTATTCTAGAGAGGGCGCCCCTAGCAGGAGTGTAACAGGAGTATTCGCACTACAAAGGATGTAGAAGTCTCCACATGTCCAACCAGCCTACTTCCGCAGCCATGCGGTGCAGAGGGGTAGCAGAGGAGGATATAGCTGCATCCCTACCACCTGGGTGGTACCTGTCAAGATCTTCCTCCATTACCATATTAAAGTCGCCCATGCAGATCAGGTGGGCGGTGGGGTATTGAGCGACATAACCTAGCACCGTTTGAAGAAGAGACATGTTAGCAGGTGGAGGATTGTAGAGATTAACATAGAGACGTATGGAGCATTATTAAGATATCCAAAAGCAAAGACAAACTGCCCCTCCGGATCAGCCATAGAGTGCTCAACCTCCCATTTTACACTCCTATGGATTAGCAGGGCAACCCTTCGTGCATGTGAGGACCCAAACGCTTGCAGAAACCATTGAACCCACGGTTTTAAGACTCGCCGTCCAGTCTCAGGAGTCAGATGAGTTTCTTGAAGTCCCAGAACGTGGGGGCCGCACCGTCTAATGTGTGAGAAAACAGAAATCCTCTTATGCGGTGCACCCAGGCCCCGCACGTTCCAGGACATCACTGTCATGGACCCCATAGCAGATAGCGAGACATTATGTACACCCCATACAGCAATGCGATACGTAGCAAGAAGTCAACCCCCCGCCCCCAACCACTGGAGCCGTGAATCCCATCTCTTACATAGCAGTATAGTGTCCATGCCTGAAATAAAAAACTTGACATTAAACCGCAAACATAGGTGAACATAAGCAAAAGCTGATCAAGTAACATATGATGCAGCGTAGCAGGGTAATCGGGGACCTGCATGTGGGAAGGTGGTAAGGACCATGCAGGTAGCCGAGCGTGCCTTACAGAGAGAAATGTCCAAGCTGAACTTACCAGTAGTTTTGTACTGTCCATAGGGGTCAGACGTCATCTCTGCTGCAGTTTTAATGTGTTAGCAGTAAGGAAATTCCCATTTTGTATAGTTTTTGGAATGTGCATGAAAACCGTACAACCTGGAGGAAACTACAGCCCATGGAGAACATCAAACTCTACGCAGAGAACCCTGGTAGGATGCTGCAAAGTATGGAGCCACCATGCCGTCCAGGACTGAAGATATAATCTGTAAATGTCAAACAGGTGCACGTCCAGGCTGACCCGGTTACCCTGCATTCCACAGTCTACCCCCAACATTGTTTTCTTATTTAAAAAACCATTGATGATGTCCTTTTTAACCCCTTAAGGACTCGGCCCTATTTCACCTTAAGGACTCGGCCAATTTTTGCAAATCTGACCAGTGTCACTTTATGAGGTGATAACTTTAAAACGCTTTTTCTTATCCAGGCCATTCTGAGATTGTTTTTTCGTCACATATTGTACTTCATGACACTGGTAAAATTAAGTCGAAAAATTTCATTTTTATTTATAAAAAAATATCAAATTTACCAAAAATTTTGAAAAATTAGCAATTTTCCAAGTTTCAATTTCTCTACTTCTATAATACATAGTAATACCGCCCAAAAAAGTTATTGATTTACATTCCCCATATCTCTACTTCATGTATGGATCATTTTGGGAATGCCATTTTATTTTTTGGGGACGTTACAAGGCTTAGAAGTTTAGAAGCAAATCTTGAAATTTTTCAGAAATTTTCAAAAACCCACTTTTTAGGGACCAGTTCAGGTCTGAAGTCACTTTGTGAGGCTTACATAATAGAAATCACCCAAAAATGACCCCATTCTAGAAACAACACCCCTCAAGGTATTCAAAACTGATTTTACAAACGTCATTAACCCTTTAGGTTTTCCACAAGAGTTAATGGCAAATGGAGATAAAATTTTCCGTTTGAATCCATTTTTTCCAGTAACAAAGCAAGGGTTAACAGCCAAACAAAACTCAATATTTATTGCCCCGATTCTGTAGTTTGCAGAAACACCCCATATGTGGGCGTAAACTGCTGTATGGCCAAACGGCAGGGCGTAGAAGGAAAGGAGCGCCGTGTGGTTTTTGGAAGGTGGATTTTGCTGGACTGGATTTTTGACACCATGTCCCATTCGAAGCCCCCCGATGCACCCCTAGAGTAGAAACTCCAAAAAAGTGACTCCATCTAAGAAACTACACCCCTTAAGGTATTCAAAACCGATTTTACAAACTTTGTTAACCCTTTAGGTGTTCCACAAGTTATTGGCAAATGGAGATGAAATTTCAGAATTTCTATTTTTTGTTACCTTGCCTCAAAAAAAGTGTAATATAGAGCAACCAAAAATCATATTTACCCTAAAATAATACAAACAAAACTGCCACCTTATCCCGTACTTTCCAAAATGGGGTCACTTTTTTGGAGTTTCTACTCTAGGGGTGCATCAGGGAGGCTTCAAATGGGACATGGTGTAAAAAAACCAGTCCAGCAAAATCTGCCTTCCAAAAACCATATGGCGTTCCCTTCCTTCTACGCCCTGCCGTTTGGCCATACAGCAGTTTACGACCACATATGGGGTGTTTCTGCAAACTAGAGAATCGGGGCAATATATATTGAGTTTTGTTTGGCTGTTAACCCATGCTTTGTTACTGGAAAAAATGGATTTTTCCAGCACTCTACAGAGCAGCGGGTGATGGGAAGAGAGGGGAGCTCCCTCCCTCTGCTATCCTATCCTGTTGGGTGGGGGCTGCAAAGGTACAACAGCCCCCCGATGGGAGAGGGAGTTCCCTCCATGTTAACACCTTCTCTACCGCGGTCCGTATGGACCGCGGTAGAGAAGGGGTTAAACTGCTGACATCTGCAGCACAGATGTCAGCAGTTTATAGCAGGGGGTCAGCAATGTGCTGACCCCCTGCTATACCCACTAGACATCAGGGAAAGCATTCCGCGCCGCCCACCCGCAGCACCGCCCGCAAGGACCCAGGGCGTACATGTACACCCTGCGAATATCCGATCACCAAAGCGCACGTGGCGGTGATCGGAACAAGATGCCTGCGGAAATCAATCAGCAGGCACCTTGGCACAATGCCCAGGGGGGTCCTGTGACCGCCCCCCCATGTCAGAGATCGCAGCAAACCGCAGGTCAATTCAGACCTGCGGTTTGCTGCGCTTTCTGTAGTCTCTGATCCCCGCGGTCACAGAGACTAAAATATGCCCCACACTTATAAATATTAACCCCCCTGCACCCTGCCATATTAGTGTCCCCCCGGGCGGTGCAGGGGGTTAATATTTATAAGTTTGGGGCATATTTTAGTCTCTGTGACCGCTGGATCAGAGACTACAGAGCGCAGCAAACCGCAGGTCTGAATTGACCTGCGGTTTGCTGCGATCTCTGACATGGGAGTCACAGGACCCCCCTGGGCATTGTGCCAAGGTGCCTGCTGATTGATTTCAGCAGGCATCTTGTTCCGATCACCGCCACGTGCGCTTTGGTGATCGGATATTCGCAGGGTGTACATGTACGCCCTGGGTCCTTAAGTAGCAGGACACAAGGGCGTACATGTACACCCTGCGTCCTAAAGAGGTTAACCCTTTATCCTGCAGTCATGAATTGGTTAATGATGTATACAACACGTGGACGGATTGACATGGTGCAGGACAGCAATGATTTGTTTCCAGACCCCTCCACTAGTTGGCAGTAGCAGCTCAGCCTTTTCTTCTCTTTCCTAGGTGTGGTGAGTGTAAAGCCGTGTTTCATAAACCCTGCAAAACGCCCGCTACTCTGTGCCCACGATGTGAGAGACGGAGGAAGTTCCAAAACCAGCGGGTAAGGATGTGAGTCTCGTGGAGCCACATCCAAAGCCCCATCTGCTTCAGTTTGCACATAGCCGGATGGTATCATACTAGTCACTTTATTCTTGTACATAGATTGTGTATGTATATTGTGTACAGAGATCCCAGACATTTGTACCTGGACCTGAAAGCCTTTTACACGGAGGCTGCTCGTCTCCATCTGTTTCTCTGCTACCAGACGGTCTTCCACGTAGCAGACAAGTCATTGCCAAGTTATTTTTGTACCGTCAGGTATTTTTATATACAGTGACTGGAAGAGTCCGACCTCGTGCCTTGTCCTCTGGGGCAGATGATAAGATGTCTATTGAGAGCGGATCATGGGGAAATTGTCCAAGATATTTATGCTCATGTTCTTCACTGTCTGGCAGCTTGGCCAGTTTTATGTCATTGCCATATCACTAATCTTCTAGCATTATATAGAAGAGGGCTAACATGCAGGCCCCCTCCCTCCTGGGGTGTAATATTTTAGTCTCTTCCATCATGACAGATGTGAGTGTGATACTGACAGCAACATTAATATAGGAACGCCTTGAATGATCTGAAACTACTACCATATGTAGGAGAGCAGAGAAGTGCACCAAGTGCCAGTGTCCTCAATGTAGCAGGGCAGCTCTCAAACCTGGGGCCAGTGCCCTCCACCCATCAGGACAGCGCAGCTCATACACCTGGGCCCAATGCCCTCCACTCATCAGAACAGCACAGCTCATTACCCTAGGTCCAGTGTCCTCCACCCATCAGGACAGGGCAGCTCATCACCCTGGGGCCAGTGCCCTCCACCCATCAGGACAGCGCAGCTCATCACCCTGGGGCCAGTGCCCTCCACCCATCAGATTAGTTCAGCTCATAAACCCAGGCCAGTTTCCTTTACCCATGAGGGCAGTTCAGCTCTTACACCACTCGGGGCCATCGCCACCCACCCATCAGGACAGCGCAGCTCACTTTGTTGCTGCAGTGATGATGTTCTACTAGGTGGAGGGACAGCTTGGTTTGCTGTGGTTGCTTGTGTGTCAACATATAACAATTCAGTGCATCATATATAACTCTGTGCAAAATGACTCTGTGCAAAAATATAGGTCCCTGGCGCAGCCGGAGTAAACAAGCAGTCCATGCAAAAATGTATTAAGAAATGTGATAAAACTGTGATAAAAAAGCAGTCCGTGCAAAAATGCAATGCAAAACAGTATGGACCCCCTTGGCCTTGCTGGTCCCGGGGTATAAAGTGTGCTGTAGCCACTAGGTATCCGTTGCAGTTTCCACTGTATTGACTCTGTGGAGATGTCCACTTGATGGGTATATACAGTAGTTGTTCCAATCCACCCACATATAATATCAAAGTATCTTACCCCCTCGGGCGTACCTCACTCCATTTGGTTCCAAGCGCTATCCAGCTGCAGCGTGTATGTCTCCGCGCGCGGCGTCCCGCGCACTTCCGGGTTTACCCGCGGCGTCCCACGTGACCCGGTACTGACGGCAGAGGTTCACTGCGCTTGCAAGTCTCTTTCGATTTTACTGAGCTCCTGTTGTTGGATAGGAGTGGGTGATGTCTTTGTGGGGAACGGAATCGCACCTCCAATGTGGGTGTGAATGTAGCTCCTGTTCTCACTGCTGTGCACACCAGACGCGTTTCGGGGTTCGACCCCTTCCTCAGTGGTTAATCAGCAGTGAGTATACGTCCAACTTAAATAGGTCCATAGCTCCTCCCATTGCACGTCATGAGTGGATTGTGCAAGAAAACTTGGACTGGATCAATTGGATCCCCCAACCTCTTGGTGTATATACCATTACATGCAAACTCTTCAACACAACTAGCCTCTTATACGTGCCAACATTTTGCTAGCAGTTAATGTTTTGTGTATCCACTTTCATTACAATGCTACTTGTTTTATTTGTCTTCTGTATGATGATTATTGTAATAAATGTGATTTTAAGGCTTTATTTCATTTTATCGACTTATCTTACATGAGAGATTTTTTTTCTAGGATGGTGGAGGGTGGTGGAGAGTAGGCTTATATTTCTTTTGGCAGCCCTCGAAGGTGGGAACTTTATGCTACAATGATCTGAGATTGTAAAATTTACACCATCGTCACCATGGAAGCCCTACATTATCCTGGAATTTTGGTTGCTCTTGATGACACCTCCAGTCTTGGCAACCCCAGACCTCCATTATTATACCACAACTCTGGTTATCATCTCTAACCGTTACTGGTGATGCTTTGTAAGAGCGAGGTACACAGCATTAACACTGTAAGCAGTGACTGCAGTCAGTGGAGAGACTGGTACGACCCTTGACCATATGGCTAAGGGTACTGGTACTGAAGATCTTGTGCTCCACATTATTTAGTGTCGTCATTGTATGGACTATGACAGGGATAGCCAACCAGAGGCTCTCCAGCTGTTGCAAAACTACAACTCCTATCATGCCCGGACAGTCTACAGCTATCAGCCTACAGCGAGGCATGGTGGGAGTTGTAGTTTTACAACAGCTGGAGAGCCGCAGGTTGGCCATGCCTGGACTATGACATAATGTGTGTGGAGCTGATCACCTGTGGTGTAGTCCCAAGGACCTTCCCGAAATGTGGAGCTGTGTACACTTCATGATGCCCACTCCTTTCAGTCCCTGACATCATAAAGTGAGTGATGCCCTCTCTGTCTCACAATACCACACTAAGGGTACTTTCACACTTGCGTTATTCTTTTCCAGCATAGAGTTCCGTCCTCGGGGCTCTATGCCGGAAAAGAACTGATCAGGCATATCCCAATGCAATCTGAATGGAGAGAAATCTGTTCAGTTTGCATCAGTATGCCTTCCGTTCAGTCACTGTCAGGGGTTTTGGCCGGACATAATACCGCAGCATGCTGCGGTATTATGTCCGTCCAAAATGCCTGATCAGATGCCGGATCCGGCATTAATTCCCATTGACTTGCATTACTGCCGGATCTGGCATTGCAGACCGGGAAAACTGTGAAAAAGATTGCAAGACGGATCCGTCCATCCGCATGACAAGCGGAGGGACGGATCCGTTCTTGCAATGCATTTGTAGACGGATCCGATCCGTCTACAAATGCTGTCAGTTGTGACACTAAACGGCGGATCCGGCAGGCAGCTCCGACGACGGAACTGCCTGCCGGATCACACGAACGCAAGTGTGAAAGTACCCTAAGAAAGGCACTAATACTCTGTGCTGCTGTAAAGATGTTCAAATATTTGTAATGCAAAAGGGACCTGAAGAATCGTATAATACAGAATATGAATTGTTAGTGAAAAAGGTATTGTTCCTTACAAAAGCATGTGCACCTATTTCACCTCACATATAGGCAGCTAACTTATTAATATTCTGTGCTTTTGGCTCATTAGGACACAATGATCAGTGACTCCAACTTAAAGGGGTTGTCCCATCTGGAACATTTAGTGCACGTTGATAGTGGAGAGAGATCACAGTGCGCATGTGCAGTGTCCTCTCCATTCACTGCTATGGGACTTTGTAAATAGCCAAGTGAACGTGCTAGGCTATTTTCAGAGGTCTCACACCAGTGAGTGGAGAGCAAGCTGTGCAAGAATGGCCACCCTCCATTCACCACTGAGACTCCCTGGTATTTTCAGAAGTACCATAACGGTGATTGGAGGGTGACCATACAGTTTGCTGTTCCTTTAAGACCCTGTTCTGGTGATAAGTGCAGGTGCCACCTCTGGGACACTGTACTATCAGACATTTATGACATCCTAGCATATGCCATAAATGTCCCAGGTGCAATACCCCTTTAGAGACGCTGTTTATAGGAGTCTGAGGTAATCTGAAATCCTCTCCTTGTCTCACTAAAGCAGTGCTTCTCAATTATTTTCGGTCATGCCCCCCCTAGGAAGAAGAAAACATTTCCCCCCCCCCCGCGCGACTGTAAATAGTATCATTTGTCTATAAAATTGTTATAAGTACACCAATCACCCCACAGGTGAGGGCCATTAACCCCCCCTCCCCCCCCCCCCCCAAATCATGTGCAGGCTCCATTAACCCCCACTCCCCCACAAATCATGTGCAGGCTCCATTAACCCCCCCCCCCCCAAATCATGTGCAGGCTCCATTAACCACCCCCAAATCATGTGCAGGCTCCATTAACCCCCTCCGCCCCCCAAATCATGTGCAGGCTCCATTAACCCCCAAATCATGTGCAGGCTCCATTAACCCCCTCCCCACAAATTATGTGCAGGGTCCAGGCTTCCCGCCTCCCCCCAAATCATGCGCAGGCTCCCGCCTGAACCGCTCTGATAGGCTGCGGGCCTTGTGCCGGTCGCCTATCAGAGGAGCAGGGGAGGGAGACGCCTCTCCCTCCCCTGCCGCACAGCACAGCGATCTGTATCGCTGTCCAGAGGGGGGCGATACAGATCACTATGGAGATGAACGCTTCCACAGTGGAAGCGTTCATCTCCTGTCACCTGGAGCCCCCCTTTACGGGCGCGCCCCACTATTTGAGAAACGCTGCACTAAAGGCTCAGGCCGCTGCTCTGCCTCCATGCTTTAAACCAGACATCCTCAAACTGCGGCCCTCCAGATGTTGGAAAACTACAACTCCCAGAATGCCCTGCTGTAGGCTGATACCTGTAGGCTGTTCGGGGCATGCTGGGAGTTGTAGTTTTGCAACAGTTGGAGGGCCGCAGTTTGAGGATGCCTGCTTTAAACTGTTGATGCAACCGGACAGTGGTCATGTGGACTCCATGCCTTGACGGTTCAGAGCTGATTTGTGTGTATCACCCACTGCCTGTCACATACATGTACACAAAGTGGCTTATGGTCCTATATCACTTACTGCCTGTTACACACATGTACAGAGCTGATCCTGACCCTTCCCTTTGCTGCAGAAAGGCATCATGAGGAAAGATAATTATGTGGAAATATTGAAGCAACATCCCAAGACATCAGCCAGGAAGTTAAAGCTTGGGCAGAAATGGGTCTTCCAAATGGACAATGACCCAAAGCATACGGCCAAACTGGTTACAAAGTGGCTTAAGCCCTGATCTCAATCCTATTGAAAATTTATGGGCAAAGCTGAAAAGGCAGGTGCGAGCAAGGTGACCCACAAACATGGCTCAGTTACACCAGTTTTGTCAGGAGCAATGGGCCCAAATTCAGACCAACTATTGTGAGAAGCTTGTGGAAGGATATCCCAAACGTTTGACCCAAGTCATACAGTTTAAGGGCAATGGTACCAAATGTTAATGAAATGTATGTAAACTTTTGACTTTGCAGAAAGTAATAAAAATGTCTTAAAACATTCTCTCATTATAATAATTTTGTTAATCCTAATTGACCAAAAACAGGAAATGTTTATTCTGATTTCATATCGGATATTGAGAAAAACATGCATATGTGTCTTCTTATATAGTGTCTGTAAACTTCTGGTTTCAACTGTACATGTACAGAACTGATCCTGATCCTATATCACTCACTACCTGTCACATACATGTACAGAACTGATCCTGATCCTATATCACTCACTACCTGTCACATACATGTACAGAACTGATCCTGACCCTATATCACCCACTGTCTGTCACATACATGTACAGGACTGATCCTGATCCTATATCACCCACTGCCTGTCACATACATGTACAGAGCTGATCCTGACCCCATATCACCCACTGCCTGTCACATACATGTACAGGACTGATCCTGACCCCATATCACCCACTGCCTGTCACATACATGTACAGAACTGATCCTGATCCTATATCACCCACTGCCTGTCACATACATGTACAGAACTGATCCTGACCCTATATCACCCACTGTCTGTCACATACATGTACAGAGCTGACAGTGACCCTATATCACCCACTGCCTGTCACATACATGTACAGAGCTGATCCTGACCCCATATCACCCACTGCCTGTCACATACATGTACAGAACTGATCCTGACCCCATATCACCCACTGCCTGTCACATACATGTACAGAACTGATCCTGACCCTATATAACCCACTGCCTGTCACATACATGTACAGGACTGATCCTGACCCTATATAACCCACTGCCTGTCACATACATGTACAGAACTGATCCTGACCCTATATAACCCACTGCCTGTCACATACATGTACAGGACTGATCCTGACCCTATATCACCCACTGCCTGTCACATATATGTACAGAACTGATCCTGACCCTATATAACCCACTGCCTGTCACATACATGTACAGGACTGATCCTGACCCTATATCACCCACTGCCTGTCACATACATGTACAGAACTGATCCTGACCCCATATCACCCACTGCCTGTCACATACATGTACAGAGCTGACAGTGACCCTATATCACCCACTGCCTGTCACATACATGTACCGAGCTGACAGTGACCCTATATCACTCACTGCCTGTCACATACATGTACAGAGCTGACAGTGACCCTATATTACCCACTGCCTGTCACATACATGTACAGAGCTGACAGTGACCCTATATCACCCACTGCCTGTCACATACATGTACAGAGCTGACAGTGACCCTATATCACCCACTGCCTGTCACATACATGTACAGAGCTGACAGTGACCCTATATCACTCACTGCCTGTTACATACATGTACATGACTGATCCTGACCCTATATTACCCACTGCCTGTCACATACATGTACAGAGCTGACAGTGACCCTATATTACCCACTGCCTGTCACATACATGTACAGAGCTGATAGTGACCCTATATCACTCACTGCCTGTCACATACATGTACAGAACTGATCCTGACCCTATATCACTCACTGCCTGTCACATACATGTACAGAGCTGACAGTAACCCTATATTACCCACTGCCTGTCACATACATGTACAGAGCTGACAGTGACCCTATATCACTCACTGCCTGTCTCATACATGTACAGGACTGATCCTGACCCCATATCACTCACTGCCTGTCACATACATATACAGAGCTGACAGTGACCCTATATCACCCACTGCCTGTCACATACATGTACACAGAGTGGCTTATGGTCCTATATCACCCACTGCCTGTCACATACATGTACAGAACTGATCCTGACCCCATATCACCCACTGCCTGTCACATACATGTACAGAACTGATCCTGACCCTATATTACCCACTGCCTGTCACATACATGTACAGGACTGATCCTGACCCTATATCACCCACTGCCTGTCACATACATGTACAGAACTGATCCTGACCCTATATCACTCACTGCCTGTCACATACATGTACAGGACTGATCCTGACCCTATATCACCCACTGCCTGTCACATACATGTACAGAACTGATCCTGACCCTATATAACCCACTGCCTAAAGAGCCTTCATCAGACACTGCCGCAGTGGTTCCACTAGTGCCGCAGTCACCATTTCCTTTGGTGTGCGTCTCTGTTCTTCCTCAATTTCCTGACTGCGGCACAGTGTCTAATGAAGGCTCTTTAGCCGAAAACGTTTACACAAGTACTACCGCATGTCATTGCATAGATGAAAAATAAAAGCACTCCTAGCTCAAGGAAAATATTTTGCTGTGATCTATTATTACCTGCACCAGGGGTGGGAACCCTATGCACAACATCTATTAACCATTGTTAACCCACTGCCTGTCACATAGAGGGTGATATAGGGTCATCAGTGACCTGTATCACCCACTGCACTGTCACATACATGTACAGACAGGCAGTGGGTGATATAGGGTTACTGTCAGCTCTGTACATATATGTGACAGGCAGAGGCTGATAGTGTCAGCATCAGTTCTGTACATCTGCCTGTCACATATATGTACAGAGCTGACAGTAACCCTATATCACCCACTGCCTGTCACATACATGTACAGAGCTGACGGTGACCCAATATCACCCACTGCCTGTCACATACATGTACAGAGCTGACGGTGACCCTATATCACCCACTCACTGTCACATACATGTACAGAACTGATCCTGACCCTATAAAACCCACTGCCTGTCACATACATGTACAGAACTGATGCTGACCCTATATCACCCTCTGCCTGTCACATACATGTACAGAGCTGACAGTGACCCTATATCACCCACTGCCTGTCACATACATGTACAGAAATGATCCTGACCCTATATCACCCACTGACTGTCACATACATGTACCGAGCTGACAGTGACCCGATATCACTCGCTGCCTGTCACATACATGTACCGAGCTGACAGTGACCCGATATCACTCGCTGCCTGTCACATACATGTACAGAGCTGACAGTGAACCTATATGACTCACTGCCTGTCACATACATGTTCAGGACTGATCCAGACCCTATATCACCCACTACCTGTCACATACATGTACAGGACTGATCCTGACCCTATATTACCCACTGCCTGTCACATACATGTACAGAGCTGAAAGTGACCCTATATCACTCACTGCCTGTCACATACATGTACAGGACTGATCCTGACCCTATATCACCCACTCACTGTCACATACATGTACAGAACTGATCCTGACCCTATAAAACCCACTGCCTGTCACATACATGTACAGAACTGACAGTGACCCTATATCTCCCACTGACTGTCACATACATGTTCAGGACTGATCCAGACCCTATATCACCCACTACCTGTCACATACATGTACAGAACTGATCCTGACCCTATATCACCCACTACCTGTCACATACATCTACAGAGCTGATCCTGACCCCATATCACCCACTGCCTGTCACATACATGTACAGAACTGATCATGACCCTATATCACCCACTGCCTGTCACATACATGTACAGAACTGATCATGACCCTATATCACCCACTGCCTGTCAAATACATGTACAGAGCTGACAGTGACCCTATATCACTCACTGCCTGTCACATACAAGTACAGGACTGATCCTAACCCTATATCACCCACTGCCTGTCACATACGTGTACAGGACTGATCCTGACCCTATATCACCCACTGCCTGTCACATACATGTACAGAGCTGACAGTGACCCTATAATCACTCACTGCCTGTCACATACATGTACAGGACTGATCCTGACCCTATATCACTCACTGCCTGTCACATACATGTACAGGACTGATCCTGACCCTATATCACCCACTGCCTGTCACATACATGTACAGAGTTGAGAGTGACCCTATATCACTCACTGCCTGTCACATACATGTACAGGACTGATCATAACCCTATATCACCCACTGCCTGTCACATACATGTACAGAGCTGACAGTGACCCTATATCACCCACTGCCTGTCACATACGTGTACAGGACTGATCCTGACCCTATATTAGCCACTGCCTGTCACATACATGTACAGAGCTGACAGTGACCCTATATCACTCACTGCCTGTCACATACATGTACAGAGCTGATCAGTGACCCTATATCACTCACTGCCTGTCACATACATGTACAGAGCTGATCCGGACCCTATATCACCCACTGCCTGTCACATACATGTACACAGACTGGCTTATGGTCCTATGTCACCCACTACCTGTCACATATATGTACAGAACTGATCATGACCCTATATCACCCACTGCCTGTCAAATACATGTACAGAGCTGACAGTGACCCTATATCACTCACTGCCTGTCACATACATGTACAGGACTGATCCTGACCCTATATCACCCACTGCCTGTCACATACATGTACAGAGCTGACAGTGACCCTATATCACTCACTGCCTGTCAAATACATGTACAGAGCTGACAATGACCCTATATCACTCACTGCCTGTCTCATACATGTACAGGACTGATCCAGACCCTATATCACCCACTACCTGTCACATACATGTACAGAACTGATCCTCACCCTATATCACCCACTACCTGTCACATACATGTACAGATCTGACAGTGACCCTATATCACTCACTGCCTGTCACATACATGTACAGGACTGGTCCTGACCCTATATCACCCACTACCTGTCACATACATGTACAGAACTGATCCTGACCCTATATCATCCACTGCCTGTCACATACATGTACAGAGCTGACAGTGACCCTATATCACTCACTGCCTGTCACATACATGTACAGGACTGATCCTGACCCTATATCACCCACTAACTGTCACATACATGTTGTGGTAAGGTGCAGGGTGCCGTCCTAGATGGCAGGTACGTGTCACCGAGGTTGCTGGCCTCGGTGAGGTGAGAGCCGGGTTTTTGTCTGCAGCAGCTAGTGCTGTTTGACTTTGTTAAATAGCATGGCTGCAAAGCCGATCCGGGCCGGCTCTTACTGGGAGCAGCTAAAGAGTAGGGTGGGTGGCTGCTCCCCACGGTCCAGTCCGAGTTTTGGGCTGGGTTTATAAACTCAGCCAGCACCACCAGCTGTGTGTGTGATTATCCTGGAGCTGCTAACAGGGCTGGGAGTTCTCTGTCCTGGAGGAAAGAGCTCAGCAAGGAGGTGTTGTGTTCCTGGCTACCTGAAGCTGGATTCTCCTGCGGCTGGGCCGACAGCGTGGTGCGAACCTGCACCTACACCTCCCAGGTGACTGAACCTGTGTTGGACTGTTTTTGTTTGGCTACGTTATTTCCGTTGTGTGTGAACTGTCACCAAGAGACTGTTTTTCATTTTGTGTGCAAGTGTGAATAAAACACTGTTTGTTGCACAATCTGGACTCCTGGTTTTGCCTCTAAACTGCACCCGCACCGCTGACTACCAGAGCGACTCCCACATTTGGTGTCGGATGCGGGCATGCGCAGTGAGGCTGGCGTGAGCGCCGAAGTTTTGTTTTTCTAAAGTGTATGGAATATATTAAGCCAGCAAAGCTGCAAGCAGGAGTTTCTGACAACATGGAGGCTGCTGTGAAGGCTCTCATAGAGGCTAACGTGCAGCAGCGGGAGACCAACCAACTATTGCTACAACATGTGATGGCGTTACAGGCGGCAGGAGCGTCCCACCACGTCCATGATGCCCGGAAGCGGTCCGTGCGGCGATCCCAAAAATGACCCCGCAGACGGCGTTGAGGCGTACCTGGCGGTTTTGAGAAGGTCGCCGTGAGGGAAAAGTTACCCGTGACCAGTGGGCTGAGGTGGTCGCTCCGTTCCTGGCTTCCGGACCCCAGCAGGTGTTTTTGACTTGTCGGACGACCAAGCGGCAGATTATGACACTGTGAAAGGAAGGTCCTAGCCAGACTGGGCGTGAGCGTGCTGGTCCGCGCTCAAAGAGTCCACCAGTGGGACTTTAAAACGACTGAACCCGCTAGGCCGCAGTTCTACGATCTGCTGCACAGGCTGCAAAAGTGGCTGCAGCCCGATCTACTAAGTCCCACTGCCATGCTGGATCGACTGTTGGCGGACATCTTTTGGAGGGCCCTGCCTTATCCCCTCCAGCACTGGATCGGCCAGGTATCGCCCACCAATGCCCTGGAGATGGTCGACCTGGTAGAGCGCTACGAGGCCACCAGAAACCTGCAGGGGACTCTTGCGGGGAAGGGTCAGTCAAACCCGGAGGCCTCTGCCCCAGTTCCGACGTCCGGCGACAGAGCGGCCTGCCCGGAATATACCCCCTGCGAGTCCGCCTCCCGTGGTATGCTGGAGGTGTCAGGAGCCAGGCCACATCAGGGCCGACTGTCCGCATCGGGATGAGCCGATGGATATGACCTACGGAGGTCGTCACTCCCTGTATGCACGGAAGCTGTGCGCAACTGGCACCCGTGAGGTGCAGGACCATAACCACCTGTGTCAGGTAGAGGTGGGAGACTCAATGGCGGTGGCTCTGCTGGACTCCGGGAGTTTAGTCTCCCTGGTAAGGGCTGCACTTGTACGTCCTGCGGAGTATACTGGCCGTAAGTCGGGGTCCTGTGCATCCACGGAGACCTGAAAGACTACCCCACTGCACTAGTGACTTTGTCCACCGCGGCTGGTAGGTGGACCCACGAGTGGCTGTCGCTACTAAACTCCCACACGAACTGATACTTGGGAGGGACTTCCCGGTTTTCCGGCGCTGTGGCCGGTAATAAAGGTATCTGAGGGACCCGAGACAGGGGTGACCCTAGTGGAGTGGCCTGATACCACTGGAAGGCCAGAACCCTGGGAGCCCGAGTCTGACGGGCCAGCGGTAGGGGTGACCACTGCTCCAGCGGTAGAGGGAGACAACCCCACTGAGTGTAATGGTGGGAGACACGGAGGACTTGCCACGGGACCTGAGTTGGCAGACCTCAATGTCTCCGGGGAAAATTTTGGGACCGCACAACACCGGGACCAAACCCTAACCAGGGCCTGGGAGAATGTGCTGGAAATTGATGGTAAACCCCAGAAACCAGGGGCTGAATTAATGTTCCCACGATTTATTGTTCTGCAGGATATGTTGTATCGGGTGAACCAAATCCGAGGCGAACCTGTTGAACAGTTGGTGGTGCCCACAGCGTATCGCAAGCTTGTCATGGAGCTTGCCCACCAACATGTTCTTGGGGACACCTGGGGTGGCAGAAAACCCAGGACCGCATACTGCAGCGATTTTATTGGCCCAGTGTGTTCAAGGAGGTAGAGAATTATTGTAAGTCCTGTCCGACCTGTCAGATAACTAGCCCCCAGCCACATTTCCGTAGTCCTCTGGTACCTCTGCCAATTATTGAAGTACCGTTTGAGCGAATCGCGATGGATTTAATTGGGCCTGTACCAAAGTCTGCCAGGGGCCACCAACACATTCTGGTAGTTCTCGACTATGCCACTCGGTATCCGGAGGCGGTGCCTCTGCGACATACCTCAGCTAAGCTCATTGCCAAAGAGTTAATGGAGATGTTTTCCCGTGTGGGCCTGCCAAAAGAGGTTCTGACAGACCAAGGGACCCCTTTTATGTCCAAAGTAATGAGGGAACTGTGTAAATTGTTGCGTATAAAGCAGTTACGGACGTCCGTTTACCATCCGCAAACAGACGGTCTTGTGGAGAGGTTTAACCAAACTCTAAAAATATGTTAAAGAGGGTGGTGTCTAGAGATGGGAAGGACTGGGATCTGCTTCTGCCCTATCTCATGTTCGCAGTGCGAGAGGTGCCCCAGGCCTCTACTGGGTTCTCGCCCTTCGAACTGCTTTATGGCAGACACCCTCGGGGCCTGTTGGATATCGCCAGGAAGCATGGGAACAACAGCCTGTCCCCACAAAAGTGTCATTGAGTATGTCGCCCAGATGCAGGAACGGATGGAAAGGGTGTTGCCCTTGGTCCGGGAGCATATGGAGGCAGCGCAACAAGCCCAGAGTAGGGTGTACAATCGTCAGGCTCGGGTACGGGACTTCAATCCGGGAGATCGGGTTTTGGTTCTGGTACCCACCCTTGACAGCAAATTCCTAGCTAGGTGGCAGGGCCCCTATGAGGTGATCGAGAAGGTAGGGGAAGTAATTACAAAGTACACCAGCCAGGCGGCGCAAGCCGGAGCAGGTGTACCACGTGAATTTACTTAAGCCGTGGAAAGATAGGGACGCGGCCGACGACCACAGCCCCCGGCCAGGGCTTCTAGGTGAAAAGGGTCCAGCCCCACAGTTCGAGGCCTGTGAAGCCGTAACCACGGTAAAATTGCAGACAGCCTGTCTTCCAAACAAGTTCAGGAAGTCAGGGAGTTCCTCAGTCGGAACACGGATGTGTTCTCGACCTCCCTGGCCGCACGCCTCTCATCCGACATGACATCGCCACTGAGCCTCAGGCCAAGGTCCGGTTAAAACCATACCGGGTACCCGAGGCTCGGCGACGGGCCATCGCGGAGGAAGTGCAGTTAATGTTGAAGCTCGATGTCATTGAGGAGTCGAAAAGTGAGTGGGCCAGTCCCATAGTCCTAATACCTAAGCCGGATGGGACGTTGCGGTTCTGCAACGACTTTCGCAAGTTAAATGAAGTATCCAAGTTTGACGCGCATCCCATGCCCCGAGTAGACGAGCTTGTTGAAAGTTTAGGACAAGCCCGTTATTTTTCTGTGCTGGACCTCACTAAAGGGTACTGGCAGGTACCCTTAACGGAGTCGGCTAAGGAAAAAACCGCATTTGTTACCCCGCAGGGCCTGTATCACTACAAGGTGTTACCCTTTGGCCTGCATGGCGCCCCCGCCACTTTCCAAAGGTTAATGGACATAGTGCTGCGACCACATCGTCGGTACGCCTCGGCCTACTTAGATGATGTAGTCATCCACAGCACCGACTGGGAAAGCCATTTACCCAAGGTGCAGGCGGTAGTGGATGCCCTGAGGAAAGCCGGTCTGACCGCTAACCCAAAGAAGTGCTCCATAGGGTTAGAGGAGACAAAATATCTGGGATATGTCATTGGGCGGGGAGTCATCAAGCCTCAGGTAAATAAGGTAGAGGCAATACGGAGTTGGCCCCGACCGGTCACCACCAGGCAGGTAAAGTCGTTCCTGGGGATTGTGGGGTATTACATGAGGTTTGTGCCCCACTTTGCTACTATTGCTTCGCCATTGACAGAGTTGTTAAAGGGGCGTAAGACAGGGATGGTCCGCTGGAATGAGCAGGCGGAAAAGGCTTTCTCCGCCTTGAAATCGGCCCTGTGTGGGTCCCCGGTTTTGGTGACACCCGATTTCAGGAAGGATTTCGTGAGTCCAGACCGGCGCCTCTGAAGTTGGCCTTGGTGCGGTACTGTCGCAGGAAGTCAACGGGGAGGAGCATCCCGTTGTCTTCCTCAGCCACAAGCTCACCCCAGCAGAGACTAGGTACAGTATAGTCGAGAGAGAGTGCCTGGCCATCAAGTGGGCACTCGAGGCCCTCCGTTATTACCTGTTGGGCAGAAGCTTTCGCCTGGTGACCGACCACTCCCCACTCAAGTGGATGTCCCAAGCCAAAGAGAGGAATGCCCGGGTCACCAGGTGGTTTCTGTCTCTACAGAATTTTAAATTCACGGTGGAGCACAGAGCGGGCCGGTTATTAAAAAATGCAGACGCGCTCTCCCGGGTACACTGTTTGTCCCTGTGTCCACCCCTCAGGGTTGAACAAAGGGGGGTATGTGGTAAGGTGCAGGGTGCCGTCCTAGATGGCAGGTACGTGTCACCGAGGTTGCTGGCCTCGGTGAGGTGAGGCCGGGTTTTTGTCTGCAGCAGCTAGTGCTGTTTGACTTTGTTAAATAGCATGGCTGCAAAGCCGATCCGGGCCGGCTCTTACTGGGAGCAGCTAAAGAGTAGGGTGGGTGGCTGCTCCCCACGGTCCAGTCCGAGTTTTGGGCTGGGTTTATAAACTCAGCCAGCACCACCAGCTGTGTGTGTGATTATCCTGGAGCTGCTAACAGGGCTGGGAGTTCTCTGTCCTGGAGGAAAGCGCTCAGCAAGGAGGTGTTGTGTTCCTGGCTACCTGAAGCTGGATTCTCCTGCGGCTGGGCCGACAGCGTGGTGCGAACCTGCACCTACACCTCCCAGGTGACTGAACCTGTGTTGGACTGTTTTTGTTTGGCTACGTTATTTCCGTTGTGTGTGAACTGTCACCAAGAGACTGTTTTTTCATTTTGTGTGCAAGTGTGAATAAAACACTGTTTGTTGCACAATCTGGACTCCTGGTTTTGCCTCTAAACTGCACCCGCACCGCTGACTACCAGAGCGACTCCCCACAATGTACAGAACTGATCCTGACGCTATATCACCCACTGCCTGTCACATACATGTACAGAGCTAACAGTGACCCTATATCACCCACTGCCTGGCACATACATGTACAGAACTGATCCTGCCCCCATATCACTCACTGCCTATCACATACATGTACAGGACTGATCCTGACCCTATATCTCCCACTACCTGTCACATACATGTACAGAACTGATCCTGACCCTATATCACCCACTACCTGTCACATACATGTACAGAGCTGACAGTGACCCTATATCACCCACTGCCTGTCACATACATGTTCAGGACTGATCCAGACCCTATATCACCCACTACCTGTCACATACATGTACAGAACTGATCCTGACCCTATATCACCCACTACCTGTCACATACATGTACAGAGCTGACAGTGACCCTATATCACTCACTGCCTGTCACATACATGTACAGGACTGATCCTGACCCTATATCACTCACTGCCTGTCACAGATATGTACAGAGCTGATCCGGACCCTATATCACCCACTGCCTGTCACATACATGTACATAGAGTGGCTTATGGTCCTATATCACCCACTACCTGTCACATATATGTACAGAAATGATCCTGACCCTATATCACCCACTGACTGTCACATACATGTACAGAGCTGACAGTGACCCTATATCACTCACTGCCTGTCACATACATGTACCGAGCTGACAGTGACCCTACATCACTCGCTGCCTGTCACATACATGTACAGAGCTGACAGTGAACCTACTCACTGCCTGTCACATACATGTTCAAGACTGATCCAGACCCTATATCACCCACTACCTGTCACATACATGTACAGAACTGATCCTGACCCTATATCACCCACTACCTGTCACATACATGTATAGAGCTGACAGTGACCCTATATCACTCACTGCCTGTCACATACAAGTACAGGACTGATCCTGACCCTATATCACCCACTACCTGTCACATACATGTACAGAGCTGACAGTGACCCTATATCACCCACTGCCTGTCACATACATGTTCAGGACTGATCCAGACCCTATATCACCCACTACCTGTCACATACATGTACAGAACTGATCCTGACCCTATATCACCCACTACCTGTCACATGTATAGAGCTGACAGTGACCCTATATCACTCACTGCCTGTCACATACATGTATAGGACTGATCCTGACCCTATATCACCCACTACCTGTCAAATACATGTACAGAACTGATCCTGACCCTATATCACCCACTGCCTGTCACATACATGTACAGAGCTGACAGTGACCCTATATCACCCACTACCTGTCACATACAAGTTCAGGACTGATCCTGACCCTATATCACCCACTACCTGTCACATACATGTACAGAACTGATCCTCACCCTATATCACCCACTACCTGTCACATACATGTACAGAACTGATCCTGACCCTATATCACTCACTGCCTGTCACATACATGTACAGGACTGGTCCTGACCCTATATCACCCACTACCTGTCACATACATGTACAGAACTGATCCTGACCCTATATCACCCACTGCCTGTCACATACATGTACAGAGCTGACAGTGACCCTATATCACTCACTGCCTGTCACATACATGTACAGGACTGATCCTGACCCTATATCACCCACTAACTGTCACATACATGTACAGAACTGATCCTGACGCTATATCACCCACTGCCTGTCACATACATGTACAGAGCTAACAGTGACCCTATATCACCCACTGCCTGGCATATACATGTACAGAACTGATCCTGCCCCCATATCACTCACTGCCTATCACATACATGTACAGGACTGATCCTGACCCTATATCTCCCACTACCTGTCACATACATGTACAGAGCTGACAGTGACCCTATATCACCCACTGCCTGTCACATACATGTTCAGGACTGATCCAGACCCTATATCACCCACTACCTGTCACATACATGTACAGAACTGATCCTGACCCTATATCACCCACTACCTGTCACATACATGTACAGAGCTGACAGTGACCCTATATTACTCACTGCCTGTCACATACATGTACAGGACTGATCCTGACCCTATATCACTCACTGCCTGTCACATACATGTACAGAGCTGATCCGGACCCTATATCACCCACTGCCTGTCACATACATGTACATAGAGTGGCTTATGGTCCTATATCACCCACTACCTGTCACATATATGTACAGAAATGATCCTGACCCTATATCACCCACTGCCTGTCACATACATGTACAGAGCTGACAGTGACCCTGTATCACTCACTGCCTGTCACATACATGTACAGAGCTGACAGTGACCCTATATCACTCACTGCCTGTCACATACATGTACAGGACTGATCCTCACCCAATATCACCCACTGCCTGTCACATACATGTACAGAGCTGAAAGTGACCCTATATCACTCACTGCCTGTCACATACATGTACAGGACTGATCCTGACCCTATATCACCCACTGCCTGTCACATACATGTACAGAGCTGACAGTGACCCTATATCACTCACTGCCTGTCACATACATGTACAGGACTGATCCTGACCCTATATCACCCACTGCCTGTCACATACATGTACAGAGCTGACAGTGACCCTATATCACTCAATGCCTGTCACATACATGTACAGAGCAGACAGTGACCCTATATCACTCACTGCCTGTCACATACATGTACAGGACTGATCCTCACCCTATATCACCCACTGCCTGTCACATACATGTACAGGACTGATCCTGACCCTATATCACCCACTGCCTGTCACATACATGTACAGAGCTGAAAGTGACCCTATATCACTCACTGCCTGTCACATACATGTACAGGACTGATCCTGACCCTATATCACCCAACACCTGTCACATACATGTACAGAGCTGACAGTGACCCTATATCACTCACTGCCTGTCACATACATGTACAGGACTGAATCTGACCCTATATCACCCACTGCCTGTCACATACATTACACAGAGTGGCTTATGGTCCTATATCACCCACTACCTGTCACATACATGTCCAGGACTGATCCTGACCCTATATCACCCACTACCTGTCACATACATATACAGAGCTGACAGTGACCCTATATCACCCACTACCTGTAACATACATATACAGAGCTGACAGTGACCCTATATCACTCACTGCCTGTCACATACATGTACAGGCCTTATCCTGACCCTATATCACCCACTACCTGTCACATACATGTTCAGGACTGATCCTGACCCTATATCACCCACTACCTGTCACATACATATACAGAGCTGACAGTGACCCTATATCACTCACTGCCTGTCACATACATGTACAGGACTGATCCTGACCCTATATCACTCACTGCCTGTCACATACATGTACAGAGCTGATCCGGACCCTATATCACCCACTGCCTGTCACATACATGTACACAGAGTGGCTTATGGTCCTATATCACCCACTACCTGTCACATACATGTACAGAACTGATCCTGACCCTATATCACCCACTGCCTGTCACATACATGTACAGTGCTGACAGTGACCCTATTTCACTCACTGCCTGTCACATACATGTACAGAGCTGATCCGGACCCTATATCACCCACTGTCTGTCACATACATGTACACAGAGTGGCTTATGGTCCTATATCACCCACTACCTGTCAAATACATGTACAGAACTGATCCTGACCCTATATCACCCACTGCCTGTCACATACATGTACAGAACTGACAGTGACCCTATATCACTCACTGCCTGTCACATACATGTACAGGACTGATCCTGACCCTATATCACTCACTGCCTGTCACATACATGTACAGGACTGATCCTGACCCTATATCACTCACTGCCTGTCACATACATGTACAGGACTGATCCTGACCCTATATCACTCACTGCCTGTCACATACATGTACAGAACTGATCCTGACCCTATATAACCCACTGCCTGTCACATACATGTACAGAACTGACAGTGACCCTATATCACCCACTGCCTGTGACATACATATACAGAACTGATCCTGACCCTATATCACCCACTACCTGTCACATACATGTACAGAACTGATCCTGACCCTATACCACCCACTGCCTGTCACATACATGTACAGAACTGATCCTGACCCTTTATCACCCACTGCCTGTCACATACATGTACAGAGCTGACAGTGACCCTATATCACTCAATGCCTGTCACATACATGTACAGAGCTGACAGTGACCCTATATCACTCACTGCCTGTCACACACATGTACAGGACTGATCCTGACCCTATATCACCCACTGCCTGTCACATACATGTACAGAGCTGACAGTGACCCTATATCACTCAATGCCTGTCACATACATGTACAGAGCTGACAGTGACCCTATATCACTCACTGCCTGTCACATACATGTACAGGACTGATCCTCACCCTATATCACCCACTGCCTGTCACATACATGTACAGGACTGATCCTGACCCTATATTACCCACTGCCTGTCACATACATGTACAGAGCTGAAAGTGACCCTATATCACTCACTGCCTGTCACATACATGTACAGGACTGATCCTGACCCTATATCACCCAACACCTGTCACATACATGTACAGAGCTGACAGTGACCCTATATCACTCACTGCCTGTCACATACATGTACAGGACTGAATCTGACCCTATATCACCCACTACCTGTCAAATACATGTAAAGAACTGATCCTGACCCTATATCACCCACTACCTGTCACATACATATACAGAGCTGACAGTGACCCTATATCACTCACTGCCTGTCACATACATGTACAGGCCTTATCCTGACCCTATATCACCCACTACCTGTCACATACATGTACAGAACTGATCCTGACCCTATATCACCCACTACCTGTCACATACATATACAGAGCTGACAGTGACCCTATATCACTCACTGCCTGTCACATACATGTACAGGACTGATCCTGACCCTATATCACTCACTGCCTGTCACATACATGTACAGAGCTGATCCGGACCCTATATCACCCACTGCCTGTCACATACATGTACAGTGCTGACAGTGACCCTATTTCACTCACTGCCTGTCACATACATGTACAGCGCTGATCCGGACCCTATTTCACTCACTGCCTGTCACATACATGTACAGAACTGACAGTGACCCTATATCACCCACTGCCTGTCACATACATGTACAGGACTCATCCTGACCCTATATCACTCACTGCCTGTCACATACATGTACAGGACTGATCCTGACCCTATATCACTCACTGCCTGTCACATACATGTACAGAACTGATCCTGACCCTATATAACCCACTGCCTGTCACATACATGTACAGAACTGACAGTGACCCTATATCACCCACTGCCTGTGACATACATATACAGAACTGATCCTGACCCTATATCACCCACTACCTGTCACATACATGTACAGAGCTGACAGTAACCCTATACCACCCACTGCCTGTCACATACATGTACAGAGCTGACAGTGACCCTATATCACTCACTGCCTGTCACATACATGTACAGGACTGATACTGGCCCTATATCACCCACTGCCTGTCACATACATGTATAGAGCTGACAGTGACCCTATATCACCCACTGCCTGTCACATACATGTACAGAACTGATTCTGACCCTATATCACCTGCTGTTTGTCACATACATGTACAGAGCTGACAGTGACCCTATATTACTCACTGCCTGTCACATACATGTACAGGACTGATCCTGACCCTATATCACTCACTGCCTGTCACATACATGTACAGAGCTGATCCGGACCCTATATCACCCACTGCCTGTCACATACATGTACACAGAATAGCTTATGGTCCTATATCACCCACTACCTGTCACATACATGTACAGAACTGATCCTGACCCTTTATCACCCACTGCCTGTCACATACATGTACAGAACTTATCCTGACCCTTTATCACCCACTGCCTGTCACATACATGTACAGAGCTGAAAGTGACCCTATATCACCCACTGCCTGTCACATACATGTACAGAGCTGACAGTGACCCTATATCTCTCACTGCCTGTCACATACATATACAGGACTGATCCTGACGTATATCATCCACTGCCTGTCACATACATGTACAGGACTGATCCTGACCCTATATCACTCACTACCTGTCACATACATGTACAGAACTGATCCTGACCCTATACCACCCACTGCCTGTCACATACATGTACAGAGCTGACAGTGACCCTATATCACCCGCTGCCTGTCACATACATGTACAGAGCTGACAGTAACCCTTTATCACCCACTGCCTGTCACATACATGTACAGAGCTGACAGTGACCCTATATCACTCACTGCCTGTCACATACATGTACAGGACTGATCCTGACCCTATATCACCCACTGCCTGTCACATACATGTACAGAGCTGACAGTGACCCTATATCACTCACTGCCTGTCACATACATGTACAGGACTGATCCTGACCCTATATCACTCACTGCCTGTCACATACATGTACAGAGCTGACAGTGACCCTATATTACCCACTGCCTGTCACATACATGTACAGAGCTGATAGTGACCCTATATCACTCACTGCCTGTCACATACATGTACAGGACTGATCCTGACCCTATATCACTCACTGCCTGTCACATACATGTACAGAGCTGACAGTGACCCTATATTACCCACTGCCTGTCACATACATGTACAGAGCTGACAGTGACCCTATATCACTCACTGCCTGTCACATACATGTACAGGACTGATCCTGACCCTATATCACCCACTGCCTGTCACATACATGTACAGAGCTGACAGTGACCCTATATCATCCACTGCCTGTCACATACATGTACAGAGCTGACAGTGACCCTATATCATCCACTGCCTGTCACATACATGTACAGAGCTGACAGTGACCCTATATCACCCACTGCCTGTCACATACATGTACACAGCGCTGATCATATATCATCCACTACCTTTTGCATACATGGAGAGAACTGCTCCTGAATATGGCATACATGTGTATAGACTGGACGGCCACTTTATTAGAAACAACTGTCCTTTCTTGATTGGACCTTCCTTGTGAGACCTTGGAGTGCAGCATACAATCAAGGGAGTTTTCCATGGTACAGTTTCAGTGGAAATCCACATTAGAATCGGAAAATTGAGTGACTTTGAACAGGACATGTTCATTTGTGCCACTTATGGGGTTTTCTTATCCAGTGGTGTAGAATATACTGAGAATTATTAGATTGAGGAAGAACATCCAGCGAAAGAGGATTCTGTGGACGTAAACAACATGTCAACAAAAGGGCTCAGAGAAGGATGTCAAGAACCACAGACAGGCCTTACAGTCAAGCAAATTGAAGCCAAATACTATGCTGCTGCTCCAACTTACATGTCTGAATGCAAATCTGGTCATTCCTTAGCATGGATGGACTGTAACTCTGACGACCAGCTTGAGTGCCATTGCTGTCTAAGGGCAACAGAAAGTCAAGACTCCAGTGGGCAAAAGAATGCAAAACTGGATCACTGAGCAGTAAAACATTGTCAGATGAACCCAGATTTCTGTTGCGCCATGCTTAAGGGAGGGTTAGAATTTGACGCAAGCAACATGAATTGATGATCCCTTTCTGTCAGGTGTCAATAGCTCAGGCTGGTGGATGTGGTTGGGTCCTCTCATACCTGTGGAAGGATGTTGGAATGGTAGAACTTACCTAAGCATTGTGGCAGGCCAAGTTCATACCTTCATGACCAGGCTCGGACTGGCCCACAGGGGTACAGAGGAATCCCCCGGTGGGCCCCTAGTCTCCCACCCCCTGCACATAATACATTAGATTTACTGCACTACATACATATATTCAATGTACAGCACCTCAACCAGCGTATGTTCATATAAATACCTTGTTAGGTTATTTATTGTATTTGAATGTATCTGTACGGTGGGCCCCCAAAATAAATTTTACTGGTGGGCCCTAGGTATCCCAGTCCGACACTGTTCATGACAACTGTTTACTATATGGCAGAGGGACACTTTCAGCAGGACAGTGTCTCATGCCACCAGGGTTGTTAGTTCCAAGAACATGACAGCAACTTTTCCTTGCTTCCTTGGCCTTCACAGTCCCCAGATCTTAATCCTATAGAATATATAAGGGGATAAGTTCAGCGCATACCAGTTTCTCCATCTATTTTGTGGCAACTGGGAGAAGCTATCTGTCCTCATGGGCTAGTATTCATTCAAAACCATTTCAACACCTAGTGGAATCTATGTCATCACAAATGACTGCGGTTCTGAAGGCCAAAGGAGATCCCATGTGCTACTAGATGGGTGTCTCAAATACAGCGAATTGGTCAGTGTATAACTGCTGCTCTTCAGAGCAGGATAAGTGCACCGAGTAGATCAGCAGATGTGGTTTAGGACGGTGCAAGGTTTGTGTTGGTTTACGGTTCTTTTTTTTATTGCAAGGAAGTGAATGAATCTCAGGTTAAGTGGTTGCTTTAGAGTCTGTTCAACAGGAAATGCTAGAGAAGGAAGGCAAGCTGATACACAGCCTCGCATCAGACCTGCCTGAACATAGTTCTCACACAACGCCCAGCCCCAGTGCTGACTATATACTGTTAGTACACAACACCCAGCCCCAGTGCTGATCCTATCCTGCACCCAGCACCTGAACTTCCTACACTGCTCATACACCCAGACACAGTACTGATCCTGTACTGAACTCAGCCCTTACACTGATCCTACAATGCTCACATACTGCACCTAGCCTGTATAATGATCCTTCACTTTTCATATACTGTATAGTGTGACCTTGCTGACATACTGCACCCCACCTACCAATCCTATACCGCTCTTATACAGCACAGCCTGTATATTAGTTACATACTGCACTCAGTCCCTGTCCTGCTCTCAAACGACCACGTCACAAGCCATTAGTCCTGGCACTATATTCTATGACTACTTCACACACTTTGAACTTTTAGCACTGCCCTCTTTCTTCAGTATGGGTTATGCCCTGCCCCATGCTTGTTGGAAACCTTAGTGACTGCGCCCGGTTCTAAACTGGTACCTGGCACACCCTTTTCCTATTTCAACCTTGTGGTGAGTGAGAAGGTCGCTGGTCATGTTGCTATGGGGAGAAGCAGGTAAGTAGAGCCCAATAGCTCACCTTAGAATTGTGGATTGAAGCTGGAACGGGGCCGGTTTTAATGCCCGATGGTTATTAGCTGTGATTTCGAGCTGCCCCTTCCTTCTGAGTAGTGTTATAACCATTGGTGTGACGGTGGATGTGATGATGGACTTCATTGCTTTGTGTTTATCTCTATTACTCAGCGCCTAAGAGGGTGGGAGGTGGGGGGATCGCTGATCGCAAACAGGAACCCCCCACTCTTCCTGTACTCCATACACTTGTTATGTCTCCGCAAATGCACAGAGAACAGGAAGGAGCAGGACAGACGATGGAGCAGATGAGGAAGGCTCTGTGGTATGTCCGCACAGTAACCAAGTCTTTCCTTCCAGGGATGTAGTAGATTGTTCGAGACAAGTATCCTGGGAATGGCTTCCTCTGCCCTGTCTGGAAGAATGTCCCGCATTTCCACAAGACCGGAGGCTTGGATATAATTCCTGATCTGTACCACTGGTCCGTATCTGTGTGTATAGCGTGGTCACTTATAGATGATATGTACTTGGCTCCAGTACTCTGGATGTTCATGAGTCACCTGGCCGTACGGCTTCTCCTTCCAGTTCCCCAAGTTCTGTATTTGGGTAATTGCAGTTTAGCTTGGAACATTCATTTACATAAACCATGTACTGCTCCATGTAATTCAACACATCCTGTACTAACTCCTGGGTAAATGTTGCTGGCTCCTGTTGACGGCTTTAGAGATCTGTTGTCTTCAGCTTAGGAGCAGTTTTGGTACTGTGTGTTACCTGCCTTGTGTGCCCCCTCCTGTTGAATTTCAGCTATGTCAGATATGTATACAGGTCTGTTCTCGCACCATCTCCTGTCATATTCAGCTCTATAATGTAGAATATTGCAACTACCCCCCTAATAATCATCTCTATTACTTCTCACCTTTGTAGATAAACACTAGCCGTCAGGATGCAGACTGCAGGAACTTTGGACAAGGACTATGTTCTGGTGGAGCATGAATTTGAGTACACAGCTAAGGATGGCAGTATTATCTCTATAAAGCCGCATGAGCGCTACCTTCTCCTGAAGAGGACCAATGAGCACTGGTGGCAGGTCTGTCGAGACCACAAGTCCAAGCCTTTCTATATCCCTGCAAAGTATGTCAAGGTCCTATCCTCCATTGGCCAGGGCTCTTATGGCACTGACATTTCACGGGGGACATCTGAGGATCTCCCAGAATATTCACCTTATACTCAGTACAGCTACACATTTGTGGCAGCCGAGCCACACAACACAGTTACTATCCCTCAGCTATCTTCTGGTGCCCAAGAAGGAGCAGCATTGTCCAGTCAACATTTGGTGAACACTGCCAGTAAGGGCAATGTGCATCTGCAGGGTTTGGTCGCAACAGGATCGTCTCGCTCTTTACTTGACCTATCACAACTGTGTCACGACACAGCAATGGAGCATAGAATGTCACAGGACAGTATCAATGCTGACCACAAGCTGGGCCCACTGAGAACCTTCCATAACTCTAAGAAAGTCCTGGATCCCTTAAAGCGGATCAGCCTCATGTGCCCCCCAGACTTGCCACCCAGAATTAGAACCTCACAGTCTCTCAATGATCTTCAGCTCATAAAATCTGTGCAGCCCTGCTCTGATCAATCACCCCTCGATAGAGTCAAGATACCGGAAAATCAGCTACACTTGGAGAAATTGACTATCCAGCAGAACAATGTGGTCGTCTCCGAAGCACCGGAAAAGGTAATGCCATGGTAAAGGGGGCAACAATGTGCTTATGGCGGTTGGAGGTGGTCCTAAGTAAAATGAAGGTAACATGTAAGACAACAGTTAGTGACTTACCTAGTGCTGGTAAGGGTTAACATGATTAGATAATGGTCTTTCTGTGAGTCACCATGTACATGGCGGTAACAGTCATGGTGGTCTGTTGTCTTTATAATGAAAAGGTGCATGAATATTGTGGAAAGAGTGTTGAGAGTTATGGTTACAGAGCGTGGCCCCTGGGGCCCATTGCTCCAATCTTCTACTGTAGAGGAGTTTTCCTTTCTTTTGATGACATCTTTATGTCCCTTCCCCTTAAAACAGAACATTCCCCTGATTGTCAAGTGTTTCTGAACATGACATCTGATGAGATTGAGTTGAGGATTCACTAGTAATCTTCGTCTGTAGTCCTCACACTACAGGATCCACCATGTTAATGTCTTCTCTCACAGTTAAGATCTAAGACGTAGCACTCCGTAGTGGCTGTAAATGTGAATGTATCATGTATGTAATGTAATACAGGGCACAGGTCAGTGTGCTTGTATGTATTATGTACTGTATGTAATGTAATACAGGACAAGGCTTGGTGTGCTTGTATATATCATGCAGGTTATGTAATACAGGACACATGTCAGTGTGCTTGTATGTATCATGTATGTAAGGCAATATTGGCACAAGCTGGTGTGTGTATGTATCATGTATGTAATGTAATACAGGACAAGGCTTGGTGTACTTGTATGTATCATATATGCAATGTAATACAGGACACAGGTCTATGTGTTTATGTGTTATGTATGTTATGTTATACAGGACATAGGTTGGTGTGCTTGTATGTGTCATGTATGTGATGCAGGGCACAGGCTGGTGTGTGTATGTATCGTATCATGTATTAAATATAATACAGGGCACAGGCTGGTGTGTGTATGTATCATGCATGTAATATAATACAGGACACAGGCTGGTGTGTGTATGTATCATGTATTAAATATAATACAGGGCAAATGCTGGTGTGTGTATGTATCATGCATGTAATATAATACAGGACACAGGCTGGTGTGTGTATGTATCATGTATTAAATATAATACAGGGCACATGCTGGTGTGTGTATGTATCATGTATGTAATGTAATACAGGGCACAGGCTGGTGTGTGCATGTATCATGTATGTAATGTAATACAGGGCACATGCTGGTGTGTGTATGTATCATGTATTAAATATACTTGTTCTTACTTGTGTCCTGGGCTACTGGATAAGGGCTCATGCACACGACCATGTGCTGCCCGTGGCCATATTGCGACCCGCATACAGAGTGTGCAGCCACATCACGGATCACGGACCCACTCACTTGAATGGGTCCGCAATCTGGGAGATGCGGTGCAGAAGCACGAATCAGAGTGCTTCCATGGTGTTTCTGGCCATGCCCCCGCACCACAAAAAAGTAGTGCATGCACTACTTTTTTGCTGTGCGGATTGGGGACCCCATTCAAGTGAATGGGTCCAGGATCCGCTGCGTGTGCCCGTGAATTGCAGACCGCATGAGCCCTAACACAGTATTGGACGTTTTTCTTTTCATATACAGTATGTGATGTAATATAGGACACAGGTGGGTGTTTTATCAAAATAAAAAAAACTAGTTTTTCCTCATTCTTCTGCCTCACAATGAGAAAGTGAAAACAGAATTCTAGATTTTTTTTTTCAAACCTATTAAAGGAAAAACTAAAATATCGCATGGACAGAAGTATTCAGACCTTCTGCTGTGACACCTAGAATTTAGCTCTGGGGGCCTTCCATTTTACCTAATCATATTTAAAATGGTTCTACACCTTGGCTGGAGTCCACCTGTGGTAAGTTTAGTTGATTGTCTATATAAGGTCTCACAGCTGACAACTAATATCAGAGCAAAAACCAAGCCATGAGAAAGAAAGAACTGCCTGTGGAGCTCAGAGGCAGAACCGTGAAGGCACAGATCTGGAGAAGAATATGAAATAAAGTCTGCTACACTAAAAGTTCCCAAGAGCACAGTGACCTCCATAATTCTTAAATGGAAGCAGTTTGGAATAACCATAACTCTTCCTAGAGCTACCCATCCTCTCCAAACTCAGTAATCAAGGGAGAAGGACCTTGGTAACAGAGGTGACCAAGATCTCAATGGCCACTCTTGCTGACCTCCAAAGATTCTGTGTGCAGATGGGAAAAACCTCCGGGAGGTCAACCATCACTGCAGTATTCCACCAATCTTGGCTTTATGACAAAGTGGCCAGAAAGAAGCGTCTCCTCAGTAAAAAGACACATGAAAACCTACCAGGAGTTTGCAAAAAAAAGCACCTAGACCTGTGACTGTGAAAAACAAGATTCTCTGGTCTGATGAAACCAAGGCAGAACTTTTTGGCATCAATTCTAAGGAAACCAGGCACTACTTATCACCTGCCCAATACTAACTCTACTGTTAAGCACGGTGGTGGCAGCTTTATGCTGTGGGGGTGTTTTTCAGTGGCTGGGACAGGGAGACTGGTCAGGTTTGAGGTAAAGCTAAATGGAGAAAAGTACAGAGATAATTCTTATGAAAACCTGATCCAGAGTGCAATGGAACTCAGACTAGGTCGAAGGTTCTCTTAACCTTCACTTAACCAACAAGACAATGAGCCTAAGCAGACAGCCAAGACAACACTGGAGTGGCTTAGAGACACCTCTATGTCCTTGAGTGGCCCAGCCAGAGCCCTGACTTGAACCCAATTGAATGTCTCTGGAGAGACCTGAAAATGGCTGTCCACTGATGGTTCCCATCCAACCTGATAGGATCTGCAGCGAAGAATTGAAGAAAATCCCCAAATCAAGGTGTACACACCCTGTGGGATCATACTCAAGAAGACTAAAGGCTGTAATCGCTGCCATAGGTGCTTCAACTAAGTCCTGAGTAAAGGGTCTGAATACTTATGTCAATGCAAGATTTTAGTTTTTCCTTTTTAATTAATTTAGTACGATCCGGGCTTGATAACACTGGCCCAGAAGCGCCGCCGAAACCCTCTTTTTAAGGACCATACTTTACCGCCGTTAGCATCAAAACCAATCAGCTATCTGGAAATCTCCCTCAGCAACTAGCTGCACCAATCAGAGAAGATCCCTCTCTGTCATCCAAGGCTCAGGTGAGACCGGATAAAACCAGCCTTATTCTGACAGAAACTTTAAGGCCCCTTTCACACGGGCGAGTTTTCCGCGCGGGTGCAATGCGTGAGGAGGACGCATTGCACCCGCACTGAATCCGGACCCATTCATTTCTATGGGGCTGTGCACATAAGCGGTGATTTTCACGCATCACTTCTGCGTTGCGTGAAAATCGCAGCATGCTCTATATTGTGCGTTTTTCACGGAACGCAGGCCCCATAGAAGTGAATGGGGCTGCGGTGATGGACCATGTGATTGGACCATGTGATGTGACGTCATCACAGGTCCTTTAGTTCTTAGCTGATGCTGGGAAAGAGAGGAGAGATCGCAACTACGTGATCAAGTGGCTAAGCTAAGTTAACTTTTATAATTTTTAACCCCTTCCACTTCATTTTACTATGCATTCTTTATTAAGAATGCTATTATTTCCCCTTATAACCATGTTATAAAGGAAAATAATAAATTCTCCAGAAGACCCGAAACCGGACTTCAGTGATGAAGTTCGCCTTCAGGTCTGGGTACCAAACATGGCGATTTTTCTCATGCGCGTGCAAAACGCATTACAAACATTTGCACCCGCGCGGGAAAATCGCGCATATTCCCGCAACGCACCCGCCTCTTATCCGGGTGTCAAACATGACGCCCGTGTGAAAGAGGCCTAACACTTGAGGTAAATCTGAAATAAAAGAGCGGGAAAAAACAAAAAGGGGGGGTGGGGAACAAAAACCATACACAAAAATACAAAAAATTAAAGGTGTCATTGCCCCCATGTGTCCCCCTAAGCGAAACGCTCTGGGGGGCCTGAACATTCTGTTTACACTTTCTCTTTAAGGGGTATTGAACGCAGAATGATGGGGGGAAAACTTGATTTTTTTGTTTAATTTCAGCAAGAGGCAGAAACATAACAAAATGTGAAAAAAAGTGAAAGGGTCTGGTATGTGAATCATGTGTGTAATGCCATACAGGACACAGGCGGGTGTGTGTATAATGAATCTAAGGTAATACAGGTCACAAGCCATATGTGTATCAAATGTATGTATTATATATTTAGTGCAATACAGGACACAGGCCGTGTGTATGTATGATGTACACTATATGGACAAAAGTACAAGGATGCACATCTTAATCATTGCATACAGGTGTTTCATTCCGTCCCATTGCCATAGGTGTATAAATTAAGCACTTTGCCATGCGGTCTGCCTTTACAAACATTTGTGAAAGCACTGTTATTGGGGGATCTGTGAATGACACTGTTATTGGGGGATCTGTGGATGACACTGTTATTGTGGGATCTGTGGATGACACTGTTATTGGGGGATCTGTGGATGACACTGTTATTGGGGGATCTGTGGATGACACTGTTATTGGGGGATCTGTGGATGACACTGTTATTGGGGGATCTGTGGGTGACATACTGTTATTGGGGGATATGTGGGTGACACACTGTTATTGGGGGATCTATGGATGACACACTGTTATTGGGGGATCTGTGAATAATGCACTGTTATTGGGGGATCTATGGATGACACACTGTTATTGGGGGATATGTGGGTGACACACTGTTATTGGGGGATCTGTGAATGACACACTGTTATCGGGGGATCTGTGAATGACACACTGTTATTGGGGGATCTGTGGATGACACTGTTATTGGGGGATCTGTGGATGACACTGTTATTGGGGGATCTGTGGATGACACTGTTATTGGGGGATCTGTGAATGACACACTGTTATGGGGGGATCTGTGGGTGACACACTGTTATTGGGGGATATGTGGGTGACACACTGTTATTGGGGGATCTATGGATGACACACTGTTATTGGGGGATCTGTGAATAATGCACTGTTATTGGGGGATCTATGGATGACACACTGTTATTGGGGGATCTATGGGTGACACACTGTTATTGGGGGATATGTGGGTGACACACTGTTATTGGGGGATCTATGGGTGACACATTGTTTTTGTGGGATCTGTGAATGACACACTGTTATTGTGGGATCTGTGAATGACACACTGTTATTGTGGGATCTGTGAATGACACACTGTTATTGGGGGATCTGTGAATGACACACTGTTATTGTGGGATCTGTGGATGATACACTGTTATGGGGGATCTGTGAATGACACACTGTTATTGGTGGGATCTGTGAATGACACACTGTTATTGTGGGATCTGTGGATGACACACTGTTATTGGGGGATCTGTGGATGACACACTGTTATTGGGGATCTGTGGATGACACACTGTTATTGGGGATCTGTGGATGACACACTGTTATTGGGGGATCTGTGGATGCACACTGTTATTGGGGGATCTGTGGATGACACTGTTATTGGGGGATCTGTGGATGACACTGTTATTGGGGGATCTGTGGATGACACTGTTATTGGGGGATCTGTGAATGACACACTGTTATGGGGGGATCTGTAAATGATGCACTATTATTGGGGGATCTGTGAATGACACTGTTATTGGGGGATCTGTGGATGACACTGTTATTGGGGGATCTGTGAATGACACTGTTATTTGGGGATCTGTGGATGACAGTTATTGGGGGATCTGTGAATGACACACTGTTATGGGGGGATCTGTGGGTGACACACTGTTATTGGGGGATATGTGGGTGACACACTGTTATTGGGGGATCTATGGATGACACACTGTTATTGGGGGATCTGTGAATAATGCACTGTTATTGGGGGATCTATGGATGACACACTGTTATTGGGGGATCTGTGAATGACACACTGTTATTGGGGATCTATGGGTGACACACTGTTATTGGGGATCTATGGGTGACACACTGTTATGGGGGGATCTGTGGGTGACACACTGTTATTGTGGGATCTGTGGGTGACACACTGTTATTGAGGGATCTGTGAATGACACACTGTTATTGAGGATCTGTGAATGACACACTGTTATTGGGGGATCTGTGAATGACACACTGTTATTGGGGGATCTGTGGGTGACACACTGTTATTGGGGGATCTGTGGGTGACACACTGTTATTGGGGATCTGTGGATGACACACTGTTACTGGGGATCTGTGAATGACACACTGTTACTGGGGGATCTGTGAATGGTGCACTGTTTTTGGGGGATCTGTGAATGACACACTGTTATGGGGGATCTGCGGGTGACACACTGTTATTGTGGGATCTGTGGGTGACACACTGTTATTGGGACATCTGTGGGTGACACACTGTTATTGGGAGATCTCTGAATGACACACTTATTGGGGATCTGTGAATGACACACTGTTATTGGGGGATCTGTGGGTGACACACTGTTATTGGGAGATCTGTGAATGATGCACTGTTATTGAGGGATCTGTGAATGACACACTTGACAAGGGTATTGTCCACTCACGTTCGGGTGCTGTGCCACCTTGCTAACTCACGTACTCCTAATTCCCCCCTTCCTTAAAATAACCACACGGACTCACTGTTCGGATATAATCGGCCACAGCAGCCGTTTTATTAAATAAAATAAATAACATAGTTAACAACAACATTTTTTCCTAGGCCGAGGGAGATCCTAGAAGCCCCAGCAACCACCGAGGTCACCCAACCTGGCGACTCCATCTTGCCCCCAGCCGTATAACCCAGCTCGGGGGCACCAACTGACGCCTATTTCCTCGAAACAGGTTCCTCTATGAGAGTCCAGCCCCTCCCGCGGGGCCCTCTCATCCTCACTAGCCACGATAAATTCCACTTCTAGGACCTCCCCCGCCTCCCGACTGCCGCGACAATCACACACATAACAAAAATACGTCCCTCCAGTTCTCCCATCTTCCAACTATCACTCCTCACTCGTCCCAACCACAAAATGGGCGGGAGGGTGGGCGTTTGCCTGGCTCCTCCAAATGACACCTTGCATGCCCCTACCCTGCACTCTTGACCGTTATCCCCCCTCCCCCATTGCCCTGGCAACCAGCTCCACCTTCCTACTCCACCTTCTCTAAACAAAACCTTAACCCTTCCCGCGCCCCCTCACTGTCCAAACCCCTGTCATGCCAGCCTCCCCCCAGAGCTTCGCTCCTAGTCCGGCCATACTGTTGTGGGGGAATCTGTGAATGACACACTGTTATTGGGGGATCTGTGGGTGACACTGTTATTGGGGGATCTGTGAATGATGCACTGTTATTGGGGGATCTGTGGGTGACACACTTTTATTGGGGGATCTGTGAATGACACACTGTTATTGGGGGATTTATGGATGACACACTGTAATTGGGGGATCTGTGGGTGACACACTTTTATTGGGGGCTTCTGTGGGTGACACACTGTTATTGTGGGATCTGTGAATGACACACTGTTATTGTGGGATCTGTGAGTGACACACTGTTACTGGGGATCTGTGAATGATGCACTGTTATTGGGGGATCTGTGAATGATGCACTGTTATTGGGGGATCTGTGAATGACACACTGTTATTGGGAGATCTGTGGGTGACACACTGTTATTGGGGAATCCGTGAATGACACACTGTTATTGGGACATCTGTGGGTGACACACTGTTATTGGGGATCTGTGGATGACACACTGTTATGGGATCTGTGGATGACACACTGTTATGGGGATCTGTGGATGACACTGTTATTGGGGGATCTGTGAATGACACACTGTTATTGGGAGATCTGTGGATGACACACTGTTATTTGGGGATCTGTGGGTGACACACTGTTATTGGGGAATCCGTGAATGACACACTGTTATTGGGACATCTGTGGGTGACACCCTGTTATTGGGGATCTGTAGGTGACAAACTGTTATTGGTGGATCTGTGGATGACACTGTTATTGGGGGATCTGTGAATAACACACTGTTATTGGGGGATCTGTGAATGACACACTGTTATTAGGGGATCTGTGAATGACACACTGTTATTGGTGGATCTGTGGATGACACTGTTATTGGGGGATCTGTGAATAACACACTGTTATTGGGGGATCTGTGAATGACACACTGTTATTGGGGGATCTGTGAATGACACACTGTTATTAGGGGATCTGTGAATGACACACTGTTATTGGTGGATCTGTGGATGACAAACTGTTATTGGTGGATCTGTGAATGATGCACTGTTATTGGGGGATCTGTGGGTGACACACTGTTATTGGGACATCTGTGAGTGACACACTGTTATTGAGGATCTATGGGTGACACACTGTTATTGGGGGATCTGTGAATGACACGCTCTTATTGTGGGATCTGTGAATGACACACTGTTATTGGGGGATCTGTGGGTGACACACTGTTATTGGGGGATCTGTGGGTGACACACTGTTATTGGAGGATCTGTGGGTGACACACTGTTATTGGGGGATCTGTGGATGACACACTGTTTTTGGGGGATCTGTGGGTGACACACTGTTATTGGGGGATCTGTGGAGGACACACTGTTATGGGGGATCTGTGGAGGACACACTGTTATGGGGGATCTGTGGGTGACACACTGTTATTGAGGATCTATGGGTGACACACTGTTATTGGGAGATATGTGGGTGACACACTGTTATCGAGGATCTATGGGTGACAGACTGTTATCGGGGGATCTGTCAGTCTTTAGATAGGCGATGGAGTGATGGACAGTGATAGTTAGGCCACTTGTCCATAGTCATGGACTGAGATAGTGACAAGAGGATGCTGGAAGCCAATGCATGTTACACATAGACGTCTTCTGCACACTGAAGACAGATTCTTCTTAGCAACCATTATTAGAGCTTTGCTAAGAAGACTCTTTAGACCCTGTTTTCTATTACAAAGAAACATCTTTCCCTAATAAAGAACATTACAAAAATGTCTACCATCTATGTCCCTACACTATATAAAAAATACAGAAACAACAGTTACACTGGCTGGTCTCCCATGCACCAAGTCATAATTATTCCAATGCACACGAATTCCCATAAAAGCTGCTTTTATTTAATTCTTCTTTAAAATTGCACACATTGTGTCGTTTCGGCCTTTATCAAGTGTGGGGAGTCGCTCTGGTAGACAGCGGTGCGGGTGCAGTTTAGAGGCAAAACAAGGAGTCCAGATTGTGCAACAAACAGTGTTTTATTCACACTTGCACACCATAAATGAAAACAAAAACAGGCCAACACAGGTTCAGTCACCTGGGAGGTGTAGGTGCAGGTTCGCACCACGCTGTCGGCCCAGCCGCAGGAGAATCCAGCTTCAGGTAGCCAGGAACAAAACACCTCCTTGCTGAGCTCTTTCCTCCAGGACAGAGAACTCCCAGCCCTGTTAGCAGCTCCAGGATAATCACCACCCCAGACACAGCTGCTGGCTGTGTTTTATATCCAGCCCAAAACCAGGACTGGACCGTGGGGAGTAGGCACCCACCCTACACTTTACCTACTCCCAGTAAGAGCCGGCCCGGATTAGCTTTGCAGCCAAACTAAGTAACAAAGTCTAGCAGCATAAGCTGCTGCAGACAAAAAACCCGTCTCTCACCTCACCGAGGCCAGCAACCTCGGTGACACGTACCTGCCATCGCATATGATACCTTGCACCCTCTTACACAAGCCAAAATAGAAGTTATGTACGTCCGTTTCAGTTGAATATCTTCCAAGCTCTTGGGGTAAATGCGCACTGAAATCCGCAGGTGTTTGCAGGGTAATCCGTGCGGTCAGTCTGCATTAATTGGTGCGGATTTACAAGCGGATTTTGTGTGGCTTTTCTACGTGCTGATTTTACTCTCCCCATTGGAGTGAATAGAGAAAATCCGGTGAGGAAAAATAAAATAAATTGACATGCTATGGATTTTAAAATCCGTAGGTCAAAATCCCCACTGAAAAAATCTGCATTGTGTGTTCTCATAGAATACAATAAACATGACCTACAGTGCGGATTTTCCGCTCGCAAATCTGTGCGGAAAATCTGTGCACAATCCTGATCGTGTGCATTTAGCCTTACCGTCACACGTTGATTCCCATGGATACTATAAGCAAAATAATATATGTTGAAAGCTGATAAAATTACACATGGAAGGATAAATCCACAATCTAGCGAAATAACTTACATCCCTCTAGTTGTTAATCATGGCTCCTTGTGACTGCAGATACAGATCACATTTAATCGACCCATGCCCACACAATCTTCAAAAATATTAGCTGTCATCACTTCACATTCACACAGTAATTACTCACCTTATGCACAATTGCGGCACTTGGGATATTCACAGGCACCAGCACCACTGGATAAACACACCAACCCAAGAAGTCTATCACATCGTATCTACCACATCAGGTAAGCCAATAAGTCTGGTAGATGATCATCTCATCTCCATGTAAAAACCGACAACATTACACTGCACTACATCCCATCAAGCTTCATATCATAGAATTACATACAATCTATAATATCCGCAGTCGGTTTCACCCAAAGTGACCTTATAAGCGTGCGGCATCTGCAGTGCTCTCAGGAACTAGCGTTCATGGCACTAAACGTCATCGATACCTAGTAGTACCATCAAGTTGTGGTCATTTAAATGCACTTACAGTCTATAGCATCAACAGCCCTTCCGGTTTACCCTAAATCACCTTACATAAGGCATCTATAATGCTTTGCAACATCAGCGTTCCCCAGTGCCGAGCACCACAAAGTGATATGACTTTATATTACAGGTCACATACAATAAACCAACCATAGCAACAAATTTAACCAATAGTGACTCATACATCATATCTGAAGGAGGAACCTCCAGGACCGACTATCACAAATGCTGATTAATCCCAAAAAATTGTAAAAGCCAACTGCTGGGCTACACATTCTATATACAACTCTATCTAATACGGCGCCTCACTCCATCCAAAAACAGCTGAAACTATGACTATAAAAAAATCAGCAGTCTCCAAAAGTAACAATCCACCATGATGGCCACGCCGTAGACAACCAGCCCAAAGGTTGGCATCTGCAGCATCGCCATCATAGCCACATAAGCTAGATAAGACGTGTGACGTCACTAAATACCAACCATGCTGGATCAATCCTATTTCCCAACACATATGGCTGGCCCTACCCCAAATAATGAACATAATAAAACATGACACCTATATTAAACATCACCCATAGCCAATCGGACTATGCATAAAGGGAAAAAAAATCTAATAAATAGTAATACATTATAATCCAAATTTAACCCTTTAGGAGCGATTGTATCTAATTTCCGGATCCAGTACATTGTCGCTCACTTGGTATCTTAATTGCCACATGGTATGATCTGCTTCAGTGAAATGTCTAGGGATCAGGTTAATCAATCTTTTATTTTGTCCTCATTGAGGAGAATCTTGGGTAGGAATTATTTTTTATTTAAAGGACCAGTTTTATGAACAGTTCCAGGGAACCACAATGGAGGCCAATGTGACCCCCACGTATGCAAATGTATTTTTGGAAGAACTGGAGGAGTCATTTATGTGTCGCAGCGAGTTATTTTGTGCATTGCGGTACATAGGCAACGTCCCTGCTTTTTGGAAAGGTGACATAGTGTCTTTGAAGAGGTTTCTGAACTAATTATATTCTTTTCATCGTACTGTTAAATTCACTATGGTGCGTTCTGAGAGTTTTTTGGATACATTAGTTTATGTTCAAAATGGGAAACTATTAACAGATTTGTTTACAAAGGCAAACAATAGAAATTGATTATTGATGTATGATAGTTTTCACCCAAGAACTACAGTGAGTTCTCTACCCAGGAGTCAGCTACAGAGGGTCAAACGATAGTTACACATCTGGTCAGGAGGATGATTTGACAGAAAGAGATGCTCGAGAAATTCCGATTAAGGGGATATCCAAAATTGGAGTTGAAACAACAGGTGTTGGGTGTAAAGAACAAGAAGTCTTGTAAAAAAAAAAAAAAAAAAACAACAACCAAAAAACAAATAGGATATTATTTGTATCAACATTTGGTATACATAGTGAATCAATCTCTTGGAGATTGAAGAAATATTGGACCATAGTTAGGGATGCCCACCCCAAGATTAGGCCCCTTTCACATCTGCGTTTTTCCTTTCCGTCCTAGAGTCCCGTCCTCGGGGCTCTAGGACGGAAAGATACTGATCAGGATTATGGAGAGAAATCCGTTCAGGATGCATCAGGATGTCTTCAGTTCAGTACTGACACGTTTCTTGGCCGCAGCAAAATCTGCAGCATGCTGCGAGTTTTCCTCCGGCCAATAATCCTGAAGACATGCCTCAAGGACAGATCCGGAATTAATGCCAATTGAAAAGCATTAATCTGGATCAGACTTTAAGCTAAACGTCGTTTCGCCGCATCGCCGTATCCGACGTTTAGCTTTTAAGAGTGGTAACCATGGCAGCCAGGACGCTACTAAAGTCCCGACTGCCATGGAAAAGCAGCGGGGAGCCGGGGTAGAAGTTACTTACCCTCCGTGCGGCAGCCGGGGCGCTCCTTGATGATGTCACCGGGTCCCTGCGTCGCATGGTTCACATAGCTATGCTATGTGAGCAATGTGCCATATGGATCGTACAGCTCATTGCTCACATACCATAGCTATGTGATCCATGCGACGCAGGGACCCGGTGACATCATCGAGGTGCGCCCTGGCCGCCGCACGGAAGGTAAGTAGCTTCTCCCCCGGCTCCCCGCTTCTTTTCCATGGCAGCCGGGACTTTAGTAGCGTCCTGGCTGCCATGGTAACACTGAAAGCATTTCGAAGACTGATCAGTCTTCAAATGCTTTCAGTTGTCTTGCGTTGTGACGGATCCGGCGGGCATTTCCAGCAACGGAAGTGCACACCGGATTCTCACAATGCAGATGTGAAAGTGGCCTTAGTGAGTTTCAGGAACCACCTATGGTGGCATATTGTAGACCAAGATTGATCAGAGACAATCAGAGTAAAGTTAATACTGTAGGTAGGGGGTTGTCCCAACTATTTTTGCCTGATCCAAAGTGTGGTCCGTTTCCTTGCCTCCCATGTTAGGAATAGTGTAATTAACCCGCATTTAGATTGCACTGTCTTGTGAGTGCAGCGGGTGCCAAAACTGCTGGGTGCCTGCTGTTTTAAACAGTAGGCACTCGGGGCTAATATATTTGTCAAATGTAAATATGGCATCTGGAAGGTCAAAACCCGAAAGCACATGCTCCCGGCCATGCACCGACCCCCCTAGCGAGGATTAGGGGAGCCAGAGCGTGTGTGCTTTTTTGGTCACTTCCCCTACCACAAAAAATTCAATAAAAAGTTATTAGGCCTCTTTCACACTTGCGTTCTGAGGATCCGACGGGCACTTCCGTCCCGCCGGATCCGTCAGAACGCAAGTCGCCTGAAAGCATTAAAAGACTGATCAGGATCCTGATCAGTCTTCGAAATGCTTTCAGGTTACCATGGCAGCCAGGACGCTATTAAAGTCCTGGTTGCCATAGTAGTAGTGGGGAGCAGGGGAGCAGTATACTTACAGTCCGTGCAGCTCCCGGGGCGCTCCAGAGTGACGTCAGAGCGCCCCATGCGCATGGATCACGTGATCCATGCGATCACGTGGTCCATGTGCGTGGGGCGCCCTGACCTCACTATGGAGTGCCCCGGGAGCCGCACGTGCGGTAAGTATACTGCTCCCCCGCTCCCCACTAAACTTTACCATGGCAACCAGGACTTTAGCGTCCTGGCTGCCATGGTAACCATTCAGAAAAAGCTAAATGTCGGATCCGGCGATGCGCCGAAACGACGTTTAGCTTAAGGCCAGATCCGGATGAATGCCTTTCAATGGGCATTAATTCCGGATCCGGCCTTGCGGCAAGTGTTCAGGATTTTTGGCCGAAGCAAAAAGCGCAGCATGCTGCGGTATTTTCTCCGGCCAAACAACGTTCCGGTCCTGAACTAAAGACATCCTGATGCATCCTGAACGGATTTCTCTCCATTCAGAATGCATTGGGATAATCCTGATCAGGATTTTTCCAGCATAGAGCCCCGACGACGGAACTGTATGCCGGAAAAGAAATACGCAAGTGTGAAAAAGCCCTTAAAAAGTCTTACACACTCCAAAATGGTATCAATAAAACGTAAAGAAATCGCCCAGCAAAAAAATGAGCCCTCACACAGCCTGTTAAAAATAGGACAGGAGGACAACATACTGTAAATCGGCAATTAGGACAAAAAAAATGTGATCATCCAGTTTCTAGGCATTTCATTAAAGCAAATCATAATACATGGCAATTGAGATATCAAGTGATAGATAGTGTATCGCCTCTGAGACAAGGGGGGAAACATTATTTAAAAAAGAAGAGATGGATCTGTTTGTAGTAACATTAGTGTGCCCTAACAGCAGGATTACTGAATTTACAGTCCTGAGGTCCATTCTAGGTCTCCAGGGCTGTACTGTAGAGGACTTACCCAACCTCTGATCAGATCACTGGGACCCAGTCAGAGGGGAAAATCCACTTTGATTATGCTGCAGTCATAGACTATGACTATGTAGGACGGCCTATGCGTGTGATTAGCTGTTGCCCTGCAACTACAACTGCTTGAGAATCACTGCTCCATTCTATTCCCCACCTCTGCTTGTTTCTGGGACCACAAGTTGATGGTTTTGGTGGGCAGCTCTAAATGGAGGGTTTCTGTCTCTGGTGGCAGGGTCAAAGGGTGAAGAGAATACTTCCCCTTCTTTACGCTTCAGGATAAGGAGCCACCGTGTACAGGTGGAGCAGTTCTGTGTTGTGTGATCCCCATGTGTCACAGATTTTCCTTCCTCCCGGAGACCATTGTCTTCTTCCTTACAGATGTTAGCATCAGTCATTTCCCCTCTGAAGAGAAGGAGAGTTCCTGCAATTCTTCAGAAGCCCAAGATCCAGAGAAGTTGTCTTCTCACACGTCAAAAAAGATCCGGACTGACCAGTTTTTTGACCTTAAGAACTGAGATCTTTTTTTTTTTGTTTGTTTTTTGGTTTTAGTTTACATGTTTTTTTTTAGTATAAAAGAATTCATTCAAAAGGAAAATCCATCATTGTTTTTTCATTTGCTTTTTTAAGGCATTCACCATTACAATTAATAGAGAGCATAACTTTATGGTAAATGTACTCTCACTGTAGGACAAGTGTGGTAGAATATAATATGTATATGAGTAATGTGTTTTCCTAAATTTAATTAACTAAAAGTGATTTCTTTAAAGATAATTATTTTTGTATTTTTGTGCACTGCAACGTAATTTTTTAAAAACATTTAACATTTAGTAGCCCCCTAGAAGACTTAACTATTTTGTTTTGACACATAATAGTATGTCCTGTTTTTACAACTGTGCCTGGGCATCTGCTAGGGCATAACTAAAGTGTGACCGAACAGAGACCCTGACCAGACAGCCCTTGTTAATACAGGGTTGTCTCAATTACCCAGTAAGCCCCAGTGATCACATTGCTGGGGCTGAGAGGGACAGGATAAAGGGAGTCCCCTCCGTCCATAGCAGTGGCATTAACTGCAGTAAATGATCGGGATCATGGTTTTCTGCAATCATCTGAAACTGACCTTAATGGGGCACATTTACTTTAGTATTTGCGCCTGTATTTTTACTATAACATTTGTGCCTCTTTAGTTTTAGACAGTCTAATTTACTACTGAAATTGCACCTGTTTTGGAGGCTTTTGCACCTCATTCAACTATTTTAAAGTTTCAGACTTAGGGTCCATTCACACGTCTGTATGAATGGGTCTGCATCCGTTCCCGCAATTGTGCGGGACAGGTGCGGACCCATTCATTTCAATGGGGCCGCAGAAGATCCGGAGAGCACACAGTGTGCTGTCCGCATCCGTAGTTCCATTCCGCGGCTCCGCAGAAAAAATATAGAGCAGGTCCTATTCTTGTCCACAGCCACGGACAAGAATAGGCATTTCTTTCATAGGGCCGGTGTTCCGTTATTTTTCCCTACCCGTGAACTTTCCCTACCCTCGTCAATTCCGGTTCCGTCGGAAGTGACGTATGCAGGTGAGGGAGGAGGTGTGTCACGCTACTCGCTTACTGAGAGGCTGAGTAGGATTCGGCGCAGGAGAGCGCCGCTAACTGTGAACGCGCATAGGGTAGGGAAAACTCACGGCCAATTGCGCATGTGCCGCTGGTAGTGAAGAGTTACAGCCCAGTACGCAGGCGCGGCTAATGCTTGCTGGATCTAGTCTAGTGCCTAGGGTAGGAAAAACTCATGGCCAATAGCGCATGCGCCGAGGGTAGTGAAAACTTACAGCCCAGTAAGTTTTCACTACCCTTGGGCGCATGTGCAATTGGCCGTGAGTTTTCCCTGCCCTATGCGCGTTCACAGTTAGCCGCGCTCGCCTGCGCCGAATCCTACTCAGCCACTCAGTAAGTGAGTGGCATGACACACCTCCTCCCTCACCCGCATACGTCACTTCTGACGGAACCGGAAATGACGAGGGTAGGGAAAAATAACGGAACACCGGCCATGTGCAGTCCACAAAATGTCAAACGCACATGGCCGGTGTCCGTGTTTTGCAGATCTGCAATTTGTGGTCCACAAAACACTTGCGGATATGTGAATGGACCCTAATTCTGGAGTTTCTAGCGACTTTTTAATCTATTTATGTAGGTGCACCTTTTTTATGCATGAATTAGGTGCAAAAACAGTCTAATTTAATTATTCAACAGTTTTGTGTGGCAAAGTGTGACTTTTTTGCATTTCAAGCACAATTAAATTAGATCAGTCTAAGTGAATATAAAGCTGTCTTTTCAGGAAAAAACTGATGGTTTTGCACGCAGGTTCAGTCAGTTTTGTCTGCGATTGCGTTCAATGTGTGTGTTGTTGCAATCAGTTTTGATTGTATGAGCGTGATGCACACGGCATTGTCATGATTTATAATGCTATGTGCCTCTGTCTGATCAGAATCATAGTGACAACTTTATGTCAGTATAAGGCCTCATGCACACGACCGTTGATTGTTTCCGTGTCCGTTGCTCCGTTTTTCGTGATTTTCTGCGGACCCATTGGTTTTCAATGGGTCCGTGGAAACCTCGGCAAATGCACCGTTTGTCCTCCGTGTCCGTGGTCCCAGTCCGTCAAAAAAATATAACCTGTCCTATTCTTGTCCGTGAAAAACGGTTCACGGACCCATTCAAGTCAATGGGTCCGTGAAAAATGCGGATGGCCATCTGTGTGTCATCCGTGTTCCGTGTCCGTTTTTTTTGCGGATCCCTTGGCAGGCACTTGGGAAACATTGTCAGCCTGTCTTTTGGTAAAATCTTTTGGGTCATGTCCGCTAAAAAAACGGAAGACACACGGAAGCACAACGGAAGGCAAAAACGGACACGGATCACTGAACAACGGAACCCCTTTTTGCGGACAGCATAAAAATGCGGTCGTGTGCATGAGGCCTAATCCTGTAGAAGTGTGTGCCAGGGCCGATGGGGCCACCCATGTCACACACCCGTCTCCCGCCACTCCCTGTTCAGAAAGTGTCGAGGGCGGTGTAGAAATGCCACTTAGCTTTTTTTTTTAACATCAGTTTCTGGTGTAGGGGGTCATAGTTATGGCCCTCATTATGTGTGATATTGTCTGCTGAGCTGCAGTATCTACACCTAACATGTGAAACCATCTGTCATTTTTGGGGAATATTATATCACAGATAATCCGCTCGTCAGATAAAATAAGCATCCATTGTATGAATGTGTTTTCAAGTCACATGTTCTTTGTCATACTGTTTGCTGCAGCGTTAGGTAGTCTCCACCAGGTGGCATTGCCTGACTTAATCTGTATATCGTCTATGGGAGGTGGCCACGTGCTGGAATTCTTGGCAGCTGTGACATCATCAATCATACATAATGGGGGTCATTTACTAAAACCGTCTGTTTTCACCCCTGAGCTCTGCTGTAGTGACAACTAATTTATGATGAGGTCGGCCTTGTCATAGATTAGGCGCACCTCTAGCAGTCCAAGTACCTGGAGTAAAAAGTATTTCAGCCCCAACTTGAGTAGTTTTTACTCTGTTTTTACAGCTGTTTCCACACGTAAAAGTTAGTAAATGTGTCGGGCCTGATGTTCCGTCCTGGCTCCTGGCACTCCCAAGTCACATGGCCTTACAAAGTTTGCAAAAAGGGGGTTTGCAACTTTTTTACACCTAAAACAGGCATAGTGCAATTTGTAAAATGAAGTTAACTTTCTGGGAGAACCTTTAAAGGGGTTATCCAGGAATTTATATTAATGATATATCCTCTGGATAGATCAATATCAGATCTGCTGGAGTCCGAGTCTTGAGACCCCCGCCTATCAGCTGTTAGAAGAGGCCGTTGCTCCATGAACACCATTGTCTCTCTTGCTAGGCCATGTGACGTCACTGTACATCGGTCACAGCTCAGTAGGGTGGCCACTCAGTTCACCATCAAAAGCCGGACACTCTGATCACGCCCGTCGACTCAGCTAAGTCACGCTTCTGACTCCACTAGGCCACACACCTGCTGCCGACAAAGATAAAAAACGACTCAGGTGAGCTGCAGGGGGGTAAGAGGGAGCATCAGTTTGTGCGTGCAGCTCACACTCAGACAGCACAATGCTGTTGTCTGAGCGTGAGCTCTGAAAAGGAGGACATCCCTGCGTCTGTCCAGGCCCTGCGCCGGACGGAAGACAGGGAGTCAGATAACCGGACTGTCCGGGCTAAAACTGGACATCTGCCCACCCTACAGCTCAGCCCCATTCCAGTCAATGGAGCCGAGTTGTAATACCAAGCACAGCCATTATACAATGTACGGCGCTGTCCTTGGAAAACTGCCAGGAGTCGGCTGTGCTCACCAGAGCTTTTGTGAGCGCATTGGCTCCATGAAACAGCTGATTGGCAGGGATGCTGGGGCTCAAACTTGTGCAAATGTGATAATGATCTATCCTGAGGATGGGTCATCATTATCAATTCCTCGATAACTCCTTTTAGTTCTGCACTTGTCTGCAATAGTCTCCTGATGAGAATATATTAACATAATTGTTGCACGGCCTCGCACAAAGCAGATAAACAGAACTATGCAAACCCTTGAGTGGAGTAAAAATTTGATTGTTTTGCACCTAATTCATGTGTAAAACAGGCACGTGCATGAAAAGGCCAAAAAAGGTGCAAAAAATAACTACCAGAATTAGTCTAAAAATGAAAATTGTCCAACAAGGAGCAAATGCCTTCAAAACAGGTGCATTTTCATTAGCAAATGCACTTAAAAAAATTGCCTAAAATAGGAAAAATTAGACTAAAACAAGTGCAAAACACTATATTAAATGACCCCCACACTGTTCAGTCAGGAAAGACTGCCAATAAGGGCTCATGCACAGAAACAAGTGTGCCCCGTGCCCCCGCAACCTTTTTGTACCCACGATTTGCAGTTGTGATCCGCAAGATTCAGTCCGCACCTAAAAAAAAAATAGAATAAATAGAACATGTTCTATTTTTTTGCGGTGTGGAAGCACGGACTGAAATCCAACAGAAGCGCTTCTTAGTGCTTCCATGGACTTCCGCACCGTTCCATATTTTGCGGATTGCAGACCCATTCAATTCAATGTGTCCACATCCATACGAAGTGCACACGGTCGGTGCCCATACATTGCGGACCTGCTGCAATACCGGCATGGGCCGCACACGTTCGTCTGCATGAGCCCCAAAGTCTGAATGACATCAAAGAGAAAAGCTCTCACGAAGCTGGAAAATGTGAGAGCTGGTGATAGGAAGATGTAACGGTAGTGGAACAGTCAGAAGTTTACTTTTTCACATGGGTTATTTGATTCCTCAAGTTCCCCTGTCTAATTTTGCTCTGAAAAGCATAGAAAGCTCTTAGGGCCCATTCACATGACCGTGTCCACTTTTGCAGACCACAAATTGTGGATCCGCAAAACACGAAGACCAGCCCATAATAGAACTGTGTTATCTGTGTCCATAATGTCATACATTTTGCGGATGCATAACGGAAATGGGACGGATCCGTTTTGCAGCCCATAGACTTCTATTATGACGGAATGAATAATGGAATGCCTCTAAAGGCATTCCGTTATGCATTCCATCATAGAATTGCGTTATGGTCCGTAGTAACGGAATCCATAACGCAATTCAACTTCTACCGCCAAACGAAGTGGGAACGAATTTCAAAATATGAAATTCGCTCATCTCTAATTGTGATCTGACAGCCAGAGAATTTTTGCCGGATAGTGGCCGTATCTCTGCAGGACCCCATTATAGTTAATGGGGCCGGCGGGCACTCTGGTTGCATCTGGATCCAGAGAATTCGGTCAGGCTGTTCTCTGCTGGTACAGCCTGCCAGAATTCATGCTGGAGATGTGAAACCTAGCATCGTGATCTCTCTGGATCCGGCATTGCCAGAAGCCACAGCTTTAGGTCTATTGCACACAATATGGTGTATGGTTTCCGTATATAATCCGATTTTTGCGGATATCAAACGGAAACGGAAGCATGGCATATACAGTAATTACATAGAAAAATTGGGCTGGTCAGAAAATTTTCAATAGATGGTTCTGCAAAAAACAGAATGGATACGGAAGACATACAGATGCATTCCGTATCCGTTCCATTTTTTTTTTCAGCCCCATTGACTTGAATGGAGCCACGGAACGTGATTTGCAAGCAATAATAGGACATGTTCTATCTTTGAACAGAACGGACATACGGAAACGGAATGCATACGGAGTACATTCCGTTTTTTTTGCGGACCCATTGAAATGAATAGTTCCATATACGGAACGCAAAAAACGGCCCGTAAACTAATAAAATAAACGTGCGTGTGCATGAGGCCTTAAACTATAATAGGGACCGGTGGAGATCCAGCCGCAACCTGGTAACTATGCTGACAATCAGCCAGACGAAAACCGCTGCGCGCATGCAGGAGTTTTTTTAATCCGTCTAAGGCCTAAATACTGATGACGTCCGTGTGCATTCCGTTTTTTGCGTAATGGAACAGCTGGCCCCTGATAGAACAGTACTATCCTTGTCTGTTATGCGGACAATAATAGGACATGTTCTATCTTTGAACGAAACGGAAATACGGAAATGGAAGGTACAGAGTACCTTCTGTTTTTTTGCGGATCCATTGAAATGAATGGTTCCGTATACAGTTTGTATACGGAACGCAAAAAACTGAACATAAACAGAAAAGGAATTCCGTTAGGCATTTCGGCATGGAATTGGTAACAGAATCCATAACGCAATTCTGCTTTTACCACCCAACGAAGCGCAAACGAATTTCAAAATGTGAAATTCACTCATCTCTAATTATGATATATTAATTGGGCATGTATCAATTTTTGGAACCATGTAATTATGGTTTATTATATATTCATATATTTGATATAGGCTATAATAATCACTGTCTCATATAACCTGGTTTTTATTGTAGGATAATGGAGGTCAGGATTATGTTTGAATAATTTATATTGCACATTGTAGGTTGTTCAATGGGAATATATATTGTGTTATCATTATTGATGAACTCCCCTGTTGTTCATTTTTTGTTCCACAAGTGCCTTCTTTCATTATTTTATATATAGGTATTAATTGTTGTTAATATTAGATATATTATATTTCATATATACTATTCAATATGAGCGTAATAGATTGTGCCTTCATTTCCTGCAACTGAAACGCACTATGGAACGCATTATTGAGGGTCAGTGCATGCGCGCCCTAACTTGTAAGGTGATCGAGATTCACTGCGTGTCCACTTCCGGCCAGACGTCATCTTACGCATGCGCAATCCGGTTTCTAAAACGTTGGCACATGTGGGGCGGCGCCATTGTACGGGGATGTGGGTTCTGCACTGGGGGAAAATAATGTATCTTCAGCACACTTCCCTGCTTCGCCTAATTTATCCATTAAGGACCCATTCACACGTCCGCAATTCTGTTTCGCATTTTGCGGAACGGAATTGCGAACCCATTCATTCCTATGGGGACACTATGTCCCGCCCAGGTCCGCAATTGCGGATCCGCACTTCCGGGTCCGCAATCGCGTTCCCGAAAAAAAAATAGAACATGTCCTATTCTTGTCCGCAGTTGCGGACAAGAAAAGCATTTTCTATATAGTGCCGGCGATGTGCGGACCGCAAGTTGCGGAACGCACATAGCCGATGTACGCGTTTTGCGGATCCGCGAACCCGTGGATCCGCAAAACACTTGCGGACGTGTGAATGGGGCCTAACATGTTTATGTTTTCCAAACTGCCTATGTAGATATTATGGGCACAATTGCCTTGACCTCTAGACCCCTGAGGAAGCTGGTTTGATCCGGCGATACGTGTGGGGCGTATTACCTGCACACCATGATCGCCTACTTTTCCATTTGATAAGTATTTTTGCACTGTTCTTGATGCAATACTTATGAATTGTACACTCCTTTGGCGGTCTGTAACTGTACTTATGTTGAACCTGGTGTTTGTGGGCATGTGTGTTGGACATATTGTTGGTCCAAACACAATGTTGTAATTGTATACAATGGTTTCGGGCTTTGTGTCTATAAATAAACTTTTTATTTTTAATAGTAAGGGTACTTTCACACTTGCGTTGGTGCGTATCCGTCTGTTTATTTGTACAGACGGATCCGCACCTCTAATGCAAACGTTTGTATCCGTTCAGAACTGATTCGTTTGCATTAGCTTTAAAGAAAAATGACAAAGTCCAAAACGGATCCGTTTTGAATTACATTGAAAGTCAATGGGGAACGGATCCGTCTTCAAATGCACCATATTGTGTCACTGACAACGGATCCGTCCCCATTGACTTACATTGTAAAAAAAAAACGGATCCGTTAGGCTCCGCCTCTTCAGACGGACACCAAAATGCTGCATGCTGCGTTTTGGTGTCCGCCTCCAAAACGGAATAGAGGCGGAACGGAGCCTAAGTGATGCATTCTGAACGGATCCTTATCCATTCAGAATGCATTGGGGCTGAACTGATCCGTTTTGGACCGTTTGTGAGAGCCCTGAAACGGATCTCACAAACGGAATCCAAAACGCCAGTGTGAAAGTACCCTAAGATGTGCAGCCCTTGTATGCAGCGTTTATTTTCCTTTTCTTATAAAACAACCATGTCAGACTTGGGCCTCTTGCACACGGCCATTGTGGGTCCGTTCCGTGCATTGGGGACCGCAATTTGTGGTCCCCAATACACTGGCAACGTCTATGCGGCGACTGGGACGGATCGATACCTATTCAACTTGAACAAGTTCTATTTTTTTGCGGTGCGGGGGCACGGACAGAAACACCACGGAAGCACTCCGTAGTGCTTCCGCGGGGTTCCGATCCGTGCTTCTGTTCTGCATCTCCATGATTGCGGAACTATTCAAGAGAACGGGTCCGCATCCGTGATGCGGAGTACACACGGGCCTTACAGTGCACAGGGCTTACACCCAAAAAAATCTGATTAGCCCCTTAAAGACCGGGCGTATTTTCATTTTTACATTTTTGATTTTTCCTCCTCATGTTCCAAAAGCCATAATTTTTTTCCCCGTTCACATAGATATATGAGGGCCTATTTTTAGCGGGACAAGATACATTTTTTAATGCCACCATTTAATTTACCATGTCTTGTGTTACAAAACAGGAAAAAAATTATTTGCGTGGCAAAATTGAAAAACAAAAACAGAATTCCCAACCAAGGTTTTTGGAGTTTTGATATCACAGCGTTCACTATGCACTAAAAATGACCTGACGTTCTTATTCTATGGCTCAATACGAATGCGGCAATACCAAACTTGAACAGTTTTTTTGTTTTACTACTTTTAAAACTTTTTGGAAAATCAAAATTTTCTTTGCATCGCTATATTCTGACAGCCATAACTTTTTTATATTTCGGCCTACAGAGCTGTAATAAGGGCTTGTTTTTTGCGTAACGAACTGTAGTTTTTATTGATATAATTTTTGTAGTATATACAATGTTTTGATCACCGTTATTCAAATTTTGGAAGGGACAAGATGACCAAAAAAATGGCAAATATTTTAATAGACATTTTCGGACACGGTGGTAACCAATATGTTTATTTTTTTTATTGTTTATGTATTTTTATATGTAAAATTGGGAAAGGGGAGTGATACAAACTTTTAATATATTGTTTATTTTAAATTTTTTAAACTTTTTTCACTTTTTTTAATAACTATTAGCCCCCATAGGGGCCTCGTATATGGGATCTTTTGATCCCCTCTCCTATTCACCCTAAGGCCTCATGCACACAAACGTATGTGTTTTGCGGTCCGCAAGCCGCGGATCTGCAAAACATGGAAGCTGCTCCGCATTCCGTTCCGCAATTTGCGGAACGGAACGCAGCCCATTGTAGAAATGCCTATTCTTGTCTGCAAAACGGACAAGAATAGGACATGCTCTATTTTTTTTGCGGGGTCACTGAACGGAGCAACGGATGTGGACAGCACACAGAGTGCTGTCAGCATCTTTTGTGACCCCATTGAAGTGAATGGGCCTTCACTCAAGCCGCAAAATATCAGCGTTGATCACGGCACCTGAGGGGTTAAATGACGGGGGCGGCGTGATCGCTGCTCCCTATCACTGCGGCCTCGTGCCGGCTGTATGAAACAGCCGACACACGGCACGTATGGAGCAGGGTCACTCCTCCATACACCCATGGACGCATAATGTCATATATATACGGCGTTATGAGTTAGAGGATAATAATAAATGAAGCGCAAATTGAAGACTGGCGTTTCCAATATGCCTGGTCGCTCTAAAAAGAGGTAAGCTTGATAAATGTGCCCCATTGACTGCTGAGAACTGGAGGGGACGGCAGGGTGTCCTTAATTAAAGCTGTCCTTGAATGTTCTGGAGATGGGTGTTGAGTATATGAGCTAAATGCAGGAAGTCATCAGCAATTTGCTTCAGGCCCCATAAACACGACTATATGTATTTTGTGGTCTGCATTTTTTGCGGACCCATTTACTTCAATGGATCCATGGTCTGCATTTTGCTGCCATATATAGGACATGTTCTATCATTTTGCAGAATTGACATACGGATGCGGAAAGCACGTGGACCATCCGTGTGACAGCTGGCAGCTTTCTCTGTATGAGGACAGGGGTTATTGACTGGAATTTTGGCTTTCCTGCTGCCTGGCTATCAGTAAGTGCAGCTGCGATGTTCATGCAGGTGTTTGTCCACTTGTTTCCTCCTAGCATCGGGGCATAATATGCCTCACCTCACCACCCCATCTGTTCATAATGTCAGACAGGTCCCTTTCACACGGGTGAGTCACACATGACGTGAACGCATTGCACCCGCACTGAGTCCGGACCCATTCATTTCTATGGGGCTGTGCACATGAGCGATGATTTTCACGCATCACTTGTGCGTTGCGTGAAAATCGCAGCATGCTCTATATTCTGAGTTTTTTCCGCAACGCAGACCCCATAGAAATGAATGGGACTGCGTTAAAATCTCATAGCATCCGCAAGCAAGTGCGGATGCGGTGCGATTTTCATGCATGGTTGCTAGGAGATGATGTTAGTAAATATGGATGAGCAACCCCGGATCCCAGTAAAGTAAATTTATTGTATTATTTTCACTTCTAACATGGTTATAAGGGAAAATAATAGCATTCTTAATACAGAATGCGCTGACGTAATTGCGCGATTACGTCAGCGCAGGTCCTGCAGAACGAAGAAAGAAGACGATACCGGCTGCACGATCAAGTGGATGAGGTGAGTTTATTTTATTTTATTTTTTAACCCTTCAATGGACACTTTAGTAAGCATTCTGTATTAAGAATGCTATTATTTTCCCTTATAACCATGTTAGGCTTCATTCACATCACCGCTCAGCCTTTCCGTTCTCCTGCACCGTTTAGGAGCGGGAGAACGGAGAGGACGGAGAAGGCTCATAACTGACACCAAACTGATCCGAACGGAGCCTAAGGACTCCATAGACTATAATTGGGTCTGTTAGGTGTCCGCTCAGGAGATGATTTTAAACCCTTTAGGCCTTATTCACATGTCCGTAGTGTTTTGCGAATCCGCAAAACACCTTGCCACCAGCCCTATAGAGATGCTTATACTTGTCTGGAATTGCGGGCAAGAATAGGACATGCTCTATATTTTTGCGGAGCCGCCGTCAAGAAGATCGCCGGCGCACTCCCCATTCAAAATGAATGGGCCCGCACCCGTTCCGCAAATTTGCGGAACGGGTGCGGACGTAGATTGCGGACGTGTGAATTAGGCCTTAGTGACCAAGCCTGTTTGGGCCTTTATGACCAAGCGTTTTTCTCCCTTTTTTCATCATCTCGTTCGAGGAGCTATAACTTTTTTTTGCGGGACAAGTTGTAGTTTTTAATGGCGTCATTTTGGGGTACACATAACTTTCTGATTAGCTTTTATTAACTCTTTCTGGGAGGGAAATGGGGAAAAATAGCAATACTGCCACTGCGTTTTTACATTATAAATTTTACGACCTTAATTTTTCGGTATAAATAACATAATATCTTTATTCTCTGGGTCAGTATGATTACAGTGATACTAAATACAATTTTTTTTTTTTTTTTTTACGTTTTACAATTTTTTTTTGCAATAAAACCCCTTTTTTTTGTCACTTCCCAAGACCCATAACTTTTTTTTTTCTTTCTATGGAGTAGTGTGAGGACTTGATTTTTGCGGGACGACTTGTTTTTTTCATTGGTATCATTTTGGAGTAAATGGCGCTTTTTGAACTCTTGTTATTATGTTTTTTTTTTTTGGTGAAAACTAAGAATAAATTAGAATAAATTAGAAATTCTGTCTTTTTTTTTTTGTTGTTTACGGCGTTCACCAAAGGGGATAATTTATGTGATATTTATGTAGTCTAGGTCGCTACGGACGCGGCAATACAAAACATATGGGGGATATTTTTTTTTTTTCATTGAAAAGCGTATTTTCAATGGAAAAAAAGCATATTTTTTAATCTAATAAATGTGTATTTTTTTCTACATATTTTTTACTGCTTAATAGTCCCACAAGGGGACTATAACATACAGTATTTTGATTGCTTTTAAAATGTAATGCATTATCTCTATAATGCATTACATTTCAAAAGCAATTCTATTCTAACATTGACCAGCAGGCTGCGCCAGAGAGGCACAGCCTGCTGGAAATAACTAAAGACAGGCTCTGGGCCCTGACCGGAAGCCAGGTAAGGCTTTCCAACACATCAGCACCCCGCAATCGCATGTACGGGGTGCTGATGGGAGACAGAGGGAGTCCGCTCCCTCCGTCACCACTTTACATGCGGCGGGCGCCATTGCGCCTGCCATTTAAAGGGTTAAACAGCGCGGATCGGCACTCCTGCCGATCCGGGCTGTTAGAGCAGGGCCGAGCCAGGTCCGCGCTCTCCGCTGCACGGGGGACCCGTGCAGCACTTAGACTGGGCTGCCGTAAAAACGCGGCGGCCCAGCCTAAGGCCCCTTAGTGACTGCCGTAAAAAGGTGGTCACTAAGGGGTTAAGCGGAGATAAAAGTCCTGCATGCACTACATTTGTCTCCGCTTAAAAATGATCTTCTGAGCGGACACCTAACTGACCCCGTTATAGTCTATGGGGTCCTAAGGGCTCAGTTTGGTGTCAGTTATGTGGCTTTTCCGTCCTTTCTGTTCTCCTGCTCCTAAACGGAGCAGGAGAACGGAAAGGCTGAGCAGTGATGTGAACGAAGCCTTTGAAGGGAAAATATTAAAAGCAACAGAAAACCTAACCCAAACCCGAATTTTAGTGAAAAAGTCCGGGTTCGGGTCTGGGTACCACATTCGGTTTTTTATCACGCATGTGCAAAACGCATTGCACTTGCGCGTAAAAAAATGAACATCGGAGCGCAATAGCAGACAAAACTGACTGAAATTGCGTGCCTACTTGCGCGGGTTTTCCGCAATGCACCCGCATCACATCCGGCCGTCACCCGCGAGGCTCATACCCACGAGCGTGACGGATTGTCTCCGAATGCGTTCAGGGTTTATTCACCATTTTGCAAGAAAGTTCAGTAAGTTTTGTCTGCGATTTGCATTCAGTTGTTCCGTTTTTTCCGTGCGGGTGCAATGCGTTTTGATGCGTTTTTCACGCGCATAAAAAAAACTGAAGGTTTAAAAAACAACATCTCTTAGCAAGCATGAGTGAAAAACGCATTGCATCCGCACTTGCTTGTGGATGTGATGCGTTTTTCACACAGCCCCATTCACTTCTATGGAGCAGAAACGCAGAATATAGAACATGCTGCATTTTTCACGCAACGCAGAACTCATGTACACAGACCCATTGAAATGAATGGGTCAGGATTCAGTGCGGGTGCTATGCGTTCACGTCACGCATTGCACCCAGGCGGAAAACTCGCTCGTGTAAAAAGGGTCTTACAGTCAGATACCGTGAGCCTGTGATCAAAAAATGGACATCCTGGTTGTTCCATCTGAGATGGCAGAGCTATCTGAAGAGTAGTCCACGTCACCGGGGGACAGAGCGGTGTTCGTACACATAATTTAAAGCCGACTTGTATGGGGGCGTTGCGTCAATCTTGTGTGCAGATACATTTAAACTGAAACCTGAAACTCTCACATCTACATTCTGGTCCTATAAATAGCTTTGAATTAGAGAAGCAGGAAAGAACTTCTTTTATCCTGTCTCTGTATCATCCATTTAGGAATGACTGATGAAGATAAATAAATAAGACCCGGGTTATATAGCACACAGTTATTATAGCAGCAACTGTATACCCATAACTGCGAAGATATGGCAGAGACTCCTGCATAGAAAGGAAGATATACATTCAGGCTGGGTTACTATGGGGTGGCCCCAACCCGCAGTGGCCAGTCGCCACGCTAACTTGCTGAGATACCTTCAAATTTGTGCAGCCATTGGGCACCGCGGGTGGGCAAGGTTAGGCCCTTCCCATTTCAGCTGCCCTGTGAAAACCCAGCCTGGTTAAAATCTAGTTCTAACACAGGAGAAGTGCATTATTTCAGACTTTCCTGCTGCGATGACAATATAGCAGGCTGATATAAACTAGATCACATTTTAACCTTAAAGGGATTTTCGACTTTGCATCAACATCCTTTAAAATAATGATTTATGAAGGCAGCTGTAATTTTGTAATGTATTTCTTTTACCTTTATTGCTCCTATCTTCTGTTGTGGGCTGTGGTCACATGACCATGTCCATGTTTTCCTTATTTCCTGTCATGTTATGTCCATGGGCGTGTCAGTGTGAGGGGAGTGTCTATGTAACTAGGTGGGTGGGAGGAGCTATAAACTAGCTGGACACTGTTTGGGGCGGAGCTGGAGCCGTGGCAGAGAAAGGGAAAGTGCATCATGGGTTTGGTTGGATACAGACACAGGAAATGCTACATACAGGATGGAAACCAACCAGAGGGATTTGGCTTCATGGTGAAAACGGGTCAGGAAAGTCCAAAATGAAATAAAAGATGTACATGAGGTAAATAACTCCATGAATATATGCACCACATAGTGGACCGGATTGTATCTGAGAAGCTGTTGTGGTCATCCCCCTAGATCCCGGGTCACAATACTAGTTTAGGGAGGAGCTGAATTTGACCAACCTCTTCCTCCCATAGGTCATCTACTGTTAACTGAGAGCAATCCATATTGGGTTAGGGAGAAGCTGGATTTGACAGAGCTCCTTCCTTGAGGGTCGGCTTTCTTGTTATCTAATATCAGACACCATTCTAGGTCATGAAGGAGCTAGATATGGCAGAGGCAGGATGAGGCAGTAGACATCTTTTGGTTTGAATATACTCTGTGTCCATACCGCCCAACTTTTAGGGACACTATCTGCAATTGTTTTGCGCTAAGCCACACCTCAAACTCCACCCAATATCTATCTATACATGCCCCAATCCAGCCCAGTCTGCTTTGTGCCCCATCACAATATAAAGCCACCTTAGTGCCCCCTTCATATTAGTTATGCCCCATTAGTGCCCCTACACAGTTTTGCCACCTTAGTGCCCCCACACATCAGTTGTGTGTATATACCTTATGTACACATACATCATTATCTATGCTACTGACAGATTTACAAATGCACACTGCTATATAATATTATATATATATTTAATCTTTCAGGGAGATACTAAGTTCAGTAGAACCATATCCTTCTATAATCTGCAGTAGAGAAGCTCATGGATGTCAGCAGCCGATTGGCCATATGGCCTGGTTGAGGTCACCACCCCTGGGAGTACAATTGTTACACCCCAGCTGGGTCACTAAAAGTGATTTACACCATTATAGTATCTTTTGAAGGTAAAGGAGGAGTTTGATATTGTAGAGGTCTTCCCCCACAGATCAGCTGCTGTTATCTGAGATCACACCGTATTGGTTTAGAGAAGAACTAGATGTGGCAGAGCTCCAACCCCATGGGCTAGTTGTCAGTGTCACACCAGTAAAATTAATTCTGGGGGCCCACTGCACATATACATGCAAACATTACCTGCTCACACAGCAGAAGAAAGCAAGACGCTACAAAATTACTGATTATAGAGGTCTCTGCAGTGACTTTAGGAAGTCAGGTCCCTAGGAAATGAGGACACTGGCTGCCTCCATATCTAGAGGTCATCTTAGCCACCTGATCCATCACCTTCCTCAAGGGCACACCATAGGGATTCACTTATATAACTACGGGCCAGTCCGAGCCTGCTAGTGGTACACTCCCATTGCACACTGTTTGTGCCTCATTCTCTTTGGCCATAGTCAGTATTAATTCACTGTATAGAACCAGCGCAATAATTTGCCCTTAGGCATATCATTAACTCCTTCTCTCCCCATTTTATGGCCAATCTGCGCTCAGTTGTTTTGCAGTGTGAATCAGCAGAGCCGACTGCATTCAGCTGATATGGGAAGTAGGATTTTCATGACTCATTTTAGGACACTGGGGTTTGTGGGGGGCCACCTCACAAGACTGTGTCCGGCCCAAATATAGGCACTTCAGTTCTGTGTACACTACTTCATCCATTAGCTGTGATCTACAGTATATCAGGTTTTTCCACAGTCTGAGCTCTACTTCTTTTCCTCTATAATATCTGCAGACTTGTGTATCCTCCATATAACTACAAAGGGACGGCTGAAGGTAAAATATCTCCAGACCTGGTGTATCTACTATGTGATTTCTGAAGTGCAACTTGAGGTATAGTATCTCCATATCTGGTGTATCCTCCGTGTGACTACAGAGGAGTAGTCAAGGATATAGCATCTCCAGGCGTGGTGTATCCTCCGTGTGACTACAGAGGAGTAGTCAAATATATAGCATCTCCAGGCGTAGTGTATCCTCCATGTGACTACAGAGGAGTAGTCAAGGATATAGCATCTCCAGGCGTAGTGTATCCTCCGTGTGACTACAGAGGAGTAGTCGAGGATATAGTATCTCCAGGTGTGGTGTATCCTCCGTGTGATTACAGAGGAGTAGTCGAGGATATAGTATCTCCAGGCGTAGTGTATCCTCCGTGTGACTACAGAGGAGTAGTCAAATATATAGCATCTCCAGGCGTAGTGTATCCTCCATGTGACTACAGAGGAGTAGTCAAGGATATAGCATCTCCAGGCGTAGTGTATCCTCCGTGTGACTACAGAGGAGTAGTCGAGGATATAGTATCTCCAGGCGTGGTGTATCCTCCGTGTGACTACAGAGGAGTAGTCGAGGAAATAGTATCTCCAGGCGTAGTGTATCCTCCGTGTGACTACAGCGGAGTAGTCGAGGATATAGTATCTCCAGGCGTAGTGTATCCTCCGTGTGACTACAGAGGAGTAGTCGAGGATATAGTATCTCCAGGCGTAGTGTATCCTCCGTGTGACTACAGAGGAGTAGTCGAGGATATAGTATCTCCAGACCTAGTGTATCCTCTATGTCAGGGATGCTCAACCTGCGGCCCTCCAGCTGTTGTAAAACTACAACTCCCACGATGCCCTTCTGTAGGATAAAAGCTGTAGGCTGTCAGGGAATGATGGGAGTTGTAGTTTTCCAACAGCTGGAGGGCCGCAGGTTGAGCATGCCTACTCTATCTGATCACTGAGGGGTGGACAGGGATGTAGTATCTCCAGACATGGTGTATTCTCCATGTGACTACAGAGGAGTTGTGTGGATATAGTATCTTCAGACCTAGTGTATCCTCTATGTGATCACTAAGGAGTGACCAGGGATATAGTATGACCAGACGTGCTGTATTCTTCATGTGACTACAGAGGAGTTGTGTGGATATAGTATCTTTAGACCTAGTGTATCCTCTATGTGATCACTAAGGAGTGACCAGGGATATAGTATCCCCAGACGTGGTGTATTCTTCATGTTACTATAGAAAGGTGTGTGGGAATATAGTAGTGTCTCCAGATCTAGTGTATCCTCCATTTGATTACTGAGGGGCAATCAGGGATATAGTATCTCTAGACCTGGTGTATCCCCCATGTAACTACAGAGATGGACCTGGGGATATAGTATCTCCAGACCTGGTATATCACCCATGTAACTACAGAGATGGACCTGGGGATATAGTATCTCCAGACCTGGTGTATCCCCCATGTAACTACAGAGATGGACCTGGGGATATAGTATCTCCAGACCTGGTGTATCACCCATGTAACTACATAGATGGACCTGGGTATATAGTATCTCCAGACCTGGTGTATCCCCCATGTAACTACAGAGATGGACCTGGGGATATAGTATCTTCAGGCCTTGAATATCACCCATGTGATGACATAGAGACAGCCAGGGATACAAATTTTCAGTCCTTTTTCCTGGTGTCCTGAAGTGAAATATCTGATGATTTTTATGAACATTATATTTCTGCTGAAAGCATTATGTACTTCATAAGATTGTTGTGGGCAGCTGTGTAGTCTTGGCCTTAACTACCTGGGAGTGGCCACTGTAGTGTGGGATAGGGCAGATTTTATAGAGCAGCACACGGTACATTTACATCTTTGTATTGCTTTATAGCCTATGGTTCAGGTCACTTGTACTCCACCTGTGGTTCCCTCTCCCCTCATGACCTGCCATAAATTATTATTCTACCTGGTGCATAATACAAGATTCAGAATACAAATACAAAAGTATTTGGAACCCTGACTATCACCCAATTTGAGCTTGATTTGGGGCCCTGATGTTGGAATGGAATGAAAATTAATCTTGAAGGTGTTGGATTGGGTTATGGCCAGGGCTCAGTTAAGCTATTCAAGTACCTCCACAACCAGGGGCTGATTGGCCAGAGACCTTACAGGGAAATTTTACCGTTGGGCCAATGCCCAGTGGGCCGCCTGAGCCCTCCTCTTGGCCGGCCAGTAGAAGTTTTTGGGGATCTGCTGGGGCAGTATTTTGTGATGGATTATGGTATTTGGCTCTGTTGGGGTGGTATAATGTGCCACAATATGGTATTGTTGTCGGTGCCATCCATCAATTTGGACCCGACTACAAAACAGGACCACCTTTTAGTATTTTTTTCAGGGCCACTTTAAGTTCCCAGTCCACCCCTGTCCACAGCAGACTGCATGCTGTTGCCATTTTGGAGATACTCAGTTGTCCAGCCATCACAGTTTGGCCCTTGTCAAAGTTATTTAGGTTCTTGTGTTTGCCTATTTTTCTCGCTTCTAATACATCAGCTTCAAGAAGCCCAATGCTCACTTTGGGTGCTGACACATTGCGCAGTTGCAATGCTGTTGAAAACTGAATGCAGTTTATGGCATACAGTTACTCCATCAACAAATGTACATTCACAAAGCAGTTAAAGAAGTTAGGCAGTTTATCAGCCTAATTAGACACTGGTGTTTATCATAGCCGAAATAATCTAAATGATTTAATAATTAATTGTAGATGGCTAAATTCTTTACCTGCAATGTGAATGCATCACAACTGCACCATGTGGCAGCACGCTAAATTCATTTTTTTTAATGTAATCTTTGAAGCCGTAATAAGTTGTGGATGATAAAAGGAGAGAAAGTGGACAGAAAGTGGTGGAAATAATTTTCCTTATTATTTTCCTTATTAGTTTCCGGAGCACGGCAGGGCAGAAATGCTCCTGATTTGTTAAGAAGCATCTGCTTCCTAATAAATTAGGCACATCTTACGCCAGGGCAGGGAGATCAAGACTTGCGTATGGATGCGCCATTCTTAATAAATATACCCCATGGTATTTCACCCTTTTAAATCCATTCCTGGTTTTTAGCATTAAAAACTGCATTTGAAAACCTGAACGTGTTTAAGCACCATTAGGGCTCATGCACACGACCGTTGTTTTAGTCCACATCCGATCCACATTTTTTGAGGTCGGATGGGAACCCATTCTCTTCAGTGGGGCCGCAAAAGATGTGGACAGTGCACCAAGTGCTGTCTGCATTCGTGTATCCATCCCGCGGCACTCGCAAAATAATAGAAAATGTCCTATTCTCGTTCATATTACGGACAAGGATAGGATTGGTCTATTATGGGCCAGTCGTTCCGTTCTACAAAATGCAGAATACACATGGCCGGTATTCGCAATTTGCAGACCGCAAACAGCGGCTACGGCCGTGTGCATATGCCTTTAAGGTCCTTGTACACATACGGATTTATCAGGCAATTATTATGAACGAGTAAAACATTCCGATAATTGCCTAATGATCAGGAAGGTGATAGCTGCATTTACATGCAGCAATCACCTCCGCTGTATGGGGATGAGTGATGACTCCAGTGATAGCTTGTCCTCCTATAGTTTCATTGTTTCTGGGCAGCAGATCCCAGTTTGTGCTGCACAGAAACAATGATTTTAGGTGCCGGCCGAATGACACCATCACCTGATGAATGAGTATGTGACGGCATGTTTTTCACAGGCCAATTATTGGGAATGAGAATTACTACAAACATGCATCGCTAATAATTGGTCAGCTTGTGGCCATGTAAAAAATCCATTATAGCCTAATACAGTGCATTCGGAAAGTCTTCTTGTGCGAAAATAATAAAAAAAAATTCCTGCAGTCAGTACCCTATAATGAAAAAGTGAAAACAGTATGTTAGAAATTTTTGGTAATTTATTGAAATTGAAAAACTAAAATCTTGCATTGACATAAGTATACAGACCCTTTACTCAGGACTTAGTTGAAGCACCTTTGCAGTGACCAGTCTTCTTGGGTATGATGCCACAAGGGTACACACCTGGATTTGGGTATTTTCTGCCATTCTTTTATGAATATACTCTTTTAAGCTCTGTCAGGTTGGATGGGGACTGTCAGTGGACAGCTATTTTCAGGTCTCTCCAGAGATGTTCGATTGGGTTAAAGTCAAGGCTCTGGCTGGGCCACTCAAGGACATTCACAGAGCTGTCCCTAACTCACTTCTGTGTTGTCTTGGCTGTGTGCTTAGGGTCATTTTCTTATTGGTAAGTCAACCTTGGGCCCAGTCTGAGGTCCGGAGCACTCTGGATCAGATTTTTATTAAGAATTCTTCTCTACTTTGCTCCATTCACCTTTCTCTCAACCCTAATCGGTCTCCCTGTCTCAGCCGCTGAAAAACACTCCCACAGCATGATGTTACCACCACCATGCTTCACTGTAGGGATGGTATTGGGCAGGTGATGAGCAGTGTCCAGGTTTCTCCAGACATGACGCTTAGAATTGAGGCCAAAAAATTCTGTCTTGGTTTCATCAGACCAGAGAATCCTGTTTCTCACAGTTTGAGGTGCTGGCTTTTTGCAAACTCAAGACAGGATTTCATATGTCTTTTAGGCCTCTTGCACACAAACGTTGTGTGACCGTGGCCATATTGTGGCCCGCATACGGCAGGTCCGCAATACACGGACACCGGCCCGTGTGCACTCCGCATCTCGGATGCGGACCAATTCACTTGAATGGGTTCGAATCATGGAAATGCGTAATGGAAGCACGTATCGGAACCCCACCGAAGCACTACAGAGTGCTTCCGTGGTCTTTCTGTCTGTGCCTCCGCACTGCAAAAAAATAGAACTTGTTCTATTTTTTTGCGTTGTGGACAGATTATGGACCCATTCGAGTTGAATGGGTCTCGATCCGCCGCACGGATGTTGCCCATGCATTGGGGACCGCAAATTGCAGTAATGCACGGAACGGATGCACAACAATCGTGTGCAAGAGGCCTTACTGAGGAGAGGCTTTTTTCTGGCCACTCTGCCATAAAGCCCAGATTGGTGGAGTACTACAGTGATGGTTGACCTTCTAGAAGTTTCTCCCATCTGCACACAGAATCTTTGGAGTTTAGAGAGAGTGACCATTCGGCTCTTGGTCACCTCTCTTGCAAAGGCCCTTCTCCCCCGATTACTTAGGTTGGTGGGGTAGCCAGCTCTAGGAAGAGTCCTGGTTGTTCCAAACTTCTTCCATTTAAAAGGGTTATCCTATGACTAATGTAAAAAATGAAAATCACACTAAATCTAGTACATGAAAATCTCTTTCTAACAAAGCTAGAACTATCTCTGTACCTCACATGGATCCAGAGATCTCCCCATTCATTGCTCTGATAGATTTTTATCAAGCTGACAGCTCAAGGGGAGTGTCTCTTCTGCTACAGCTAAGGGGGCGTGTCCATGCTCCACCTATCTCAGTGGCTATCTCAGTGAGCAGGACAAAGAAATAAGAAAAAAAAATAGCATGTGGCGCTATACAGATATATTTTATTGAATAAGAATTACAAAAGAATTCAGATCCAGGTGCTGGTTTAAAACTGTAGAATATTTTTTGTGGGACAACCCCTTTAAGAATTATGGAGGCCACTTGGGAGCTTTCAGAACAGCAGAATTTTTTTGTACCCTTCTCCAGATCTGTGCCTCCACACAATTCTGCCTCTGAGTGCTACAGACAGTTGTTTCTTCCTCATGGCTTGGTTTTTGCTCTAATACGCATTGTCAGCTGTGAGATCTTATACAGAGTGGGGTTATTTTTCCAAATCATTCCAAATCAACTGCATTCATCACAGGTGGACTCCAATCAAGGTGTAGAAACATCTCAGTGTCATAGCAAAAGGTCTGAGTACTTGTGTCTATGCGAAAATTTAGTTTTTCCTTTTTAATAAATTTAGAAATTTTTTTAAAATTGTATTTTCACTGAGGGCAGAATAATGGAGGAAAATGTGATAATATAAGCAAAGATTTACGGCTACATGACGACATGTGTCGCGCCACATTTTGTCTCAACAATTTTTATAATGATAGGCTATGGTGTCGCACTGCGACATGTGACATGCTGCGACTGCGACAAAACAGTTGCAAAAAAATCCATCCAAGATGGATTTTTCTGCGACTGTCACGTCGCAGTCGCAGCATGTCACATGTCGCAGTGCAACACCATAGACTATCATAAAAAATGTCACTTGACACATTGACTTATTGTCACGCGACACATGTCTTTGTGTAGCCCTAGCCTAAAGCTGACCTACAGCAGTGAAGAAAAGTGGCTGGGTTGTTATGGAAACCTGGAGTAATACTGTGTGTATGTGGAGACTAAGGGCCTGCGAGCTTCTATTGGCTGATAAGGGACATGTGTCTGTGTGTATGGCAGTTTGGATATGAAGAGAAAGACTTGCAGGCTTGTATTGGCTAATGCAGGTCATATTTTGGGAATATCTCAGGCACGGTACGTCCTAGAGAGCTGTGAACCCCAAGAGATTTCTTTCCAGGTAGCAAGGGATGTGTATACCAAGTTTCGTTGAAATCAATGGTTGCGTTTTTGAGTGATCGCGGAACATACATACATACACATACTGTATATACGTCCTTCTTTATATATATAGAAGATATACTGTATATATATTTATTATATATATATATTTTATATATATATATATATATATATATATATACACGTTGTAGCCAAGCAATGCAGACTGCCACTAATTGTTGTGCTGCACCTGTACTTGCAACTTGAAACCACAGAAAGTTTTGGTGCAGTACAGCAATTATTGGTAACCCGCGGCTCAACCATAACTTGTACGGCATCCTTACAAATAAATAGACCCCATGTTAATAATACTGGGGGATGTGGACCCTAGCCCAAAGCAGACTGAATTAGATGACACCTTTTGCTGCTGGTTACAGTGGGCCTGAAACAGAAACATCGACTGACAGAAATGTTACATAAAGTTCAGTGAGAAGTGGTCAGACTGGATTTACACGCTCAGCCACTTAAGGGTTAATTCCAGAAGAAAGCGAGCAGAGGCTCCTGGCCACTCCCAATGCAAATACCTTGTGTTGTCACCTGACAGAGGATGTGGCTTCCAGAGTCAGAGCTGGGGAAGGACAGGTGACCTACAGCTCCAGGGTCTCCAGGTGGAACGGCCGACCGGGGAACTGCAGCATCAGGTACTGTACAGCCAGATGATAAACATAATCGGGAATACACTGTACTACTGGATTTCTGATTGAGAAATCTTGTCCCTGACCACGATCTGTACAGGTTGTATTACAGTCACAGGGTGATGGATGTAATGGTGGAAGATCCATCTGTGTGAAGAGGCAGGCAGTAGGGCACTTCACCAAATCCTTTTAAACAGGCATCTTGTGCACTGGAGAGTCCACTGCTGCCCAGAACTCAGTGATTATTTGCAGTTCTGGATGGAAACGCGCAGTGTATAATGCAATGAAAAAGTGAATCAAGCCAGCAAAGGAGGCAATATGGACAATCAAAGTACATTAGTAAGTGCCTTGTATTAACTTTCTCTACGTGATAAATGCTATTTGCTGAAGTGAGACAACCCCTTTAAGGAACTGGACATAATCTAAGGAAATGATTCAGCGTGTTGAATAGGTGTTAACAATGTCTAGTAATTTAGTATATCAGAAGTATTGGGACACACCTCTTAATCTGTGAATTCAGGTGTTTCATTCAGTCCCATTAACACAGGTGTACAATTCCAGCCCATAGCCATGCAGTCGGCCAGTTGTACTAAAGATCTCACTGAATCTGGACATAGTTCATGAAATTTCTTTCCTCCTAGATATTTCACAATCAACTGTGAGTGGTCATATTGCAAAGCTGAAGCATTTAGCAACTACAGCAACTGATCTGTGAAGTGGCAGACCACGTAAAGCAAGACTGGGTTCACATTGCGTTTTTCCCATCTGTTTAACGTGTACAAAAAATGTATGCGTTAAACAGATGCCTCAGACTGATGCCATACAGTGGCATCCATTCACCATAAAAAATAAAATAATATATATATATATATATATATATACACACACATTTTTTTAAACGGGACTCTGCAGGAGACAAGAACGTGGTGTGCTCAAATGGAGGCATAAAACGTGATGTGAACCCACCCTAACAGGGCAGGGTCACCGAGTGATGAGGTGTATAGTGCATAAAAGTCACCAATGCTCTGATGACTTAATAACTGAAGAGTACAGACCTTAAGGACATGGATTTCCATGGACAAGCAGCTGTATACAAGTCTTACATCACCAAGCACAATGCCAAGCATAAGATGAAGTGGTGTAAAGCATGGGGTCACTGGATTCTTGAGCAGTGGAAATGTGTTCTCTGGGGCGACTAATCACGCTTCTGATGGACAAGTCTAATTTTGATGAATTCCAGGAGAACGTTAACTGCCTGGCTGCATTGTGCCAACTGTAAGGTTTGGTGGAGGAGGGATAATGCCATGGGGTTGTTCTTCAGGATATCAAGACAGTTTGGACAATTGTATGCTTTCAACTTTGTGGGAACAGTCTGAAGAAGGCCCTTTTCTGTGCCAGCATGACTGTGCCCCAGTGCACAAAGCAAGGTCCAGAAAGGCATTGTTGGGTAAGTTTGGTTTGGAAGAACATGACTGGCCACACAGAGCTTCATCTTTTGGCTGAAGGAAACTGTGAGCCAGGCCCTCTCATCCAACATCAGTATCTGACCTCTTCTGGATAAATTGGAAAAAATTTCCATAGACACTTTCCAAAATCTTGTAGAAAGCCTTCCCATTAAAATGAACGCTGTTTTAGCTGCAAAGGGAAGGCCTACTCCAAATGAATGCCAGTGGATTTAGAATGGGATGTTATTAAAGCTCCAGTTGGTGTCTCTAAACTTTTGTCCATATAGTGTATGTGCCACACCTGACAGCAAAAGATACTATGCAGCTTGAGAATGCTGTTTGTTTTGTGCTGTTGTCATGTCGGAAACTTGTGTGATTAGGCTGTGTAACACACCCAGAGGGAAGGGCACATACAAGTGCTAGGGGGGGCCAAGTGTTCCATTACCCTGACCATACACCTCAGACGGATATGCTTCTATCTGAGATGTATGGCCAAAGCAATATTGGTCATAAACATCTCTGTAAACCTTGATCAAATGAACTGACAATCTAATCTGACTTTGCTCTCCCTGATGAGAGATGTTGGGGGGACAGTTGGATTGTCCCTTTATTCATTGTTACCATATTCCCATTTGTACCAGTGAGTTCTTTGTTGTGTATGGCCAGGGTTACCCCGACACACAACTCTGCTCATCCTCTTGTATTTTTTAGGGTTGCTAAAAATAGGAGAATTTATGCAACTGTTCATAAAAAAGAAAGAAATGTGTCTGATTTTTTGTAAGGGTAGGCTCACATCTGCGGTCGGTAAATCCGGTTGTCTGTTCTGGCAGTATAGACACAGGTAACTTATCGGCTTCATCTTATCAGTGTCTAACTAACCTATCGAAACAGGACACTTATCTGCTTCATCATATCAGTATATAACCTATAGACACAGGTCACTTATCACCTTCATCATATCAGTATATAACCTATAGACACAGGTTACTTATCAGCTTCATCATATCAGTATATAACCTATAGACACAGGACACTTATCTGCTTCATCATATCAGTATATAACCTATAGACACAGGACACTTATCAGCTTCATCATATCAGTATCTAACCTATAGACACAGGTCACTTATCAGCTTCATCATATTAGTATATAACCTATAGACACAGAACACTTATTAGCTTCATCATATCAGTATATAACCTATAGACACAGGTTACTTATCAGCTTCATCATATCAGTATATAACCTATAGACACAGGACACTTATAAGCTTCATGATATCAGTATCTAACCTATAGACACAAGACACTTATCTGCTTTAATATATCAGTATATAACCTATAGACACTGGAGACTTATCAGCTTGATCATATCAGTATCTAACCTATAGACACAGGTCACTTATCACCTTCATCATATCAGTGTCTAACCTATAGACACAGGAGACTTATCCGCTTCATCATATCAGTATCTAACCTATAGACACAGGTTACTTATCAGCTTCATCATATCAGTATATAACCTATAGACACTGGAGACTTATCAGCTTCATCATATCAGTATATAACCTATAGACACAGGACACTTATCACCTTTATCCTATCAGTATATAACCTATAGACACAGGACACTTATCAGCTTCATCATATCAGTATCTAACCTATAGACACAGAACACTTATCACCTTCATCATATCAGTATATAACCTATAGACACTGGAGACTTATCAGCTTCATCATATCAGTATATAACCTATAGACACAGGACACTTATCAGCTTCATCATATCAGTATATAACCTATAGACACAGGTCACTTATCAGCTTCATCATATCAGTATATAACCTATAGACACAGAACACTTATCACCTTCATCATATCAGTAACTAACCTATAGACACAGGACACTTATCACCTTCATCATATCAGTATATAACCTATAGACACAGGTCACTTATCAGCTTCATCATATCAGTATATAACCTATAGACACAGGTTACTTATCAGCTTCATCATATCAGTATCTAACCTATAGACACAGGACACTTATCAGCTTCATCATATCAGTGTCTAACCTATAGACACAGGACACTTATCAGCTTCATCATATCAATATCTAACCTATAGACACAGGACACTTATCTGCTTCATCATATCAGTATATAACCTATAGACACAGGACACTTATCAGCTTCATCATATCAGTATATAACCTATAGACACAGGACACTTATCTGCTTCATCCTATCAGTATATAACCTATAGACACAGGACACTTATCAGCTTCATCATATCAGTATCTAACCTATAGACACAGGACACTTATCAGCTTCATCATATCAGTATATAACCTATAGACACAGGTCACTTATCTGCTTCATCATATCAGTATATAACCTATAGACACAGGACACTTATCAGCTTCATCATATCAGTATATAACCTATAGACACAGGACACTTATCAGCTTCATCATATCAGTATATAACCTATAGACACAGGACACTTATCAGCTTCATCATATCAGTATATAACCTATAGACACAGGACACTTATCAGCTTCATCATATCAGTATATAACCTATAGACACAGGACACTTATCAGCTTCATCATATCAGTATATAACCTATAGACACAGGACACTTATCAGCTTCATCATATCAGTATATAACCTATAGACACAGGACACTTATCAGCTTCATCATATCAGTATATAACCTATAGACACAGGACACTTATCAGCTTCATCATATCAGTATATAACCTATAGACACAGGACACTTATCAGCTTCATCATATCAGTATATAACCTATAGACACAGGACACTTATCAGCTTCATCATATCAGTATATAACCTATAGACACAGGACACTTATCAGCTTCATCATATCAGTATATAACCTATAGACACAGGTCACTTATCAGCTTCATCATATCAGTATCTAACCTATAGACACAGGACACTTATCAGCTTCATCATATCAATATCTAACCTATAGACACTGGAGACTTATCAGCTTCATCATATCAGTATATAACCTATAGACACAGGACACTTATCAGCTTCATCATATCAGTATATAACCTATAGACACAGGACACTTATCAGCTTCATCATATCAGTATATAACCTATAGACACAGGACACTTATCAGCTTCATCATATCAGTATATAACCTATAGACACAGGACACTTATCAGCTTCATCATATCAGTATATAACCTATAGACACAGGAGATGTATCAGCTTCATCCTATCAGTATATAACCTATAGACACTAGAGACTTATCAGCTTGATCATATCAGTATCTAACCTATAGACACAGGTTACTTATCAGCTTTATCATATCAGTATCTAACCTATAGACACAGGTTACTTATCTCCTTTATCCTATCAATATCTAACTTATAGACACAGGACACTTATCAGCTTCATCATATCAGTATCTAACCTATAGACACAGGACACTTATCAGCTTTATCCTATCAATATCTAACCTATAGACACAGGACACTTATCAGCTTTATCCTATCAATATCTAACCTATAGACACTGGAGACTTATCAGCTTTATCATATCAATATCTAACCTATAGACACAGGTTACTTATCAGCTTTATCATATCAGTATATAACCTATAGACACAGAACACTTATCACCTTCATCATATCAAAATCTAACCTATCGTCATGGTTTACTAGCTTAATAATCAGCTTAATGTCATCATAAGAGTATCTAACCTATAGATGTGGATCAGTTGTTAACTTTATCACATCAGTATCTGATCTATAGATGATAATCATTTATCAGCTTCATTGTATCAGTGTCTATAGACCTATAGACACTGATCACTTATGAGCTTCATCATCAGTATTTGACCTGTAAACACTAATCACTTATCAGCCAATCAGTTCCTGGCCCATAGACACAGGTCGGAGGTTAACAGCTCTGTAGTAGACGAGGTGTAAGAACCCATGCTTGTGGTATTAAAGAATTTTTAATTTTGGGCAGGCCACATGCCGAAGGTTTCTGTCTCATTTGACTGTGTCCTGGAACATGTTTTGTGTGTCTTCGTGCTTGTAGTTTTCATGTTGTATGCCCGTGTTCTGGAAGTTTCCATCTTGTTTGACCCTGTGTTGGAGGTTTCCATTTTGTCCAGCCATGTGCTTGTGGTTTCAGTCTTGTCTGGCATTATGTTGGAGGCTTCTGGCATGTCAGAGGCCAAGCCTTAGAGGTTTCTGTGTTTTTTAGTTGCAGGCTGGAGTTTTCCATCTTGGCTGCTATAGAGCCCAAATAACTAAGAGGCAGTAAGTAATTTATAAGGACCATGGAAGAGTGCATTACTGTTTGCATTATTTCTGAGCTGTGACATCATTCATTTGTCTATTTCACCATGCGTATCATCATACTGTTGTAATATGTGAGCCTTAATTTCTGTACTGTGAAATCATTCTGCAAATTCTGCCTGTGCTGTTCACTGTAAACATGATCTCATCATGGTGGGCATTATCCCTGTGTACTGGGAACACCTGCATAATTATAAGCTTCTCATCTTCATGCTAACGAAGGTGGTCATGATGGTGTGAGGCCCCATTTGAAATTTTGCTATGGGCTCCATGGGTCCTTGTTACACGCCTGTGTCCAGCCACGTGTTCAAGGTCCAGTTACATGTTGGTAGTTTCCATGTTGTCTAGCTGTGTCTTGGAAGTTTACTTTTGGGGTCCTTGTGTCTTCCTCCATATCATGTCTGGTATATTCATTTCTGTAGCTGTTAACTTTTGTCTAATCCTTGTGTGGATATCTTCGGTGTCCGTGAAGCTGCAGCATCTTTCAGACCTTCATTCTGTCTCTAGAGTCTCGGCCTTGAAGGAGTTTAGCATCAGAATTTCTTTTGCTTATTAAAGACTTTTCTGCAGAGATAATGGTCTGAAACTTCCTGGCTGTGCAAAAAGCACAGCTAATTCAAGTTTGCTACTTACCATATAAATTCCAACCAGCCGTTTTTCCAGTAGAAAATACAGTAGCGACCTTGACGTTTTGGTCTTTTATGAGAACTCTTGTCCACGATTTGTCTGAATAAAGGTTAAATGGACTGCACAAAGGTTACTGTAGAATCTCTATAGACTTATGACAGCTGTAGATTTTGGATAATTTTTTCATGGAACTCACAGATGAGATGAGCTGCAAATCAGTGGCTGCATGTCAAGGTGATTTCACCCATTGAACATGATGCACTAACACCTATTCAATCCCACACAACAGAGCACAAGGAAATATAATATCTTCCTCCAGCCCATCAACCGCCCCTTTCCTCCGCATCCACCAATCTTAAGGTATTATTATCCTCCTCTCGCACAGACATTGGACACAAGGGGTCATAATCCATGAATGTCAGCTGGACACAAGGAGTTAAAATCTACAGTACCTCTGATCTGGACTAGGGGACTGAATTTAGAAGTTTATCTAGATGGCAGTCCCAGATAGGACCACAAGGAGTATAATGCAGGTCTAGGCACTTTAGGCAATTTGGGAACAGGTTCCCAGTGGCTCCGTTGTACAGGGGAATCTTTTTATATATCCAGGGGTGAATAGTGCCAAAAGGAGGTCATTTCTTGAATGAACTGGAGTAGAAAAACAAGAAGAGCCAGAGAAAAGAGAAGTCTACTACTGTCACTGAAGGAAGAGTTGCTAGAGACAGAGAAGCATGTACTGGAGAGAAGGAGAAGTCTCTGGTAGTACAGAAGGAAGTCTCACTGGAGACAGAATCTTTCTTGCCCTGTCTGGAATCTGTAAATGTTCTCCATAAGGTCTGAATAGAACTAGAATGTACAGCAGTGGCGTACACCGTGGATGGTCATTGTCTGGTCTCCTGAATCTATGGACAAGCCACCCGATCTCCCTTTACTAAGAGGTTTCCTTCCTCCACCTCGCACAGGAAATGTGCAAGGTTTTCACAACTACTTCTAGTTCTTTTTTTTCTTCGATATCAGCTCTGTAGTTGCTCAGAATAACTATGTGCATACGTTCTCAGATATGTGTACTGCCTATGTAGGGAGAGGAGACCATGATGGATTTCTTCAGCAAAAAGTCCAGGAGAATACGGAAGAAGCAGCCAAGCCCACCCAGTACACCTGAGGTAGGCCTGGGGCTTCTTATTTGTTTGTGGTCAGCAGCACAAAAGACCTCTGGAGAAGTAATAGAGCCTGCTGATGGCTGCCAGTCAGTGTTAATCAACCCGTTTCCTTCATATTTGAAGTGTCACATCATGTATCGCTGTAAGGAAACATGTAGTCTGTGCTGCTCAGTAGCTTTATGTAATATATGCTATCTTCTCCAGGTTCTCTGAGTTACTTCTTAGTTGCTACCTGTCCATATAGGCTCTCTCACACTATATAATTTATATTGTGAAGTGGTGCTGACCTGACGTCTTCATATATTATACCTAGATTATTTTATTTATCCCCCACCAAGTCCATGACTGCCATCTAAAATCTTGGTAGCTCAATAATGAAACATTTCTGTCAGAGATTTTGTGTGGAGGGAAGATTTTCCTTTTTCACCCAGTTAATAGATAGTATATTTCTTCTTCTGTTCTGCCATCAATATAACACTTCATGTAATAGACGTCAACAAATATAGAAATCACAGATGCATCAGACAGATATAAAGTTGGAGCATCTCTTAGATTGAGTTAGGTAATGCTAATGAACACACATGAACCTCTATCCACTGAAAACACGAGGAGCTAACAGGACATTCGGGCTACGTGATCCTTGTACAAAGATGACCTCCTCACTCCTTATCCAACAATTGCGAGTGTACAGGAACACAACACTGTGCAACATGGAAGGGATGGCACCAGCCAGGGCTGCCCTTACGCTCTCCAAAGGCTCCATTCAGCTGTAATGTTTGACCCTCTGGGTAACCAAGACTCTCAGCAGTCTATACATACCAGATATTGGGTATATACAAGGACTGTAAGGGTCCATGTCTCATTATGTGAGTATGTTTAGATAGAGTATCATAGGCATTTGGTTTGCAGGTTTTGTAAAGTGGCTTTCAAGCAGGAAAAAATATTGAAAAGTTGTTAATTTCACAACTAGTCTACCATTGCACCTTACAATGATGTGCAGCAGCTACTGATCCTCTAGAGATAGTTGACCTCTCCTTTATATATACCATCACGTTGCGGAGTTGTTAAGGGGTGACCATAGAACCTTCAGTGACTGGTGCAAATAGTTGCATTTTATCTGCTCTATAAGTTGCAAGATCTCATAGTTCCTCTAATACATGTATCCTGTTTATACTGACAGGAAGGCAGCGTGTGGTATGTCTGTGCGGTCTGTCTGCAATTTAACTCATTTATAACAGCAAGGTGATTTTAGGCAGTCAGCTCATCAATGGAGGCACAGGCTCCATCCTTTAACAAGGAAACACCTGGGAGGTTTTGACCATAGCTAAGGGTTAGATACAGGAGCACCTCCTTTGGGCTGCCAGTGGTCTCAGTTTTTCAAGAAACTGCTGTATTATTATTTTTGATGACAAGGCCTCCAGCACACGGCTGTATCAGTATTTTAGCCCGCAAACCACTGATCAGCAAAATACGAATACCTTCTGTGTGCATTCCACATTTTTCTCACTCCCATCAATAGAAATGCCTATTCTCGTTCACAAAACAGACCAGAATAAGACATGATCTTTATGAAGGTAAATACAGTCATGTGCATGAGCCCTTAGGGAGAATTATTTATTAGGGCTTATTCAGACGGCCATATGTGTTTTGTGGTCCGCAAAACACGGGTACCAGCCCATGTGCGTTCCATAATTTGTGGACCACACATGGCCGTCACTCTCATAGAAAATGCCTATTCTTGTCCGCAATTGCAGACAAGAATAGGACATGCTCTGTATTTTTTGTGGAGCGGAACAACGGATGCGTTCAGCACATTGGGTGCTGTTTGCATCTTTTGCAGCCCCATTGAAATGAATGGGTCCACACCCGTTCCGCAAAAATGCGGAACAAAACATATGGCTGTCTGAATGAGCCCTAAGGCTCATTGTAGTAAATGAGTGATGTTAAATAAGATATGTAATTAATATTAAAAATAGTTGACATTGTCCTGTATGACATGTCTTCCTGGCCCTATGCATGGTCCATGGACTGAGGATAGGGGCCTTATCTCGGGCAACTTGCAGAGGGTTCTTAAAGTCTTTGCTAAAGATACCTTTACACGAGCCAATTATCGTGTAAATTATCATAAAATTGAGCGAAAGTGCACGATTTTTGAGTAGTGTAAAAGCAATGAACAATAGAGTCACAACCCACAAGATTTCTCATTGGTTCAATCGTTTGTGTGGACACAAAAATCATCTTTGGATGTTAACTATTTGATACGTGTAAACAGGAATCGTTCACTGCACGCCGCTCAAATTTCGCCTTGTATAAATGCAAAAGGTCATTGTTGAAATGTTCACTACACCGAGAAATGACTCGTCCGTGGGTCAGTCATTACGATCATCGACTCGTGTAAAGGTACCTTTAGAGGTGTACCAAAGATTTGTCCGGAGATTACATCCTTGACGTTTGTGCTCCTTTGTTTCCTGTTGTATCTACTCTTTTTCATTGATTGTCTTCTTCGTCTTGTGAAGCACTTTTGTTTCCCTAGTGTCTTTGATGCTTGGTGAGACTCCTTCTTTTCTCTAGCATTCTTCTGTCTTGTAAAATTGCTACTCTTTTATGAAATTACTCTTTCCTGATATCGCCACTGACTGATGTGTCTTCTCTTACGTCATATCCTCTCGCTTGTGAGGCTCCATCTCTTCCCTGATCGCTACTCTGTTAACACTCCTTTTTTTCACTAGTGTTTCTTTTGTCTTGTGAGGCACCTTCTTTTGCCTGGTGTCTCCTGTTTTTGGTGACACACCTTTTTACATAGTTTTTCTTCAATCTTTTGAGGAGCCTTTTCTCCTGGTGTCTCCTCTCGCTCCTTTTGCTTTCATTGAGTTGGTTGGTTGGTTAGTTGGTTGATGGGGGTGAGGAAAGTTATTTACAGTTGTCATCACGGGGAATGAGTCACAGGGAAGGTATTCAGCTTATTTAAGAGACAATGACGGAAAAAAATGCTGATGAGCAATGAGGTGCTGTCACTTAACACACATCGCAGCATATATTTATGTGGTGGTTGGATGCCCTGGGGAAATGTCCAGCTAATAGCACCTGACAAGACATCTGTTGTAGAGATCTATCCCTTTTACTCAAACCAGTTCACATTGTATATGCATGTGCCAGGGCATTGTAAACAGCTGGCCAGTCTTGCACGTATGGAAATGTTTTTTGTTTATAAAGAGGCTAGACCTTACCCAGGATCTTTTTGGCCAGTGAGTGGTGTAGATGGGATCCCCACTGAAGGATGTGGAAGAAATCAAGTGGACACAGTTGTAAGTTAAAGCAACACTTTTACTGGACTCCTATAGGGCAACAATCTTGGCAGTTACAGCATGTTACTGGCAAACTGGTTACAGTAGCCTCACAGGAGGCAACAGGTATGATGGTTACAACAGTCTCTATTGATTAAAATAGACTTAAGGCTTTACTACGCAGTCCAATTGTGCAGGCGATTCTCATGAGGGGAAAAGTTCCTTCCTGGCAATCCCCTGCTCACTAGCGGAGAAGACCGCTGCTATTACATGAACTGATCTCTTCCACAGCATTGGGAGGAGCGTTCATTATGCCATCACTCGTCCCCATGCTGTCTAATTATTCGCCGACAGCAGATCGTGATTAGACAGCATTTTTTCTCATTCGTTGGGTAATTGGCGGCAGTATTGCCAGATGATCGATAACGAGCATTACTACGAATGCTTGTTTGCGATCATCTGGCAGAAAATCTTCCAGTGTAATAAAGGCTTGTAGCCTGTATTAGACAAGCAGATCATCAAGCGATTATCGGGGAGGAAGCGTCGGGGAGGAAGCGTTTCCTCCCAGCAATTGCTTGCTAGCTAGCGGAGGAGACCGCTGCTATTACATCCAGTGACTTCATACAGCCTTTACTCTCTCATAACCTTTATTGGTGGGAAAAGGCTTACTTGTTCCTATGGCCATAACACTCAACTCAGTGAGTGTCAACAGTTCTGCCTTGGAGTTTCCCTCTGGTGGTAGTAAAGATAGCTTTGCTACTTGGTCCCTGGCTAGTCTCATCATGGCACACACTCTACACCAGTGTTTCTCAACTCCACTCCTCAGGGCCCATCAGCAGATAATATTTTCAGAATATCCCACAAAATGAATAACTGTGGTGAGTCCCAATGCCCTGACAATAACTATATCACCTGCTCAATACTATGATATGCTGGGGGGGTTGTGTGGGCTGAAGTTGAGAAACACTGCTCTACACAGCCAAGACCGCAGACCATGGATCTTCTCCACAAGGCACACATACACACTCACAGTCCTTAAGTGTGACTTACTGTCAATCACATCTGCCTGCACATGATGATTGTTTCTACTAAGCGCAGTCTGTTACCACAATACCAAAACAGTTTTTTTCTCTATGCAGTAAGCTGGCTGGTCCGTTCCTCTTGGTCTGGTCTACCAGAGGTCCTATAAATCCTTGTAGGTAGAAGGGCTAGAAGCTATATCATTGGCTGTCCCTGCTCAATGCTTTCCTTTGCTGATAGTGTTATTGCTCCTAGGTCCCTAGGTTAGTGTGCCAATTTGCGAGCATCACTTGCTCCCACTTGCTGGCTAGGCACCATGTAGTGCAGCTGGTGCTCTCGATACTAGTGGCTGAGTCATTCTCCTTTTTGTGTGCTCTGATCACAAAGGGCCTTCTGGGCATTTCTATTATGTACTACAGGAACATGTTGAAAAAAATAGAGCCCTACTAGGCATGACCCCTATTCTGACTAATTATTGCGGCCTGCATTGCAAAATTACCTCTTACATGCCAACAATATACAGTTTGATTTCTCAGTAGATGCAGTAAAGTTTACACCAAATACAGTGTGGCTTCACACACTTACATTTGCAGCGCCCATTGACATTCTCTCTTAGGGTATATGGCTCACACGGGCATTATCCTCCTGGTAACTGCTCCCATTGAAGTGGATTGGAGCATTGCTGTACTAACCAGCCTTGTCCACTACACAATGAATGGAACTGTGTTTGTTCCATAAATCTGCACTGGGGCTACAAGCTAACAGTTGATTAGCAGGGTGCAAGTCGTTGGACCCCTGCAGATCTGATATTGATGGCCTATCCAGAGAATAGATCATCAGTATCAAAATCCTGGAAACACTTTATCATATATTAAACACATTTTTACAGTAAATAGTCATAACAATTGAACAGTGCAACATGGTATTGGCACTATCACAGGGTCAACGGTACCCTACAGCAATGGAACAGTAACTGACCCTCTTACATGTTCAGCTCAGCAAAATCTGTGCTTAGTTACATGATCCTGGGTAAGGACACTGTAGCGCCACAAGCCATCATCCACTGACTCTTCTTGTTCTGTTTGAAGGTGGTTAATGAAGAAGCTGCTCTATCTCCCATCTATGCCAACTTAGAAGACTTTCGTAGTGAAGAGCCAAGGGAAAGAACGTTCTCTCTGCAGCGCTACTCCTCCAGCACCACAGAGGACTGGGAGACGCACACGGATAAGGGGAGTGGACAACCATTTTACTACAACTGTTCTACTGGAGAGACCACTTGGGATTGTCCTTTTGACCAAGCAGAGGAGACACTTCAGTCACCCATCTCTCCAACCTCCCTGAGCCCTCTGCCTGGAGAAGCAGAGTGGGAGAAACATTTTGATGAATCCAGTGGAGAGTTCTACTTCTACAATTCAGTGACAGGAGAGACATCTTGGGAGCCGCCAGAGAGTGAGCTGCATCTTTCAGTGGAGAAGCCGATGTTTTCCCCTTATGGATCAGTGGACAGAAGGGTTTGTATATAAGTGTGTAGATTGCCCCTGTGCACCACTAGTACCAGTCTTTAGGTGGCATGGCTTTTGTCTGTATTATGGCTCAATGACCAGGTGTATTCCAGACCTATGCCCCAATATCATTGATTTAGTCAAAAAAGATGGTTGCAGAAGACTCAATCAGTGTATATGGTGAAGTCTGTTTATGCGGGGGGTGGAGGGTTCCTGGTAATGAAGCCTTTAACATCTCTAGTAGCATCAGGGGAAAAGTGAATCAGACACTGTCCTGTGTCCTGTGTTTTTGGGGCCTCTTAATTATAATCTCACACAATATAGGCATTATAATTACAAGCTCCCCATTACAATGTTATTTCTGGGCTTTAATTCACAACTACTGTAGTGCTTTATCTGTTTGTACAGCCTTGTCTTACTGTAATATGTCAAGGAAGGTAGACCATTGTCTTCTTTTGTGTCCACAGCCCCCGACTCCAGAAGCCGACTACCCTGAATATTCTGACCCCATATACAAATACCCAGATACCGACTATGATGGACATTATATCCCCCCTCCCCCCCAGCAAGCCCCAGCAGATGGTCAGTTCTCAGGCTGGTCCAGTCAGGTCAAGGATGGACAGAAACTGTATATCAATAACTACAGTGGTGAAACAGTGAGTACTGAGACCCACCACCACCACCACTGTGACCACTTCCTGCAGATGAATGCACTGGTAATCCCTCTTCTCATTGCAGTGGGTGCAGTCTCAGGACCAGTACGGGAAGACATATTTTTATACCTCAGATGGCTCCATCTCACAGTGGAAGCTGCCGGAGGTCAGTGAGCAACCCCAACATTCACCATCTACATTGTTTACATCCCCCCTCTGGGTCACACTCAGTAGATCCCCATCATTCCTGAATCAAACTCCTCATCATTTCTGGGTCTCATTTTTCACATCCTCTGTCATCCTTGAGTCATACTCCTTACAACACCTGTTATACCTGGGTCACACTCCTCACATCTTCATAATCCCTGGGTGACACTTCTCCCATCTCCATCATCCCTGGGTAACACTTCTCACCCATTATCCCTGGGTAATACTTCTCACATCTCCATCATCTCCTGGATCCTCACTTCCCCCATCGTTCCTAGGTCACATTCCTGATATATACATCATCTCTGGCTCACATGTTTCAAATCCCCATTATCCTTGGGTCACACTGCGCACATCCTCCATCATCCTTGGATCACATACCTCACATCCCCCATTATTCCTGGGCCACACTCTTCACACCTCTGTCAACCCTGGTTCACACTATTATATTATTGGTACACAGGCGCTGTCTTTGCTATTTGATAGCAGCGATATCCCCGTATACCGTGTATATATACGGACAAATGTAGTTAAACCTGCAATCAAATTACTTTAAGGTATCGCGCTTAAACTTCAATAGAGATCTTACCCTGTTCACAATATAACATCTATCCTCGTTCCAACATATGTGTATTAGTCCAGCCTACCTTGTGCGTCTATGTTGTATCTCTGTGCTGTTTCTTTCGACGCTGTCACTATTACCTTCTTTCAAGGTAAATAATGAGGGAAGAACAAAAAGGGAAGAGGCAATACTGGACGAAGATGGGAAAGAGGAATATGTAAATATGAGGAGTACCCAATCCCCACAAGATCATGATAATAAAAATCATAATAAAAATAAAAATAAAAATACAAATACAAAAAACTCCAAAAAGGAAACTCAAACTATAAAAAGGGGCATTAAGAAGGATTTTTTTCAGCCAAAAAGAAAAACACAAATAAAAGAGGGACACGGGGGGGGGGGGGAAACTCGCCCAAAAGAAAAAATTAGGTAAAATAAATAAGCAAAATGAGATAAACCAAACGAGTGATGATGAAATACAGAAAATTTATAATCTAAGTGACTATACACTAACAGAAAAAGAAAATAGTATTTTACGAAAAGGCTTAAAATTTGCGCCTACTACGTATATAAATAAACTGGACGCATACATAGGAATTAAAAAGTTTATGCGTAAATTAGCTCTAAAAAAATATTTTATTAAGAAAAACAGGGAGGCATCAGATGAAGCCAACATAAAGGAAGGACAGTCACAATATACACACACACAGCTCAGAAATAAATCTTATTTCAACCCAATACAAGAATACTCGATTGCATTTAATACCTTCACCAATATGGTGACCAAGGAAATTAGGAAAATAAAAGCCCCTAAGAAACAACAATATTTAAACAATATTACCACAGCTGAAAAATTTGCCATCTCAAGTATGCAGGAAAATCAAAACATCATTATACGCCCTGCAGATAAGGGAGGGGGAATTGTGGTTCTAAATGAAAAAGATTATGACACCGAAATACAGAATATATTAAGTGACAAAAAAACATACAAAAAACTAAAGGGAGATCCAACAGATAAATACAAAAAGCAATTGAGGGAGTTAGTGCAAAAAGGCAAAGAGAAAGGGATCCTTAAGAAACATGAGGTGGAGTTTATTAACATTAGAGACCCAAAAGTGGCTGTCCTGTATCAGAATCCTAAAATACATAAAAGTTTAAAAAACCCCCCGGGTAGGCCAATTGTATCCGGGGTAGGATCCTTGACCAGTTCACTATCCAGATATGTGGACCATTTTTGCAACCTTGTGCTCAGTCCCTGCCGGCTTATATAAAAGACACCACCCATATTTTACAAATTTTAGAGGAGGTAGAATGGAAGGAGGAATACATATTGGGCACTTTAGACGTGAAATCACTATACACGGTTATAGAAAACGAAAAAGGTTGTAGGGCGGCAAAATTTTTTATGGAAAAACAGGGATTTTATCGGAAGTTCAGATAAACTTTATAGAAGAATGCATTTTATTCATTTTGGAAAAAAATTATTTTAAATACAAATATAATTTTTACCTACAAACATGGGGTGTGGCCATGGGGACGAGGTTCGCACCGGGGTTCGCCAATTTATATGTGGGGTACTGGGAACAGAACCACATATTTCATAATGGCGAGCTCCGGGCGGGCCTCGTCCTGTGGAAAAGATTTATAGACGATGTGGTTTTTATCTGGAGCAAAGGAGAGGAATCCTTGAAAGAGTTTTTAAATGATATTAATAAAAATGAATTTTATTTAGAGTTTACAGGTATGTATAATAAAAAGGAGATTAATTTTTTAGACCTCACTATTTATCCTGTAAAAAATAAAATTTGCACTAAAACGTTTATAAAACCCACTGATTCCAACAGTTTTATTGCTAAAACCATCTTCCTAGGTGGCTGGATAATATTCCACGTAATCAGTTTATGAGGCTTAGAAGGAACTGCACACAGGTGGTGAACTATCAGGAGGAAGCAGAAAAAAATGTCCAAAAAATTTATAACAAAAGGATATAGTGTAGAAAAGATTGAACAAGATAAAAAATTGATAGGAGAGATGGACCAGGGAAAACTGTTTAGAAAAAATACAAAAGAGCTAGGAGGAATAAGTACGGTACAAAAAGGACATAACGAGAGCATCATTCCTCCCATCATAACGACATACAGTGAGCAAACAAGAAGTTTTAGAAAGATAATATACAAATATTGGGACATCTTGAGAGATGATAAGATTATAGGGGACAGCATCCCAGAGGCCCCTAGGTTTGTATATAAAAAAGCAGTGAATCTAGGGAACCTTCTAGCATCTACCAATAAATGTGCAGGGATCATTAGAAACAAACCATATAAAGTAAAAATAAATCTACCTGCGGGCTTTTTTCCATGTAAAACATGTAAAGCGTGTAAAAGTACTAACAACAAGAAACAAATAGAAATTCAGAATGAAAAACAAACATTCAAACACAAAATAAAACAACACATGACATGTAATAGCAGGGGAGTGATATATGCGATAAGATGTCCATGTGGTAAATTTTATATTGGCAGAACTAAAAGAATGCTGAAGGAAAGGATTAATGAACATGTATCAAACATAAAGAAAAAGAAAAAGGACACCCTTTATCCCGACATTATAGGAATAAACATGGGGGACAGTTTAAAGGATCGCAATTCTTTGGTGTAGAGATTGTGGAGCGGGATGAACGAGGTGGAAACTACATAAAAAAGATGTCCAAATGTGAAACCAAATGGATTTTTAACATGGACTCGCTGTATCCTAATGGGCTGAATACAGACATAGAATTGTTCGGCTTTGAGTAAGAGGAGGAGTAACAACATAGGGACAGAGCGGCGTTTTAGGAGTTAAATCCGGGAGGGCAGGTTATCTATAAATAGGAGTGAAATGCAAGATACACAGAATCCCTGACGAAGATTGCCGCCTAGCAATCGAAACGCGTTGGATATTGAGTGGTTTTTGCCTCCACACTCACTCCGTACTGCTCTTAGTGACGTCACTCGCTCCGAAGTTGGAGCGCGAGCATAGAGGTAACTGTGGAGTTGTGCTACCGGCCGGAGCACACTCCAAAGAAGGAACGCCCGATTAAGGATTTTTTCCCCTCAAGAAAACGCTGAAAGAAGGTAATAGTGACAGCGTCGAAAGAAACAGCACAGAGATACAACATAGACGCACAAGGTAGGCTGGACTAATACACATATGTTGGAACGAGGATAGATGTTATATTGTGAACAGGGTCAGATCTCTATTGAAGTTTAAGCGCGATACCTTAAAGTAATTTGATTCCTGGTTCACACTCCTCACATCTCCATAACTTCTGGGTCCCCACTTCTCACATTTCCATCGACTTTCGGTCACTCTCCTCAAATTACCCCTCTACCCCGGGTCACTCTCCTTATGTTCCTCACATCCTCCATTATCCATAGGCCACACTCCTCACATTCCTCATTATCACAGGGCCACATCATCACATCCCAATCATTTCTGAGTCACAATCCTCACATCCCCTGTCATCCTCGGTTCACACTCCTTATTTTCTCCATTATCCCTGGGTCCTCACATTCCCCATCATCCCTGGGTCCCATTCCTCACATTGCACATTATCCATGGCTCACAGTCCTCACATCTCCATCATCCTTGGGTCACACTCTTCACATCCCTCACCAAGTTTGTATTAATTACTGTTACATATTTTTTTATTTCTCTTTGGTGCCAAAAGCTCAGTCCTCCAGAACCGCAAAGCGGGGACAGTGACCTGGATCAGAACAGCAATGTCTTTACCAGCTGGCAGAACAATCTCACATCCTTCACCCTGCAGAAAGATACAGAGGTAAGACCCCTGCACCTAATCCCTCCTCTATGTATGCATCACAGTGTCTCCTTGGATAAACAGGTCTGGTAGCAAACCATGTTGTGCCTAATGAAATGGCCCCCAAGTTTTCTGGCAATTTTCATATACAGTATGAAGCTGTAAACTAATACAGTAGGCGCTTACCGAAATACAGAACAAACAGCTGTGTAGTTAAAGGGGTTGTCTCACTTCAGCAAATAGCATTTATTATGTAGAGAAAATTAATACAAGCCACTTACTAATGTATTGTGATTGTGCATATTGGATTTATTTTTCCATCACATTATACACTACTCATTTCCATGGTTACAGGCCACCCTGTAATCCATCAGCGGTGGCTGTGCTTGCATACTATAGGAAAAAGATGATAAATGCCACTTATTGAAGTGACACAACCCCTTTAAGTTGACAAATATTGTCCTATACCCCTCAACAGTAGGACAGCTGAAGTACTTTAAAGACATTTAGTGCTCAAGTCTTAACAAAGTCCTAATTATTATCAAATATTTATTTTGTTACTTTTTAGGGATAATGTAGAAACTGTATTTGTATATATATTGATATATACAGTATGTGTACAAATACAATTTTTGTAAGCCTAAGAATTCATTTGAGTACCTGAAAACAATCCATGTTAGGTAATAATTTATGACTATAAAGTTGATGCTTATGATGTAAAACACAATAAAGGAAAAAAAATATTATTGTAATTGCATGCATAACAGAGAAAGGCACAACAGGAGCGGTGAGCAACTACCTAGGAAATGTTTAGTAATATCTACACCATAAGACAGGGCAGTTATCAGTATGCTAATAAAGGGGTTGTCCAGACTACAGATATTGATGACCTGTGTTTAGGATAGGTCATAAGTATCAGGTTGGTGGGGTTCCGACACCCGGCAAAACTGCTGTTGGATGGGCCTCAGCGCTTATGCGAGCTCTGCATCCTCTTCAGTGTTTGCCTGCATGTCGTCTCCCTTGTATCAGCAGTGCAATGTAATAACAGCTGTTCCTCCCCTTAAAGTATATAGAAGAGGAAGCTGTAATTACACTGCACCGCCACTACAAGGGGACGACTTGCAGGTAAACGCCGAAGAGGACACAGTGCTCGCACGAGTGCTGTGGCCCCTTCAAACAGATGATTGGCAGGAGTGCCGAGAGTTGGACTCCTGCCGAACTAATTCCCTGGGGTCACACCTGAGCGTTTCTGAGACGCGCGCTTTACGCGCGTTTTTGTCGCGCGTATTACATTATTTTGCAAATAGGAAACGCGCATCATACGCGTGTTCGTGACTCTGGAGACCAATTGAAAAAGGCATATCTACACTTTAAAGGGAACCTGTCAGCAAAAAATAGCATAGTAAGCTGTTAACAGTACCTACTAGTGCCAGATAACAGTGTCGCAATGCACTTTTTCCTCTTTTTGCAGCACTTGGCCTCACAGAGAATTTGAAGTTTTATTCAGCTGCCGCCCCGTGCTTCAAGTCAGGCTTGAAGTCATGGGGGCAGCGGCCTAGGCGTCTCCAATAGTGCTCTCCCCGCCTCCTGCCTCCTTGATTGACATCCTGAATCGCAGTGCCGGGACCGCGTTCTAAGCCCGCATGCGCAGTAAAGGGCGGCTGGAGCGCGGTCCCGGCTCTGGCGCGTACATTGAGCCAGCTTAGTTTTTGGCTACAGCGCATGCGCCCGACACCCTGTTCCAATCGCGCCAGCGCCCGACATCTATGCGTATCGAGCGCGATTGGAACAGGGTGTCGGGCGCATTCAGAAACGCTTAGGTGTGTTCCCAGCCTGAGCGTAGGGTGTTTTACAGCGCGTTCAAACGCGTTGTAAAACGTTCAGGTGAGAACCATGCCCATAGGGAAACATGAGTTTTCTCCTGTTGAGCGTTTTACAGCGTAAACAGTGTAAACATGTTCTGTGGAGTGATCAATCACGTTTCGGTTTCTGGTAGTCTGATAGACAAGTCTGGATTTGGTAAATGCCAGGAGAACGTTAGCTGCCTGATTGCACTGTGCTAACTGTAAAGGTTGGTGGAGGAGGGATAAGGATATGGGGTTGTTATTCAGGGATTAGCCTAGGACTCTTAGTTCTAGTGAAGAGAAATCTTAATGCTACAGCATAACAAGACATTTTGGACAACTGTATGCTTCCAACTTTGTGAAAACAGTTTGGGGAAGGCTCTGTTCTCAACTTTGGGATATAGTAGACAGACATTGCGAGCCAGGTGCTCTTGTCCAACCACTTTGTCTGATTCATCTAATCTTCTGGATGAATGGACAAAAATTCCAGCAGACGCTCCAAAATCTGTTTTAGCTGCATAGGGAGAACCAACTCCCTATAAATGCCTATGGATATAGAATGGGATGCCGTAAAAGTAGTGTATTTTCACTGAGCTATGGACACAGTAGCAGTATTTTATAATAACTAGAACATTGAAGTCTTGAGTGACAATTTTTTTTGATAAACGAAGCTGTGTTGGGGGTGGAGGATGCAGTTGGGGCTTTCCTGTGCTATCCTTTCTGCTGTGTTCTGATATGCTGGATGAGCAGTAATTATGTGGGATGTGGCTTCCACCTCTTGTAGCTTCTGATTGTTAATCACTTTAGTATTCCTTTATCATTGTAGGCAAAAGGCCTAGAGAAAGCTGGAGTTCTACACAAGACCAAGATCTCGGAGAATGGGAGGAGGCTGAGGTGAGTGGTGGCTATGCAAAGCTGGACCATCTGCTTGTGAAGGTGAAAGTTGATGATTTAATAATTGTGACCTAGCCATGTATAGGTGACAGGTGCAACATGAAGCACAGGGAGTACAGCCCTGGATGGTCTCAATGTGTAGATGATATGTGTGGAATGAATTACTCGGGGTACAGCCATGCAGGACGCTCCCCCTGTGTAGGTGACAGGTGCAGAATGAAAAACTGGGGGTACAGCCATGTTGAATGCTCGTCTTGCATAGATGAGAGGTGTAGATTGTATATCTGGGTTCACATCCATGCTGGACTCCATGTGTAAGTGATATGGTAGAATAAATCACTGGGAGTACAACCATGCTGACGTCTCCACCCGTGTGTAAAATGAATGACTGGGAGTACAGCCATGTTGGATGTTTACGCTGTGTAAAGGACAGGTGTAGAGAGTATGACTGGGGGTTCAAACATGTCGTTACTCCCCTCGTGTATGTGATAAGTGTAGCGTGAATAACTGCGGTTACAGCCATGCTGGAATCTTGACCTGTGTAGGTGACAGGTGTAGTCTGAATAAATGTTGGTACAGCCATTTTGGATGCTCCTGCTATGTAGGTAACAGGTGTAGACTGAATAACTTGGTGTACAGCCATGTTGGACATTCCTTTTGTATAATCCTTTACGATCACGGTGCCTAGGTACCAGGGGTGGAAATAAAAAAGAAATGTCTTCTTTTGAATAAAATATGCCACCCACTGTGACCTGGAACCCTGAGATGAATTGAGTGCCTTCATGGTGTCCGGGGAATGTCTCCAAAACTCTCCTCAGGGTCTTGAAGACATTTTGATCTAAATTCTTGAGTTGAGTTTCTTAGACAAATCTAAATAATGAAGATGTCCATGTATGAGCCAGCATGTAACACATGTTAATCAGTGCCTGATTCCAATCAGCAATGAGGTAAAAAAAAAAGTTGGGGGAGGGTCTGGTAAATGGCTGTCATTTCTAGATGTAGTAGTCCACAGGATGCCAAATAACACAGTTGAAGGGGCAGTCTGGGAAATTTTAACAACTGCAAACATATCTTCAAATGCAACAGCAAAACCCAATAAATGGCCATGAAGTATGCAGCTGAGTTTGCTGAGAATTTCCACAGGAATGGCCAAACAAGCGCTGCGTAAGCTGCCAGTGGCATCGGAAATTTCCTGTTAGAGGTTTAACTGCAGGACATTCAGGAGACCAAGTCTGTGAAATCAGAAGACTGGTTCTAGCCTCCATAAAAGGTGGTAATGATGTGAGGTCCTGACAATGAATGGGAGAGGAGCAGTAGTTGTGTGGAGGTACTTTTCTGGTGGCACTGGCTATCATACATTCTGCCACGGCACACCATCACACCAGGGCTGCACTTCTAGTAGTTGACTTTAAATTACCACAACCCTGGCCTCCACTGTCACCACCACCCAGCAGAGATGGTTTGGAAGGAAAAGCCAGTGAAGCTTATCAGATGAGAAAACTCCATGTTTTATGGCAAACATACATGAAGTAGGTTGTCAGGGCTCTGGGTGGCCCTTTCAGCTGGTAACATTTAAAAGGGTTCAGCACAGAACTGGAGGCTGCTGTTGTACATGAGAGGTCCTGTAATGCTTATGTCACTTCATACGTGAATTTGTAACTGAATGACTATTTTCTTTTCTTGAGCAGGAAAAACTGGAGCTCGTCCTGGACAGTGTTGGAAGGAGGAATATTGACATTTTTCAAGGATGCAAAAAACCTCTCGTCTAACATCCAGGTGAGGTCATTAGTATGGTGATTTGGATTATAAATGGGGATGTAGGTATATCATGGATTAGGAGGCTGAAATGTGATTATAGAGGGGTGATGTAGATCAATGTGAGTCTTTGAGTTTTGCATAACTGCTCAAATGCTGCACAGGCCTTTCGAGGTTTGGACCAGTCTCTGACTCTTTTTGAGGCAATTTTTAAACATTTTGAAATGGATTACAACCAATGATGAGGCCATGGGCATAGCTATAGGGGGTGCAGAGGTAGCAGTCGCTACCGGGCCCAGGAGCCTGAGGGGGCCCAAAGACCCTTGTGCCACATAAGAAGACACACAAAGCACTGAGGGAAGGGGGCCCAAGCTGAACTCTTGCACCAGGGCCCATGAGCCGTTAGCTACGCTCCTGGATGAGGCCCAAACATTACCATGTTCTGGCTGGTGAGGGCTCAGTAGAAATAAATAGAAGCCATGACGTGGTTTGTAAATGGGTAATGTGAATTATATGGGAAAGATGAACATTATAGTGGAGTGATGTAGAGTACAAAGTGTGATGTAGTTAAACACAGAAAGTGGGGATAATATAGGCGAGATGTGGATTACAGATATGTGATATGGATTAAATTGTGAAGATGTAGATTATAGTATGATAAGTAGATTATAGTTGAGTTATATATGGGAAAATGTAGTTGATAGAGGTGCAATGTAGATAATAAAGAGGCAAAGTACTGTAGTTTACATGGTGCAGGTATATATTAGCGTTATATCGAGGAGATGTGGCATATAGAAAAGTGCTGTAGATTATATTGGGGCAATGTAGATGATAACTGGTGATGTTATGTTGGGAGATGTAGGTTATAGAATTGTTATATAGATTATATGGAGGGATGTGGATTATATTACAGTTATAAAGATTAATAGTAGGGATGTATATTATATGGGAGTGATATATTGAACAGATGTTTATGATATAGAGAAGGTGTATATTATTAGGAATGATGATACAGCAGGTGTATATTATATAGAAATGATATATAGAACACATGTCTGTTATATGGGGAGCTGTGCTTTCTTCATTATAGAATTAGATACCACCTATAACAAACGAACAGTGCCTCAAACAATGAGAAACTTTATTTGTACAAAATACAGTATTAGATAAAAACATATAAAAATAATAGCAGCAGGCCACACACACACACCTAAACAGTGATGGCTTATGGGAATAATCACAATTATTCCATAGCATAAGAAGTAAAAATAGCAATAAAGCAAATAATTGCAGCATAATACGTCTAGTACTAAGATAATACCTCTGATATTACAACACAATCTGACGATCTGGGCAAGGAGTAAACGGTGTCCAGGGCGGGACTTTCAGAGGACGCCAACATGCGTTACAGTACTATTGTCCCGTGCTATGCAATAATCAGCTTTAGGTAATAACATTTTGAATATTTTGTTATTTCTTTTCTCCCATAAATGCTTGTACCATTGTCCCCCTCTTTATAACCCTGGAAGAAACACGTGTTGGAGTGTAAGGGCATCATTGGTGTGTATCTGTAGGATTTTTTTTTTTACTACATTGCACCTTCTGTATATGGATATTGTACATTTCTTTCTCGCCAGACTGTATTGTTGTACCTACAGTATTATCTATATTGTTTGAGGCACTGTTTGATTGTTATAGGTGCTACTCTCATGAAGGGGATGGTGCACACTGAATGTTAGTCTGCCCAGTCATATGTGCTATCATTATAGAAGTAGAGTATCTAACACTTGTGAGTGAGGGCCTGATGCCATGTGCATTGGTGATAACTGTGCTGCAGCCATTTTCATTCTGGTACCCAGTCTCACCACACCTCTTGACTCTTTAACTTTTTTCTGTTGTTTTCTCACATTTCAGAAGCAATCCGTGCTTGCTCTTCCAGAGCACACGGTCAGGCTACAGGGAGCGTCACTTCGCTGGGCCACCAAGGAAAAGTCTAGTAAGAAACACGTCATGGAAGTGAGTGCTATAAATCTATATATTCTCCCATGCACCCTATACTCAGTATATTTCTTATGTGTCCTATACCCTGTATATTTCTCCCATGTGTCCTATACCCTATATATTCCTCCCATGTGTTCTATACTGTATATATTTCTCATGTGTCCTATACTCTGTATATTTCTCATGTGTCCTATACTCGGTATACGACTCCCATGTGTCCTATACCCTGTATATTCCTCCCATGTGTCCTATACCCTGTATATTCCTCCCATGTGTCCTATACCCTGTATATTCCTCCCATGTGTTCTATACCCTATATATTCCTCCCATGTGTTCTATACCTTATATATTCCTCCCATGTGTTCTATACTGTATATATTTCTCATGTGTCCTATACTCTGTATATTCCTCCCATGTGTCCTATACCCTATATATTCCTCCCATGTGTCCTATACCCTTTATATTACTCCCATGTGTTCTATACTGTATATATTTCTCATGTGTCCTATACTCAGTATATTCCTCATGTGTCCTATACTCTGTATATTTCTCATGTGTCCTATACCTGGTATATTCCTCCCATGTGTCCTATACCTGGTATATTCCTCCCATGTGTCCTATACCCTGTATATTCCTCCCATGTGTCCTATACCCTGTATATTCCTCCCATGTGTCCTATACCCTGTATATTCCTCCCTTGTGTCCTATACCCTGTATATTCCTCCCATGTGTCCTATACCCTGTATATTCCTCCCATGTGTCCTATACCCTGTATATTCCTCCCGTGTTCTATACCGTATATACAGTTGCGGGAAAAAGTATGTAAACCCTTTAGAATTATATGGATTTCTACACAAATTGGTCATAAAATGTGATCTGATCTTCATCTAAGTAACAACAATAGACAATCACAGTCTGCTTAAACTAATAACACACAAAGAATCAAATGTTACCATGTTTTTATTAAACACACCATGTAAACATTCACAGTGTAGGTGGAAAAAGTATGTGAAGCCCTAGACTAATGACATTTCCAAGAGCTAAATGGAGTGAGGTGTCAGCCAACTGGAGTGCAATCAATGAGATGAGATTGGAGGTGTTGGTTACAGCTGCCCTGCCCTATAAAAAACACACACCAGTTCTGGGTTTGCTTCTCCCGAGAAGCATTGCCTGATGTGAATGATGCCTTGCACGAAAGAGCTCTCAGAAGACCTACGATTAAGAATTGTTGACTTGCATAAAGCTGGAAAGAGTTATAAAAGTATCTCCAAAAGCCTTGCTGTTCATCAGTCCACAGTAAGACAAACTGTCTATAAACGGAGAAAGTTCAGCACTGCTGCTACTCTCCCTAGGAGTGGCCGTCCTGTAAAGATGACTGCAAGAGCACAGCGCAGACTGCTCAATGAGATGAAAAAGGATGCTAGAGTGTCAGCTAAAGACTTACAAAAGTCTCTGGCATATGCTAATATCCCTGTTAGCGCATCTACAATACGTAAAACACTTAACAAGAATGGATTTCATGGTAAGGATACCACAGAGGAAGCCACTGCTGTCCAAAGAAAGCATTGCTGCACGTTTACAGTTTGCACAAGAGCACCTGGATGTTCCACAGCAATACTGGCAAAATATTCTGTGGACACATGAAACCAAAGTTAAGTTGTTTGGAAGAAACACACAACACTATGTATTGAGAAAAAGAGGCACAGCACACCAACATGAAAACTTCATCCCAACTGTGAAGTATGGCGGGGGGGGGCATCATGGTTTGGGGCTGCTTTGCTGCGTCAGGGCCTGGACGGATTGCTATTATTGAAGAAACAATCAAAATTGATTGTTTTCAAAATTGTCAAATGTTTAAAAAAAAAAATAATTGAATTGCCAAGTTTATCAAGACATTTTGCAGGAGAACCTAAGGCCATCTGTCCACCAGCTGAAGCTCAACAGAAGATGGGTGTTGCAACAGGACAACGACCCAAAGCATAGAAGTAAATCAACAACAGAATGGCTTAAACAGAAGAAAATACGCCTTCTGGAGTGGCCCAGTCAGAGTCCTGACCTCAAACTGATTGAGATGCTGTGGCATGATCTCAAGAAAGCGATTCACACCAGACATCCCAAGAATATTGCTGAACTGAAACAGTTCTGTAAAGAGGAATGGTCAATAATTACTCCTGACCGTTGTGCATGTCTGATCTGCAACTACAGGAAACGTTTGGTTAAAGTTATTGCTGCCAAAGGAGGTTCAACCAGTTATTAAATCCAAGGGTTCACATACTTTTTCCACCTGCACTGTGAATGTTTACATGGTGTGTTCAATAAAAACATGGTAACATTTAATTCCTTGTGTGTTATTAGTTTAAGCAGACTGTGATTGTCTATTGTTGTGACTAAGATGAAGATCAGATCACATTTTATGACCAATTTGTGCAGAAATCGATATCATTCCAAAGGGTTCACAAACTTTTTCTTGCAACTGTATTTCTCATGTGTCTTATACTCTGTATATTTCTCATGTGTCCTGTACTCTGTATATTTCTCATGTGTCCTGTACTCTGTATATTTCTCATGTGTCCTATACCCTGTATATTACTTATATGTGTCCCTGTAGCCTGTATATTCCTTCCATGTGTTCTATACTATATATATTTTTCATGTGTCCTATACCCTGTATATTCCTCCCATATGTTCTATACTGTATATTCATTCCTGTGTCCTATACTCTGTATATTCCTCCCATGTGTCCTATACCCTGTATATTCCTCCCATATGTTCTATACTGTATATATTTCTCCTGTGTCCTATATTCTGTATATTATTCCCATGTATCCTAAACCCTGTATATTACTACCATGTGTCCTATATTCTGTATATTCCTACCATGTGTCCTGTACTCCGTATATTACTCCTATGTGTCCTATACCTTGTATATTCTTCCCATGTGTCCTATACTCAGTATATTCCTCTCATGTGTCCTAAACCACCCATAAATAGTCCCATTTTAGAAACTACACCCCCTCAATGTATTCAAAACTGATTTTACAAACTTTATTAAAGCTTTAGGTGTTCCACAAGAATTCATGGAAAATGTAGATGAGATTTCAGAATGTCACTTTTTGGCAGATTTTCCATTTTAATACATTTTTTTCCACTAACAAAGCAAGGGTTAACAGCCAAACAAAACTTAATATTTATTGCCCTGATTCTGTAGTTTACAGAAACACCCCACTTGTTATTGTAAACTGCTGTACGGGCAAACGGCAGGACATAGAGGGAAAGGAGTGCCATGTGGTTTTTGGAGGGCAGATTTCACTTGGATAATTTTAAGTTGCCATGTCACATTTGAAGACCCCCTGATGCACCCCTAGAATAGAAACTCCAAAAAAGTGACCCCATTTTGGAAACTATGGAATAAGGTGGCAGTTTTGTTGGTACTATTTTAGGGTACATATGATTTTTGGTTGCTCTGTATTAGACTTTTTGTGAGGTAATAAAAAATAGCTGTTTTGGCACAGTTTTAATTTTTACTTTTTACAATGCTCATCTAACAGATTAGATCATGTGGTATTTTTATAGAGTAGGTTGTTACGGACGCGACAATACCAAATATGTCTACATTTTTTGCTTGTTTTACATAATACATGATTTTTTTGTTTCCAAAATGCATTTATTGTGTAAAACTTAAATAAATAAAAAAAAGTATACATATTAGGTATTGCCGCGTCTGTAACAACCTTCTGTATAAAAATATCACATGACCTAACCCCTCAGGTGACGACCGTAAAAAAAATACATCTCATCATACCTAAGACAATCGCCCAATAAATAAATAAAAAATATGGCTTTCAGAATTTGGAAACAAAAAAATAATTTTTTTCAAAAATGCTTTTTTAGTGTCTCCATATTCTGAGGCATTGAGCTTGCCTTCTCTGCCATTGGGCCATGCCACTGCAGCGCAGGGACCCGATGGATAGTGCGGAGGGCATCCATACCCTCCGCAAACCTTCTGCATGCCTCGTATCACATAGCCGCATAGCACCTGTCATTGACTGCAGGGTCCTTGCCGCTGATCGGAAGGGTGCAGCTCTTGCACCCGCCCGATCAGCACACCATACATGTACGGCGCTGGTCCTTAAGTGACGTCCACCAGCGCCGTACATGTACGGCATGGGTCCTCTATGGGTTAAGGGGTTGGCCACTTTATGGATACTGTTGACCAATGTGTACGTAAAATGACTAGCCTCCGTTGATATTTTGCGCTGTTTGCTATCTTTTATAATCGATGTCTGTTGTTGGGCAAATCTTCTGTGCTGTCCATACAGAGAATGGCTGCTGATGGAGGGTCATTTGACCAGACACATCAGTCAGCCTCCCTCATTCTAACGCACTGCGCCTGCACTAAACTCCCAACAGTACAAGATGCAGATGGCAGGTGTAGTGTATGTGAATGGATGAAACTCAGTGATTTGCCTGGCCACATCAGCAGCCATCTGTCATTCTAAGCACTGGCACTGTCTTCAAATGGCTTAACAATAAAATTTCTAAGTAATAAAGCCATGTCTGTCTAAAGCTAACTTTTTTAGTTCATCATATTTTTTTTATTATTGGTGTTTATGATCAGAAAACACCTAAACCCGTAAACATTCTGAATATATTGCAATACTAAGGAGAGGAAGAGTAGAGTGCCTTAGACCGTAGTAAAAGATGCCCCCTAGTATAGAGAGGCTCTTACCTGATGCTGTTGCACAAAGAGCACAACAACCTGTAGTGCTAGGAGGGAGCCGGGCTGGCTGCTGCACGCTATCCCATTCCAGATGATCCTGGTGACTTAGATAATACAGAGAAGAAAGGGGTAATGTAACAGTGCTGCCAGAGAGAGAGCACTCCAAAGGGATGCTGTATAGATAGTTTATTTGGTGACAAGGCAATGCGTTTCAGGGTAGGACATACCCCTTCTTTCAGTAAGTTACGTAATAAATATATTCTGAATATATTAAATTTACTACAAATGCCTAAGTTTAAAAAGGGCATATTGGCCCCAAGAATTAGTCTCTCATTTATCAGATAACTTTTCTTTTCAATGGCAATCTAAATCTATTAAATACCTTAGAGTACAAATTCCTACTGTTACAATGGTGGCCCATTCCTGCTGGTGCCCTTCTCCTCTGAGTGGGCATCTGTAGCGCATCACTTACTTTGCTTTCCAATCTGACTTACCGGCGGTCTGGACCTGCCCGCTCTCCTCTGCCACCTGCAGTGAGTCCAACTGTCAGCATTCCATGTGCCTGCTACTGCCCCACACCCATTCTGCAGGATGTGGCATGCATTTTCCTCTCAGGTCTTCTGCTTTCAGTCATGTGCTCCCTGGGTCTTAAAGGGCTAGCACACTTGCACTCTTAATTTCCCCCATCCAATCACAGGTTACTTATGGATATTTAAGGCGCTCTCCCTTAGCGGAGGGTACCTGAACTTTAGGTTTCTAGTTTGCTGGTTACCAGTGAAGTTGTGATTTTCTGCCTGTGTACTGTACATCTGCCTGTGTTAGCAACTCTGATCCCCTGCTGCCTGTCTTGACCTTAGCATGTTTCTCGTATTTATCCATTGCCACCTGCCCTGACCTCAGACTAGTCTCTCGTATACGCACAAACTCCATCTGTCCTGACCTTGGCCCATTACTTGACTATGAATATTGCTTGAACCCTTGATGCTTTGAACCAGTGTCTCTCACCTCTGCCAGCTGCCAAGTACACTGGGACTTTCCCAACAGGGAGCAGCCTAGTGGCTTCCCTGCAGCAAAGTCAAGATCCCTGTATGGGGGTTAAAGGGTGAAAACCTGGCGACTGCCAGGATAATGCTTTTAGGGATGGCCAAAAAGTCAAACTGGTTACTTGGCAACCCCCACTGCCCGTTACACCAAGGGATTTTTCAGAACCTTATCCAAATTTTCCTCCCCTTCTACAGCGTATTCTGCATGACTTGCAGCTTAATAATTGCTCACAACTCTTCTAGTTTGGACGTATCAATGCAGTTAAAATGGATAACTTGCCCCAGCTTCTTTACTTCTTTCAAACACTCCCAGTTCTTCAAAAGCTTTTAAATTTCTACTAGTAAATTTTTTATGGGGAAATGTCTTAACTCATCCAAAAGCACATAGTGAATCAGGCCTACCTGACTTTTCCACCTACCATCGCTCTGCTTTTTTATTGTGACTGGTGGATTGGTTTCACAATGGTGCTCAAGTAATGGATGCTTGAGAGGGCTATGTCCTCTATTTCTACTTCTCTCCCGTGGATATTACCGGACCATAGGCCCCCTCACTCTTCCCTTCCCATCCTGACTTATCAATTTATCATCTTATGGGATGAGCTAATGACCAAGAAAAACCTATGCCGTAGACCAGAAGTGATGACTACTGGGTTGGATCTACCCACATTTGAATTGCCTGTCTGGGAAGCACTATTTCCTGGCTGGAATTTGCACAATTGCGTAACTTCAACTGGAACTGAGTTTCCAACATGGATGTTTGTCATCTGTCTCTCGCATAGACTTTGAAACTATTTCGCTCCAAACTACCACACCCTCTAACATAATATCCCTGCTTTATGGAATTCACCAGGCCAAATTTCTACCATCACTTATCTTTGTGAATAGCTGGGAGCATGAAATGGGGGTAACTCTGCCACAGATTGGCAAAAGATTGTTATTCTTGTTCACAAAATGCCAGTGGCCTGCCAAGCACAAGTCAAAAAATCTCCTCTAGATAGTATCACTGCCCTGATTTCATCCATAAATGCTACCCAGAAGTATCAAAATTGTACTGGCGATGTAATTCTGATGTAGGCGTGATGTCCTACATTTGGTGGTCCTACTCGGCTATACAGCCTTTCTGGCAAGCAGTATTTGATATTTACTTCAAAATGACAGTCTCCAAGCTAGTTCTTTCACCACAAGTAGCACATCTATCTTTTTCTGGGTTGAATCTTCTTGCAAAAAGGGTCTTCTAGTCATTTCCTTTCAACAGCCCAAATCGTAATACTGAGGTTATGGAAGTCTTCAGATACTCCTTTGATTAAGGATTGGTTCACAACATACAACTCATGGAGTCTCTTATGGCAGTAGACCATGATTGAACATACCAAGTGGAACGACTGTGACTGCCTTGGATGATTTATAATCCTGCAGCGGTACTTAAACCCATAACCTCTGTGCCTGGTGGGTCCCAACCCATTTTTTCCTCCTTCCCTCTATTCTATATCTTCTCCTTTCTTCTCTCTACATTCTACATCTCTCTTCTCTTCTACTCTCATCCTTTCATTCTCTTTTTGATTTGCTGCATTACTGTTTAACCTGAAGAAGGGGAAGTGTTATCTCCATAACGCATTGTTTTTATCTGGCTGTAATCTGCTGCAGTCCAAAAAACAATAATCTCCATAAGTTGGATGCTGAGAGAATGTCATTGCGCCAAGAACTGTGGACCCTATGTTGATGTGATCTCTTTGACTTGTTGTCATAGCCGATATGTTCCTTGGATGACGTGTGCACCACCCAGCTGACCTTCACCTTACCTGGGTTGGCTCTGTTATTGGCTTTTCATGGATTATTTGTTATTATGATAAAGTAACTTCTACTTTACTATATGTTCTATCACATGTTCTTTATCACATGCACCATATTAAGCATGCCTGTTTTATTTTCTGTACTCTTAAAGACAATTATTAACAAAAATGAAAAAAAGGGGGGGGAGGGGTATAAGAAAAACAACAACTTTCTAATTAGTTATATGCAATGTGTTATAGGGTACTTGAGTGGTTCACTAAAGAAAGTTGGTTACCGGTATACTTTCCCAAAGGTCACAATTACTTCATCACTTCAAACAACTCAATTAAAAAAAAAATAAAGTACACCAGGGTCGTTTGTGGTGCTTTGTCCTGACTATTTCCACGATGTGTCCTATACCCTGTATATCCCCTCATGTGTCCTATACCTGGTATATTCCCCCTATGTGTCTAATACCCTGTATATTCCCCTCATGTGTCCTATACCCTGTATATTCCCCTCATGTGTCCTATACCCTGTATATTCCCCTCATGTGTCCTATACACAGTATATTCCCCCTATGTGTCCTATACCCTGTATATTCCCTTCATGTGTCCTATACCCTGTATATTGCTCTCATGTGTCCTATACCCTGTATATTCCCCTCATATGTCCTATACCCGGTATATTGCTTTCATGTGTCCTATACCCTGTATATTCCCCTCATGTGTCCTATACACAGTATATTCCCCCTATGTGTCCTATACCCTGTATATTCCCCTCATGTGTCCAATACCATGTCTGCTATACTCTGTATATTTCTTTGTGTGGCCTATATATCTTATATTCTTCCCCGGTGTCCTATACCCTGCATATTCCTTCATGTGTCCTATACTCTGTATATTCCCCCGGATGTCCTATATGGCCTGCTTATATCCTGGGTGTCCTATAGACTACGGTATATATTACCCTATGTGTTCTATGTCCTGTATTCAGTAGTGCCCCCTGTGGCTCCCACTGGTGACCGTTCTCCAACCTAAATATGTTATTACGTAATTTCCCATCTGCTATCACACGGCAAGACCAGCCGCACGATGGCAGTGCCTCTAGCGCACTCTGTTGCTACGGCAACCAGACATATTGAAAGTTTTGTGTTTGTTACTCTGGATCACGGATGTTTCTCTGACTTTGCCACTGTATTCTGATTTTGCCTCTGATGTGACCTCCTGGTATTTGAGTCTTCTTGTTATTTGACCTTGCTTGATATTGGTATTAGACTGCTAGTTAGTGACCAGGGTTGCCAACCAGAATTTTTTCTGGATAACTTATACCAAGATCACGGACAGCCAACATCTTTTACGGACAAATCGGAAGACAATAGTGAATGATAAAGATTGTAAGTAATACATCTCTATAACCTAATATACTGGCCAGAACTCATTACGGCATTTACTGCAAGCTGTAAAATTATTAGAGTTACCAACAAAATAATCTAGTCAAGTACCACCAGCCTCAAAAAAATCACAGACACATCTATTTTTTTTATGGGCACAGGGAAAACTCACTTATTTTTACGAACTGTCCAGAAATTTCTAGACCTCGCTTTGCCTGCTGGCTTTATCTCCTGGTTTTTACTCTGTTGTGTATTTGACTTAACTTTTGGATTATGATCCAGTCCTGGTTTTGCCTATTTGGTTTTGACCTCTTTCTGTCTGACTACTCTTTTACCCCAGTAGGTTTATGCCCCTGCACTAAATTAAGTCAGGGTCTGTCGTCAAGTTGGGTGCTGCCATTTAGGTTGGATTTTGCAAGTAGGTAGGGACAGTGGTGCAGGTTGAGTACAGGGCTGCACTGTTCCCTACCCTTTATAACATATGTTGTATGCGGATGTCGTCTTTGACCTGATGTGGTATTTCTGATTTTCCAGCTGAGAACACGTGATGGTTGCGAGTATCTGATTCATCACGACTCTGAGGCCATCACCAAAGATTGGTTTGCATCAATAAGCAAGAGCATTGGCAGGAACATGCACATAGTAAGTATTCCACCACTACCTCCATGGGACTGACAAGAGCTGGGTGTTCCTACCATGGGCTGCAATAGGTATCACAATGTCATCACGATGTGTTAGTGACTGACCTGTGCCCATTCTGTAGTACAAATGACTTTAATGCGTTCAAATTGAATAGGATTGTTTTGAATAGTGTTAATGATTGGCTGGCCAGATCTCCATCACCAGAGAGGTGTACCTTGTGCCCAGAGTTGCCACTACAGGGTCATTGCAGCTTATGAATATTAGGATAGCATTATAGTGTCCTGCTCCACCCTATGATTTTAGTTTCTTATTATAAAATAGAGCACATCTTAGGACAGGTTGCTCATGAAGTCAGGAGGAGTTAGATGCTACAATGGGAACTTTGCCTTTAATCTGTTAATAAGCCTGCATATCCCCTTTAGACTTTTGACCCTTATGCAACCCTGGCTCAGTTGGAGAGCGACAGAATTGCTATGTGGATGTGTTTGAGGCCGCCTAATATAGCAGGTCATACGTCTGATGCTGCTGACTCCTCTTGTACTGCATCAGGAACTGGACACTGGATGAGGTCACTGCCTGCTGAATCGATATACTCCAGAATTTCTCCCCATGAATTAGTAACTTTTTTCTAGTCCTCAGATTACACCTCAGAAAATGAGAATGAGTCACTGAGTGATTTTGGGTCAACCGAGAAGTTGGGAACGAAAGATGAGAAGAAGACTTCTGGTAAGAAAGGGGTGAGGGCGACAGATGTTCTAGATATGGTAACACAATTCATTCAGATTCTCTCCTGGCCTTTCTAAACCCAAATCTTTTCATCTGAATGAAACATAGAATGTGTCGGCAGATAAGAACCATTTGGCCCATCTAGTCTGCCCAATATACTGAATACTATGAATAGCCCCTGGCCCTATCTTATATGAAGGATGGCCTTATGCCTATCCCATGCATGCTTAAACTCCTTCACTGTATTTGCAGCTACCACTTCTGCAGGAAGGCTATTCCATGCATCCACTACTCTCTCAGTAAAGTAATACTTCCGGATATTACTTTTAAACCTTTGCCCCTCTAATTTAAAACTATGTCCTCTTGTAGCAGTTTTTCTTCTTTTAAATATTCTCTCCTCTTTTACCGTGATGATTCCCTTTATGTATTTAAAAGTTTCTATCATATCCCCTCTGTCTCTTCTTACTTCCAAGCTATACATGTTAAGGTCCTTTAACCTTTCCTGGTAAGTTTTGTCCTCTTTCTGTCTGACTACTCTTTTACCCCAGTAGGTTTATGCCCCTGCACTTAATTAAGTCAGAAATGTTAGCTGCAAATACAGTGAAGGAGTTTAAGCATGAATGGGACTGTATGACAGAAAGATGGCAGGAAGGTATGTATGTCAGTAGGTTAAAGTGACTTAGTCAAAGCATTAGCTGAGAGGATAGCAGACTCAGAGTCTTGATGGGGGGAGCCTTTTTCTTAGTTGACTTCCTTGCCATGTTCTATGGGATCCTTGTGTGCCCTTTTATTGTATAGTCATCATTCCTACTCATAAAGCAGATTTTAGGCCATGCACATGTAATGGCCCCTGAGCCACCTCATTCATATTGGAGATCTGTGAGAATGATGACAATCTCATACTAAACGTCTTTTAGGGAGCAAAGTGTCTTACGTTGTCTATCTACAGGACAAAACTCGGACAGTGACCGCAATGTGAGGGCCAAGCTAAGGAAGTTCCTGCAGAGAAGGCCAACGTTACAGTCCCTGCGAGACAAAGGTTACATACGCGGTAAGGAGAGCTGTGTCTTGACATCCAAATTCCCAGCACAAGTGCCTGGTGCACTGACTTGTTCATTGTTTCTCTACAGACCAGGTCTTTGGGTGTCATCTGCATCAGCTGTGTGAACGGGAAAAGAGGGATGTGCCCGAATTTGTCAGCCACTCAATTGAAGTGGTAGAGAAACGTGGTAAGTCCGCTATTCCTGCCACCCCCTGACCGTGGCTGCAGACTGTGTTAATAGGTGTCTCAAGATTATGTCTTTCCCTCACCTCACAAGGAGGCATGAAGGTCTATGTCTAATTAACATTGGGAGTAGTGTGAAAACAAAAACATCAACAAGATGCTATTGACTGATCTATTTGTGTATTCTCATATGTCTGTAGTTAGTCATGTGAGGGTATACTGGCCTCTTGCTGTAAATGGGCTGCTGGTCTAATTGACTTAATAACCCCTTAATTCGCTCAATATAATTGGGTATTCATGGTTTATCACATGGGCTGTCTGGACTACTCACACGTCATATCTAGGCTCTTAACATGAAGAAATTGTCTTCCTGTCCGTGGTTACCATATTGTGAAAATATATCTCTCATGTACTACAGTTTTGGTAAGGGGGACAGCACATGAAATGGGGAGGATTACTCAAAGTGTCTGCGCTCTTCAGGAGTGGAGGGGGGGTCCTACTCTATATCATAATGCCTGTAATGTTAATGGCTTATTCTGGTCATCTAAAAAACATGGCCATGTAACCAATGGTCATCTAAGGGGTTAATCATTTGTGCCTTACTTGTCTCTGTCTTATCATTTGGGGAAATAGGTTTGGACATTGATGGATTGTACCGGATCAGTGGCAACCTGGCAGTCATTCAGAAGTTACGCTATAAAGTGGATCATGGTAAGTGTGTATTATGTATGTACAACTTTCTGACACCAGAGACTTCGACAATGTTTCCTCTACAACACCCACTGTCAGCAAAGACCCAAATATATGTCCTATACACAGCTTTCTGTCACTAGAGACCCCAATAATTTGTGATGTATGCAGCCTTCTGTAACCAGAGACCCCAACAGTGTATCTTTTACACAACCACTGGAGACCCCAACAATGAATCCTGCACATAACCGTCTGCTACCAGAGACCTCAGTAATGAATCCTGTACATAACCATTTGCTACCAGAGAAACCCAAAATGTATCCTGTAGACAAACCACTGCACCAAAAGACCCCAAGAAAGTATCCTGTATATCCGCCAGCAGTGGCACCAACAATGTATTCTCTATACGACCATCAGTCAACAGAGACTCTCTGTCAACAGCAATCCCAACAATATATCTTGCACATGATCTTCTATCACCAAAGACCCCAAAAATGTATCCTGTAAAGTACATGCCCCTTTGTCAAAAGAGATCCGAATAATAAATCTTGTATATGATCCTCTGTCGTCATAGACCCCAACAGTGTAGCCGGCACTTGACCCTCTGTCAACAGAGACCTCAACAATATATCTTCTGCATAACCCTTTGTCAAAAGAGACCCCATTTTATCCTGTACATGACTTTCTGTCCCCATAAATCCCAAAAATGTATCCTGTACCTGCAGTTTCATGAACCCCATATACCGTATATTGTACCTGGCAGACTGCTTTGCTCATGGTAATATTGTTTTTCCAGATGAAAACTTTAGCTTAGATGATGGTCGGTGGGAGGACGTTCACGTGATCACCGGAGCACTGAAGCTGTTTTTCCGGGAGCTGCCAGAACCTTTGTTTCCTTATAGTCATTTTGACCAGTTTATTGAAACAATAAGTAAGTTCTTATTCCACACTGGCAACTGGCATCTGGAGGAGAATGCTAAAGGTTGGGACAAGGGTGGGCGTCTCTGTTGGCTGAGTCACTGGTGTCTGTTGGCCAGGCCAGGTGTGTGTGTTGGCTGGGTCAGGGTTTGTGTCAGTGTGGGTCATAGCTGTATGTTGGCCAAGTCAAGGCTGTATGTTGGCCAGGTCAGAAGGGTATATTGATATGGCTGGGCAATAGGTGCCTCCTGTCTTGGACCCCTGACACTATGATGAGGGACCCTTCTTCTTCTTATTGTCTTCTTATTAATCTTTTTCTGCACAAGAATTTAGTGACCAAAGCCAGAAGATCCAACGCCTGAAGGAACTGGTTCTATCACTTCCAAAGCCCAACCTAGAGACAATGAGACTGTTGTTCAGGCACCTGTGCAGGTCAGTAGATGAAAAATGTGTATAACTGTATAACTATATTGTGTGTATATGGGTATTAAAATATATTTACCCTGAATAGTCACTTTATTAGAGGCATCTGCCTTTCACTATTTCATCTTCCATGTATGGAAATTAGACATATAAAACTGTTTAGCCACAGACCAGTCAGAGTGCCCATGCTGACCACTGCTGAAAGTGCCTTCAGTGGACACAAGAGCATGGTGCAATGGAAGAAGGTGGCCTGGTCGGATTGATAATGATTTTCTTTGCATCATGTGGATGGCCTGGTGGATCACTTATCTGGAGTAGAGAATGCACTAGGATGCACTGGCAAGAATGCTAGTTGGCAGTCAGTGTGCGGCATTGGGCAATTTTCTGCTGGTAATCCTTCAGTCCTGGCATCCATGTGCATATTACTTTGACTGTACCTCCTTAATAAACATTATAGCAGACCAAGTAAGTCAGTGGCCTCTATCAACAGCATAATACATCCTGCCTCAACTACAAAAATTGTCTAGGAACAGTTGGAGGAACATGACAGAGTTCACAGTAATGAGTTGGCTTCCAAATTCCACAGATCTTAAAAAAGTTGTTCAATGGAGACCCTATGTATGGTCACTGGGAGACAGCACTCAGCTATCTCTGTTAGTCCAATAGATAGTAAATGGAGAAATACTGCACATGCTTGACCGCTCTCCATTCAAATGGGGGACGTCCTTGTGATTAGTGGGGGTTCCAGCGGTCAGAACCACAGTGATCATATCTTTTATGTAGAAAGAGGATAAATGTTGTTTGTGGACCAACCACTTTAGAGTTTCTGACCCTTTTCATGCTAATTATCCCATTAAGACAAGAAGTTCCAGCCATGTATCTCTAAGGAAGAGATCAGTGATAAATGTTAACAAAATAAGGCTATTCTGACACTGCTGTCAGAGGCTCTGTTTCAAGCCTCTCTGTCAGCAGTTCCCTCAGATTTGATGGAAAAAATAGTACAAAATGTAGTGTTAATTTTGACCACATTTGGACCCATGATCTATGGCTGTTACTTTTTAAGTTACATTTAGTGCTGACAAACATACAGGAGAATTCTCATTACATCAAGTGATGTCTTCTCTATTTGTGCATCTTTCCTCATCTTCTCCATTCTACCCAGACCTCATTGATGATTTTTTTCAGGCACACCTAATCTTAGGTTCCTTAATTTTCATCATTCCCCCCACCTTCTCAACACAAACTTCCCATCCTGGTGCACCAACGGTGTCCTCTTGCTGCCACCCGCAATACTGTTCCCACTATGTTCCCCAAAGCCCTTGAATACTTTACTGCACAAACAAACTGCTCCCTAAAAGTATTTACACCACACAGATAGTGCTCCCAGTATTTTTTTGCCACACAGTGCCCTCAAAAATAATTGTGGGCAGAAAATAGCACTCCTAACAGTAATAGTACCACACTAATAGTTGTTCCAAGCAGTTATTGTGCCATGGCCCCACAAAAGTCTCACAAATAATAATGATTCACTTCCAAAATGCCCTCATAGTAGTAATATACCCTACAATGCCCCCAATAGTAATAATGCTCTCTTAATAATGCTAATGCTAATTAGTAGTGCCCTCCATAGCGTGCACAATAATAATAATGGCCTCGTACTGTCAGTAGTAATCATGCCCCATAGTTCCCATAATAGTAATAATGTTCCTCATAGTCCCCCCCATCCTAGTAATAAAGTCCCCATAGTGCTCCTCTGTAGTAATAATACCCCCTATATTTCTTTCAGTATTATTCTCCCCCAAAGTGTCAAAGGAAAAATACTAATTAACTTACTTTAATTCCATTCTGCTATCTATGTTGCGGTGCAAGACATAGGACTCCTTCGGCCAATGTCCTGGCATAAGTGGTCACGACCATATCATTATGCCACCTGCACCATTCTCTCATAGGCTTCAGGCCTAGTGATCTGTGTCCTATGAGAGTGAACAGTGGAGCAAGTAGCCATCGTGGAGTTGAGTGGAGCAAGGAGCCATCACCTCCCATGCCTCGACTCAGTCCTGAAGACGCAGATACAGATAAATGTGGAGCAGCCCTACAGCGGTGCCCTAGCAACCAGCAATAATATGTTGCAGAATACAAGGGTAGTTTTAGTAGTTTTGAGCACTGCAAGTTATAACCTCTGAATAAGCTGGAGTAGAAAGGGATACAAAGAGCATCTCTCACTCTGAAGGACTGGACAGGTCTGTGCATTACAAGGATGATACATTGATTTTGATATTCATCATGTAATGTTTTATCTCTCTTGTGGAGGCCCTGCAGGGGAATTGAACACTTTTTGCTTGTGGACCCTACAGATTACAGTTGATCCTGGGGATTTCAGCATCAGGACACATGTTTAATGTGTAGTTTTCAAAGGAAAAAGGAACCTTTTGGAAATGACTCCCTATGAGTCAAACTTTTTAACAAGCTTTGAAACATAACAAGAGAAATGTTCCAAGACTTGTCAAAAAGTTGGACTTTGACTCATAAGAAGCCACTTGCAAAAGGTGGGACTAGTGAGACGGTTCTCTTTTTCTGGGAGATACCTCTTTGCATGTCTTTTTCCTGTGGAGCATTGCCACTAAGTCTCCATACACAGCTGGTCTCCTTAAAACCGTAATCTACCTTCAAGGGCCTTTTGTCCAGACCACCCGAAGTCACTGGACCTGCAGAAGGAAGCATAATTACCTACTCCCCACTGCAGCGTTCCGCTTTTTCAGTTCCCTGCTGCTGCCACTCAAGTCCCGTTTGTCAACATCTGGTTTGATGGGGTTCACATGTGCAGCTGCAACCAAACCGGAGGACGTGTCTCTGCTGTGGCCAGTCATAGGCTGCAGCGACACGCATGACCTCCATCAAACCAGAGGTTGACAAGTGGGCCAGACAGGGACGGGATTAAAAATTTTAACAACAGGTTCCCTACTCAACGGCAGACGTGGCATCATGACACATATTTACAAATACATAATTACTACACACACATAACTCCCAACTTTTAAAAAGCTAAAGGAGGGACATAATCGACAGGGGGTGTAGTAAAGATGTTTTTGCTCCAGCCAAGGTCTAATCTTTACATATCCCAATCAGCCTAGTCCCCTTTGTGCCCCCACACAGAAGTTGTGCCGGATCCAAAATTGCCCAATGCCGCACACTGACTGCCAAAATTCTACTTTGGGAGCATTATTATTGGAAACAGTATGGAGGGTGCTATTACTAATAGGGACACTCTAGGGGAGTATTGTCACTATTAGGGTCACTGTTAATAATAAGGGCATTCTGGCAGAGAATTATAACCATTGGAGGGGCTTTTGGGTTTGCTATCACTAAAGGGGGGACTATCTATATAGCACTATTATTTCTGCAGTATAGTATTCGGGGGCGTGCGGGAGCACAGCAGGCAAAATACTGGAGGTAGCAGCAGGATACGGGCATCAGGAGTGGGATAATGATGGAAAAGTGAAGAACCTAAGATGTCTATGTGGCAAACTTTACAGAACCAAGACATGCCTTAGAGAAGTCATCATGGCAGTCTAGTGCGAAAGGAGAAGATGAGGAAAGAGAACGTCCACATAATAGGAGATGTCACTAAATATCAGCGGTATCTGGTGCTGTATTATCCTGTATGTTTGATAGCACTTAAAATAATGTCCATGCAAATATGTCTTTAGTGTTAGGGCTTGTGGGTGGGGTTGGTTGGATCAAGAATTTGTTAGTGCCAGCTTAGTCCCCTTTGTGCCCCACACAGAAGTTGTGCCGGATCCAAAATTGCCCAATGCCGCACACTGCGAAAATTCTACTTTGGGGTATGCATTCATAAACCGACCATATATACACTAAACACACATACATAAATACACCACATATGCAATTTACATATATTCTTCACACATACTGTCGATACACTGTATATATGCTACACACAAATACAACATGTATATGCTACATACATACAAATACACATACACCATATATACACCGCACACATCATATACAAACACATACTTTAAGTACTATACAAAATACAGTATATAAATTACACATAGGCTACACTTAGAGTAGGTACACCTACACTATATACATTTTATACACATTTTGTACTTAGTACATGAGATATTTAGATAGTGAACACGGGGGAAGGTGCAGCAGAGGAGAGGCTGGTACATTAGAGGTCAGCCGCTGATTGGCTCAGTAGCTGGCTAACATCTAATGCAAAAGCCTGACTGTTGGACCTGTCTGTGTTCAGCACATCCTGCTCCACCTCTACCTCAGCTTTTAGACATAGGAAGGATGCAGGACATCAATACAGGCAGAGGCACTGACAAATTCTTGATCCAACCAACCCCACCCACAAGCCCTAGCACTAAAGACATATTTGCATGGACATTATTTTCAGTGCTATCAAACATACAGGATGATACAGCAACACTGGTTTTTAAGGTCCCTAAAGGTGGACAATACCTTTTAAGGAGGTGGCGGGAATTGCACCTAATTTAGATGCACATCTGGTGCATTTGGAAATATCTGAGTTAAGTTCTTCTTACATCCCCGCTATGAGCGGATGTATTTTGGTGTCTCTAATTTGCATCTTTCTTTTATTATCTCCATTTTAATAAATATGGTAAAACTATATATCTCATCAATTTAGGTAGAGAAAAAATGTTGCATAAAATTGTGTAATTTAAACCAGAAACTAGTGTGATCTGAATAATAAATGTTATCGAGACCATTTAGCTTTAAAAGGAATCTGTCACCAGTTTTATGGTGTCCTAACTAAGGGCAACCAGTCCCCTTAGCAAAATGCTGGGTCACTTTCTTTAACGGACCCAACCATTTTGCTAAAATCCTGTTCCAGCCCATGCCAATGAGTCCCCATATTCATGAGCTCCTGGCTTTCCCCGCCCTCCTGCTTCATATGGAAAAAAAACTGTCAATCAGAGACTGGTGGGCGGGGAGAGCCGTGAGCTCATGAATATGAGGACTCATTGGCTGCGCTGAAGCTGTTAGGATTTAAATGAGAGGTAAGCTGAAAACTAGTGACAGATTCCCTTTAAGGACCCTTGTAAGAAAAAAGAAAATTGTCTGAACCAGGGCACCCCTCTAATTACACCCTACTGGGGTTATTACCCCGACCTAGCAGCTGGGACATGAAACCTTCTCATGATTGATTGCTTTCAATGATGTCTTTATTTTGTGATTTCAGTGTCATTCAACATAAAGACTCAAACCGGATGTCGGTCCAGAGTGTTGCCATTGTTTTTGGACCAACCCTGTTGAGGCCTGAGCAGGAGGGTACCAACATTGCCATGAACATGGTCTACCAAAACCAAATTGTGGAGCAGATCCTCGTCAATTACAAGTTCATCTTTGGTAACAGCTGATAGGCCACTGGCAAGAAGCTCCATGGAAGTGACATGAAGGCGCAGGTCGCCTGAGTACGTCTCCCTATTTAATGTATAGACTATACTCTGTGTACATATCCTGGGATGGAAAATCATCTTTATGGAAGAGGGTCGCCTGTCCAACCGCATATTGTGAACTTCACCTCACTGTTAGTAGTGTGAGTGGATGAGGGAGACGTGTGGCTTATAGTCTGTGTATCTGTATAGAATAATGAAGAGACTGTATAAAATGTATCTGATAGTATAATGCTGTGAGTGGGGCTCTTTGGAAATAACTGATTGGATGCTACTGGCTAGAACCTTAGGGTCTTCTGTTTTTGTACAAGGTTCTCCACCGTCAGACAGCCTTGTCTTTCCCCTCTCTCACCTGGTTCAAGTGATCCTACATCTTCTCGTCTGGGTGTGCACAGTAAGAAGTGCAGGACTCCAGTACATGACAAGAAAACAGGAGGCTCCAGTGAATAAACCAGTGCAGCCACGTCATACATGCATAGTGTCATTTTATGGTTCTGTATTTGTATTTTTAAGAGGCGCTGAGCGCTGGGTCTGTCATATCCAAAAATATTCACTTGTTTTACCCCATTTATATTAGGTGTCTGTTTCTTTCCCATTGTCTGCTTTCTTTATCACTACACTTCTGGAATTCACAGCAATTTTTCTAGGAATCACTGTATGTCCTTGCAGTTCTTACATTTACCACCAGAGGGAGCACTCCACTATGACTGTAGTTCCCACACTCCCACGGCAGATGGCACTGTTCTACCACTGCTGTTCTAATCAGTTCAGTGCTCTTGTGCGGTCACATGTAGCTGGGCTCCTTTTTATAGTCATTGTCGTGAGCACATCTCCCTCTAGTATTTGGTTGCCTGTTGCTTAGACCCCATAACATGATCATCAGTTCTGTACATCTGTGCGTGAGATTACATGACAGCTAACGCACAGGTAGAGTAGCAGGAACGTCCTGCAGATGAAGCTGAAGTCAAACCCCAGCTGCCAGGGTGTAGAACAGATCTGGCTGCCAAAACAAACACTCCTTGCAGACCAGTCCTATGCTATAGACCAGGATTCCCCAGAAGACAGCAGCTGGAGCTGTCACTAGAGATGAGCGAACTTTAAAAAAAAGTTTGGCGTTCGGGTTGTGGTAATCGCCGCATCCCGTTATGGATTCCACTACCGCGGACTATCGCGGCATATGGAATCCATAAGGGGCGGCTTCCACGAACCCGAACTGTTGAACAGCCGAAGGACCTGGGGTGATGTCACCGTCATGTGATCAGTGCAGGGGGCGTGGCTCAGCACGGGATCAAATCCAGGTCCTTCGGCTGTTCAACAGTTCGGGTTCGTGGAAGCCGCCCCTTATGGATTCCATATGCCGCGATAGTCCGCGGTAGTGGAATCCATAACGGGATGCGGCGATTACCACAACCCGAACGCCGAACTTTTTTTTAAAGTTCGCTCATCTCTAGCTGTCACTTTTGTACCAGGTAACACCACATAAACTCATTGAGTCCCCCTTCTCTGCTGTGAGCTTCTCTAGGAAGTGGGTGACCTAAAAGTAGAAGTATATTTCAGGGGTTGCACTACAGTAATAAAGGCTCATGCACATGAACGTGTGCCAGCCTCGTCCGTATTGTGGCACACAAACAGCAGGTCCGCAATATACGGGCACCAGCTGTATGCGCACTGTATCATAGATGAGGGCCCATTCACTTGAATGTATCCGCAATCTGGAGAAAGGTCACGGAAGCACTACGGAGCGATTCCGTGGCATTTCAGTCTGTGCCTCCGCACCACAATAAAATCGAACATGCTCTACGCTTTTTTGTGCGGTGCGGACAGATTGCAGACCCAGAGTGCAGCAATGCATAGACCACCAGAGACAGTGCCAGATGGGGGCCAGGGATCTGATGGCCCCGACTAGCATTCTTAGTGATACAGGGATACAATGAGATTAAGGAGAGCCAATCAAGCTTTTAGAATTCGGTGTGAGAAAAAAAAGGGGATCCAGCAGCATGTGTGGACTACAGTCCAGTAAGTGCAGGACCTGGTGTAGGGAGTCAGGTGAGCCAGGTTTCTCGTGAGGAGACGGTGGAGGAGCTTGATCAAAACTGGTGCAAAGGGAAACTGACTTAGTTGCCCATAGCAACCCATCAGATTCCACCTCTTATTTTTCAGCGCTCCTTTGGAAAATGAAAGGGTCAATCTGATTGGTTGCTAGGGACAACTAAGTCAATATTCCTTTGCACCAGTTTTGATAAAACCTGTTAGCAGAGTTTATGCACTAAGGAGGATGAAGATCTGGGCAGCAGCGAAACAAGTCTCCTGAGGACTGGTCACAGTCATAACAGAGTGATTTTATTAAAGTGAGAACGTAAACGATATAAAGACAAAAAAAAACTGTAGGCTTCCCAGTATAAGGAGTGTGGAGCTCGGTGCATAGATGAAGCAGATAAAGCGCTGACTGATAAGGAGGTAAGGACTGCAAAAAATCTAAAACACTGGGGGACCATTTACTGCAAAAGTCAAAAATAAGGCAGCAGACTCTTTGGGGGAGATTTATCAAACCTGGTGTAGGAGAAAACCGGCTTAGTTGCCCATAGCAACCAATCAGATTCCGCCTTTCATTTTCCAAAGGAGCTCTGAAAAATTAAAGGTGGAAGCTGATTGGTTGTTATGGGCAACTAAGCCGGTTTTCTCCTACACCAGGTTTGATAAATCTCCCCCATCAAATTCCCTGAGAGCGTCCAGGTTCACCTAACACCAAGAAAATCCATGTAAGGAGTGGGTACATGGATTTTCCGCAGCAGCTCTGACTATTCTACAGCAGTAAAATGTTGGAAATATTATTGCAGATGTGCTGATGGATTGCCGCAGATTTCCTCTACCGCCATTTAAACTGACAGACTGCAGATTTAACTTGTTATGTGAAAATATTATTGTGGAAACCGTCCGCAGCATATTGAAAGAACCTGGAGCCTCCAATCCATGAAAATCAGTACAATGGCAAAATAAGAAACACAGAAATGGTTAAGACTTGGAAACAATTTCCGTTTCAACCACTTACTGAGCAGCAGCGTGCTCTGGGGGTCTCACACGAAGCTGCTGCTGCTGTCGAGGGCACTAATGAGGTGCACAATGGTCAGAAGTCTGGAGCTGTGCACAGTGATCAGCTTCATGGCCCAAGACCGCAACTGTACCAGAAGGACAGACCATTGCTGTGTGCAGTCAGCATTGGATGGCATTTAGAGCAACAGGTTCAGCGGAAGCGCAATGTGGGGCACCTAAGGTGGTGGAGGGAGGGGCTCTGCCTTGCCAGGAATAAGGTGATGGCTTTAATTTTATCTCCGGGTTTTACTGCTGATAATTCATTTGCTTTGACTCACCCAGACAGTTTCCCAGAATCTTATGAGTTTATTTTAAAGAGAACTTGCCACCCCTCCTACCATGTCTGTTTTAGTAAATTGTATTCCATATGAAATGATGATTGTGGAGTATTTATTCTTATAAATATACGTTGTTCTGTTCCTCTATTATTCCTGCCAGAAGTTTATAAATAAGGGTACAAGTTGGGGGGTTTGTCCCTGCATAGTCTGACACTGGTTAATCAGTGCTGCCAGTGTCTGAGTGTGCAGGGACAGACCCCCAGCTGGCACCAGCGGAACCTTTGTGAAATGGCACAAAACTTGTGTGCCATATACCTGTATAAACTAAACTAACACATTAGTTCTTTGCTGCACTTTGAGTCCTTTGTGAGAAAAGCAAATTACACATGGTTCCTGATGATCACTACCACCATCCTTAAGTCGTTAGTTCAAGTATACCACTTATAGTATATAAGACCGAAAAAAGACATTTGTCCATCCAGTTCGGCCTGTTTCCTACAAGTTGATCCAGAGGAAGGCAAAAACCCTGTGAGGTAGAGCCAATTTTCCTCACTTAAGGGGAAAAAAAAATTCCTTCCCGTCTCCAATCAGGCATCAAAATAACTCCCTGGATCAACGACCCCTCTCTAGTAGCTGTAGCCTGTAATATTATTACACTCCAGAAATAAATCCAGTCCCCTCTTGAATTCCTTTATTGTACTCACCATCACCACCTCCTCAGGCAGAGAGTTCCATAGTCTCACTGCTCTTACAGTGAAGAATCCTTTTCTATGTTTGTGTACAAACCTTCTTTCCTCCAGACGCAGAGGATGTCCCCTCGTCACAGTCACAGTCCTGGGGATAAATAGATGATGGGACAGATCTCTGTACTGACCCCTGATATATTTATACATAGTTATTAGATCTCCCCTCAGTCGTCTTTTTTCTAAAGTGAATAACCCTAATTTTGATAACCTTTCAGGGTACTGTAGATCCCTCATTCCAGTTATTACTTTAGTTGCCCTCCTCTGAACCCTCTCCAGCTCTGCTATGTCTGTCTTGTTCACAGGAGCCCAGAACTGTACACAGTACTCCATGTGTGGTCTAACCAGTGATTTGTAAAGTGGTAGGACTATGTTCTCATCACGGGCGTCTATGCCCCTTTTGATGGTCAAAAAGATTGTCTGTAAGGATTGAAACCCTTCCAAGCTTTATCTAATCCTATCATGCAAGATATTGTCTGATGAGCTGTGTATCATTCTGTCATGTGTGATACTGCTGCTGAAACACTGTATCTAATCCCGTCCTGTGTAATACTGTCTGCTGGGCCCCTGTATCTCATCCTACATTCTATCATGTATCAAATTGTCTACTGAGTTGCTGTATTTAAAGGGGTAGTCCGCTTTTGTAATATTGAGGACCTATCCCTCATCAATATCAGATAGGCGGGGGCGAAGAGAATGCTGCGCTCGTATTGTAATTACAACTTCACCATCCCAGTCACTTCAATGGAAAGGCTCTCTCCTATTTACTTGAAATGAATGGGTTGGAGGAGCTGTAATTACACAGCGCCCCCTCTGATCTGATATCGATGACCTATCCTGAGGATAGGTCACAATATAACAAAAGCGGACAACCCCTTTAAGCCTATCATATTGTCTGCTGAGCTGCTGTATCTAACCCTATCATATGTGAAACTGTATGGTAGAACATTGAGTCCAATCAAGAGATGAGCTAAACTTTTAAGATTCGGTTGGGTTCAGGGTCGCCAAATTTTGTATAAAGTTCAGTTTGGACTCAAATCGATTCTGCCCGAACCAAAGTGGCTCCTATTGCCCTGGAAATCGGTACATAACAGCTTCTAACCTCCTAGGATTTAAAATTTTTAGGAAAAGAGGTTAACTCTTTTGGCTAATTTTTCAAATTAATTTTTGCTTTTGCTTTTCCCTTCCCTAAGCTTTTGAATGCAATAGCAAATCACTGATATACATAGTTATGGGTAAACGCAGGTTTAACAGCATTAACAAACAAAAAAACACTGTGTCATCACAGGTGTTGTGCTTGGCAGCTGAAGGCATCTGTGTTGGTTCCATAGTCATATGTGCCCGCATTGCTGAGAAAACTGATGTTTTAATATATGCAAATGAGCCTCTAGGAGCAACGGGGGCGTTGTCATTACACCTAGAGGCTCTGCACTTGGCGCCCCCTCTTCACTTTTTTCTTCCTGGTCCTGTCAATTAAAGTGGAGAGGGTGCAGCAGTTGCAAAGAGAGCAGAGCCTCTCGGTGTAATGGCAACTCATTTACATATATTAAAACATAATTTTTCTCAGCAATGCGGCACATATGAATATGGGACCAACACAGATGCCTTCAGCTGCCAAGTGCACATGTAACAGGTCAGCCAGTGTCATAGGTACAAATCTGCTGACAGATTCCCTTTAACAGGGTCAGAATGCCTGGCCATTAGACATGCACAAGTGCTACTTGTCAGAAGAAAGAGTGGCTTGTTGGGACTAAATTATGCCTTAAAGTGGACCTTTCATCGGTTTTGACATAGGTTGGGGGGGGAGTGGGTTGGAAAAAAAAAAACACACACATCGCATCAGTGGGGGCCGCACTACAAGGTTTTGACATAGTTAGTCTATGCAAAACTGATGAAAGGTCCTCTTTAACGAGGCATGTCGCTGCAACAGTAGCAGCAGTAGTAGCATGGAACACATAAGGCAGTAGATCGGCTGTTTATGGGTAGTAGTGGTAGTAGTAGTCATAGTAGTGGCGGATGCTTAGCATTATTAGTGGTGGCAGTACAGGATTAGCAGCGAAGGGCGGCAGTGGTGGTGGCATCAGCAGCCATATGGTTTATGTTGGCAGCAGCAGCTGTACGCAACATGTTGGTAGGTAGGCAACCTGATGGTAGGCAGGCAGACAGCAACAGTGGCAAGCTGGGGCACCATCAGCAAGACCAGATCTATTCATCTGTCTCATCCGGAGGAGTGTGAAAATCCTCCCGAATCCAGGCTTGGTTCATTTTGACAAAAGTAATGTTTAAGACAAGGGACGAGGACAACTTGGTCCATTTGGGTGTCACCACGCCCCTTGCGGCACTGAAAACCCTCTCTGAGATGACATTGGAGGCTGGGCAAAAAAGAAGAGCAAACTGAGCCAGTTCAGGCCACTGTTCTGGTTCCTGCCCAGAAGTCCATTGGGTTAGGGAACCTGGTATGCGCCAGAGTCTAGGTGGGACTGAACCTGGGGGTTAAGGTGGGAGGTCTCCATTTGCTGATGTGACTCCAGGCATGGCACGTGTAAAAACTGTTCCATCTTGTTGAGGAGACTGAACTGGCTGCTGCGGCTTCTTTTGGGCAGCAGGAGGTGACTCTGCGGGGGGAAGAGAAGGGCTTCCTTTTAGACACGTCGGTGTCAGGCGTCTGCTCGGCAAAAGCTGCGGCAAACTGCGTACACATTGTTTCCTGGTAATAATGTAATTTGCTGTATGTCGCTGGGGAAGGAGTCACTTGTCCATGGGGCACCACCAGCCGAGTTGTTACGATGGTGGCGTTACACAAATAATTGTCTGATCCTGTGGAAGGGTGACATTGAAAGTTTAGAAGCTTTTCATAATCTTAATAAAAATAATTGGAACATTCAGTTGGTCTGGAAGACTAGCGAAAGATTGTTTTTTTTTTTTGAATTTTGTAGAGAACAAGGGTAATTGCACTTATATTAAGAAGACGGATGTAAATAGTTTTATCGATGAAGAAAGCTGCCATATTTCCCCATGGCTCCAGCATAACGTAAACCGGACGGATCCATTATGCAAGCCATAGACTTCTATTATGACGGAATGAATAACGGAATGCCTCTAAAGGCATTCCGTTATGCATTCCATCATAGAATTGCGTTATGGTCCGTGTTAATGGAATCTATAATGCAATTCAGTAAATACTACCACACGAACCTGCACGCGAACTTCAAAATATTAAATTCGCTCATCCCTAGTAGAGACCTTTTTTTAATTTATACCAACAGTGGTGTATTGGGATTTTTAGGTTCACCTTTTGCACTCCAGGTCTTTACTTGGTGGAAAACATTCCCCCATTTCACTTTAATGCTGGGAACACACCTAGGCGTTTCTGAATCGCGCGTATGACGCGCGTTCTACGCGCGTTTTTGTAACTAAGAAACGCGCGTCATATGCGCGATTCAGCGATTCTCCCCTATGGCAACATTGTCCATAGGCGCGTTAAAACGCCCCAAAGAAGCTCATGTACTTGTTTGGGCGTTGGGCGTTTTACAGCGCGTTCAAACGCGCTGTAAAACGCCCAAATGTGAACCATGCCCATAGGGAAGCATGGCTTTTCACATGTTGTGCGTTTTACAGCGCGTTTGAACGCGCTATAAAACGCTTAGGTGTGTACCTAGGGTTATAGCGAGAGTCTAAAAGTATGGCTATCCAGTAATCATCAGACTGCAACATGAGTCATTCGCCATTCTGGCCACGGTGCTCGAGGGGACACTTCTTTCTGAATCTGCCCCCCCCCTCCCTGAGACGATTGGGTGATGTGGCCAGTGTCACTATCATTATCATCCTCCACCTCAGACCTCTCCTCCTCCAGTAGCAGTTCCTCATCCTCCTCCTGCATGGGAGTTTCTCCTTGTGAGTGCGCAACAGCTACAGAGCAGACAACAAGTTGCTGTTCTTCCACCATAATCCCATGCTGCATTAGGAAGGGGCGTCTGTTCATGCTGCAGTTGTTCCTACTGACAAATTTAGTGGCCTCTTCAAGGGCTTCAGCACCTGACAACTGTTTCTGAAGAGCTTTCACTGCCTGGCCTCGAAACAATGGTAAGGTGGTCAGGTGCATGACAAAATCATTCACAGCTTTCTACTGCTTGTACAGACTCTCTAGCACCCTATGCCAACCCTTAAAATGTCTAGACATACCCTATTACTCAGAGATTTAAAACAGTACTCTTTGGGTTGTAAAATGCGTTGCACCCTTGTATTGTGTTTAACACCCCCTTCCCCCCTTGCCAAACACCAACACTTAAAGTGCGCAGGGAAGGTGATTTTATTTTTGTTTAATTTACGGTCAATTTCGCTGGTAGAAAAATGGCGTTATTGCTTTTGCTAAAACGCAATGCATTTAAAAACAATACAGATAGATGCACTCAGCAGCAGCAGATGGGTTATTGTCGTAAAGTGCTTCTGCTATAATGCAGTGTGTTTAGCACGGACGGATATGAAAAAAAAATGTACACCAATTGTTTAGCAGTAAGCACTAGAACATAATGCTAGTTGTACTGGGAATAAGCTGCCACTGGGATCATAGAAACTTCAGCTTTGGGGGAAAAAAACTGCCTTCTTTCTGTTCAAATGAGAGAGAAAAAAGAAATGATCTTGCAGCTGTATTATAAGGCAGTAACTACACCTAGAAGGCACTGCCAGAGCCTCAACTCCTCACTCCCTAGTCTTCCACTTCACTATTCCTAGCACTAAAATAGAAGTTCAAATTTTACTGTACACTATCCCTAAGATCGTTTTCTGCCAGAGACTGCTATACCCATCTACCCTCAGCAGCTGAACACATAATGAAGTTCTAGTCATTCTGCTAGGGCACCTCCCTGCCTACTGTCCCACTGATTGGCTCATCAGCGCAAGCCCTCCGCCCCCCACGTCCTTTCAGGGTTGTGTGAGCATCCTTATTCTACCTCCCTCGTGTTGTTTCCTGCTGAGATTTTCAGTAAAATGGTGCTGCATGCCGTTTAACTGGATTTGTCCAAAGCGAACCTGAAAAGCTTCAGGTTTGTTTTGTGCATTTTTAGGAAGTTCCGGCTTCATTATGAACTGGTTCGACCATCTCTAATCCAACCCTATTATGTTTATCACAGTCTGCTGAGCTACTGTATCTAATCCTATTTCTGAAAAGCTGCTCTATGTATTTTCTTTTTTTCGTATTAAGGAGGGTTGGCACTGCATATCCTATGAGATGCTTGTAAGCTGGTGTGAAGAGCTTGCATGCTTTCTGGGCTGCTGTCAGGTACGTGTAGAGAGGGAGCTTGTCCATGGAGTTTTCTGTCACTCGGGCAGCATGTGCGCAAAGAGTCAATATTTCACGTTTCCATGTTGTCTTTTTCATATTCATGTGATTTGGTGTTAGGAGCAGGAATGAGCCTGGTGAATGCAGTGAGAGATTCCAGCTCTAGATACTTGACTTTTCCCAGACAACATTCCTGGTCCTGTGTTTATAAAGTGAATTCCAGGGGCTCGGCTGAATAATTAATGAGAATACTACCATGTGCGCAGTACCCCATCAACTATTTTCAGAATAGCAGCAGAACGCAGCCAGTGACTGTGTATGCTAAGGTTTGCCTATAAAGCAGTATATTGTATGTAGCAGCGCTGGGTTTGGAGAAAATGGGGCCCTGCACACACGATCCTAAGTACAGGGTAACTACCAAAATACTGCCACACAATGCCAAATATAACAGTTCCATACATTGTCTTCCCAATAAAAGATTCCCATATACAATATGGAAATAACACTAGTATATAGTGCCCATATAATACTCAAGTAAAGCTGAGTTCACACTTCAGTTATTTGGTCAGTGATTGTGAGCCAAAACCAGTAGTAAAGCCTACTCAGAGATCAGGTGTAATGTAAAGATTTGTACCTATTGTGCGTTTTTGACCCACACCTGGTTTTGGCTCACAATAAAGCCTCATTTACATGTTCGTGCTCAAATCCGTGAAAAGGTAGTCAGTGATGCCTCAGTGAAGACGTCCAGGTGTCCGTTTTTTGCTCTCCTTGTGTGATCCATGTTTCACGGACAGTGTGCAGCTGAAAAATAATATTTAAAGCATCTCTTCCTAATGATCCTTGAAACATGGATGGCATCTGTGGTTTTCACAGACCCATAGACTATAATTAGCGTAATGGATCTGTAAACACAGGCAAAATAGAGCATGCATCAGTGCTAAAACCAAGGACCCACGGACCGTGGTAAAACACGGATGTGTCAATATATACATTAAATGAATAGGTGCGAAGAGCACAAGTACATGGAAGTGTGAATGAGGCTTAACTGATCGAAATAAATGACCAAATAACTGAAGTGTGAACTCAGTTTAATGCTGCCAAATTGCATGAAAATAACATGCAATATCCAAACAATGTTGTCATATATCACCCATGTAGTACTGCAATCCCACACTCTCCTACATAAAACGTGCCAGTTTTCAGATTATTATTAAGTAATCAAATATCTCTTTAAGGAGAATGTCTTAAATGGCGTGAGGAGTCTTATAGGCCAGGCAATGCTCCTCTGGAATTGTGAGAAGATGATATGCAAAAGAGCTCTTAGCAAGCTCTTCCTCTAATGCCACCAGATGTAAGGTAGCTATCCTATAAGTCACTTATTTGACCTTTTAAAAGGCCTTGATAATAATTAAGCCAGCAATCACCCCGTAGCAGCTGTTTGCAGATGAGATGCTGGCTTATTTATTATCCAAATCATGTCTCAAGAACTGTAGAAGATGAATGAAATAGCAGTGGCTCACCAGCAGGTGTTATTGTGGAAAGGTGCTCTCTCCAAGGGTAACACCCCAAGCCTCAAGAAATATTTTATGAAAAACCCCATAACAACCACTTCTGATAATCCAAATAGCAAATATAAACACACAGAATTAAAGAAGAGTTCCAAGAAATACCCGAAACAAGAAATCAGTAATGAAATAGCCACCTTTAGGAGAAATATAGAAAGTGAGATCAGGAAATTAAAAAGAAGACGGGCCTCTAATAATTTAACCAAAAATGAAATTGATGCTATTAAACAACTACAAATTGAACAGAATATAATTATTAGACCAGCTGATAAGGGGGGAGCAATTGTTATTCAAGACACTGAACAATATCACAAGGAATGCATCTGATACAGCAGTGTTTCCCAACCAGTGTGCCTCCAGCTGTTGCAAAACTACAACTCCCAGCATGCCCAGACAGCCTTTGGCTGTGCGTGCATGCTGGGAGTTGTAGTTTTGCAACAGCTGGAGGCACATTAGTTGGGAAACACTGTGATACAGCAATGTATAAAAAATTGAGTAGTGACCCCACCCAAAAATATTATGGGGAACTTGTCAAGTACTGTGACAAAGGACGAAATGAAGGGACCTTATTGGAACGTGAATATAAATATTGTGGGGGTTTGCTCCGGTAGACAGGCTTGCGGACGCAGTACAGAGGCAAGTACACAGTTCTTTGAAGCAAGCAGTAGTGTTTTATTCACACTCAGGAAAAACAAAGTCTTGGTGCTTGTTCACACATGGCAAAAATAACAACACAGCATAAGTTCACCTGTAAGGTTTTGGTGTTTGTTCACACCCGGCTGACAGCTCAGCCACAGGAAAGTCCAGGTGCAGGCTTCCATGCAGAATCTCACCCAGCACTGAGAGATTCCACAGCGTCACTGGCAGATGGAGGATAATCCACACACCTGACAGTGCTTAGCTGGGCTTTATACAAGGCTTCAAAACCCGGCCTGGAATGTGGGGAGCAACCACTCACCCTACACTTTAGTTTCTCCCAGTAAGAGCCGGCCCAGATCGGCTTTGCAGCCATGCTAAATTACCAAAATGTCAAACGGCACTATCTGCTGTTGACATACAAATGAAGCTCTTATCTCACAGAGGCCAGGAACCTCGGTGACACGTACCTTCCGTCAATGACAGACCCTTGTGCTCTCTTACACACACCCCCCCCTTTGTTCAACCCTGAGGGGGTGAACACACATGCAAAAGCAGTTTTTTCCTTGGCCGACGTCGGTAAAGGTACCTGCCAGTACCCTTTATTGAGGTATAGCACAGAAAAATATTGGGCTTGGCCCAACTTCTCAATAAGCTCGTCTACCCGGGGCATGGGATACGCATCAAACTTGGATAATTCATTTAACTTGCGAAAATCGTTGCAGAACCGCAACGTCCCATCTGGCTTGGGTATTAGGACTATAGGACTCACCCATTCACTTTTAGACTCTTCAATGACACGGAGTTTCAGCATTAACTGCACCTCCTCCGTGATGGCACGTCGCCGAGCCTCAGGTACCCTGTATGGTTTTAACCGGATCTTGGCCTGGGGCTCAGTGACGATATCATGTTGGATAAGGGAAGTGCGGCCAGGGAGGTCCGAGAACACATCCGTGTTCCGACTGATGAACTCCCTGACTTCCTGAACCTGTTTGGAGGACATGCTATCTGCAATTTTTACAGTGGATACTGCTTCACAGGCCTCAAGCTGAGGGGCTGGACCCTTCACCTAGAAGCCCTGGCCGGGGGCTGTCATCATCGGACGAGTCCCTTTCTTTCCATGGCTTTAGTAAATTCACGTGGTACAACTGCTCTGGCTTTCGCTGCCTTGGCTGGTGTACTTTGTAATTTACTTCCCCTACCTTCTCGAGCACCTCATAGGGCCCCTGCCACCTAGCTAGAAACTTGCTGTCAAGGGTGGGTACCAGAACCAAAACCCGATCTCCCGGATTAAAGTCCCCTACCCGAGCCTGGCGATTATACACCCTATTCTGGGCTTGTTGCGCTGCCTCCATGTGTTCCCGAACCAGCGACAACACCCTCTCCTTTCCGTTCCTGCATCTGGGTAACATACTCAATGACACTTTTGTGGGGGACAGGTTGTTGTTCCCACTCTTCCTTGGCGATGTCCAACAGGCCCCGAGGGTGTCTGCCATAAAGCAGTTCGAAGGGCGAGAACCCAGTAGAGACCTGGGGCACCTCTCGCACTGCGAACATGAGATAGGGCAGAAGCAGATCCCAGTCCTTCCCATCTCTAGACACTACCCTTTTTAACATATTTTTTAAAGTTTGGTTAAACCTTTCGACAAGACCATCCGTTTGCGGATGGTAAACGGATGTCCGTAACTGCTTTATACGCAACAATTTACACAGTTCCCTCATAACTTTGGACATAAAAGGGGTCCCTTGGTCTGTCAGAACCTCTTTAGGAAGGCCCACATGGGAAAACATTTCCATTAACTCCTTAGCTTTGAGCTTAGCTGACGTATGTTGCAGGGGCACCGCCTCCGGATACCGAGTGGCGTAGTCGAGAATGACCAGAATGTGTTGGTGGCCCCTAGTAGACTTCGGTATGGGTCCTATTAAATCCATAACGATTCGCTCGAACGGGACCTCAATGATTGGAAGAGGAACCAGGGGACTACGGAAATGTGGCTGGGGGCTATTTACCTGACAGGTTGGACATGACTTACAATATTCTTCTACCTCTCTGAACACACTGGGCCAATAGAATTGCTGCAGTATGCGGTCCTGCGTTTTCTGCCTCCCCAAGTGTCCCCCAAGAACATGTTGGTGGGCAAGCTCCATGACGAGCTTGCGATACGCGGTGGGCACCACCAGCTGTTTAATAAGCTCACCCCGGATTTGGTTCACCCGATATAACATTTCTTGGTGAACAACAAAACGGGGAAACATTAACTCAGCCCCCGGTTTTTGGGGTTTACCATCAATTATCGCAATATTCTCCCAGGCCCTGATTAGGGTTTGGTCCCTGTGTTGCGCGGTCCCGAAATTGTCTCCGGAGACATGGAGGTCTGCCAATTCAGGTCCTGGTGGCAAGTCCTCCGTGTCTCCCACCAGTAAACTCAGTGGGGTTGTTTCCCCCTCTATCACAGAAGTGGTGGTCACCTCTACCGCTGGCCCTTTGGACTCAGGCTCCCAGGGCTCTGCGCTCCCACTGGAACCAGGCCACTCTGCTAGGGTTACCCCTGTCTCATGGTTATTAGTCACTTTCATATCAGGCCATAGTGAAGGATAACCAGGGAAGTCTCTCCCAATTATTAGTTCATACGACAATGTGGTGGAGACACCCACCTCGTGGGTCCACTTGCCGGCCACTGTGGTCAGAGTCACTAGGGCGGTGGGATAGTCCTTTAGGTCTCCGTGAATGCACATGACCCCAACCTTCCGCCCAGTATACTCGGCGGGCCATACCAGTGCCGCTCTCACCAGGGACACTAGACTCCCTGAGTCCAACAGAGCCACCGCCAGAGTGTCTCCCACTTCCACCTGACACAGGTGGCTATTGTCCGACACTTCAGGGGTACACGTTGCACACAACTTTCTGGCATACATTGAGTGGCGGTACCCATAGTCCACTTCCATAGGTTCTCCCTGGTGGAGACAGTCGGCCCGTACATGGCCAGGCTCATGACACCGCCAGCAGACCATTGGGGCCGGGTCCACAGGGGGTACATCCCGAGCAGGTTTTACGGGTACCAGACATCGGGACTGGATTGGAGACCTCCGGGGTTTAACCGGCCCCCTCCCAACAGTACCCCCCTGCAGGTTTTTTGTGGCCTCATAGCGCTCCACCAGGTCGACCATCTCTAAGGCATTGGCAGGAGATACCTGGCCGATCCAGTGCTGGAGGGGGTAAGGCAAGGCCCTCCAGAACATGTCAGCCAGCAGACGGTCCAGCATAGCAGTAGGACTTAGTACATCAGGCTGCAGCCATTTTTGCAACCTGTGCAGCAATTCATAGTACTGCGGCCTGGCGGGTTCAGCTGCTTTGAAGTCCCACTGGTGCACCCGCTGAGCCCGGACCAACACGTTTACTCCCAGCCTGGCCAGGATCTCGCCCTTCACCGTCGGGTAATCGGTCGCTTGGTCATCCGTAAGGTCGAAAAATACCTGCTGGGGTCCAAACGCCAGGAACGGAGCGAACACCTCAGCCCACTGATCCCGGGGTAGCTTCTCCCTCACGGCCACCTTTTCAAAGACTGCCAGGTAAGTCTCAATGTCGTCCGAGGGGGTCATCTTTGAGATCGCCGTACGGACCCCCTTTTCCGGGCATCACAAATGTGGTGGGATGCTCCTGCAGCTTGTAAAGCCATCACGTGCTGTAATAGTAGCTGGTTGGTCTCCCGCTGCTGCACGTTAGCCTCCATGAGAGCTTTCACAGCAGCCTCCATGTTGCCAGAAACACCTGGTTGTAACTTTGCCAGTCTAATATAGGACATCCAGTCGTGCCCTTAGCAAAACAAAAAATGTTGGCGTTTACGCCAGCCTCACTGCGCATGCCCGCATCCGACACCAAATGTGGGGGTTTGCTCCGGTAGACAGGCTTGCAGACGCAGTACAGAGGCAAGTACCCAGTTCTTTGAAGCAAGCAGTAGTGTTTTATTCACACTCAGGAAAAACAAAGTCTTGGTGCTTGTTCACACATGGCAAAAACAACAACACAGCATAAGTTCACCTGTAAGGTTTTGGTGTTTGTTCACACCCGGCTGACAGCTCAGCCACAGGAAAGTCCAGGTGCAGGCTTCCATGCACTCCCAGCACTGAGAGCTTCCACAGCGTCACTGGCAGATGGAGGATAATCCACACACCTGACAGTGCTTGGCTGGGCTTTATGCAAGCCTTCAAAACCCGGCCTGGAACATGGGGAGCAACCACCCACCTACACTTTAGTTGCTCCCAGTAAGAGCCGGACCGGATCAGCTTTGCAGCCATGCATAAATACCAACGTGTCAAGCAGCACTATCTGCTGCTGACATACAAACGAGGCTCTTATCTTACCGAGGCCAGGAACCTCGGTGACACGTACCCGCCGTCAATGACTGACCCTTGCGCTCTCTTACAATATATAATTGGTACCCCAAAACGACTACCCATATTCTATTGCATTCCCGAAATTCATAAGAACTCCAGTAAACCTCCAGGACGCCCTATAATATCAGGGATAGGGTCTATAGCTTCAAACTTGTCACAATATATTGATAGGCTATTGCAACCGGTAGTTAAACAGATTCCGTCATATATTAAGGATACGACAGATATATCAACACTAGAAGGATTGCACTTTGATGACAACTGGATATTAGGTACCATGGATGTTAACTCCCTTTACACCATCATAAATCTCAACCAGGGCATATCAGCTTTGGAGACACAATTACAAACCAACAGTCAATTACAGCAAGATCAGATTAATCTTATAAAAGAGAGGGTTAGATACATTTTAATGCATAATTACTTTTCATATGAATCAGAGTTTTATGTCCAAGAAAGGGGCACCACCATGGGCACCAGGTTCGCCCCCAGTTATGCCAATTTAGTTATGGTTCAGTGGGAGTCGGAGATTATTAACCCCCATCTGGGGACGGACCTGGAGCTATGACGGAGATATATAGACAATATTATTTTTATCTGGAACAACACGGAGGAAAACTTGAACACTTTCTAACAACACATTGGCAATAATGACAGGAATGTTAGTTTTTCAACAAATATCAGTAGATCACACATCATTTTTGGATTTAAACATCACGATCACAAATCAGAAGTTAGTTTGCAATACTTACCACAAACCAGTGATGAAGAACAGCTACATCTTGTATTCCAGCTGTCATCTACTTAGGTGGCTGATTAACATTCCAACCACTTAGTTCAGGAAAATAAAGAGAAATTGTACATCGAATGAGCAATTTGAGAAAGAGGCCACACAGTTAAAACATCAGTTTGCCACTAAGGAATACCCAGAAACGTTAGTGGAAACATCACTCAATAAAGTGAGAAATCTGGACAGAGAGTTTCTTTATGACAGTAAAAAAGGTTACCAAACAAGATAATAACCTAAGAATTATACTCCCATTTCATTCAGAACACAAAAAAATAGGAAGAATCATAAGTACACACTGGCACCATCTATTGAATGATAAGGTTGTTGGATCCTTACTGACCTACAAACGACTTATAACATATACTAAGGTACCAAACTTGGGTCTACTGGTTGCACCCTCTATAAGAAAGAAAAGAGCATTAGGGACCAATTCAAACTGGCTTTTCTCAAAGGGCTTCCATAGGTGTGGTATCTGTAATAATTGCAGAACAAATTTCACTAAAAAAACCTGTGGAAATCCACTCTACTCACACCATAAAATCAAGGATAGCTTTTCATGTAATACGACCGAAGCAATATACATTTTAGAATGCCCGTGTCGTAAGCAATACATTGGATGTACGAAAAGAACATTGAAAAAACGGATAGCTGAGCATAATAATATCAAAAAAGGGTTTGAAAACCATTAGGTCTCACAGCACTACAAACAATTTCACAATCAAGACCCTAGCTCACTAAAATTTGCGGCCTTAGAAAGAATTAGGAGACCATGGCGAGGAGGGAACTTTACTGCAAACATGTTCAGAGCCTGAGTAGTCCTCATCTGCTTTTTGGTTCTTGTTTTTGTTTTTATTCTTATTTCCTAAGTTTCAACTATTTTTTGGGAATATATACCTTGAGCTGAATAGCCTAAGTGGAACTAGTGACCTGTCTAATTATAGTTTGAACACACCGTACCATTAATACATCTCACAGTGTGTACTGATGCACTGCTTTCCATATGGACTACTGAAAGGGGACTTATATGATTAGAGCACATTGTATTTTGTATATTTTTCTCGATTCTGTTGTATTTTAATAATAAATGTACTATAATGGGAATATAATGTACTATATCTCCTTATAATCTCCAGAGATCTGAGTGCCCTCTCATGTCTCAAGACCTACTTAAAGTGTCAAACATTGACTTATGGGATAGCTGCCTTACATCTAGTGACATTAGAGGCAGAGCTTGCCAAGAGCTCATTTGCTACCATACCCTCTTCTATTAAGGAATAGTAACAACCATGGAGGTCTGAAATAGTGAAGAGAAAAAATGTTTACTTTACTGGTAGTCTATAGTTTTGAAGGGATTAATGTCAACATCCCTGGTGGTTTAGGGCTCCTTCTCCGTACAGTATTAGAATGTATTGGCTCTGATGACCTGAAGTTATTGCTTCGCGAAGTCTTGCAAGACTTCGCGTAATAACTTCATAAATTAATTTGCACTGTGAAAAATCATTATAGAACGACGTTTTATGCGAATCGACTTTGGATGTTTCATCTGAAGGCGATTCGCTCATCCATAATTAGTAGTTCAAAAAGCTATATACATAGCCCTCAGGCTCAAAGTGGAAGCAAGATGCTCCAAGCTAGGCTAATACTTAACCTTTATGACAAAACATGCAGAAAATGTTTAATAAAGAATAACTGAAAAAAATTATTTTTTAGCCCAAAATAAGTTCCTGAGGAACCCATAATAGAGGGGGAAACGCGTCGAGGTGTCACTCATATGCATTTGTTGAACTCTGTCCTAATTATCAGAGGCAGGGATCTTATTCATTGTTTATATGTTCATTTCACTACAGGGACAACCAGGGAAAAGGCAGCCGAGGTACGGGGACAGGGAGTCCCTACCACCAAGGGTCTTCTCTGGGCTGAGGATTAGACAGGGCTAGTGTAGGGGTTGGGTAGACACTTACATTAGTTTTCCACCCTCTCCCCACATTCTATACCTGTCTACCCTAGCAGGATCCCTTTTCCACTTGTTTGGTCTTTTTTGTTGTATCACAGTTTTTTACCAACGACAATAAGGAATATCGATCGGGCTTATATCCCGGTGTTTCTAATATAACAATTAAAGCATATGATTTTTAGGGTACACTAACTTTTTGCAGGACTACTGAGGTTGACTAAAAGTTACCCAATTATAGGAATATGAATACTTTGCTGGACTTTCTATGGACCGTAATAATATGAAGGGGCCTTGTTGTCTCACAGAGATATCAGTACCTCCTCTGTCATACCAGCATGTATTGTTACAAAAACACACATCTTTACAGACACTCTTTTGGAGAGAATATCCATCTAACGAGAATTATATACTGATACTGGATACATCTTGTTTTCATAACATATAACAATATAATAAAAAAGTAAAAGATATGTCCTACTGATTTGTCTTATGCTAAGGACTAACTAAGGCTCATTAAATTAATACATAGATATTATATTTTTGCTTCATTAATAAATACTTAATTGTATAGGTAATTATTACCAGCTGCTTCTATAGTTTATCTTATCTCCCGTCATAAATTTATACTTAGACAAGGAGGTTCTTCTCAGACTGGTACATTCAAGAGAAGAACAAACACTAATGAGCAGTAGCCTTTATACACAGTAACCTTTGTGCGAACTTACTTTGGCCTACTCAGGACATACAAAATTGTAAATATAATCGAGCATGGCTCTTAAAGGCAATGAATATCCATCTTGACTAGAATAATTGGATATCAATGTATATACCTATGAAAAGGCACAACAAGCTTTATTCACCCGCCTAGTGAAGAACTCACCAGCAGCAAGTTGACCTGGAGCAGGACCTGAACCAGCACGTGGTGGCATACTTGGACAGCACCCTGCCACCCCACATTGAAGATCCGCTGGACTACTAGGAAGCCAAACTGGATTTGTGACCGCAACTGGCAGAGTTTGCTCTGGAAAAGCTGTCCTGCCCGTCCAGTAGTGTGGCATCAGAGCGGGTGTCTAGTGCTAAGGGGGCCATAAAAGCTCACCTTTCCACCCAAAATGTGGAGAGACTGACCTTTGTCAAGATGAATCAGGCGTGGATCAGCCAGGATTTCCACCCACCAATGCCTGATGCATCAGATTAGATCATCCATGCTGCCTCACCCAAACCTTGACAAAAGAGACAGGTTTCTTCTGGCTACCTGCCTCAGCTACTATTCTGATGCTACCACCTAACTGATACCACACATCTGATGCCAAGTGCTCTTTCTTACACCCACCATCGTTAACGGGTACTGTTATTGCCACCCACCTCCCAAGTCTGTCACTGGGTCACTTTGTGGTCTCCTGATGCTGCTGCCATCTCACCACTATGTCATCTTGCCAATCTGTGGCCTCCTGCTGCTGCTGCCACCTCCACACTGTCATTGTGCTACTCTTTGGCCTCCTCCTGATGCTGCTGCCACCTCCACACTCTGTCATTGGGCCACTCTTTGGTCTCCTCATGTTGCTTCCACCTCACCACTTCATGACTGAGACACTATTTTGCCTTTCGGCCTGGCTGACATCATCATTTATTTGACCCTTCTTATGATCTTTCAGAAGGAAGGAAAAATGAGAGGCACAACAGATCCTGTCTGTGTAGGAGCTGTAAGGCCTGTATGGTCCCATTGGAATTGGCTTGTGTCATAGGGCCACTCTGTGGACTTCTCATGCTGTTTCCACCCTCCCCACTTCATGACTGGGCCACAATTTTGCCTTTCGGCCTGGCTGACATCATCATTTATTTGACCCTTCTTCTGATCTGTCATAAGCAAAAGCAAGGAAAAATGAGACGCACAACGGATCCTGTCTGTGTAGCAGCTGTAAGGCCTGTATGGTTCAATCAGAATTGGCTTGTGATTTGGTAGCCAAAAGCAGGAGTGGGTACAAAACACAAAAGACATGCAAATATTCCATTCACGTGTCATCTCTGTTTTGGATCCACTCCTGTTTTTTTTTGGCATTAGCAATACTGATGGATTACTGACCAAATGCTGACTGAGTGAAGGCGGATGCTCCACAGACATGATACGTTTGTGGGTTATTATTCTGACGGATCAGAGGAAGGGAAAAATAATCAGTGATGTCAACACAAACTTACTGCTGACACCCTCTCCACTCTGTTGGGAGGCTCAACTTATTTAAGCCTTTACTAGAACAGGTTCTGTAGACATCTTTGTGGAATCAGCTGACGATGGTGTAAAAGGAGTGTGGCATTATTTCACTACCACAGCAGACTCCCTATGTGTGTTACTGCAAGGCACAGTGTTCTACACCAGTATAAAGTCTCTCTGCAGCCAGGAAATAGACATTTTTTAACAAAATTTGCTGCTAACAAATTCGGATCGAACCAAATCTTCTCAAAAAATATTTGAAAAATTCACTCATCTCTAATGCCTATCTTCCATATTCTTCTTCTTCTCCTCTCACTTTCTAAAACGTATAATATCTCCCACATCCGCGCATTCCTCAACCAGGAGTCTGCAAAAATGCTTGTACATGCTCCATCATCTCCTGCCTAGACTACTGTAACATCCTCCTCTGTGGTCTTCAATCTAGCACATTCGCACCCTTCCAATCTATCCTCAACTTTGCTGCCTGACTAATCCTCCTCTTGTTACCCCTCTGCCTCTCACCTCTGTCACTCACTTCACTGGCTCCTCATTGCCCAGCGAATTCAGTTCAAAATACTAACAAATACGTATAAGGCTGTCCACATCGTGTCCCCTCCATACATCTCTGAGCTACTTTCCCGATACATCCCCACACGTAATCTTCGATCCTCTCCTATCAGCTCTTCCCACAATAGTCTCCAGGATTACTCCCGTGCATCCCCCATACTCTGGAACTCTCTACCCCAACATATCAGACTCTCACCTTCAATGGAATCCTTTAAAAGAAACCTGAAAACCCACCTCTTCAGACAAGCCTACAACCAGTGACGCTGCTGCCACTATACCACCATGACTAGAGTTGTTTCGATACCAAAATTTTGATTCAGTATCGATACCATAAAAAAGTATTGCAATAAGGCAACTCGGGGCGTGGCTTGGCCGCCGACTGTGATGGCTGATTGAAGCAGGAGCTCCCGCTCACCAGCGACTTACACACAGCTTAGCCCGCTTTGGAGACCTAGAATTCTTCATCCCATCAGCTCCCCAGACATCCCTGCAGCTATGGGGAAAGCGAAAAAGACGTTGGCCAAAATCAGAGGGGACAGCCTGGAGAAATACTTTGAAAAAGGCAAGTCCCAAGATGGCACCCGGAGCCCTGACAGAGCGGCACGTACTCCGCCGCACCAGGCAACGCAGCAGAACCCTGAAGCCGGCGAAACACCACTATCTCCGCCTAACTTCTCCCTGGACTTCCTCACCCAAGAGGAGCCTTCCTTACCCTCAACCCCAGAGGAGGTCAGACCGACTACATGCAGCGGAAGACAGTTCCAAGATGGCGACGTACCGCCGCATTCCTCAGCAGAGGGCCCACGTGCAGACCAAGGAGGTCGGTCGCAGACAAGCATCGAGGTATGTGCGCAACATGCAGAGGAGCCGATGCAATCCTCATTACTACCTCTCAGCCAGAATAATGGGGACATGTTTGCAAACTTCCCTACCTCACTACAACCTGCCTCAGAGCACACACTGAAGCGCATGTTAATCGCCCTTAAATCCTCTCTCTGTCAATATCTGAATGCGCTGCTACTGCCACTCTCGACAAAATTACAAGCGGTGGATGATAGGGTGTCACATGTAGAATCAAAGATGGGCGAGTTCGCCAACTCACAAAACGCAGTCATTGACGCACACAATGATTTGTCAGATGAGGTGGAAGTGGTTAAACATAAACTAGCAGATCTGGAACACCGCTCCCGCAGGAATAATGTTAAATTTCGTGGGATCCCAGAGGAGGTGAACGGGGCTGAATTGACTCCCTTCATTCAGAAATAGTTTTCAACTTTACTGCCTCACTTGTCACAACAAGATCTGATGATTGACAGGGCCCACAGGGTTCCAAAACCCAAAAATCTGGGGCCGGACATCGCGAAGGACACACTGGCCCGCGTACATTTCTTTACTACTAAAGAAGCTGTCATGGTTGGGGCTCGCAAACTGGGCCGCCTTCCAGCTCCCTACTCCACGGTACGTCTCTTTGCTGACCTCTCTGCCGCTACGCTACGCCAGAGACGCACTCTACTGCCGGTCACTATTGCCCTGAGACAAAGCGGCATTGCCTACAAGTGGGGGTACCCACTAAAATTGCTGGTTCATAAAGAAGGCCAAAATTATGTGATCCATACTCTAACTGAAGGAAAACAACTGCTCCAGGAATGGCGAATCCCACCCGGAGATCCAGAGCAGAATCATCGCTCACCAGACGGGAGAAGCCCGAGAAGTTTCTAAAACTTTAGTGGCATTAGCTATCTCTGGGTGGTATGAGCACTATGGCGTGTCACGGGCTTAATATACCTCCGACATCTAAGGTGGGTCTCTAGACATCAGTTATCCGTTTAAACCTAGGGACATCACCTTTCCCTGTCGGCAAACTGCTGGACATTCCGCCCTCGGCGAATAGTAGGGAAACTTCCTACTCTCTGGTTTACATATTTTTTCATATGCATAATATGTACACACAGTTCTTGTTAATATTTCTGTTATGTTTTTTGATTCATGACTTTCAGGAGCAGGGTGGGGGCCCTCTGGAGCACTTATGTATCCAGCACTTCTACTCCCTACCATGGGGTTGAAGATTCTATCCCTAAACGTCAAGGGTCTTAATAGTCCTCAGAAACGCGCCTTCCTTTGGAAGGAAGCGAAGCTTAACAAGGTGGATATTCTGTGTATTGTGGGGGTTTAGCTCTGGTCTCGAGGATCGTTCACATACAGACTGTTGTCCACTGCAGCTTTAGGGGCCAAACATCGCTTTATTGTCTCAGCATCAACATAAATAAATGAAATGCAAAACAAACACCTGCCCGGCTGGGCTCTAACTTAACACAGTGTGTCCCTGACTCACCTACAACACTGTTCACACACACCGCACCCGTGCGGCTTTTCCAGGCAGCCTGTTCGGTTTCACAGGGGTCTGAGCCCTCCAGCTTAGCTCCAGCCGTGGGTCCCAAACAACAGCCCTCAGCTCCCAGCACTATTAGCAGCTCCAGGAAAATCACCACCAGCTGCTAAGGAGGCTGCCTTTTAAAGGGCCGGATAAAGTCCGGACTGGACCGTGGGGAGTAGGCACCCACCCAGCTCTTTGCCTACTCCCAGTAAGAGCCGGCCCGGATTGGCTTTGCAGCCAAACTAACTAACAGAGTCTGACAGCACTAGCTGCTGCAGACAACAAAATCCGGCTCTCACCCCACCGAGGCCAGCAACCTCGGTGACACGTACCTGCCATCGCTCTCTCCTATCAGCCATGAGGCCTGTCACTGCCTCACAGTATCCAGGAGTCTCATCTTCTGCAGAAAGATGTTGATCGCCTGCAACATCGCCTATACTCGACTATCATACATTCCCACCATGCGAAAAAATCTAGGGGTGTGTTTATAGCTTTTAACAATAATGTTTGTCTATCTATTCTATCACAGAAGGTCGACTTGCGGGGCAGGCACGTTGTTCTGGTATGCAAAGTGAATAACATCGTATATACACTGGTGAACATCTATGCGCCCAATGAACGACAGCTCTCCTTTCTCAACAAGGTGATGAGGCACGTAAGAAAAGTAAAGCAGGGTAAGCTGGTAATATGCGGAGATTTCAACACAGTCCTAGACCCGGCTCTTGACTCCACTAACCCCTCCAGACGTAATCCCTCCAATCTCTCAGCATTTTTAACCTCGGAAGGCTTGATTGACGTCTGGCGGGCTCAGCATAGCCAAGAGCGGGACTATACTTTCTTCTCTCCCATACACTCCTCATACTCCCGGATAGATATTTACTTAGTAGACAACACAGTCCTTTTCCACACTATCGAATCTACAATTGGATTGATCAAATGGTCCGACCATGCCCCCATTACCCTCCATTTAGCGGAGACATATCAGGCGGTCCTCCCCTCGATTTGGAGAAATAATCCCTACATTCTCTCCCACCCAAAATATATAGCTGATCTTTCACAAGCGGTGAAGGAATTCTTCAACCTAAACGCCGGTTCAGTACAAAACTCGCTTGTTGTATGGCAGGCACATAAAGCCTTCGTCAGAGGAATTCTCATTTAACTAAACCATGTTGACAAGAGAAAGAGGGAGGAGAAAATTACATCCATGCTTGCAAAAATAGCCCAGTTGGAAAGAACTAACAAGGCATGCCCGTCGGTTGAAGGGTCAGCGCGCCTGAGGAGTGAGAGGGATAAATTAATAAACCTCCTTAATAGGAACTTCACTAAATCCTTGACATATTTAAAAGCTAGGGTATATGCTCAAGTCAACAAGGCGGGTAAACTTCTTGCTAATAAACTTAAACAACAGAGAACTAAAGCCAAAATTCCATATGTGAAACATTCCGAGTCCGGGGCCAAACTGTATGACCCTAGAGACATTGCGGAACAGTTCCGCCAATTCTACCACGACCGTTATAATCTAAAAGATACAGTGCCCCTGCCGGACAATTTTGACACGCTTCTTGCGGACTTCCTAGACAAGGCTCAGCTCAGCTACCCACATTAACTCAGACTCAGTTATCTTCTTTGAATGCTCCCATTACACAGGGCGAGTTGCAGAAAATAATTGCATCTCTCCCAGCGGGGAAATCGCCTGGGCCTGACGGTCTATCAAACGAATATTATAAGAAACTCCAACTGTTGCGAATTCCTCACATGTCTGAAATTTTTAACAAAGTGATGGAAGGCACACCCTTTTCGCAGGAGATGCTCCAAGCGGTGATCGTGACATTACCAAAACCTGGCAAGACTCCTGACGCTTCGCAAAATTTTTGCCCTATTGAACTCCAAAATAAAAATATTCGCCAAATTGATAGCCTGCAGAATTTCAGCAGTATTGCCGTCAATAATAGTTGACGACCAATCGGTTTGTGAAGGGCAGGCAAGCATCGGATAATACAAGGAGACTTTTTAATATACTAAATGCGGCGGAATTAAAGAAAATCCCTATGGTGGCGGTAACTCTTGACGCCGAGAAGGCGTTCGACCGCCTACGCTGGTCGCATGCCTTTTTGGTGCTCTCTAAGTTGGGATTTCTAGGCCCCATTATCAATGCTATTAAGGGACTATATGCTAACCCACTAGCCAAAATTTTGATAAATGGAATATTGTCGGACAGTTTCCAAATTACGAATGGCTCGCGTCAGGGATGCCCATTGTCCCCTCTGATATTTATCCTTGCTCTTGAGCCACTGGCCCAGTGCATACGCTTGTCAACAACAGTGGAAGGAGTCCGGATAGGGGATAAATCCCATGTAATCTCACTATACGCCGACGACATTATCCTCACACTCACAAATCCCAGACACTCTTTAGAACAGGCACTTTCGATTATTTCTCACTTTGGCCACTTGTCCTATTACAAACTTAATAGCTCCAAATCGCAAGCTCTCCCCTTTAATATCAAAACGTCTGAATTACCGGAACTAAAGCAGAAGTCCACTGCTCTTCAATACTTGGGGATATCGCTAACATATCCTTGTTCGCTTGCTTGCCAGAGCAATTATGCCCCCCTGCTGTCGACCATGGCTAGAGATTTCGCCAATTTTGCGATGAAAGATGTGTCTTGGACAGGCCGTGTCGCAGCGTTCCAAATGATGGTCCTTCCAAAACTGATCTATGTGTTCAGAGCACTATCTATTCCAGTACATAACACGTTTTTTGCTTCAGCTCAAAAGATCTTAAACACTTATATATGGGGCTCTAGCATATATGGGGCTCTAGCAAACCAAGGGTGGCGCATTCTATAATGACCAAGAGGAAGAAGGTGGGTGGAGTTGGCCTCCCCTCAATCAAGGACTATTTCATGTCCATAGGTCTTTCTTTCCTTGGGGAGTGGTGGAATGGGAACTCAGAGAAGCCTTGGGCGATAATTGAAAGTCATTTTACTCCCAGGGGCTCTTTACGAGATTTGTTGTGCCAAAGCTTATGGAGACCTCCTAAAAATAACAATATGCTTTTAACTATTAGCCATGCATGTTCGCTCTGGTCGCAGCTCCACCGTTCCCAAGGGACAAGAGGTGCCCTAGACCCTAGCTTATTATCAATGCCGGCTCTGGAAGGGCTTATAGGAAATATAAAACTCTCCAATTGGAAGAAATATGGAATAAATTCAGTAGACCAACTGTTTGCTGATTCATACCTTGCAACCTTTGAACATATACATGTAAAATACGGTTTACCGAACTCTGAATTCTTGAATTCTTATTTACGCATTAGGAATTGCCTAGATACGCTTCACAAAACAGATGTCAATAGTCATAAAGGCATCATTGCCCTTTTTTGCTCTCCCATGCGGAGATCAGTAAATTGCACAAGGCAAATCTATGACCAAATAGGGGGGAAGGACAAGTTCGTTAAACTACCGACAATGCTCCGTTGGGAACGAGAGTTGGGACAGGAATTTCCAGCAGAAGCCTGGGCATCGGCGACAAAATTCGCTGTTTCTGCCTTCAAATTTGTAACCCACTCTGAAGCAGCTATTAAAACGTCACTCTGCTGGTACTACACCCCCGACAGACTTAGCCAAATGTACCCTGGCACTACGGCATGTTGCTGGAGGGGATGTGGGAACACTGGAACTCTTCACCATATCCTGTGGTCCTGCCCAAAACTCTCGAGTTATTGGAGTCACGTCTTTAAGATAATATCTCAGGTAGTGAAAATTCAGATTTCTCCTTCTCCAGAATTAGCTTTACTGTTCAGTGGCATTACTGCATTTCCCTATGTCATTCGGCGATTGATAGGCACAATCCTCATTCACTCAAAGTTGGTCATTACCAGACATTGGAAATCTCCAGACCCTCCGGCTTGTGAAGAAGTTGTTTCAGCATTAAACATGACGTGTAGGTATGAGCGCCGCTTACCGGCCTCCCTTATCAATGTTTCACTCAGGGATAAGATATGGGATCCTTGGCTAAAAAGCCTTTATTATGTACAATAAATGAAGTGACATTTAGTGCTCTGTGTCCTCGTTTGGGAACCCCCCCTGCTCCAACCACTGTTCCTGTAACCTCTGTTCTCCTTTAATTGTTTTATATGGCTCATTGAGCTATCTTTGCCATGTTGGTTAATAGTACTGCCATCTACCCAATGGTCACCAATGACGTGGTGGAGGCAAGTATATATCATACTAGAGATGCCAGGTTGGCAGCATCCGAGCGGATGCCCTGGTGTCATCTAATTCCTACTGAATCATCAATATGTGTTTTCTTTGTTCTCTCACGTTCGGAAATAAGTTTCTCGTGGTCGCTCCACAATACAACTATTATTCCCTCAGGTGAGGAGCTTCCTGCACGTTAATTGCACATTATTTTGTCTATCTCATAAATGCTATGTACACTGGTGGTTATGTTTACCTGTGAGTGCTTCACTCATTTAATAGTCTTGACGCATCTCTTCAACAGTGTATTGAGAATTGCTATATGGTGGTGGCTGCGTCCACATGAAACCACATGTTTGTATCATTTCTTTGAAAAAATTAATAAAAATTGATTATACTTAAAAAAAAGTATTGTGATACTCGATACTATTCGAAAAAAAAACTCCCAAAAAAATAAATTTGTGAATTGCGCATTTTTTTTTTTACTTTTCTGTTACGACGTTCACAGCATAGTTTTTTTTTTTTTTAACAGTTTGGAGTCGGACTTTAGATATGGCAATATGTTATATGTTTATCTATATATTTTAGATGTAAAATTGGAAAAGGCGGCAATTTATACTTCTATTTTTCGGTATGTGTGTTTTTTTTATTATTATTACTTTTTATTTAATTTTTATTTACTATTTCCCCCCTAAGGGTCCATTCACACGTCCGCAATTCTGTTCCGCATTTGCGGAACGGAATTGCGGACTTATTAATTTCAATGGGGACAGACGATGTCCCGGCCAGGTCCGCAATTGCGGATCCGCACTTCCGGGTCCGCAATCGCTTTCCGAAAAAAATAGAACATGTCCTATTCTTGTCTGCAATTGCGGACAAGAAAAGGCATTTTCTATGAGAGTGTCGGCGATGTGCGGTCCGCAAATTGCAGAATGCACATCGCCGATGTCCGTGTTTTGCAGATCCGTGGATCCGCAAAACACACACGGACGTGTGAATGGACCCTTAGGGGTAGAACCTGGAATCTTTTCATCCCTTGTCCTATTCACCCTAATAGATCTCTATCAGGGTGAATAGGACTTGACATTTCCCTGCTGCCCTGTGCACACAGCAGCAGGGAGGCCCCATGGCAGCCAGGGCTTCCGTAGTGTCCTGGCTGCCATGGTAACCGATCGCAATGTAGGGCTCCGATCGGTTATCATGGCAGCCAGGATGCTACTGAAGCCATGGCTGCCATGGGGAACTGCCACCAATGGAGGGTAGGGGACCCTGTGGCCACTGCCACCAATGATCTAACAACTTTAATACTGGGAGGGGGGGCGGGATTGAGGGCGCCCTGCCCACTCATTTAGTTTAATACAGTGGGGAGGGGGGGTCGCACTGCCCACACAATAATTAACCTTTAATACAGATACAGGAGGCGGATACCGCCGGCACCCACCTCCTGTATCTGTATTAAAGGCTAATAATCATTGTGTGGGCAGCAGCGGGGCAGAGCGGCAGGACCGGGGGCAGAGCGGCAGGCTGGGTACTTGTTGCAGGCGGAGGAGGAGGGCACAGGACACTGAGGAGGAGAAGGAGGCTGCCATTCTCCCAGCGCAGTAGTTCTCTCCTCCCATGTCCCTCCTCCTGCACTAATCACCGGCGGCCGCGTCATAGGGGGGAGGGGTTCCCTACCTCCCTCCTTCTCCACTATGTATGGCCTGAGGGAACACAGCGTGTGCCGAGCGCTGCACACGCAGTGTCCTCCCATAACAGGAGATACTAGACTGCGCAGTAGCGCGGTCTCGTATCGAAAAAACTAACATCCCGATACCGAATCAATACTGGCATAAAGTATCGATTGGGTATCGAAAGTTCGATACCCGAAACAACCCTAACCATGACCAGCTTTACTCTCACCTACTGTGTCCTTCTCCCATACCATGTAGTTGTAAGCCCTCTGGGGCAGGGCCATCTCTCCTTCTGTACCAGTTTGTAACTCATCTTTTTCATGCTTAGTGCAATTGTATGTATTATGTATGTATACTCCTTTTCATATGTACAGCGCTATGGAATGAATGGCGCTTTAATAATAAATAATAATAACCCCTATTAAATTGTTTTGTCTTGGATTTTTGCTACAAAATGCTAAAAGTACCCCCATATACCTTCAGCTCTAACACGGCTAAACCCAAACTCACTCTCTGCAATCCATAATGCAGCGAAAAAGGCAGTCACATAAGTCTAAATAAAAATAACTCAAGACAATCCAAAAAAGACAGCTAATAATTTCCCAGAACTGCACTAACATCTGAACAAAAATTGGCCTTCTATTGTCAAAGGAAATAAATATTCCTATAACTCTAACATCTGTTTGACAGAGAAATAAATGGATAAAGATCTTACTGATGGATGAAAGAGACAACCAATTGCCCATTAAATTATTAACAAACAACATTGCTAAGCTTACGTCCACTTGTAAATTGTCTACTTCCACAGAATCACAAAATAATGTCCATTCCCTCATGCGGCCGAATAACTGGCCCATGTTCTAGGAGCAAAAGATTTCTTGATATTATCTAGTATTAGTTCCATATTAGGTCCCACAAGTGCAGCAGGCAAGGAATTCCATCCTGAGCCATATCACAAAATCTCTCCTACTGCAAATGAGAGCAAGACCAGATGCCTTAATAGGCTTGGACTTGCCTGTAGTGGAACAGGTGAAACCTCTGGTGGGCCCCTAAGCAAGATTGGGCCTCCAGACCCCCAACCCAGCACAAGTCGCAGAAGGCACAGTAGATTGACTGCACTACATACAGATAGCAAACAGCATCTTAACCAGTCTATGTGTGTATAAAAAACTGGGAACATTACTTACCAAAATGCACAGTTTATTGTTTAAGATAATAGGGGGCTCCCATCATCCATCTTCGTGAGCATCTTGCTGCTGCCTGCCGCTGTGTGAGCAGGTAATATTTGCATGTAGCTGTACAGTAGGCTCCAGAATGAATTTTATTGGTGAGCCTTAGGCACCCCAGTCCAACACTGTGCCTTAATAATTTAGCAGTCAGGTCACAGAGAGAGTGTGAGTAAACCCCTTTATTGTTCATGTGCAGAAGTACTATATACATTTATTTCTAAAATGACTACCCCAAACAACAAGTGCAGTAACAACTAGAAACAACTCTAATACAACAATATTCCTATTTATACCATTCTTATGCCATTTTCTTTTATCAGACCACTGTCTATTCATGTCAGCGCCATAATTAATACTCCCAGATGCATCTGTAAGCACAAAAAAAGATTTGTTATATTGAAACTCATTCTGCTAGTCCATTGAATTTACCCAGGAATTCAAGCCAAAATCTTTTCCTTTAACCCCTTCCCAAGATCTGCCATACAACAGATATCAGGTCTTTGAACATGGCATCCACTCAGGAGCTGAGTAGGTTCCATTGCTGCCGAGTGCCTGCTGTTTTACATAGCAAACACCCGGTGGCAGAGTCCATAATTGGAGACAACACCAATCATGGATTTCTAACCGCTCACATGCTGTGGTCAATAGTGATCACAGCAACTGAGTGGTCATTTACCGGGAGTGCTGCGCTTCCAGTAACAGAACAGCTCCAACTCAGCAAGATTGTAGGAGCCATTTGGTTTCCTATGGAAGCCTCTAAAGGCTACAAACCCTGCAATAGCAAAGTTCACTAGGAGGGCTTGATAGGAAAGTAGTGATATGTCCATAGACTGCAATGGTAAATCATGTCATCCTAAGTGACATGATTGAATGTTAAAGTCCCTTGAGGAAAAAAAATGTAAAAAAAGGCTTCAAAATATTTAAAAAATATATAAAAATTCTAATCACCCACTTTCTACATTTTACAAATAAAAATAAACAATAAAAGAATAAAGATCATTTGTATCGCCACCTCCCAAAATGCCCATATTTTTAAAATACAAACATATTTATCCCAATACGATGAACGGCGTAACAGAAACAAGTATCAAAGTGGTTGATTTGCCATTTTCTGCCCACTTCACTGTCCCCAAAAAGTTTAAAAAGTCATACATACCCCAGAATGATATTAATAAAAATACAGACCACCACACAAAAAGATCTCTTACCCAGCTCCATATAAAATAAATATAAAAAGTTTGGTGTGGGGTGGGGGTGGGAAATCTGAAAAACTTATTTCTTTTCATCACTATATTCTAAGTTTTTATTTTTAAAAGTATTAAATTACTCAAATATTAGTTTTCACAGTTTGCTGCAAAACTGCTTTTAGATCTTTGTTTCAGTTGTTTCTGTGATGTAGTGAAATATAATTACACGCACTTCATACGTTTCAAAGGCTTTTATCGACAATTACATGACATTTATGCAAAGAGTCAGTATTTGCAGTGCTGGCCCTTCTTTTTCAGGACCTCTGCAATTCGACTGGGCATGCTCTCAATCAACTTCTGGGCCAATTCCTGACTGATAGCAACCCATTCTTTCATAATCACTTCTTGGAGTTTGTCAGAATTAGTGGGTTTTTGTTTGTCCACCCGCCTCTTGAGGATTGACCACAAGTTCTCAATGGGATTAAGATCTGGGGAGTTTCCAGGCCATAGACCCAAAATGTCAACTTTTGGTCCCCGAGCCACTTAGTTATCTCTTTTGCCTTATGGCACGGTGCTCCATCATGCTGGAAAATGCATTGTTCTTCAAACTGTTGTTGGATTGTTGGAAGAAGTTTCTGTTGGAGGGTGTTTTGGTGCGATTCTTTATTCATGGCTGTGTTTTTGGGCAAAATTGTGAGTGAGCCCACTCCCTTGGATGAGAAGCAACCCCACACATGAATGGTCTCAGGATGCTTTACTGTTGGCATGACACAGGACTGATGGTAGCACTCACCTTTTCTTCTCCGGACAAGCCTTTTTCCTGATGCCCCAAACAATCGGAAAGAGGCTTCATCGGAGAATATGACTTTGCCCCAGTCCTCAGCAGTCCATTCACCATACTTTTTGCAGAAGATCAATCTGATGTTTTTTTTGGAGAGAAGTGGCTTCTTTGATGCCCTTCTTGACACCAGGCCATCTTCCAAAAGTCTTCGCCTCACTGTGCATGCAGATGCGCTCACACCTGCCTGCTGCCATTCCTGAGCAAGCTCTGCACTGGTGGGACTCCGATCCCGCAGCTGAATCCTCTTTAGAAGACGATCCTGGCGCTTGCTGGACTTTCTTGGACTCCCTGAAGCCTTTTTAACAAGAATTGAACCTCTTTCATTGACGTTCTTGATGATCCTATAAATTGTTGATTGAGGTGCAATCTTAGTAGCCACAATATCCTTGCCTGTGAAGCCATTTTTATGCAAGGAATGCTAGTGTGAAAGTTGCCTTAGCTTAGTCTGTAAGGTGACCTGGGTCTGTCCCTTATCTCTTTTCCTCTTCGATGTTAGGTCAATAAATCTGCCTCTAACATAAGCCTTATGAGAGAGCCAGAGCCAGTGAGGAGAGGTATTAGTAGTGCGATTGTCCCTAAAGAAATGGGTGAGGTCAGTAGCTATTTGGGCCTGAAAAATGGGGTCAGTGAGCAAAGCTTCATTTAATCTCCAAGAAAATGGGAGGGACCCCCTTGGAGTAAAGTCAAATGCAGAGAAAACAATATCATGATCAGACCATGATGATACTATAGAACTAGAGAATAAAAGGAAAGGTAAAGAAGCAGCCGTGGACATAATCATATCTATACGAGTATGACTAAAGTGAGCTGAAGAATAAAAAGTATATCCCTTTGCTGAACCATTATGTTCCCGCTAAGTATCGGCTAAGGAAAGTTTATTGACAGTATCATTAATGATTTGCTTTCGATCACATGTGCGTGGGGAGCTAGATACATAAGACCAGTCTAGAGTAGTGTTCATCACAAAGTTGAAATCCCCACACCATATTAGATGACTGTACTCCAAGGAGTGTATAATAGTTGCAATAGTCGCAATAGAAAGCAATAGGGTGGTCAGTCGGGAAATAGGAATTGACCACACATAAGGTAGTGTCATGTCAGGTTCACTGCAAGATCAAATACAGACCCTCCGGGTCACTGAAGGACCTTTGTATCTGAAAAGGGAAATTTTTCTTGATCGAAGTAACAACCCCCAGGTCTTAGATGTGAAAGAGACAGAATAAACGGTAGAGTATTGCAGGTGAATAAATGCAGGGGCAGAGGTGATGGAAAAGTGTGTTTCCTGCAAGCAACGTCAGGAGAGTGCTCAAAGTAAACTATAAGAACCCTCTTACGTTTGAGGTAGAATCCCGATTGGCAGAATCCCAAGACCAGAACTTGGTGAGCAACATGGTAGTCCATACCACTGTGTGGTGCCCCATGGATGAGAAAAACGACCATGGGACATCCCTAAAAAATACATTCAGATGAGTAAGTGCCCCAAGTCCATAGGGACATGGTGCCCAGGACCACAATGGTCATAGGGAGGTTATCACGCAGTATCTAATACCACACTCAAGAGACAAAATTCAGGGCACCAATTTAGGAAAAAGAAAAACCTGAGGTGTCCTTTAGCAAGGCTAGACAGTCCGGAAGAAATCGGCAAAGTCAATCCCGGTCATTCCAGCTAGCAGAATCAAAACATGGACAGCGGGCCCAATTCTGCAAGGAGTCAGGTGGTGGACCTTGGTGTCGGCTGGGGACAATGTTTGGTGATCCATGAATGTTCCAGCCTAGGGGTCCGAGGCGGGAGTGGTGCTAAAGTTTCCAATGTGATGCCTGCCCTAGCTAGGGCAATTTTACCCTCTTCTAGGGACAGAATGGGGTAGGGCCTAGAGTTGTGAGTGAAAGCCAGTGAGAACAGGAAGCCCTAGCAATACCGCACCTGGGCTTGCTGGAGGGCCAGTGTAATGTACTTCAGAGCTCTGTGATGCCCCCAGGTAGCAATCGGACTGCAGGAGGGAGAACCAGGAGGGACACCAGGTTGCAGGAGGCATTCAGAAGCAGGTCACGGGGCTCCAGGTGATGGAGTTTAAGGATAATATGCCTTGGAGTGTCAGAATTTCTAGGCGCTCCGAAGACCTGGTGGATCCTATCAAGGCAGTAGCACCTTAAAGAGAATCATTGCAATCTCCTTCATGGAGGTTTGGGTAACAGGGACACCCCGTATACGGAGGTTCACCCTGCGAGAACGATTCTCCAGATCTTCAAGTTTCAGTTCCGGGCTTCTAACTCTGCGGTATGATCCTCAATGTCCTGTCTGTCCACAGCCATTGCATCCACCAGGCTTTCGGCTCTGGCCTCAACATCCACCGCATGGTAAATTCGACAGCTTGGGCCAATTCATCCTTGAACATGCGCCTTATGTTTTGGAAAAGCTCCGTCTGTGAAGCTGGATTGAGTGCCAGGGAAGCTGGGGCAGGTGCAGGGGAGCCCAAAACTCCCTGGTCAAGCTCCTCACTTCCCACCGAAGACAGTGCGTCCACAAACTTGGACACCGTCTGTGAAGCAAGATCGCAGGAATTTACTTTTCTTGTTTTATTGGACTTGGTCATGGTTACAGAGGTTTGAGGGGTCCAGTCAAGGCTACTGGAGCTGCCTGGCAGCACAGTGGATGGCACAGAGCTCACACAGTGCACATCTGCTCAGTTAAACTACGCGCATGCACGTGCGTATGATTTTTGATTACTTTTCATTCCATTTTTTGGGGAGATAAATTGATGAAAAAACGGCCACTTTTTTTTTTCTGTTACACCATTCACTTAATAGGATAGCTTTTTTATATTTTAATAGTACTGGCGTTTTCGCACGCGGCAATGCACATGAGTTTTATTTTGTGGAAAGGGGGTGTGAATTTTTATCTCTTTATATCTTTCTAAACTTTTTTTTACTTTTTGTTAGCTCCTCAAGTGGACCACAATTTGCAATCATTGTGGTCACCTGCTGGCCTGAACTGGGATATACCACTGATGAAGGGACCAGCTGAGAGTCCCGAAACGCGTTTGGTTTGAAGAGACCCCCACTATTATGGATAACTAGCCTACACGTTTCTGCAATATACACTTTGGAGGTCACGGAGCTCTCCGGTAACTATAGGATTATAACAGACCTCAGAGACTGATAACCGCATATTGCGGGAGGGAGCACAGCAGACTTGCAGATACATGTGACAGGAAGAAGCACGGCAGATCAATACACAGCGAAAGTAGGTATCGTTGTACATCGCGGAGGAAAGAGACGCGGCTCAAGGTAAGCGTGGTCTGGTACGTGGACGCCGCGGCAAGGACCAGGAGATCTAACCACACAGCCAGCGGGACTACAGATAACAGGTACCTCCGAACACAGTACGTTAAGGATTCGCTAAAATATCAATGTGTACCCATATGAGCATTGCTATACTGCCGGCATTCCTCCTTCCAATTTAGAAAGGACAAGCTTTATTGCTGCGGACCCCCTCTTTATTATTTAGAAAAGACAGTATACTGCTGCGGACTTACATTGTCTCTGTATACTGACAGTACGATCAAGGAGTTTTAATACCATCATATTTGTATGAACTCTTTTAGGTTCTTTTTATGCTGTGACTACTATTACTGCGGTGTGTTTTAATTGATTATAATAAATATATTTAGTCATTGTAAACTGTGGTTCCAATACAGAGTGCCGATCATACTGTACAAGCATCTGAACTAGGATATACTAATAATGAGCCTGGAAGCCTAGTACAGGCAACAGCTCAGTGTTAGAACAGGACGCTTAGCCTGATCTCCGCCGGGGGAAAATGCGCCTGAGTGCACGCTTCCGGGTTTTAACCCTTTCAATGGCGCTGTGGTAGCATTTGACCATGGCAACTGAGGACTTAAATGTCCGCGGTCGGCATTACTCCAATTGTGGACATTAGCTGCAGGTGTCTGCTTTATGAAACAGGCAGCTATGGCGCACGCTCCACTCCAGAGCAGATGCCATCTTTAAAGACCTGACATCCGCGTACATATACGGCGGATGTTGGGAAGGGGTTAAACCTTGGAACCATAAAACTAAATGAAAAAACATTTGAATCTGCTTGTTGGGTAACATTTTTTCTAGTTTCACTGACATCAAGACTTTTTGGCACTATTCCTTGGAACTGGGCTGCTGCTGACTTTCTCTTTTAAAACAGCGGCACATAGGATAAGCGCCCCCCCACAGAAAGAGCACTCGTGCCTATATGTATATTTACACAGCCATTTACAAGAAGCATTACTGAAATCAAAGTAAACACTGCATTATAACTAGGGCTGTACCAGAGGTGCACTGGCCATACACCCAACAGGGAAATTTGCCAGTGGACTGAGGACCAGGGGGCCACCTGAGTCCTCCTCATGGCCGCCAGCTCAGCATTAATTCATGTAGGAGCATCAGTCACTTATGCACCTGGCTGGCCGCCAAAGGTGCCTTCTTGAATTCAACTGCATTGCCGTCCTCAGGACAGTGATACAGTTGAATGCTGCAGTGGGGCAGCAGCATTTTGTGCTGCACTGTGGAATTCGGTTTTGCTAGGGCACTATTTTGCTGGCCATGCCTACTTGTGTTGCCTTGCCAATATGGACCCGCTTACAACAAGGGGCTACTTTTAAAAATTTTTCCACTTTAAGTTCCCAGTCCACCCCTGGGCTTTACGCTGTGGTAACAATAAGTTGAGCCATAGCCCATGTCCTTGACCCCCGATGTATGTGATGAGTGAATTGCTAATTTTTGTCTAGACAGTTCATTACAATTATACCAGGCCATACCACCGAAGTTCCATGGTGGTACAATGTCGACATGCTGGAACAATTCACAGCATTTTTCTGGAAAATTTTCACCTAGAATAGTAAAATAAAAGCAGAAGACCTGCAGCCAACTGTTAAATGAACGAGGAACTCTGCGCTTCCTTTCATCTTCAGCCTTATCTTTTTTCTCAAGAAAACAAAATGATCTTTCACTGACTAAAGCAAACACAATATGTAAATAAAATCATTGCACCATATGCACCGTGTCATATTAACACTTGAAGGGGTTGTGCCACGAAACACATTCTACTTTCTTCAAACCAGCACCTGGATCTGAATATTTTTGTAATTGCATGTAATAAAAAAATTGAGTATAGCCACTGAACTATTCAATATTGTATCTGTATAGTGCTATCTGCCGTTTGTCTTTTCCATATGTCTTGTCCACCTTACGTAAAAAAAATTTAACTGCCACCAGCCAAATCTATTCTTAGAATCTGTGGTAGTTACAGGGAAAGAGCTTCAGCAGAAAGGACACACACCCTGAGCTGCCAGCCTGACAATCTAGCACAGTGTTTCCCAACCAGTGTGCCTCCAGCTGTTGCAAAACTACAACTCCCAGCATGCCCGGTCAGCCTTTTGCTGTGCGGGCATGCTGGAAGTTGTAGTTTTGCAACAGCTGGAGGCACACTGGTTGGGAAACACTGCTCTAGCAGAACAATTGGAGCAATGAATGAGGAGATCTCTGGATCCATGTGAGGTACAGGGCTGGGTCTAGCTTTGTTATAAATAAATTGTCATGTACTAGATTATGTATGATTTTCATTTTTAATGGCACAAGGCCTTGAATTCCTAAAGAGGTCAAGTGAATTCACAAGGAATGGCCTCCTTAATACATGTCTGAGCTACTCCTACTCTGCTAACAGCTGCAGACACATCTACTGTGAAGTAGCTGTAGATAAGTGACCTGGTTGAGAACTGGTGGACGCACTATGTGGCAGAACCCGAAGACCAGCCACTGGACTAACTGAAGCTTCAGAAGTAACTTGCGTCATAAAAACACTAAACTCTTTAACCTGTTCCTGACCCACCTTACGACTATATACGTTGGCGGTCAGGACTTTAAATATGGTTTCCACCCGTGGGTGCAGCAGGTACCCGACGCTAATGTATGCGATCGATGATAACATTAATCGTATACATTTAACCCGTCAAATGTGACAAATATGACATTTAATCCGTTAAATGTGAGGATAACAACCAGGAGCACGGTCTCCTGGCGGTGCACCGGCTGTTCCTAGTAAGGATCGAGGGAGCCGGATGTAGTGTGTGGCAGCCTCTATACTCCTGAGTGATACGAGGCTGCCCCACATTGGGTTCCTATGGAGCCCCAGTGTAATTCTCATAGACCAGGGATCAGCAACCTTCAGCACTCCAGCTGCTGTGGAACTAGAAATCCCAGAATGCACACTTACTCAGCTGTTTTTGTAACTCCCATAGAAGTGAAAGGAAGATTCTGGGAGTTGTAGTTTCAGAACAGCTGGAGTGCTGGAGGTTGTTGATCTCTGTCAAAGACTCTAATGCTAATGCATTGGAGTTTATGAAAGAAGAAATTTAATGATTGCTTGTTATAGTTCCCTAGGGGAAGTAGTTAAAACTGTAAAAACAAAAGAAAAAAAGTTTTTAAAAATATAAAAAAAAAAAAATTTAAATCACCCCCCTTTCCCCAAAATTAAATTAAAAATACATAAACTATTAAAAATATAAACATCATGGGCATCACCGTGTGCGAAAACGCCTGCATTATTCGAATAAAAAAAATATTTATCCCAAACGTCAAACAGCAAAATGGAAAAAGTCACTTCACCTCCCACAAAAAATTGAATAAAAAGTAATCAAAAAGTCATACACGCTATAATGGTATCAATGAAAAGTACAGATTGCTCTGCAAAAAATGAACCCTCACACAGCTTGGTACACATAAAAGTAACAACGTTTCGGGGGTCAGGATATGGCAATGCAAAAAAAAATTGTTTTTTCCAAAGTTTTTTTTTTTTTTTTTAGTATTAAAACACAAAAAAACTATACATATGTGGTATCATTGTAATCATACTGACCCGTAGAATAAAACTAGCAGGTCGTCTGTACCGCATAGGAAATGCTGTAAAAACAAAACCCTTAAACCTGTGGCGGAAATTGTGTTTTTTTTAAATTTCCATCCCATTCTGATTTTAAATGATGGCATAAATGATGCCATTAGAAAGTACAACTTGTCGTGCACAAAACAAGCCCTCATACAGCTAAGTGAATGGAAAAATAAAAAAGTTATGGCTTTGGGAAGGCTGGGAGTAAAAACGAAAAAGAAAATGGAAAATCACCCGCACATTAAGGGCTCTTTCACACGAGTGTGTCCCTCACGGGAATCACACTCCATGTGAGAAAGGGATCGTGCGGTCTGGACTACAGAAGAGCATGGGATTATCATGACTTATAATGCCGTGTGCCTCTGTCTGACCTTTCTGTAACAGAATCAGGTCTCATGCACAGGTCCACACCAGCAGCCCATCATAGAAATGCCTATTTTTGTCCGCAAAACGGACAAGGATAGGACATGTTCTATTTTTTTTGCAGGGCCACAAAACAGCGCAACGTATACATCTTTTGCAGCCCCATTGAAGTGAATGAATAGACCCCCAGAGTGTTTAGCTTGGGGGGACAATCACCTTATTAGGTAGTTGTCTCTTTTCCCCCTTTTTCCCGCCCTTTTTATTTTACAGAAATACCTGAATTGTGGCTGAGGTGATGAGATAACCGGTTGGTTCCAGTTTAGCTGTAAATTCTGGGCTCAGAAGAATCTAATTCTGATTGGTTGCTGGGGCAGAAATCCAGCTCTGGGATTTGTTGACATGTCACTTTATATTGCAGGTTCAGAGATTCGGGGCCAGTTTTAAGAAGAGGAGCATCGCTGGATCTGCGCCATGGATGTCCTGCTGCGCCAGCTGATAGAGAAGATTGGCAGCGGCAGTGCCTGGAACAGGCGCTGCCATTGGGGAAGGAGCCGGATGCGCGTACTGAAGAACCGGCTGCCTGTCATCGGAGGGAGGAGGAGTTGGTGGTGCTCCCCTGCAAAAGAGCTAGGAGCGCTTATGCTTCTGCTCCTGAGGTGGGGCGCCAGTGGAGCAGAGCTGGAAGTGAGGCGGCGCAATCTTTTGGGAGGAAGCAGTGTAGCAGGTCCTCAAGGAGCAGCGAGGTGGGGGCACAGAGCGGCCGGCCTGTCGGGGATGAAGGTGCCGGCTTCTGTAGGGATTAACGCCGGCGTGAGCAAAAAGAGGGGGCGGCTGATGGCTGGAATAGCGGCACAGGATTTCAACCAGTGGAGGATTTAATGGGGCAGCCTGTTGAAAGGTTCCCACATGCTGTGGTTGAGCCATCTCCGGGCCTCCATAGAAGATCCATGCAAGCAACGTCCTCTGCCTCTGGGTCTGTCCAGGAGGGAGATGCTGATGGTGAGAACTTTCATGTGCTTTTCCTTGTCTGAGTCTATATATCTTTATATACCTGGATTCAAGCATTTAGTATTTATGCAGTGGTACATGGGGAAAAGCACCCAGAGTATTGCAGTGGTCTTTTTCAACACTTAGATATCATTCTGTAGGCCTACCGCAACTTTGGCGGGATGGCTTGGTTACAATATGACAAAATGTTTCGCCAAAAATTGTCGGTACATCCGTCGCTTAAAATGGGGAGTGAAATATATTGGTTTATGGGTTAATCTGATGTTACCGCAAAAATCCTTACCAGTCAAATCACCAAGTACCCCACAAACCAATATAAAAAAAGGGGTTTGTTTCGCATCCAATGAATCATCATGTAAATGGTTGTCTAACTGTCGGTACAAACATGAGTGCTCTTTATGTGGTGGTACGCATCCTACGGTGAGATGTTTTAAAAGGAATTCACAGCTCATTTAGAAACAGCCAAGTGCTGTACCGAGGATCAGATTTCTAAAAGCCTGGACTCCAGTGAGGCTTTCAGAAATGCTGCCATGGCTAAAAAAGTACCCAGATCAAGCGAAAGCTAAACTAATTGTTAATTGTTTTGATGTTAGATTTGAAGCTCCTGATTTCCTTGGGGAAGGTTGTTGCTGGGTTGAAAACTTAAAATCAGTAAACCGCTTTAAAGACGTGGTGAGAATTAAGTTGAAAAAGGAGTGGGAGCTTGATAGAATTGCTGGCCCTTATTAACCCGCCTTTCTCAAATTTTAGATAATCACCATTAGGGATTGTTCCAAAAAAAAGAACCAGGAGAGTTTAGACTTATTCATCACTTGTCGTTCTTTGAATGACGTGGTGGATAAGTCTAATGCCTCGGTGGAATGTTCTTCATTTGATAATGCATTGTCTTTATTAAGGCACTTTGGTTCAGGTTCTCTACTTGCTAAGGCTGACATCAAATCGGCCTTTCATTTACTTCCGGTTATTCCATCAGGCTTTAACTCTTTAGGTTTTCAGTTTGATGGAAGTTTTTTTTTCGACAAATGTCTTCCAATGGGTTTTTCATTATCTTGGTATTATTTTGAATCTTTTTCCACATTTATTCATTGGGTAATTACGTCTGAGGTTCCTTCCGGGGACGTATTCCACTACCTAGATGACTTTTTTTTTATAGGTTTTGTCACAGTGGGTAGTGGGGGAAAATTCCCCACCATACAATGTAGGGAATTAAGGAAAGCAACTAGGCCTGGATACTGGAATAGGGGAGCAGGTCACTTCCTAATGCATCCCTAACACCATCCCTGACCTCCTGACTGTACAAGTCAACGCTAATGGTGGGAGGGCTCATACACTGGAACCTAGGACTCTACAAACGCCCTAATGATCCCTGATGGTAATGTCAGGAGTAAGAGATGGCCGGTTTATCCAAGTCACAGGTGAACCGGAGTCTCCCACAGGCCAAGCAACAGGAAAGGATAAGACAGTAAGCAAACAAACATAATGGCAGGCAAGAGCCCAGTGCAAACAGACACTGGCACAACCAGCACTTACCTGCCAAAAAGACGGAACAACAACCGCTAGCTGTCTTTCGGTCCCCCCTTCGAGAAACCACAGGGACCCCCTCACGGAGGTACAGACAAACAGGGGGGTTGTCTAGAATTCATGCTGGAACAATACACCAAACATACCAGACATGAAACACAAAACTAGACATGACAACTGATCCCCAAATCAAACCCACAACAAACATACCAGACAAGTAAGGTAGGGAACAAGGAGGAAACATGAGGGAAGCATTGCTGAAGACCTTGATGTTCCACAAGGAGACCCTCTCCGACAGGTGTCACATCCAGAAAGGAGCAGAGCTCCTTCACCAACAAAAGCATACGTACAACTGACCTCAGGCTCAACAACTCCAGAATAAAAAAGCCAAGAGGCCACACCCAGCTCCACCTTGCACACACCTTCATCCACACCAGCCAGATAATTAACCCCTTCCAGCAACAGACAGGGAAGACCCATGGGAAAGGAGGAGTCACATACTGTACATGCTGCCACCAGCAACCGCATACATGGCAACAATGTCATGGCGCACACAACCGAGGCCGTGACAGGTTTGCTGTACTCTGATTTATGTTCTATTCTATTCTGTTCTGTTAAGTAAGTTTTAAAAGGTTTGTGGTTTATTCGGGATTCCAGTAGTGGTAGAGAAGACGGTTTTACCTTGTCACTGTTTGGAGTTTTTAGGTATTGTTATTGACACAGTTAAAATGGAGTTTCGTTTATCGGTAGAGAAATTAGATAAGATTAGGTTTTTATTGGTTTCGTACTTGAGAAAAAAGAAGTGTACACTGAGGAAATGCCGTCTTTATTAGGGTCTTTAAATTTTGCTAAAATCACTGAAATAAAAGTGGCCGAAATGGGTGGAACTGCTCAAACCCCAAACACTGTTGTGTGTTTCTAACTGGGGGAGCGGCTCCTCCGCATGTGGTTCGCAGCAATCGGCCGTCCCCAGCGTACAATGGGGGATGCCGGCGCGAACCACATGCACCACAAAAACATTGTACTCAAAATGTAACAATGTTCGGATGAAAATATATAAACACATAAATAACTGAAAAAAAGTGCACCACAAGGATAAGCAACTGACAACACTGGCTAATCCCTCAAGCTGATGTTAAAAGCTGAGACTTTCGCCAATATCCTCCAGTCAGGAACATATCGGAGCCCCTTCATGCACCACGTCAAGGTCTCTCAGCATGGCATGGGGTCCTACCACTAGACTACCTATGGTGTGTGAACAGGGTCTGAAAGGTGCTGTAGAATCATCCCGGTAGTCTGTGTTTTCTTGTATTTTTCCATGGGAGGTCTTAAAGGGGTATTCCCATCATAGTGATCACTATTTAATCTGTTAATGATGTAACCGTGATCATTTTTGTAAATATAATGTATTAGCCAATTCCCACCCTTTTTGATAAAATTCTTCCCCTCCTACCTAATTGTTGTCATCTAGTCTCCCCTAGTTATGGCCACCTCTCCCTGCCGAATGCAGGGGCCGCACATGCGCAGAGGAACCACATCAACCCAGCGTCTGGCCTCTCATTTCTTTCATGAATGCGCACGGCTGTTCTGTATTCTCTTGTGCTGCCTCTGAAACGGAGCCACATATGCTCTGTGTGCCAAGATGTGGGAGATAGAAGTGGAGAGCGCTGTGTAGTTAAAGCATGTGCTCAGTGTGCCAAGTCCTCCAGCTCTCACACTGAGCAGACATCGTGCTGTGCTCCTTTGAACCTGAAGGTCAGGTGACAGCTGATAAGGTGCCTCCTGCTTTGTGCTTCTTGCCTAGAGCAGGGATGGGCATACTGCGGCTCTCCAGCTGTTGCAAAACTACAATTCCCACCATGCCCTGCTGTAGCTGTAAGCAGTCTTTGCATGCTGGGAGTTGTAGTTTTGCAACAGCTGGAGAGCCACAGTCTGCCCATCACTGGCCTACAGGATTATCAGTCTGCTATCAGCTGCTTCTACATGATGCCTAGTCCTGTCTGCCGTGACCTCCATCTGGAGTTCTCCAGGTAAAAGACTCCTTGACATCCTGAAGAAAGGGCTACTGCCCTACACAAACTGCAAGTTGTATGAAAAAGTAATGTGGCCCCAAGAGAAGTCAAAGGGGCCACACTGCACCTCCACATGCCTCTGCTTTCAATGTGACATGTTCTAGGGGAGAATACTACTGTATAGAAGTGTCCTACATTCACACTATATGGTGGCACTTAAAGTAGGCAACTGAAATATGACTTTCATAGAAGTGCTCTACCTATGCATGCCTCTAATTTTATGAGACATGCTCTGGGGGGTTCTGTATCATAGTGCCATATAATGGCACCATATGGCAGCACGCAGAGAACAGAACTGCAATATGGCTCCAATTGAAGTCTGTGGGGCCATACAGTTCATCCACCCGCCTCTAATTTCATTATGGTATGTTCTAGGGAGGAATACTTTTGTATTATAGTACCACGTAATAGCACCATGTGGCGGCATCAAGAGTATGAACTGTGATATGGTTCTACTAGAAGTCTATAGGGCGGTACTCTGTACCTCTGCATGCCTTTTTGGAATGTTCATAGGTAATACTTCTGTATTATTGTACCATCCCATGACACCATATGGCAGCACAGAGAGTACAGAACTGTAATATGGCTCCATTAGAAGTCTCTGGGGCTATACACTACCTCTGCATGCCTCTAATTGCATTATGGACTGTTCTAGGAGAGAATACTTCTGAATGATGGTGCTATATAACACCATATGGCGGCACAAAGAGTGTACTTGAGACTTTATAAAGCAGGATTTTCCCATTTTCCCCCCTCTGCTTTCTCTACACAAGTGGATAAATGCCCCACCATCTCTCTGTTAGGGCTCATGCACACGAATGTGTGCTGGCCGTTCTGTGCATTGGGGAGCGCAATTTGCGGTCCCCAATGCACGGGCAACATCCGTGCGGCTGCTGCAGATGGATCCCAGACCCATTCACTTGAATGGGTCTGTGATAAGTCCGTTCTGCAATAAAGTAGCGCATGCACTACTTTTTTGCAGTGTGACGGCATGGACAGAAACATCACGGAAGCACTCTGAGGCGCTTCTGTGGGGTTTCGCTAAGTGCTTGAAGTAAATGGGTCCGTGATGCGGGATGCACAGACGACCGATGTAGCAGAGCTCTATATAAAGTGATTCAGGGAAAACCAGTGTAGCAGAGCTGTATATGAGGTAGTTCTGCCACAGTGCTGGGGGGAAGAGATAAATAGACAGATGTAGCAGAGCTGTATATGAAGTGATTCCAACACAGTGCTGGTCGTGGAGAGCAAGACAGATGTAGCAGAGCTGTAGGAGAAGAGATTCAGGGAAGACAGATGTAGCAGAGCTGTATATGTATCTATACATATAAAAGGTCTGTAGTAGGGCTGTATTGGAAAAAAATCTGCATCAGTGCTGGTTGGTGGGAGGTGGTCATGTTTTATGGGAGTGAAAAGAACAGATCATATGGCTACTGGCTAACATGCTTGTGGGCTAATGTATAGTAGTGAATTATTGTTTTGCTGCACGGAATGGGTTTGTAAAAGATAAGACAGGTTTTATGTGTAAAACTGTATTAGACTGCAGGACAGCCATATGGTAGCTCACTTGCCATGGCTCTCTGAGTGATGATTCCCCAGCAGGGGGGAGGGGCCTCACAGACACTGCAGGCTGCCAGACTGATGACTCATCCACATCAGTGTGATGCCATAAAGAGGCGTGGCCGGCCTTCACTCAACTGCCTGAGCACGCCCAGCCTTAGAGGCAGGTGAGGATGAAATAGCAAGATGGGAATACCCCTTTAAATCTCCTACTTCACATATTAGGTTTTCAAGGTGTTTAACCGCTTCAGCCCCCCTAGCTTAAACACCCTTAATGACCAGGCCACTTTTTACAATTCTGCACTACACTACTTTCACCGTTTATTGCTCCGTCATGCAACTTACCACCCAAATGAATTTTACCTCCTTTTCTTCTCACTAATAGAGCTTTCATTTGGTGGTATTTCATTGTTGCTGACATTTTTACTTTTTTTGCTATTAATAAAAATTTAACGACATTTTTGCAAAAAAATGAAATTTTCCACTTTCTGTTGTAAAATTTAAAAAAAAAAAAACTACATTTGTATATAAATTTTTCTCTAAATTTATTGTTCTACATGTCTTTGATAAAAAAAAAATCCAATAAGTGTATATTTATTGGTTTGGGTAAAAGTTATAGCGTTTACAACCATGGTGCAAAAAAGTGAATTTCGGCATTTTGAAGCAGCTCTGACTTTCTGAGCACCTGTCATGTTTCTTCAGGTGCTAGAATGTCAGGATAGTATAAATACCCCCCAAATCACACCATTTTAGATAGAAGACACCCCAAAGTATTCACGGAGGGGCATGGTGAGTTCATGTATCATTTCATTTTTTTTCACAAGTTAGCGAAAAATGACACTTTCTGAGGAAAAAAAATATATAATAAAGTTTCCATTTCTGCTAACTTCTGGCAAAAAAAAAAAAAATCTCAGACGGGCTCACTATGCCCCTCTGTGATTACCTTGGGGTGTCTACTTTCCGAAATGGGGTGATTTGTGGGGTGTGTTTACTGTTCTGGCATTTTGGGCGGGGCTAAATTGTGAGCAGCCATGTAAAGCTAAAGGTACTCGTTGAATTTGGGCCCTTTGTGCACCCAGGCTGCAAAAAATGTCACTCATGTGGTATCGCCGTACTCAGGAGAAGTAGGGCAATGTGTTTTGGGGTGTATTTTTACATATACCCATGTTGGGTGAGAGAAATATCTCTGTAAACTGACAACTTTGTATAAAAAAATTAAAAAGTTGTCATTTACAGAGATATTTCTCACACAAAGTATGGGTATATATAAAAATACACCCCAAAACACATTGCCCTACTTCTCCTGAGTACGGTGATACCACATGTGTGCACTTTTTGCAGCCTGGGTGCGTAAAGGGCCCTAAAACCAATGAGTACCTTTAGGATTTCACAGGGCATTTTTACGCATTTGGATTCCAGACTTCTTCTCACGCTTTAGGGCCTCTAAAATGCCAGGGCAGTATAAATACCTCACATATGACCCCATTTTAGAAAGAAGACACCCCAAGGTATTCCGTAAGGGTTATGGTGAGTTCATGTAAAATTTTATTTTTGTCACAAGTTAGTGGAATATGAGACTTTGTAAAAAACAAAATAAAAAAAAAATATATATCAATTTCCGCTAACTTGTGCCAAAAAAAAAAAAATTCAGTGAACTCGCCATGCCCCTCACAGAATACTTTGGGGTGTCTTCTTTCCACAATGGGGTCACTTGTGGGGTATTTATACTGCCCTGGCATTTTAGGGAACCTAAAGCGTGAGAATCCAAATGCGTAACAATGCCCTGTGAAATCCTAAAGGTACTCATTGGTTTTAGGGCCCCTTTGCGCATCTTGGCTGCAAAAAAGTGTCACACATGTGGTATCGCCGTACTCAGGAGAAGTAGGGCAATGTGTTTTGGGGTGTATTTTTACATATACCCATACTGGGTGAGAGAAATATCTCTGTAAATGACAACTTTTGATTTTTTTTATTCAAAGTTGTCAATTTACAGAGATATTTCTCTCACCCAGCATGGGTATATGTAAAAATACACCCCAAAACACATTTCCTACTTGTCCTGAGTACGGCGATACCACATAAGTGACACTTTTTGCAGCCAAGATGCAAAGGGCCCAAATTCCAATGAGTACCTTTAGGAGGGCATTTTTACGCATTTTTCTTCTCGCTTTAGGGCCCCTAAAATGCCAGGGCAGTATAAATACCCCACATGTGACCCCATTTTGGAAAGAAAACAGCCCAAGGTATTCCATGAGGGGCATGGCGAGTTGATAGAAATTTTTTTTGGCACAAGTTAGTGGAAATTGATTTTTTATAGTTTTTTCTCACAAAGTCTCCCTTCCGCTAACTTTTGACAAAAAGTTTAATTTTTCATGGACTCACTATGCCCCTCAGCGAATACCTTGGGGTGTCTTCTTTCCAAAATGGGGTCACAAGTGGGGTATTTATACTGCCCTGGCATTTTAGGGCCCTAAAGCGTGAGAAGAAAATGCGTAAAATGCCCTCCTAAAGTTACTCATTGAATTTGCCTTTGCGCATCTTGGCTGCAAAAAGTGTCACTTATGTGGTATCGACGTACTCAGGACAAGTAGGGCAATGTGTTTTGGGGTGTATTTTTACATATACCCATGCTGGGTGAGAGAAATATCTCTGTAAATTGACAACTTTGAATAAAAAAATTTAAAAGTTGTCATTTACAGAGATATTTCTCTCACCCAGCATGGGAATATATAAAAATACACCCTAAAACACATTGCCCTACTTCTCCTGAGTACGGCGATACCACATGTGTGCCACTTTTTGCAGCCAAGATGCGCAAAGGGCCCTAATTCCAATGAGTACCTTTAGGATTTCACAGGGCATTTTTACGCATTTGGATTCTCACGCTTTAGGACTCCTAAAATGCCAGGGCAGTATAAATACCTCACAAGTGACCCCATTGTGAAAGAAGACACCCCAGGTATTCCGTGAGGGGCATGGCGAGTTCACAGAAAAAAAAATTTTGGCACAAGTTAGCGGAAATTGATTTTTATTTTTATTTTTACAAAGTCTCATATTCCACTAACTTGTGACAAAAATAAAATTTTACATGAACTCGCCATACCCCTCACGGAATACCTTGGGCTGTCTTCTTTCTAAAATGGGGTCACACGTGAGGTGTTTGTACTGCCCTGGCATTTTAGGGGTCTCCGCAATCATTACACGTATGGCCAGCATGAGTAGTTTCTGCGATTCTCCTTATATTGAGCATACTGGTAATGAGATTTTTTTCCGTTCAGCCTCTGGGCTGAAAAAAAAATGAACGGCACAGATTTATTCATTCGCATCAATCAATGTGGATGAAAAATCTCTGCCAAAATCAGTGACTGCGGTGCGGTGGGCTGGGCGCTAGCTACCTAACAAGTAGCTAACTAACTGGCGGTGATAAGGACCCTTATGCCCCATTCACACGTCCGCAATTCTGTTTGCGGAACGGAATTGCGGACCCATTCATTTCTATGGGGACAGACTTTGTCCCGCTCGGATCCGGAATTACAGATCCGCGCTCCGGGTCTGCACTTCCGTTCCGCAAAAATATAGAACATGTCCTATTCTTGTCCGCAATTGCGGACAAGAAAAAGCATTTTCTATATAGTTCTGGCAATGTGCGGATCTGCAAAATGCGGAAAGCACATTGCCGGTGTCCGTGTTTTGAGGATCTGTGGATCCGCAGATCTCGATCCACGGATCCGTGAATCCACGGATCCGCAAAACACATATGGACGCCTGAATGGAGCCTTACAAGGGGTGTGATCAATGACAGGGGGTGATCAGGGGTCTAGATGGGGTGATCAAGGGGTTAACAAGGGGTTAATAGGTGAGGGGGTGGGGGGTTAGTGTAGTGTTTGGTGCAACTTTACATAGTTACCTGGTCCTCTGGTGGTCGATCCCAGCAAATGGGACCACCAGAGGACCAGGTAGCAGCTATATCAGACGCTGTTCATAAAACAGCGTCTGATATACTTGTTTGATGCGATTTATATCGCATCTACAGCCTGCCAGCGATGGATCATCGCTGGCAGGCTGTAGTTAAACTCCTGAGACGCGTGCTACTGTGAACGCGCGCGCGCGCGTGCGTTCACAGGAAATCTCGCGTCTCGCGAGATGACGCACTTCTGCGGCGCCCCAGAACAGCCCGACCGCCGCGAGAACGCAGTTGTGCGTTAGGAGGTCGGGAAGTGGTTAAATGATGATATGGCAATCTGGTTAGAATTTTTGGAAAAGTTTAATGGGGCTAGCTGTTGGCAGGAGAAATTCTTAGATTCAGATGCGTTCGGTTTATTCACGGATGCTGCAGGAAGTTGTGGTTACAGTGCATTTTGGGAAGGTAAATGGTCTGCTGAAGCATGGACGCTTTTATGGGTAGCTAATGGTGTGACAAAAAATATTGTTTTATTGGAATTGTTTCCGGTAGTTGTATCCATTGTGATTAAGTACAATAAGGGTGTTATTTTTGTAATTAGCACTTTATCATCAAAATGTGATATGGTAGTTAAACTTTTAAGACATTTGGTTTTATGTTGTATAAAGCTTAATATTAGGATTAAAGCAAGGTATTTAGAGGGGGAAAATAATATCTTAGCGGATTCTCTATCTCGTTTTTGAAGTTTCGGGAGCTAGCACCATAAACAGAAACGGAAGGGATCCCTTGTCCAGCTCACCTTTGGGATCTGTTATGGGATTCATTTCAGAAGGCATCATACGTTCTGTTGCTCCTAAAACATAGGCAGCGTATTCAGCTGCATGGCATGATTGGACACGGTTTTGTAATTCGCTTTTTGTTAATGGAAGGTTGGATATACTTAGTTGTGGTTTATTATTTGTTGCGAGTTTAATTGAGAAGCAATTGTCTTTTCTTTTGTATCTAGAACGGTGGCTGGAGTTTTGTTTTTTTCAAAAATTTATTTGGGAGAAACCATTATCCACTTATTTCCCCATTAAACAGTTGTTAAAAGGTTTGCGAAAAAGTGGCGCTAGAGTAGATAATAGGAGACCTATCTCTATCGGGTTATTGGACAATTTACATGGGATTTTGCCTAACATTTTGAAGTTTTGCTTTTTCGTGAAATGCTTGGGAGCTATAAGTCTTAGTTCTTTTAATATCTCCTCTCATTCTTTTAGAATTGGGGAGACGAGCGAGGCGGCTAGATGGTGTTTAGATAAGTCAGTTGTTAAAAAGATCAACCATTGGGATTCTAATAGATTCAAATTGTATATTAGGCCTGATCCACTTCTTTCAGACTAATCAATTTTCTGTTTTTACAGGAGGCCAATTGATTATATGGATTGTTGGCCATTTATATGTTTTTTGGGCTTAGAAGAAAGCAAAAAAGACAGTTTATTCAGAAAATCTAACTTTTGACTCTTCAGCGTTGCATATCTTTTGGCTAGGAGTTAGGCCTCTTGCACACGGGCGTCATGTTTGACGCCCGGATAAGAGGCGGGTGCGTTGCGGGAATCGCAGCGATTTTTCCGCGCGTGTGCTAACGTTTGTAGTGCGTTTAGCACGCGCGTGAAAAAATCCGCATGCTTGGTACCCAGACCCGAAGTCAGACTTCATCACTGAAGTCCGGTTTCGGGATGAGTATTCTGTATATGTAATTATTTTCCTTTATAACATAGTTATAAGGGAAAATAATCGCATTCTAATTACAGAATGCAATGTTCCCCGGGCTATAGAGGGTTAAAAATAATAAAGAGTTAACTTACCTTCTCCCATTGTACGCGCAGAGCCCCAGAACGTCTTCTCTCTTGATGATTTCTTGCTTCAGGACATGTGGTGACGTCACAGGGTCACATGGTCCAATCATAGAAGCATTTGAGTGGACCATGTGACCCATGTGATCCTGTGACGTCACCAAAGGTCCTTCATCCACCAAAGGTCCTTCATCCTGTGACGTCACCAAGGTCCTTTCACGTGGAAAACTCGCCCGTGTGAAAGGGGCCTTAGAGGCTTGTGTTGGGAGAGGCTGCTATTGGAAATCTGCAAACTTTGTTCAAGGCGGCCTTTGCCCCGAATGTTTTAATTATTTATTTCAGGGGGGGGGGGGGGGGTGGTAATGATTTAGGTAAGGTTAAAACATGTGAATTACTTTGGGTAATGAAGAGGGATTTGGCATTATTAAGATGCATGTTGCCAGGGGTTAGTTTGATCTTTTCTGAAATTTTGCCTCACCTGATTTGGTCATCTAAAGGTAATTTGTTTCTGGGAAAAAATTGCAAAAAGATTAACAGAGCAATGGAAAAGTTCCTACCACTGCTAGGCGGTTTTACATACCAGCACATAGATCTAGAGGGTTCAGAACCTGGTCTCTTTAGATCTGACAATGTTCATCTTTCTGAGATCGGTCTCGATATTTACAATTTGGGTTTACAATCTGCAATTGAACAATCACTGCAGTGCTGGTGGGGGCTTCGCCTTGTTAAGGCGTGGCTTGTGGGGTAGATTTAGTTCTCGTTAATTAGATATGGTTATGGGTTTATTTAATAATTTATTTAGTGTGGAATTAATTATCTTTAATTATTTATAAAAATGTTATTGTGGTGTTTTCAATTATTTAAGGTAAGCCATAACAAAGGAAATTTAATCCATTTTCATCAAAATCAGATCGTGGTGTCTTTACTTATTCCAAAAAGGGTGAAATGTGCCTTCATGGATCCGCGCACGGTCCGCAAAAATTTTGGCTCGGATTCAGACCCAAACAACGATTGTGTGCATGACCCCCTATACTGGCAGCTTTATGTCAGTGTGATTCCGTTACAGAAAGGTCAGACAGAGGCACACAGCATTATCAATCATGAGTCCGGACCACACAATCCCTCTCTTATGCCTCTTGCACACGAACGTATTTTTTTTTCAGTGTTTTGCGGTCCGTTTTTATCCGATCCGTGGTTCCGTTTTGTTTCCGTTTCAGTTCCGTTGTTCCGTTCAATTTTTCAGTTTGGCATATACAGTATACATTAATTCCATAATAAAAATTAGGCTGGTCTTAACATTTTCAATAGGTTGTTCTGCAAAAACGGAACGGATACGGAAGACATACGGATGCCTTTCCATATGCTTTCTGTTTTTTTTGCGGACCCATTGACTTGAATGGAGCCACTAAACGTGATTTGCGGACAAGAATAGGACATGTTCTATATTTAAACGGAAACGGAAGGCATACGGAGACACTTCAGTATTTTTTGCAGACTCATTGAAGTGAATGGTTCAGTATACTGTCAGTATACTGAACTGAAAAAACTGCCAGTATACGGTCCGCAAAATACTGTCGTGTGCAAGAGGCCTTACACGGAGCATGGTTCCCACAAGGGACACTCTTGTATGCAAGAGTCCTAAGGGGTTAATAAAGGCAGAAGTGGTTAGCACTGGTACCTTGCAGCGTGTCTGTGTGGGTTTCCTCCGGGTACTCCGTTTCCTCCCACACTCCAGAGATATACTGATAGGGAACTTAGATTGTGAGCTCTGTTAGAGACAGCAAGCAATGATAATGTCTGAACAGCGCTGCGGAATATGTCAGAGCTAAATAAGTGAGTAAAATCAATAAATTAGATTGACATTGAAAGAGATAGACTGGGGAACAGAGAAGTTCTTACCAGCAAATTCCAATCCATGATTTAATCCAGGTAAAGCGTGCTCTTCTATAGTGGGCAATAATAATCCTGGTGCTGGCAAACACCCTGACAAGGACAGTATGGAGCATACAGTTGGCCTAGGGCAGTGATGGGCAACGTGCGGCTCTCCAGATGTTGCAGAACTACAACTCCCAGCATGCAAAGCCTGTCTATAGCTATCAGCCTACTGCAGGGCATGGTGGGAGTTGTAGTTTAGCAACAGCTGGAGAGCCGCACGTTGCCCATCACTGGCCTAGGGCAGGGATGGGCAAACTGTGGCTCTCCAGTTGTTGCAAAACTACAACTCCCAGCATGCAAACACTGCTTACAGCTATCAGCCTAAGGTAGGGCATGGTGGGAATTGTAGTTTTACAACAGCTGGAGAGCCGCAGTTTGCCCATCCCTGGCCTAGGGGATTGAAAACATTTGTCCAACATGGTTTTGTCAGGGTTTCTGGAAGGAACTTTAGGGGCACGCAGAATGAGCAATGTGTACCTTTCCCAATTTTGTTAGGGACTCCAAATTCCAAAAAAGAAGGTTTCATACCAATGTGCTGTTAATTAGCTTCTTAGTACATAAAATACATAATTGTCCCATGATTAATAAAGTGATGTCACATGTATAATAAGCAAAGTTCAGGTGTCGATAATATATTTCATTCACCGTGTATTAAAAAGTAAATGGGCAATCTCACTTGTTAGTCCGTACGGCATGGCCGACATGGCGTTCCACAACCCACACGGTGCAGGTTGTGGAACGCCATGTCGGCCATGCCGTGCGGACTAACAAGTGAGATTGCCCATTTACTTTTTAATACACGGTGAATGAAATATATTTTCGACACCTGAACTTTGCTTATTATAAATGTGACATCACTTTATTAATCATGGGACAATTATATATTTTATGTACTGTACTAAGAATCATGTCACTATCGGATTTTTGATAAAGCATTATTTGTATTTGCACTTTGCACTTTATGTATATGAATTTTTATAATAATATTATGTGATGTTTTAAGAATTTTTACACTAATGTATTCATTGTCGATTAAGAGGCTTAGCCCCTTAAATATTGCACAGAACACACTCTGACTTTGGCTTGATAAAGACTGCATTGAGCAGTTGAAACGTTGCTTGTATTGCACTGGGTTAATAAACCACATTATTTTGGATACTGGAGTGCTGCCTTGCGTTTCTATCTTCTATTACATTGGACTATGTTGTGGGTCCTAGCAGGAATTGCACCCAAGACTACAGTGTGCTGTTTCTCATTTTCCATATTTTAGATAGATAGATATAGATAATAATTATTTTAAATGTCTTATTTAAACAGAATGACAAGTTGTCTTTGTATCTGTAACATGAACTATCTAGCTAATAAAGTCATGTGATTACAGCAGCCTGGGTTCTGATTGTAGCAGACAGTCTCTTTCTCTCTCATTCTCACTCTCTCTCTCTGTCTGCAGTTTGAGGAAAAGGATGGAGAAGTGTGTGATGTGAACCAGCAGGCTTGTAGAGACGGTGACCGGTGACTGGACTGCATCTCCATTGTACTGTGCGTGTAACATTGCAGACAGTGACAGAAATCCACTTCCTGTCCGTGAATTAGCAGAAAGGATGTGGCTGTAGCATTCAAACTCTGGAAGGAAAAGCTCCACAGAAGTTCTGCACTTTAGGATCTCAGAGGTCAGGGAAGGCTTCATGTTTTCCTTGAGGTACGGTTTAAGCAGATGGATGTTATCTTACACATCAGAAAAATTTCAAGTGGTGTTTATAGTGAGAACAGTTTCAGACTTGTAGCCGCTACCCTAAGATTATTTGTGAAGTATTCCAGACAAATGATAGCACAGATTTACACTAATAGCAACATTATATCTAAACCTGCACATCTCAATAATCCTCACGTGCATCCTACTTTTTATTTAAGTTCCTTAGCATAATGTTTTTCAATTGATGCTGAAGATGAATAAGAGAAACAGAAAGAAAGGGAGAGAAAAAGACATAAGGAGAGGGAGTGAGAAAGAGTGTAAGAAAGAGGAGAGAGATAAAGAGACAGAGAAAGGGAAAATTAGAGAAAGAAAGAGTATGAGTGAAAAATAGCAAAAGAGAGAAACTAAGTGATAGAGATGTCACCTGGATGGGGGAGGAACTGCACTTGGTTGAAATCACTGGAAAATGGGTAGCTAATGCCTCGACTTGGGAGGAGCAGAGCGGAGGATGGAAGTGGTAGTGGCTCGGGCTGCAACAGTTATTTAGATAGATCACAGTGGCAATCCTCACAATGATGCTCCCTAGGGCCTGGCAAGAGACAGGGGGGTGCATCCTTTCATCCCTAGGGGTACACCCTGATGTTGAGGCTCCTGCCTGATGGTAGTGCAGTACCCCAGACCTGGCAATCTACAATTGCTGTTATGCTTTATTATGTATTGCATTATGGCATGCATTGTTAGGCCGTTTATTCCAGCAGAGAAGCATGGTTGGCAAGAACAGGGCTAATCACCCTGTCCCTCCCCTCTTGGTAGGAGTGGGCTGGTTCTACTTCCTACCAGAAGGAAGGGTTCCTGGAGAGATAGTGAAGGAGATAAGAAGCACATGCCAGAGCTCCTACGCCTAAGGCTTGTTACTCCACTCTCCTCTAAGACCTTTACTCCATAAAGATCATCAGAATCAAGAACACTGCTTCCAAGAAGCTTTAGTGTGCCTGGACAGCTGATGAATCAATGAAATTACACCTTCACAGACACTGCTGCAGGTGAGAGAAACAGGTTAGACACCCATCAATTAGAAAAACAACCAGGCCATACTAACTTCAAGCCTTTGTCACACAGTGGATACCTATATCTGCAAGTGCCATTAAACTGCCACACAACCTGGTACCATACCTCCTCATCAGGTACCAGAAACTAGACTTTGTACCAACTACTGCTGGATGTACCACAAATTATATTTTGCATTAACAGACTGTTATACTTTTACTTCTGGCTTGATTCTTCAAATCACCTTTCTACTGCACGGATCCCCAGGAAGCAACGGCCTGAGGGAGTACACCATGACACAACACATTATCAGGGCCACTACCACTACCTTCCTCTGCACCGGGTTTTTAGGGGTTAGCTGCAGTAGTTGGGGTGACCTTGATGGTATACGTTTGGTACAGGAGCAAGGCAGGTAATGGAGGTGCTGTGGCCGGCGAATGGTATTGTAGTCAGTAAGCAGGCCAGTTGTAGAAAATAGACAAGTCTCTCTTTACTAAAGTGCAGAATGGGAGTTGTGGTACATCCAAAAGTATCAAACCCCGTTTGTTCCAAACAATTCATGGTGCAAATCTTCCCCGATAGCAATGTATGGATATGAGCAATGATGGGGGTTGTAGTACTCTTGCTAAGCTTGTATGTAATTCATAGGCTGAGGGGCACAGAGTTATGATATGGCTGACCAAGAACTTGTCAAAGTGGGCGCACATGCAACAGGATTAGCCAGTGAGTGGACTACAACCACCCTCATTACCTCAGCCACCAATCCCTTCCTTTTCACCCTCAAGCGTCCCTTGCGGGGCGGAGCATGGCATGTCCACATCACTTATTTGGGAGTGGGAGTGAGGTGTTTAGGGTGCAGTCACAGTGCCAAGGATGCTGAGGGGGGCTGCTAAAGCATTATGGTAGCCTGCCACAGAATGGAGTGTTCCCCTGTGAGAAATGGTGCAGAAGCTTGAAAGTTGAGCAGGAGTGTCAGAAGGAGAGTACATTCCCCTGAGGGGAACACTCCAAAGATGGAACCAGGCCCAAAAGCACAGAACCAATATTAATTCCAGATCCCTACCTGAAACAAATAGCGTTGGTAATGTAAACTTTGCTGTTTAGTAGTGTACATACCGACTCTCGTCTATATTCCATGCACCATCAAAACAACCTGCACAGATGGTCAGTTATTTCCATGGGCGATAAGCAACATATATAGATGGCAATTACATCATAACAATAAACAGTTTCCTAAAGGATTACGTGATGGGGGAAGGAGTAATACATTGTCCATACCACCCAACTGTGTCAAAGAGGGACACTTACAACGCATTGTGTCAAAGATCTAATCACTGGCTGAGTGAGGTCATGACTGTAGCCTATGATTGGTTGAGCAACATTCATAGCCATTCCTGCCCTGTTGAGACAGTAGAAGGAGGTGGGGTACAACGGGGAATCGGCACTGTCAAAACTGCAGCGGCGATGGATTGGTGAGATGGGTGTAAATTCTGTTATTTTTTTACAGCATGTGTAGACCAGAGACAGTTATTTTTTTCATGTGCTGGAACACCCCTTTAAATGTCAGCACAAAAAATCATCTAATTATAGACATTTTAAGGTCCAAATTATACCAAAAAATGAAAATATATACACTGTAAGTTGAGGTCTAATATAAAGGTAGGAACCAGGCAACCAATTTCTGGAACAGTTTATTAAAGGGGTAATTCCATGATTGATGTACAAAATAAAAATTAGACATCATATAGTACATGACAATGTCTTTCTAATAAAGCTAGAACCAGCCCTGTACCTCACATGGATCCAGAGATCTCCACATTCATTGAGCTGATAGATTTATATCAAGTTGCAGCTCAAGGGGAGAGTCTTTTCTGCTGCAGCTCTTCCCCTGTAATTGCCACAGCTAGATATGGCGGCTGAACATTTAAACTGAGCGTGTGCAACCACTAAAAGGAAGTCGACAAGTAATAAGGGAGGGGGGACAGCAGGTGGAGCTATACAGATACATTTTATTGAATAGCTTAGTGACTATATATGCAATTACATAAAGTATTCAGATCCAGTGCTGGTTTAAAAAATTATTTGTGCCACATCTCCTTTAAGTACACACCAAACTTGAGCATGGGACAATTGCCCTAACACCCAGAATAGCCCCATTCAAATACACAATCAAAGCAACTCCAGGTTATATCCAAAAAATTATCTTTATTAACACATTGAATAAAAAGGACCAAGTCCAATCGTAAAAATTACATAGTTCATGGTTGGTGGTAAAACAAACACAAAGGGGGTTAACCCTCACAGAAGTTAGTAACACTGCAGTGTATAAAACATCAAGGTATCAAAAAATAATAGCCTAATTATGGCTTAAATGGGCCACAGAGCACATCCAATATACCAACGGCCCCTAGCTATCACCATGGATAAGATATAAAGTAACCCGTATGGTGCTCCAAAGGCTCCATCCAAACATTATAGTTGTAACAATGAGTAGCAAGCTGAAATAATCATGTATTAAGGATAATGCACTGTAGAAAAACCCGCCTACTACATAATATACCTGATGATACTTGTCACCCGCACCTCCTGTGTCCCGACGCGCGTTTCGCCCGCACTGGCTTTGTCAAGGGATCATGCATCTCCTTTAAGGCACATTTATTTCACAGATCAAAAAGAGGGACATTTAAGGAGAAAAGAGGGATATGAGTCGAAAAAAAGGGACTGTCCCTTCCAAAGAGGGACACTTGGGAGGCATGCAATGTCTACTCACCCTACACGCTAGTTGCAGCTGCATAGGGCTCAGTGCACAGCTTCTGACACCAAATCCTTTTCCTTAGAACCACATCTGCCCAGCATCCTGCTTATAATCTACAGTTATGAACTATAGCTTACACTACATGTCAGTTGGCCAAGCCTCTTATAGCGTTAAGTGGGTTTTTAGATCATTATCTGTATCATTCTCATCTGTAGGTGGCAGTTACAAGTGTTTATGAGCAGCATACCCACCATCAGATTACAGCAAGAACATAAGAATATACAGTCATTCAGTTCAGGTCCAGGTATCTGCTTGTGCCATGGCAGCTAAGTTTCCTTTGCAAGTTTCGGAGCCCCAGCAGCAGAAGTGTATACATCCCAGTGTTGAGCATTTATGAACATTTGTCTGAAATGTCAGTGTTCTTGGATTTTGCTCCAGGAAACAATTACTGAGAATAAACATAATTCTAATGTTTGTTAATATCTTGGCGCTGAAAGATAAAATGCCGACATTTATTATTCCGGGAATATAATACTATCTTCGGCTGTAGCACGAAAAGGAACATTTTGTAGTGCTTGTAAAAGATAGTCAAGGGTTCTGCTTTGGACAAAGATCATATTGCATGACCAGAAGATATGCAAGTTGCAGTGGGTGACCTTTAATACTTAACTTTTAATATAAAATGCAAATAAAATAGTAGCCCATACACAAATACAATAGTACAAAAAGTGATGCACGCTTGTGCAATGATTCACAGTGCAAAAAATAAAGAACGGTCTTACCACATGATCATTTTATGGGCCTAGATGGGGTCTCTTTGATCCAGGTGCTGGGTCTCTGACCCTAGATGTCCCTGCAGGGCGACCCCACTGAGTCATTCCTAAGATAACTAGGTGTCCCTGCTTATCCCTATGGAACTTTGTGACTGCCCAGCTTTGTCAGGGAAACAGCAGGGAGACCCCAGTGATAAGGTAACGCCTACCCTTGAGCCTAGAGGAGACTTAAAAGGTTTCTGTCACCAGAAATACCAAAATTAAACTGGCTGACATTAGCGATGTGTAATGTCAGCTGAACCTAACTAGCCAATTCCTAGTTTTATCCATGCCCCTGTTACTCCATAAATGTAACTTTTATAATATGCAAATTAGCCTCTAGGAGCAGGGGGGGGGGGGCATTGCTCCTGTTGCTAGAGGCTCCGTTCTCCCACCTCTGTCACCTCCCTCCAAGTCTTGATCGACAGGGCCAGACAGCGTTCGCATCCTCCTGCCGGCCCTGAGTGCATGGTAAATCTCGCGCTGTTCAGTATTCAGTACAGGCACAGTAAGGAAATCGGCAGCCAGTAAGCGTCCTTCCTTCACTATGCCTGCGCCGAATACTGAATGGCACGGCTTTAACATACACTCAGGGCCGGCAGGAGGATGCGATCGCTGTCTGGCCCTGTCAATCAAGACTTGGAGGGAGGTGACAGAGGTGGGAGAACAGAGCCTCTAGGAGCAAGAGCCACCCCGCCCCCCCCCCCCCACCCCTGCGCTCCTAACGGCTAATTTTCATATTATAAAAGTTACATTTATGGAGTAACAGGGGCATGGATAAAACTAGGAATAGGCTAGTTAATCGCTAATGTCAGCCAGTTTAATTTGGTATTTCTGGTGACAGAAACCCTTTAATGCATTAAGCCTACACTCTACAGGACCGGACGGGGGATATATAGCTTATATTTTTTATTCATTTTTTAGTTTGCCCACATTCAGTCTACCCACATTATATCTGCAGCACTGATACTTTGGTTTTGCTGCTCTATATTGTACAGGGTATGGGGATTGTACATAAGGGATACATGACCTTGCACAGTATATATTTCTGCATACTGTTTTTCACACATACCCAATAATAATTTGGCTTTAATTTTTTTATTTGTCCTTACTAATTTCTGATAGTAGGCTGAGAGAAGACTATAGTCACAGAACAGCTAAAGTAAAAGAGATACTTATCTCATCTCATAATAATCGTTCTATTACCTTCTTTGGAGGAGTCCAATTTCTGGAGTCATTGTCATAGTCTGCCAGTGAAAGGGAACCTGTCATCAACTTTGTGCTGCCCATACCAACTGCAGAATAAAGTAGAGACAGGTGAGTTGATTTCAGCGGTCTGTCATTTAAAAGTTAAAAGTAAGTGGTTGCTGAGAACCAACATAACAATCCTTGCAGACTGGGCCTGGAAAAAGAGTCATGGCCATCTGAGAAGAGTCCTGGTTATTCATGAATTCTTGCTGTCCCTGCCCACCTGCTGATGACTGACAGTCTAATACCTAGTTTTCTCCCTTTCTCTCTAGGAGAGAACTTCCAATCATCAGCAGATGGGTGGGAGTACGGGAGATTATGAATAACCATGACTCTTCTCAGGTAGATTTGACTCCTTTCAAGGCCTGGGCTGCAATGAATATACACCACTGAAATCAGCATTTCTGTATATATTTAATGCTACCCTCAGTGAGGTCAGCATAAAGTTAATGACAGGTTCCCTTTAACAAGTAAGCCTGCAATACTCAAGCCCTGACGATATTGGTCTCGGCTACTTTACTGATGATCAGCGTAGTGTCTATGGCTACAGTATAACTTCAGTCAATAGAGCAATATATATATGGGTGTAGCAGCACTTTGGATATACAAGCCTTCTATGGTGGAGGTGCAAGCGGTGTTGAACGCCAGTCCGCAGCGTCCCTCTCAACAGGAATCCATACACACACGAAAACCGCAGCACACCTTGATCTCCTTGTTCCTTATTCTTTATTCCTACATCAAATACAGGTGCGACGTTTCGACCACTCTGGTCTTAATCAAGCAAATGACAATGTGCACAGGTTAAACATTTATACCCTCCTAGTGGGAGGACCTTACTAACAAATCACATGGTGCATATACAGTCCATTCATAATAATTCATGTATTGTTTTAAAAGAAAACATCAAATATCCACTTACATAATAGTATCCGGTGGGTTGCTGGAGGGTGTAAGGTTCAAGTCCACTCTCATCCTCGTGTCCGTCTGAGAGAGTGTCAGTGTGTTGGCGCCTCAGTCCGACAACTGCGCAGGCGCGAATCCTCACACATGGAATCACGCGTCTTTGAACACCGGTTTTAATCGCGTCCTTTCATGTCAAGTGCGCAAGCGCATTAGTGCTGGTTCGCGCAGGCGCACAAAGATACCAAACTTCCGATGTATCCAGCTCTGTCTGTGGCTGATGCGCGTGCGCGACGGGAAGCTACGCTAACTGTCAGCTGGTGAGATCTGTCATCCACGTAACCTAGGGGATAGACTGGTACGAGCGGACACTAAACACTATAAGGAACTCAAGATCAGGAAGAAAGGCAGTTATCCCTGCCTCGGTTGCTGTAACTGCAACAGTATGCTTAAAGGAGACACCTTTACCCACCCTAGAACTGGTAAAAGATATCCTATTAAAGGATTCTTTACATGTAAATCCGATTACGTGATCTATATTCTACAATGCCCATGTGGATTACTCTATGTGGGCGAGACTACCCAGGAAGTAAAGAATAGACTTAATCAACATCGCTACCAGATTCGGAAATTACTCTCTGGAGAAAGGAAGGAGGACACACAAAGAACCGAGTTGCCGATCCCGGAACACTTTTTGAACTACAAACACAATGTTGCACAGCTCCGCTTCCATGTTATAGATAGCATACCCCCACTGAGAAGGGGAGGTGACAGAGAGAAGAAACTGAAGAGACTTGAATTAAAATGGATTTTTGAACTCCAAACTCTTGAACCTCATGGCCTTAGTAGGGAGTTCAGGATAGGTTCACTTTACTGATCCGGGTAGAAGAACTGTACCTTCCAATATACTGTATAAACATAGCAACTCTGGCACAGAAGAATTGTACCTAACCATTATGGTTATGACCTTACACTAATTGTGTTTTTATTTTTCAGAGATTTATTTTATCCCATGTGGAAGTACTGGTGGGCAAGACTGCAGCGTCTGCTTTCTCTTGACAACTATTGGTTGGACTGCGGTAGCTATACTGTCACTGCTAAGGTTACTGGTGATGTAATGATTTGATTTGTGTGGACTGAGAACCGGAATTCTTAAGATGGTGCTGTGATCACACCAAGTGTATGTATTCTCCGTATTGGATAATTCTGTGGTATGTACCCTCATTTCCATTTAAGGCCACTAGATATATGATATACATAGAGTGGCTGGTGCACTACCATGGACAGGCTGGATTGCTGGGAATGGGGACCCTGGGAGGATAATGGTGGGATCCAGGAATGGACCCTACCACTATCCCTTTCCTTTTAGGGGTCCAGAGTGAGAGTGGCATGCATAAGTAGTGAGTCCCATGCCGACCCGAAGGGTGAGACACCGATAAGCGCAATGGAGGTCACCTGGGATTGGCAGACACCCCTGGAAACTGGGGGAGCTGCCTCCGTAAGGTAATCATAGCGCAGGATTACTATCCTAAAAGCTGGATTGTCTACCTTCGGAATGTCACTGGGAAGCCGAGGACTCATAAATGTTCTCACTGAGTGTTATGACTAGTTACCTATAGGGGGGTGGGCCCCTGACATTAGGGATACACCCCCCTAGGGATGAGTGATGGTCCTGCCGTTTGAAGTATTGCACGGGTAATTATGTCCCACTATAGGTTTTTACCTCTTATGTAGGGGAACTACCACAGATGCCATACAGTACACTAGGTACTTTTTCCAAGATGGTTTGGATTGATTACACTTAATCCAGCAGTCCTCTCACTCCCTATTGGATGACAGATCTCACCAGCTGACAACGTAGCTTCCCGTCGCGCACGCGCATCAGCCACAGACAGAGCTGGATACATCGGAAGTTTGGTATCTTTGTGCGCCTGCGCGAACGAGCACTTGACATGAAAGGACGCGATTAAAACCGGTGTTCAAAGGCGCGCGATTCCATGTGTGAGGATTCGCGCCTGCGCAGTTGTCGGACTGAGACACCAACACACTGACACTCTCTCAGACGGACACGAGGATGAGAGTGGACTTGAACCTTACACCCACCAGCAACCCACCGGATACTATTATGTAAGTGGATATTTGATGTTTTCTTTTAAAACAATACATGAATTATTATGAATGGATTGTATATGCACCATGTGATTTGTTAGTAAGGTCCTCCCACTAGGAGGGTATAAATGTTTAGCCTGTGCACATTGTCATTTGCTTGATAAAGACCAGAGTGGTCGAAACGTCGCACCTGTATTTGATGTAGGAATAAAGAATAAGGAACAAGGAGATCAAGGTGTGCTGCGGTTTTCGTGTGTGTATTGATTACAGTATAACTACAGCAGTGCAGTCGGGATCCCGGGGGGGCGTGTCCTTAGCCCACATGCCTCAGGAAGATCCCGCAATGTTCTGCCTTCAGGCTGCAGCACCAGCACGGGCGCGCATGCATCGCGACACACGCGCTCAGGATGCCCAGGTCACGTGGGAGCACAAATGTCTCCAAGATGCACTTCCGGGGGGCGGACCCATTGGTTACCCACGGATGTTAAAAATTCCACGTGGGACACCACGTTTAGTGGTTGCCATATGCAGCACATAGGAGCATACACCATGTGGACATTTACATTGGTATAGGGCTCTTTATTTATTTTTGGCCTCAGCTAATGACCATTGCTGAGCCCTATCTATACAGTCCCCTGATGATTTGGCTGGTTGCCAAAGAAACGTGTTGGGACACTTGATAACTTATCACTGGGGTCTCCCTTCTGTTTCCCTGACGAAGCTGGGCAGTCACAAAGTTCCATAGGGATAAGTGCAACGGGCGCCTCCTCCCAGGGCCTTCTATATAATGCGTCCCAGGTGCAGGAATGCTGAGTGGTATAGTGCCTAAAATGTCTCTTTATGTGTGTCATGGTGCTCCTACCTGGATACCGCTGGACCCCAGGCTTTGGCTCCAAAGCAATAAAAAGGGGGAATAATTGAGGGATAAAAGAATAACTTGAGTTCAGACCTTGAGGTGAAGTTCAATGGCTGCTTTACTTGAATAAACGCTTCTTCAAACAGTTTACAGGCTTTGTCTTGGTTCCAGCAGGCTTTAGCATAAAACTGGCAGGCAAACTTAACTATGCTCTATCCTTCTTTCACTCGGCTGTACTGACAAGCTGACCTGGTAACTTGGCTTCTTCTTTATGCTGCACTTCACTTTTTAAGTCTGACTTATCTTCAGCCAAGGAATAGGTTAGAATCCTGGTAGCTCCAACATGGTCCCTACCAGCACACATACTACCACTAGCACTAGAACCAGTTCTAACTGGTCCCCACCCTTCCTCCAGGAAAAAGGACTCGCCCACTTCTCTCTAGAGGGGGGTTAGAATGGAAATCCATCCATTCTACATAAATCCATTCTACATAATTACAGCTCTACCGGGTTTTCTGCCACCTGCTGGTGAACCCGGCATATTACATGTTATAAACAGTTACAAACATTATTATAGATGCACATTATGGAGAGGACCTGGAACATAATGCATAGATGACTTTATGTCAGACCATTAAGGACAGTAGCAGGATGTAGGAGTGGCAACACCACTCGGGGGTGTTACATAAGCAGGGTCACCTCGTTATCTTAGGAATGGCTCAGTGGGGTCGCCCTCGTTAGGGTGAGCGTACTTCTCCTTGAGCAAAAAAAAGTAGCTCAGGTCAAGCAGGGACGTCTAGGGTCAGTGACCCAGCACCTGGATCAAAGGGACCCACCTAGGCACCACGAAATGATCATGTGGTAAGATCGTTCCTTATTTTTTGCACCATGAATCATGCACATGCACATCACTTTTTGTACTATTGTATTTGTGTATGGGTTACTATTTTATTTGCATTTTATATTAAAACTTAAGTATTAGAACTCACCCACTTCAACTAGTTTGTTTAAACTGATTATTCTGGGTTGCCCATTGTCTGATATGTTATTGACCATTGTCACACTGGTTATGTGAGTTTATTTATATGATCAGAAGATAATCAGATCCTACTTTTCTTTCTTCGGAAGTCAGTGGCAAAAAATGCTTGATGGTACACAAAATGGCACAGACTCTAGAACTTCGTAGTCCCCAATTTAATATACTCCCACACTCTGTCGGTGTAAGTGTGAACGTGATATCAGTGCCCGTATATTGCCCGCAAACCTATAAGGCACCAGCCTTTTGTGCACAGCATTCACTTGAATGGGTCCGCAACCCAGTAGGTGTGGTACGCAGGCACGGAACCCGTAGTGCTTCCGTGAGGTTTCTCTCCGTGCCTGTTCTATTTTTTTGTGGTGCGGATTGATCATGGATCCATTCAAGTTGAATGGGTCTGCATCCGTCTGCGTCAAACGCATGGATGTTGCCTGGGCAGAATGACCAGGCAACGGTCGTGTGCATGAGCCCTAACAGTAAATGATTATTATATATGACATAAAGAATATATAAGACATAAAGATTATTTAGGACATTAAATTTATTAAGAAAATGATAGTAAGATGGTGGTTAGAAGTGCCCTTGCAACTTTTACAAGAATTTTAGCATTTTTGTTCCATTGCTATGGGTTACAGTTGACCCCCGTCGAACTGCTGAAATGTTACATGATTGATACTAATACTAAATATACCAGTAATGCTATAATTTACATGATATACACTTAAAAAGTATGTCTAATTTCCAGGGGCAGACTGGGAACTTATAGTGGCCCTGGAAAAAATGATAAAAATGGCCCCGTTTTGTAGTCTGGTTCAAATTGATGGAAGGCAGGGCCAACACAAGTAGGTGGGGCCAGCAATACCATATTGTGGCACATTATACCACGCCAACAGAGCCAAATACCACAGTCCATCACAAAATACTGCTGCCAGCAACACAAAATACATCCCCAAAAACTTCCAGTGGCATACCGTGAGGAGGGCTTAGGCAGCCCTGTGGGCATTGGCCCACCGGGAAATTTGCTTGGAAGGTCTATGGCCAATCCGCCCTGCTAATTTCATACTCCCAGTTTGACTAATAATTCAATATGAATGTGTCTGTCAGTATAGTCAACCCTTTTAAAGCATACATACTGCCCGGTAGGGTTCACCATGCTGAGTTAAATTATCCTTTAGTACAAATGGTCCTTTAGTTCAAATTTGTGGTCTAGTTTTCAACAAGTGGTAAGGCTGAGAAGTACAGCCTATATTTGTGGGAGGGGCAATGGCCACTACTTATTCCCTCCCCACCATGTCCTCCAGCCTCGGTACAAATGGCGGCCGTGCTGCGCTCTTACCGCCGGCTCCTTTGCATGATGTCACTTCCCTTTATTTGGCTCCCACACGCAGTGCAGCACGTCTCCAGTGGTAAGTTGTACCTTGGCCATGGTACAGGGTCTGTTTCCTCCAGTGGTAAGTTGTACCTTGGCCGAGGAACAAGGTCTATTTCCTCGTTCCTTCCCTAGGCGCCCGACACACTCCAGAGCGGGGTCAGGCTCCTGCCGCTAGGGGGCGCCCGTCTCTTCTCCCGCAATGGCCGAGCTGTTGTGCGCATAGACCGATGCGCGTCTGAGTTAGGGCAGCGTGCTCTTCCATAAAGGCGCGTTTAGGCATCCAGCAGCCGGCAGAAGTGGCTTTTTAGCGTGGGCTTCACGGTCTGCCGGGCAAGGGGGGGGGGCTGGATGTCGCTTTAAGTCAAGAAGCAGGCTAGGTTCAGTCTTTACAGCCCCGTGCATGTGCACGTGCTGTCCGTTCCCTAAGGCCCCAGTGTGTTGAAAAAAAAAAAAAAATGTATTCCCGGCGGCACCTTCCTGTTCAGGCTGTGGTCCGTTGGTGAGTCACTCAGGTGGTCTAGGGGCCGGTCCCGCGACCCGCCCTGCCGGGTCAGTGCCAGGGCACGTCCTGCTGGCTCAGGTCTTGCCCTTGGCCGTGCTGGCCTCCTGAGTCATTCAGGTTCCACAAATTTGCGCCAGGCTCTGGGTGGGCCTTCAGGTCTGGTTCGTTCCTCGCCATTTCATGGTTGTTTAGCTGCCCCTAGTTTTCACCATTGCTGCAGTGTAATCTTCCAATCCACGCTTTATCATACGGTCCACATGGCTTCGTATCACCCAGGCCTAGTTCACCCACCATGGCCGGATTTTTCAGGTGCAGGGCAGCATTGGTGACAGAATCCCTCAGGTTCACGTGGAATTCAGTGCAATGTTGGTCCCTGAGTCGCTCGGGTCATGTACCATGTAATGTATAACCGCCTGTTTCGCTCAGGTCATGCATCATCCTTGTGTCGTTGGCTGAATCTCTCAGGTCAGGCATCATTCATGTATATTCCCTGAGTCGTCAGGTCATACTTCATTCAGTATAATCTTGGTCTCCGGATCGTCCAGGTTACGTTTTCATTCATGTGTAATCGCCGGAATTGCTCAGGTCATGCTTCATTCAGTACAAGTTGGTCCCGGCATCGCATAGGTCATGTTTCTTTTAATATATAAATCGCCTGAATCGCTCAGGTCACATTTCATTCCTGCGTAATTGCCTGAATCACTTAGGTCATGCTTCACTCAGCATAATGTTGGTTCCTGAATCGCTCAGTTCAGGTATCATTCATCTATAGCTGCCTGAATTGCCCATGTCATGAGTCATTCACGTATAGTGGCCTGAATTGCCCAGATTATGTTTCATTCAGGTTGAGGTTGGTCCCTGATTTGCTCAAGCCATGCGTCAGCCTTGTATTTCGCCTGAGTCACTCGGGTCTTGAATCATTCATGTATAGTTGCCTGAAGCTTGGGTCATGAATCATTCATGTATTATTACCTGGATCACTCAGGTCTGTATCATTCATGTATGGTTGCCTGAATTGCTCAGGTCTTATATCATTCATGTATGTTTGCCTGCGTCGCTCAGGCCATGCTTCTCTCAGTTAAATGCTGGCCCCGGAACCGCTTAGGTCAGGTATCATTAAGTGCATGAGTGGCCTGAGTCGCTCAGGTCACATTTTCATTCTTGTATAGGTTGCCTGAATCACTCAGGTCATTCAGTGTTGTGTTGGTCCCTGAATCGCTCAGGTCTTGTTTAATCTCATGTTTAGTTGCCTGAATCGCTCAGGCCATGCTCTTTCAGTACATTGGTTCCTGAATCACTCAGGTCTTTTTCAGTCAGGTATAGTTGCCTGAATCGCTCAGGTCACGTATCATCCAGGTACAGTTGCTTGAGTCGCTCAGGCCATTCATGTTTAGTGGCCTGAGTCGCTCAGGTCTTAAATCATTCATGCGTAGTTGCCTGAATCGCTCAGGTCATGTATCATTCGCTCGGGTCACATACCATTCATGTGCGGTTGCCTGAATCGCTCGGGCCATGAATCGTTCATGTATAGTTGCCTGAGGCACTCAGGTCTTGAACCATTCATGTATGGTTGCCTGAGTCACTCGGGTCATGAATCATTCATGTGCAATTGCCTGAATCGCTCAGGTGTTGTTGCCTGAGTCGCTCATATCATCAATCATTCATGCATAGTTGGCTAATTTGCGCAGGTTATGCTTCAATTAGGCTGATGTTGGTCCCTGATTTGCTCAGGCCATGCGTCATCCATGTATTTGCCTGAGTCACTCAGGTCTTGAATCATTCTGTATAGTTGCCTGAGTCGCTCGGGTCATGAGTCACTCATGTATAGTTACCTGAGTCACTCAGGTCATATATCATTCATGTTTGGTTGCCTGAACCGCCCAGATCTTATATCATTCATGTTTAATTGCCTGAATCGCTCAGGCCATGTTTCATTCAGTTAATGCTGGCCCCGGAACCGCTTAGGTCAGGTATCATTTAATGCATGGTTGGCCTGAGTCGCTCAGGTCACATTTCATTCTTGTATAAATTGCCTGAATTGCTCAGGTAATACTTTATTCAGTATAATGTTGGTCCCTGAATCGCTCAGGTCTTGCTTCTTCTCATATTTAGTTGCCTGAATCGCTCAGGCCATGCTTCTTTCAGTATGTTGGTCCCTGAATCGCTCAGATCCTTTATCAGTCATGTATGGTTGCCTGAATCGCTCAGGTCACGTTTTATCCTTGTATAGTTGCCTGAATTGATCAGGTCATGCTTCGTGCATGTATTGTTGCCTGAATTTCTCAGGTCACGTATCATTCATACACAGTCGCTTGAGTCGCTCAGGCCATGAATCATTCATGTATTGTTGCTTGAGTCGCTCAGGTCTTGAATCATCCATATATAGTTGTCTGAATCGCTCGGGTCTTGTATCATCCATGTACAATTGCCCGAATCGCTCGGGCCATGAATCATTCATGTATAGTTGCCTGAGTTGGTCAGGTCTTGAATAATTCTTGTATAGTTGCCTTAATTACTTGGGCCATGTTTCATTCTTGTACAGTTGCCTGAGCCGCCCAGGCCATGAGTTTCAGGTACGGTTGCCTAAATCACGCAGATTCTTGAATCCTCCATGTACTGTTGTCCGAATCGCTCAGGTCACATATCATTAACGTATGGTTGCCTGGATCGCTCAGGTCATGTGTCATTCATGTACAGTCGCCTGAATCGCTCAGGTCATGAATCATTTACGTATAGTCGCTTGAATCGCTCAGGTCATTTATCATTCATGTATAGTTGCCTGAATCGCTCAGGTCATATATCACACAGGTACAGCCGCCTGAGTCGTTCAGGCCATGAACCATTCATGTTTTGTTGCCTAAATCGCTCAGGTCATCTTTCACTCATGTACAGTCGCCTGAATTGCTCAGGCCATGAATCATTCATGTATAGTTGCCTGAATCACTAGGGTCATGTATCATTCCGTATAGTTGCCTGAATCACTCAGGTCATGTATCACTCATGTACAGTCGCCTGAATCGTGCAGGCCATGAATCATTCATGTATAGTTGCCTGAATCGCTCGGGTCTTGAATCATTCATGTATAGTCGCTTGAATCGTTTAGGTCATGTTCTTTCGGTATCATGTTGGACGGTTTTGTCTCTCTTTTCTGCTCTGTTGTCTTCTTAATTCTCAGGCCGTCTTTCAACATTGCCTTGTCTGGTGGTCTAGCTGCTGTGCCAGGTCACGTCCTGTCGGCCAGTACCTTCCGCTGTCCGCTTGGTACGACCGGGCCATGCCTGCTCGCCCTTTGCATCGATGTTTCTACTGGTTCGTGTCAGTTTGGGTCGTGTCTTCGGTTCTGGTAGGTGGCGTTCTTCAGGTAAGTCAGTTCTTCATCGAGTTCAGGTATGGGGCCCAGCTCTGCCACTGGCTTAGCTCGACAGCTCAGTTAAAAAAAAAAAACACACACTATCGTCGGTGGTCATTTTGGGCCCTTCTTCAAGGCAGGACAGTCACTTCTCACGCCTTCGGTCAGGATCGAGCCATAGGTCCCAGAGTGGACGTCATCATGGCCGCAGTCATATGTGTTGAGTTGGTCTGTAGCGTCCTCCAATAGACACCTTGATTGTTACGATCACAATACATCTTTCCTACAAGTTCCGCCTCTCTTTTTGCCCCCTCCAGGCCTACCCCGTCCTGGCTCCGGGCACACATCAGCCAGTTGATAGTTATGGTCAGTCCATCCAGGCTCCAGGATGGTCATCGTCATCTTCTATTCCTAAGCCGCAGCATCTAACACAAGTGGTAAGGCTGAGAAGTTCAGCCTGTATTTGTGGGGGGGGGGGGGCGTAGGCCATTACTTATTCCCTCCCCACCATGTCCTCCAGCCTTGGTACGAACGGCGGCCGTGCCCCACCCTCCCTGCCTACGTTTTGTCTATTTCAATTGGGTATGCCCCCTCCAGGCCTACCCCGTCCTGGCTCAGGGCACACATCAGCCAGTTGATAGTTATGGTCAGTCCATCCAGGCTCCAGGATGGTCATCGTCATATTCTATTCCTAAGCCGCAGCACCTAACACAAATATACACTTTAATTCAGTATGTTAATCAGATGTTCGGAGCAATGTGCACCCAATGCTGAGATCTGAACTGCGCATGCGCTGATTGAACTTCCAGTGACTCATGTACAGTTCAGATCAACATTGGGGAAAGTTGGGGAATTTAGACCATTAGGAGTGTAGTGATAGAACAAATATATCCACTACATTTCATGATTCAGCAAGACTCTGCCTCAATCTCCTTGCTTCTTAGCGGACAAAATACCCTTTTCAATCCAAAACAGAACAAACTAGATGGATTGTTTGAATATATTAGAAGCACCCTCCGCTAAATAAATAAACGAAGTGAAAGAAACTGCGGCACTGCCTTGTATTCCTCAAATAATATGTGTCCAGTCCACAGTGAAAACTGAACAAACCAGCGATCAATGCCCAAACGGCGGTGCTCAGCAAACTAGACAAAAAGTCCAAGCACAATCCAATGTAATAGAAGAAAAAAGTCTGTGGCACTCACCCAGGCTCTTATGCAGGTAATCTTTATTCTTCCATATGTAGGAAAGTCTCCGCTAAGTCTATGATATGACTACAGATTTGGTCCTGTCATCTGCAAATCATACAGACCACATAAGAAAGATTTCATGCTGTGCAGTGATCACAGTACACACCATATTTGGTATTACTAGTTATTAATCGTTTTATTTCACGGTTAAGATCATCTGCAGTGCCAGATTATTTATTTCTTGTGATCATGCTTAGTGATAGATATTCCCTAATGTTGGGTATCTTTTGGTATCTTCTGACAATCCACAGCCTTGTTATGTAATATACTTAAGTTTCTCATCTTAAAATAGTACAGACTGAAATTCCTAACCGAATGTCGCTACAAAAACAGGGACATTACTGCCAATAGTTCCTCCTGCTTATTCAGTTTTTGTACTGGCATATGTTATACGGGGGTATTTTTTGTAACGGCACACATAAGGGCACATTTTCTTGTACTGGCACGTTAAAAAGCCCCTTCCACCTACTTGCTGTGTTCACCCCTTCTGTCCATCCATGGCCCCAGGCCCCTGTGTCACTCCTCTGCCTCTCATTATGGTGGTGCCTAAACCACATTCACCATAAGGACCTTCTAACATCACAGGGTCACCCTGTACTGTGCCCCTCACCCTGTACTGTGCCCCATTATACCCTGCATTGTGCCCTCTTACCACACCCTGTACCGTGTGGGAGCCACAGGGGGACACGAAAATGTAAAAAAATGCCTGAAGGGGGCCCACTGAGATTTATCGCCCAAGGGCCGTAATGAGCCTAGGGCCGGCCCTGCAGACCAGGGAGGGAGAGTACTGGAAGTACTCGCAATGCTTCACTTCCCGCTCCCAGCACCTAATGCATACTAGTGACCGCTTCCATAATGGAAGCGCTCACTAGTATTCGCTTTATGAGGGGGAATAAAGTGCGTGTTCTAAAGTATATAGGACCTAATAATCCAATGGTATGTGATAATATATTAAATGATTAAATGGGACATAAATATTATATAGTACATGATTATATAATGCATTATGACTATATAGAACATTGCGATTACAGGTGCATCTCAATAAATTAAAATATTATTGAATTTTTAATTTAAGTGATTCATTGTAAAAAGAGAAACTCCTATATTCTATAGATTTATTTCAAATAGAGTGATCTAATTCAAGTGTTTATTTATTTTAATGTTGATGATTATGACTTACAGCTAATGAAAATCCAAAAGTCAGAAAATTAGAATATTGTAAAAAAGTTCAATGGTGTCATGGTGACACACTCTAATCAGCTAATCAACACAAAACACCAGCAAAGGTTTCCTAAGTCTTTAAATGGTCCCTCAGTTTGGTTCAGTAGGCTACACAATAGGGAAGATGCTTACTTGACAGTTGTCCAGAAGACATTGAAAGCCTCTACAAGGAGGGTAAGCCACAAAAGGTAATTGCTTAAGAAGCTGGCTGTTCACAGAGTGCTGTATCCAAGCATATTAAAAGTTGAGTGGAAGGGAAAGGTGTGGTAGAAAAAGGTGCACAAGCATCAGGAAAAACCGTGGCCATGAAAAGATTGTCATACAGCGGGTCACTTGAATGGGTCCGTGATCCGGTAAATGCGGTGCGGAAGGACGGAGCGGAACCCCATGGAAGCACTACAGAGTGCTTCCGTGGTGTTTCTGGCCGTGCCTCCGCACCGCAAAAAAGTAGTGCATGCACTACTTTTTTGTGGAACGGACGGATCACGGACCCATTCAAGTTGAATGACAAACCGCCAGACTGCCATTCCTCACCACAAAACGACCTATTGCCCTGTTAACTTTTATCCTGGCTTTGTTAAGACTCTCCACCGACCAAGTGTCCCTCCATTGCTTCTGCAGCACCATATCAGACCAGACCGTCACCAAACCTGGAAACTGAGCCCGAATTTAATCATTCCCCCCACATGTAACACCAATACCCCCGGGGACACATCTAACCTTGCAAATCTATAGAACTCCAGAAGAACTTGACTCCACAGCATTCCTCTCATCCCCAACCAGCGAATCACCGCCACCTCTCTTGAAAAACCCAGTTGTCTTCCGTCTGGCCTAACTGCTGCACGCAACGCTCCCCAGAACATGTAAGAGTGCCTCATGATCCAAACCAAGCACGCCGAACCACCTGCAGTGTACACAAAATAACTCCAATACCCCTTTTATAACAACGCTTGCCTAACATAGGACCGGAACCGGATAGACTCCCATTGACCAATGCGACAAATGATATCGCCCCCAACCCCCTCCTAGCCGCCTCCGTGGCTAATCTGAAAAGAATGACCCCCAAACAACAAGGGGTCTCTATCCAACCTTGCTAAACAAGCTCGCAGTACCGCCATAAACTGGAAATGAGAAAAAAACGACCCATCGTCATGAACCAACAACGGCCCATCGCCCCCAACCTCTCGCCACCTGGTACAAAACAACCCGACAACCATGACCCAACTGATCCGTTTTTGACATCATTATACAAAATTCCACCCTATCAGCAAATAAATCCACGTCCACGTCTCTCTCCGAAGCCCACCCGCTCGTCTCTTACTCAGACTAACCGATTCCCCAATGTGCAACGCCCCAAAAAAGGCAAAAGAAAAACAACCTAACCTCACCAACTGACACACAAACCCGCCCCAACTGCTCCATCATTTATGCCAACAACGTGAAGGAAATAGGCCCACACTGATCCTCCCCCGGCGACCTCCTCCTCCAACCCTTTAATGCCTACAGCCAAAATGATTTTGTTACATCTAGTGTAGCCCGACATTTACAACAAAAAGCCACACCCGCCATAAACTTCCTCAGTCTGGACACCGACCATCCCTCCTCTCTGCAATGCCCCACAAACAGCAACAACAAAATCCCATCCTCTAAACCACTCCCCTGAAAACGCTGCCTCTATTCCTCCCATAACCCCCATGCCTTATCATACGCCGCCCAGGTCCCTGCTGACAAGGATCCCCTCACCAACTCTCCAACCGACCAAATGGAAGATTCCACAGGTCCTGGGGAAAGCTCGTTCCCGGTTTCCGGTGCCAACACCCGAAACCGATCCCACTGAAAACGAGACAATGCATCCGAAATTGAGTTACTTACCCTGGGCACATGAGTCGCTACTATCCAAGCATTCAATGATAAACAACCAAAAACCAAATGCTGAAGCAAGCACACAACAGGAGGAGATGAAGCCGAAATGCGATTAATGGCCTCCACCACACCCAAATTGTCACAATGGAATCGCACCTTCTTATCTCGGAAAAATTCCCTCCAAATGGACACCTACCACAATTGGAAAAAGCTCCAGCAACACTAAATTCTTCACCCAGCCTTCCTACAACAAGGGGTCTCTATCCATCCATCTCGTCGGCCACTCCCCTACACACCAACGACCTTGTAAATATGCCCCAAAACCATACCCACCCGCCGCATGGGTAAACAAGTCCATCTCTGCCACCAACACCCCATCCGCCATCCATAAAGACCAACCATTATACCTTTCTAAAAAGGAAGCCCACACCCTTAAAGGGATTCAGTCACCATGTTACAGCATATATAGATGCGGACATGCACGGCTAGATCGCCGCTAGCATGTCCGCACTATATGTGTGCCATAGCGCTGCGCTTCTTTATTGACTGTAAAAAATGATTTTATTAATATTGTGACACAGTGAGAGGTTTGGTGGTAAAAAAGCAGGTATTTTCCTCTCAGCCTGTGCTGCTGGGTTGATTGCAGCCAGGTGAGGGTAAATACTGGACCGGATTTTAGGTGCCGGTCCGGGTTTTTTTTGGGTTAATGCCTAGGTGCCTTTAAAAGACAGCTGGGTTTTATGCAAGGCTCTCTCTGTGTTTGGGATCTGAGCCCTGTGCTGGGCTGAAAAGCTGAGACCTGTGTGTCAGAAGAGCAGGCCATTTAAAGACGGTCAGTGGACTTTTTGTGTTGCTGAGCATTCAGCCAGGTGTGAACTGACACCTAGGATTTGAGGTGATTTAACCTGGAAACTGCTGGTGTTCTGTGGAGCTCTCAGGGCTGGAAGCAAGAGCTTGCTAAGAGGCGTGCAGTCTGCCTGGAAGCCTGAGGTTGGACTTTCCTGCGGCTGGGCTGACAGCCAGGTGTGAACACGCACCTAAACCACACAGGTGAATTTGATTCAGTCTTGGACTTTTGTTTTGCCTCAAGTTTTTGCTATGTGTGTGAAGTAACACTAAGTGACTGTTTTGAGTTTTGTTTGTGCAAGTGTGAAATAAAACACTGTTTGCTGCACTACCTGGGCTCTCTTTGCCTCTATACTGCACCCGCACCGCTGTCTACCAGAGCAACTCCCCACAATATGTAAATTAGGGAGTCAAGGTGCCCAGGGGGGCGGTATGAACCTTTCCTGTGCCCAGCCACGCCCCCTGTGAAGGAGCCCAGCACCGCCTTTGTTGTATCATTCTCATCCGTGCTGATAGTTAGAGCGCTGTAAGTCTCGCGATGCGCGAGATCGCGCATGCCTAGTTCTGACATAGTGTTCCTTCCCTGTGCTGGCATCAGCCTCGGGGAAGGAACTGGACATGCGCGATCTCGCGCATCGCAAGACTTACAGCGCTCTAACTGTCAGCACGGATGAGAATGATACAGCGGAGGCGTGCTGGGCTCCTTCACAGGGCGTGGCTGGGCACAGAACAGGTTCGTGCCGCCCTGGGCACCTTGACTCCTAATTTACATATTAATAAAATCATTTTTTACAGTCAATAAAGAAGCGCAGCGCTATGGCACACATCTAGTGCGGACATGCTAGCGGCGATCTAGCCGTGCATGTCCGCATCTATATATGCTGTAACATGGTGACAGAATCCCTTTAAATCATCCCGCAGTTCCTGACTAAGCCGCAATTTTACCCAATAAAGACTGCAACTCGTGAAACCGCATTTTCTGTCGCCCACACGCAGCCGACACCTCACGCCGTAGATCATCCACTTTGTCCTCAGGCAACCTGCACTCCATGGCCACAGTATCTATGATGATACCCAAAAAACTCAACACCGACGTAGGGCCTTCCGTTTTCTCTGACACCAAGGGAACCCCAAAAAGCTGCGACATGGCTTCGAAAGAATGCAAAATCACGGAGCATCCATTCGAACTTAGCGGCCCAATGAACAAAAAATCATCCAAATAATGGATAATTGAACCCCAACCTGACCACTCACGCGCCACACACTCCAAAAACGTACTGAACGTCTCAAAGTAAGCGCACAAAACCGAAAAACCCATGGGCAAACACCGATCAACAAAAAACCCCCGGTCCCAAAAACAACCCAGGCAGTGCTGACAATCGTCAAAAGACAAAAAGCCGCCTCAATATCCACCTTAGCCAACAACGCTCCCTGCCCATGAGTCCGAACCTAGCGAACCGCCTCATAGAGCGATGCATACACCACCGAACACAACTCTGGCGCAATCCCGTCATTAACCGAACCCCCTTTTGGAAATGAAAGGTGACGGATAAGGTGAAATTTATTAGGCTCCCTCTTTGGCACAACCCCCAATGGTGACACCCGCAGATCCTGAATCGGCAAGTCCCAAAAGTTCCCCGCCAGGTGACCTAACTCCACCTGTTTCCGCAATTTTCAGTAACCACCCTTGGATGCTCCTTTGCTGACCTCAAATTCTCCTTCCCTTGCCAAAACTCGCCCTCCATGAACGGGATGCGAAAACCCTCCCTAAAACTCATCAACAAAAACCCTGCCGCCTCCGCATTCGGGTACCTATTTAGAAAGGGGACCATCTCGGTTACTCAAATTGGCGTCCCCCCCTTTTCCAGCCCCATCACCTCAACCCTTTCCTTTATGACCTTTGAAGCACCTCTGCGCTCTATGATTCCCACCACATGAGGAACTCGTGCTTAAATTTGCAATTGTCCCCATATCTACATCCACTCTCATTTAACAGGAAACATAACCCCTTTTGCGAGGCTGCCGAGCGCTCTGATTGCCCAGAATCCCCGGCGCCCCCTGGAAAGGACTGCCCCGCCCTGACTGGAGCCATCACCTTCATCCACAGGCCAATATCCTTATAATCCAACCGAATGCTAGACCGAGACGCTTTTCATTGCCGAAATTGCTCGTCATACCTCAACCACCCCTGCCCCCATATACCCAATACGCCTCCCCTATCGCATCCAGGTAACAGAAAAGTGCGGAACAATTCTCTGGCGCCTTCTCCCCAATGACACTGACCAGGATCACAAACACCTGCATCCTTTCCGTATCTAAATTGAACTGTTCCAGCGGGAGTAATGAAAATATTTCCACGTACTCCCCTTTCCAAATTTTTTCTTTCACCTCCAGCCTCAAGTGGGCCCCCAGAGGCCTCTCAAAGCAAACATATACCTTCCCTCTCACAGCGTCATCCAAACGCGGCTCCCCCCATCTCTCTCCTTACCACCCTCTGTCTCCATAACCCCATCCTTATCCACCGGCCCTTGTAACGACGCCCCCAACGACCCACTGGCCCCCGTACGCACAGCCCCACTATCCCCCGTCCGTTCTGCCACCACTGCCTCACTTTTACCCAGTACTGCAGAACCTTGTAAGCCTCAAACCTTTCACTAACTCCCGTAACCCCAATAACAAATCACCCAGCCCACCTGCTACAGACACCCCCGGGTCCCCCCCAACCCCGGGAGCCCCTCCGAGAAAAGCAACCACTAATGAGGACTCCCCTGATATCTCACCTAGCTGCTTGGATGCTGTCATTCCACCAGCGGGAACAGGAGGTAACGGAATTTGACCGGAGCTGATCTCTCCTCTGGCTGTTATCAGGTCTTCAGCACTGCCTGTGCCACTACTTGCTGCTGCTGGAGCTCCGCCATTAGAAGCCGCCATTCTCAAAACTGGAGCCAACTCTAAGCCAGCCACACGCTGCCCAATCACTAAACTAAGCACAGGGCCGCCATCATGACCCCGCCGACTTGCAGAAGGAGCCTGGACTTCTCTCCCACGCTGGGCAAGGTAAGTCCGTCCTGACCCACCTGCAGAACCTGCTCCTGCATCCCCGCCGATTGCATCAGATGAGGGGACATCGCGCCTCCCCCACCCAGGGTCCCGCCTTCCTACAGGGGCTCCTAACCCAGCGCCGGACCCTCGGGTCTCCTCCAGACTAAGGCGCACCAGAGGCCTAGTCCTCTGCGGCCGGCTGATGGGGGAAGTCGTAGAGGCCGAGTCCCCTGACCCTGGCAGCAGGCCTGCCACTGAAGCCTTTAGCCACTCCTGTCCCCTGCTCTCCGCTGCCGCCCGGAGCTGTGCCAGTAGCACTTCAATGGATGACATGCTGGTAGAGGTATGCAGCGGCTCTGTCCCTCCGCTGTCCCTACAAAATGGCACCGTTTCCCGATCTTGCTACACTTTTTAAACCCTATAACCCTCCCCTAGTGCAATGCCCCCCACCAGCCCTACTGATTAACCCCATAAATCCCGAACAGCTCACTCCATCCAAGCCTCTGTCATGCCAGCCCTCCCCCCAGGCTTGCAGCCCTAGGTCCGGCCTGTGCTTGAACGAGGTAAGCAGCCCCAACACCAGCTTTTGCCAAAACAGAATTTTACAGACCGGATAATAAACACAACCACAAATGTTGAGAACATAAAATAAATTTACATACACCCAAAGGCAGAGACCCCTGTGTTGCACAGCACGGCGCCCCCTGATGGATGCCAGAGGAAATTTTGCGGTAATTTACCCCACAACTAAAACTGGGCACAACTAAAACTGCCTCACCGTACCTATTATTACCCTGAAACAAACACAAACAATTGGTTGGGTGATTAGTACGTGCTGGCCTGCGGTGCAACACAACAGTTTTACAATCTTAACGTGCTCTATATTATTCCCACTCAAATAACTAGTCCGGTAGCACGCGCTTGATTATTACTCCTGAGCAAAACACTGAACTGGAAGAGTTTGTGGGGGTGTTTATCAGTTCCCAAATGTGCAATGTCCCTTTTAATAATGGAGTCCTTGTGGTACCAGTAGCAACTCTTTAGACCTGACACAAAGCAGAGACCCTAACTATCTAACTACAGGCCTGGTCTAAGTCTCTAGGCGCCAACACTGCAGTGTGACGCGTGCACGATCTTACCGACCTGGGTCTGCTCTTTATCCACTGATGTCTCTGAACCGAACAACCAGTCTCTCCAGCAAACATGAGGTCCCGCAGGGTATGCAGCTTGTTCCTTAGTCCTTGTCAACCTTCCTGGAAACAATCCTCCTTTTCCCAGACAGGATCTGGGTCTTGGACAACGATCAGCTTCACTCAGCTGCAGCTGTGGTCACAGAGGAAGTCCTCCCACGCCTGGATCCATTAGCTTCTCTGCTCACACACAGTATCTCAGCTCTCAGCTCACTCCTAAGATGGCTGCAGCTCCTTCTTTTTGCTCTGAAGACGCACCTCTCATGAATATGGAAATAGATATGCAGTCAGTCAGCTGTGCCTAGGAAACAGCAGCATCTTGTGGCCAAACAGCAGAACGTCAGTCCAGAACATTTAATTTAATCCACAAACAGTGTTCAAACAAAGGGTACTTTCACACTTTGGTTAAAGTTTTCCGGTATTGAGTTCCGTCCTAGGGGCTCAATACCGGAAAAAAAATGATCAGTTTTATCCTAATGCATTCTAATTGGAGAGCAATACGTTCAGTATGCATCAGGATTAGAGATGAGCGAACTTTAAAAAAAAGTTCGGCGTTCGGCATTCGGGTTGTGGTAATCGCCGCATCCCATTATGGATTTCACTACTGCGGACTATCGCGGCATATGGAATCCATAAGGGGCGGCTTCCACGAACCCGAACTGTTGAACAGCCGAAGGACCTGGGGTGACGTCACCGTCATGTGATCAGTGCAGGGGGCGTGGCTCAGCACGGGATCAAATCCCGCTCATCTCTAATCAGGATGTCTTCAGTTCAGTCACTCTTACGGTATTTTCTCTGTGCAAAATTCCGAACACTTGCCGGAATGCCGGATCGGCATTATTTTCGATTGAAATGCATTAATGCCGGATCCGGTACCAAGTGTTCAGGCAAAAAGGATCCGGTTTTCCGGAGACCTTTAAAAATGCAAAAAAAATAATAATAATAATACCGGATCCGTTTTTCCGGGTGACACTGGACAGACGGATCCAAATTCTTTCTGTTTGCACACGGATTTCCAGATCTGGCAGGCAGTTCCTCTTATACCTCCTCTTGTAATACCCTCTGATATCACATAATAACAGACTGGACATGATGGGAGTTGTAGTTCACTCCTTTTATACCTCTACCTCCTGTAATGCCTTCTGATATCACATAATAACAGCCAGGACATGCTGGGAGTGGTAGTCCTCTACCCTTATACCTCCTCCCTGTAATGTCCTCTGATATCACATAATAACAGTCAGGACATGCTAGGAGTTGTAGTCCTCTCCTCTTATATCTCCTCCCTGTAATGTCCTCTGATATCACATAATTGCCTCAACATGCTGGGAGTTGTAGTTCTTTCATCTTATGCCTCCCCCCTCCTGTAATGTCCTCTGACATCACAAAATAACAGCCTGAATATGCTGGGAGTTGTAGTTCTCTCCTGTTATACCTCCTCCTGTAATGTCCTCTGATATCACATAATAACAGTCTGGACATGCTAGGAGTTATAGTCCTCTCCCCTTAGGCCTCTTTCACACGGGCGTCACGTTTGACGCCCGGATAGGATGCGGGTGCGTTGCGGGAATATGCGCGATTTTTCTGCACGTGTGCAAACATTTGTAATGCGTTTTGCACGCGCGTGTGAAAAATTGCCATGTTTGGTACCCAGACCCGAAGCCGGACTTCATCACTGAAGTCCGGTTACGGGTAGAGAATTCTGGAGAATTTATTATTTTCCCTTATAACATGGTTATGGACCATGTGATTGGACCATGTGATATGACGTCATCACAGGTCCTTTAGAGGGTAGCTGAAGCTTGAAGAGAGAAGACAGATCGCCAACTACGCGATCAAGTGGCTAAGGTAAGTTAAGTTTTTTATTTTTAACCCCTTAATCTTCATTTTACACAGCATTCTTTATTAAGAATGCTATTATTTCCCCTTATAACCATGTTATAAGAGAAAATAATAAAGATCTGGTCCCGTTGCTAAGCAACCATGCGGAAAAATCGCACCGCATCCGCACTTGGTTGCGGATACTTGCGATTTTCCCGCAGCCCCATTCACTTCTATGGGGCCTGCGTTGCGTGAAAACCGCAGAATATAGAGCATGCTGCGATTTTCACGCAACGCAGAAGTGATGCGTGAAAATCACCGCTCATGTGCACAGCCCCATAGAAATGAATGGGTCCGGATTCAGTGCGGGTGCAATGCGTGCACCTCACGCATTGCACCCGCGTGGAAAACTCGCCCGTGTGAAAGGGGCCTTATACCTCCTCCCTCTAATGTCCTCTGATATCACATAATAACAGTCTGGATATGCTGGGAGTTGTAGTCCTCTACTCTCATATCTCTTCTCTGGACTGTCCAATACAAACTCTTGGAGGCAGTAAGGACAGGACTTAAATATCACAGTAGGCGCCAAGTATAGTGAGTAAAGGTACTTTCACACTAACGCTTTTCTTTTCCGGCGTAAAGATCCGTAGTCAGGTCTCTACACCAGAAAGAAGCACTTCAGTTACAGATAATACAACCACATGCATCCGTTTAAACGGATCTGCTTGTATTAACTTTAACAATTTTTTAACATCCGTTTTTAATTCCATTGATAGTCAATGGAGAACAGATCCGTTTTCTATTGTGGCAGAATGTGCCAGAGAAAACAGATCCATCCCTATTGACTTACATTGGGGGTCATGACGGATCCATTTTTCTCCACATCCCAGGACGGAAAGAAAACCACAGCATGCTGCGGTATTTTCTCCGTCCAAATAATGTTCATATACTGAACGGAAGACATCCTAATGCATCCTGAACAGATTTCTCTCCATTCAGAATGCATGGGGACAATCCTGATCAGTTTCTTTCCGTCGTAGAGACCCGACGATCTCAACGCCGGAAAAGAAAAACACTAGTGTGAAAGTACCCGAAAACAATAATTTACCTTATAGATCTCTAGTGTAATTTGGCTGATGCTGTTATATAGATTATGGTTTCCATTCTGTGTATTGGATCTTCACCCACTGTCCCGAGTATCATGTCCTCCTATTGGGGTTTTGATGTCCTCTTTTTTGGGGTTATGAAAGTGGTCCCCCTACTGCCAGTACAAACACTCAGTAATAATGACTTCTGTGTGTAAGCCCAGGTGAGGCCCAGCCCATAGTGCATGTCTGCCATCCATTATGGCCTCATTCCCCCACCGTGCTCTCTCCAGCAGGCGTAATGCACATTGCCTGCAGGACTGAATAGAAGAGCGCATGTGCCGAGGATAATCCCCCATCTACTCATCCCAGCAGGTGCCATTACGTTACTGCATAGCGCCTGCTTGGGAGAACAGGGCTAGGTGAATATTAATGATTTTTATTTTATTTACACCACTGGGGTCCTTCACTTATATTAGGGGTAGTACTACTGTGTGGGGGAATTTCGGGGGAATAATACTGTGTGGATGGATTTGGGGGTATAAATACTGTGTGGGAGCACTAAGAAGGCATAACTGAGCGAGTGGGAGGGTTTTGGCAAGTGTGGGCAGTCTTGACTAACCATGGGAGGGGGGTGCCTGTTGAAAGATTTGCTGTGGGGCCCAGATTTTTCTATTTACGCCCCTGATAGGATGTGATTAGATACAACATGATCATATAGGACATGATGAACATGGGAATGACATCCACATCACAAGTCAGAACATGTCATATATGGGTTAGAGCTTACACTTAATTGGAAACTGTAATAATTAAGGGGCTTCACTGAAATAAAAAGCTTAAAAACTCTAATAACCTCATTCAGTAGTTCTTGCTTATTCTAACCTCAACAAAAAAATGGCCTCCATGAAAATCAAAGACAGGTCACATAGACCAGATTTCCACAGAGGCAACAAAATGCTCTCATCAGACATAAAGATGGCTGTTTTCTTCTTTGTGACATTCACTTGAACTGCAATAGCAGACACAACCATTGACAAGTGGGGCGCTGTTATTAAAGGCTAACAGCCATGTTTTTTTAATCTCATACACCCCATCAATCTATTAGCAGTTACCAGATATTAACCACTTAAGCCCCCCTAGCTTAAACACCCTTAATGACCAGGCCACTTTTTACAATTCTGCACTACACTACTTTCACCGTTTATTGCTCGGCCATACAACTTACCACCCAAATGAATTTTACCTCCTTTTCTTCTCACTAATAGAGCTTTCATTTGGTGCTATTTCATTCTTGCTGACATTTTTACTTTTTTTGCTATTAATCAAAAATTACCGAAATTTTTGCAAAAAAATGACATTTTTCACTTTCTGTTTGAAAATTTGTCAAATAAAACTACATTTCTATATAAATTTTCTCAAAATTTATTGTTCTACATGTCTTTGATAAAAAAATGCAATAAGTGTATATTTATTGGTTTGGGTAAAAGTTATAGCGTTTACAAACTATGGTGCAAAAAGTGAATTTCCGCACTTTGACTTTCTGAGCACCTGTCCTGTTTCCTGACGTACTACAATGCCCAGACAGTAGAAATACCCCATAAATGACCCCATTTCCAAGTAGACACCCTAAGGTATTCACTGAGGGGCATAGTGAGTTCATGGAAGTTTTTATTTTTGTCACAAGTTAGCGGAAATGTTTTTTTTTTTTCAAAAATTTCATTTTCCATAAACTTGTGACAAAAAATAAAAACTTCCATGAACTCACTATGCCCATCAGCGAATACCTTAGGGTGTCTACTTTCCGAAATGGGGTCACTTGTGGGGTATTTTTACTGCCCTGGCATTTTAGGGGCCCCTAAAGCGTGAGAATCCAAATGCGTAAAAATGCCCTGTGAAATCCTAAAGGTACTCTTTGGAATTAGGGCCCTTTGCGCATCTTGGCTGCAAAAAGTGGCACACATGTGGTATCGCTGTACTCAGGAGAAGTAGGGCAATGTGTTTTGGGGTGTATTTTTACATATACCCATGCTGGGTGAGAGAAATATCACTGTAAATTGACAACTTTGTATAAATTTTTTAAAAGTTGTCGTTTACAGCAGTATTTATCACACAAAGTATGGTATATATAAAAATACACCCCAAAAGTCATGCCCTACTTCTCTGATACTGAGATACCACATGAGTGACACTTTTGCAGCCAAATGCGAAAGGCCCTAAAACCAATGAGTACCTTTAGGATTTCACTGAGCAATTTACGCATTTGGATTCAAACCTTCTCACGCTTTAGGGGCCCCTAAAATGCGGGACAATAAAATACCCACAAGTGACCCCATTCTGGAAAGTAGACACCTAAGGTATTCGCTGATGAGCATAGTGAATTCATGGAAGTTTTTATTTTGTCTGAAGTAGCGGAAATATTTTTTTTTTTTCTTTTTCTTACAAAGTCTCATATTCCACTAACTTGTGACAAAAATAAAATTTTACATGGACTCACTATGCCCCTCACAGAACACCTTGGGGTGTCTACTTTCTAAAATGGGGTCACTTGTGGGGTATTTTACTGCCCTGGCATTTTAGGGGCCCCTAAAGCATGAGAAGCGGTTTGGAATCCAAATGAGTAGAAATGCCCTGTGAAATCCTAAAGGTACTCATTGGATTTAGGGCCCTTTGCGCATCTTGGCTGCAAAAAGTGCCACACATGTGGTATCGCCGTACTCGGCAGAAGTAGGGCAATGTGTTTTAGGGTGTATTTTTACATATACCCATACTGGGTGTGAAAAATATCTCTGTAAATGACAACTTTTTCCATTTTTTTATACAAAGTTGTCAATTTACAGAGATATTTCTCTCACCTAGCATAGGTATATGTAAAATACACCCAAAGCTCATTGCCTACTCTCCTAGTACTGGCGATACCCATGTGTGCCACTTTGCAGCCAAGCATGCAAAGGGCCCTAAATCCAATAGTACTGCTAGATTTCACAGGGCATTTAGCATTTAGATTCAAACTCCTTCTCACGCTTTAGGGGCCCCTAAAATGCGGGACAATAAAATACCCCACAAGTGACCCATTCTGAAAGTAGACACCTAAGGTATTCGCTGATGGGCATAGTGAATTCATGGAAGTTTTTATTTTTGTCACAAGTTAGCGGAAATGTTTTTTTTTTTTTCTTTCTTACAAAGTCTCATATTCCACTAACTTGTGACAAAAATAAAATTTTACATGGACTCACTATGCCCCTCACAGAACACCTTGGGGTGTCTACTTTCTAAAATGGGGTCACTTGTGGGGTATTTTTACTGCCCTGGCATTTTAGGGGCCCCTAAAGCGTGAGAAGCGGTTTGGAATCCAAATGAGTAGAAATGTCCTGTGAAATCCTAAAGGTACTCATTGGATTTAGGGCCCTTTACGCATCTTGGCTGCAAAAAAGTGCCACTCATGTGGTATCGCCGTACTCGGCAGAAGTAGGGCAATGTGTTTTGGGTGTATTTTTACATATACCAATACTGGGTGTGAAAAATATCTCTGTAAATGACAACTTTTTCCATTTTTTATACAAAGTTGTCAATTTACAGAGATATTTCTCTCACCCAGCATGGGTATATGTAAAAATACACCCTAAGCACATTGCCCTACTTCTCCTGAGTATGGCGATACCATGTGTGGCTTTTGCAGCCAAATGCAAAGACCCCAATTCCAATGAGTACCTTTCAGGAGGGCATTTTTACGCATTTTTCTTCTCACGCTTTAGGGCCCTAAAATGCCAGGGCAGTATAAATACCCCATGTGACCCATTTTAGAAAGAAGACACCCAAGGTATTCTGTGAGGGCATAGTGAGTTCATACAAGATTTTTTTGGCACAAGTTAGCGGAATTTGATTTTTGTTTTTCACACAAAGTCTCCCTTTCCGCTAACTTGTGACAAAATTCAATCTTTCATGGACTCAATATGCCCCTCAGCGAATACCTTGGGGTGTCTTCTTTCCAAAATGGGGTCACATGTGAGGTTTTGTACTGCCCTGGCATTTGAGGGTCTCCACAATCATTACACGTATGGCCAGCATTAGGAGTTTCTGCTATTCTCCTTATATGAAGCATACGGGTAATGAGATTTTTCCGTTCAGCCTCTGGGCTGAAAGAGAAAAATGAACGGCACAGATTTCCTCATTCGCATCGATCGATGTGGATAAAAAATCTCTGCCAAAAAATATGCAAAAAAAATAGAGGGGCCTGGCGATTGCCAGGACATAGGGAGCTCCGCCCAAACATCCATACCCACTTCAGCTCCTATGTCCTGGCAAGCGTGATTTCTCCATTCACATCGATCAATCGATCGGTGTGGAGGAAGACATCTTTGCCAGATTTTTGATACAAAGTGTTTGCCAAAGCATATGAACTCCAACACCTCTCCTCAGCTCACATGCCAGGGCAAGCGTGCCTGTCCTGCAGAGGAGAAATCTCGTCTTGCAGCGCCGCATACACCGACTTCACGTGTCTTCTGACAGCAGCGCAATGCTTCTCTCAGAATTCACATCAGTGCTGCGGCGTTTTCATCGGTTGGTCCGTTGATCTACCTGGAAAATAAAGGGTGGTTAGGGTGGAAAAAAAAAAAGAAAAAACAGGCAACAGGCACATGACTTGAACGTTGCAAACTTTATAAAACATGAATAAAACCTGAACATGAAAAAAAATGAACTTTAAAACCTGAACTAACTCAAGATTTTTTTCTTGCTACCTGTTTCATTTTTTTCTTTTTAACCATTTCACGCTTTATTTTCTAGCAGAAACCTCTCCTTTCCCATGGGACAATGTGTAAAGTGTAAATCACACAGAGATGGTGAGAGTACACTATACACGTTATCCCAAGTGAAAGGAGAGGTTTCTACCGTTCACACTTCTGCAGCTAGCACAGCAGCACCGTCCCCTATGTGTTAGGGTCTCTCAAAACCCTAGTATCCTGAGAGACCACTGAGGCCTGATTGTAAAAACTACCTGTGTCCTGCAATCCCTAGGTCCCTAAGTGTACCTGAGTGTGGTACTTCGGAAACACTCCCTAGGCATAGGGCAGGGTGGTCAGGACAGTCAGGACAGAAATAACAGGTGTCACGCCTTATTCCACTCCTGCTACAGACCACGACATCTTTTCGGGGTGGCGGTTGGGTTGGTACCAGGCACAACGCTAGGGAAGTGCCGCTCGTGTAAGCGACTAACTACACTGGTGGATGGGGCCACGGAACCTCCTGGATACAGGAGTTCGAAATGATCTCTTCCTGAAATTTGAGGAAGGATCCTGTTCTCCCAGCCTTACTGTAGAGAACGTAACTATTATAGGCAGCCAATTGAAATAAATATACAGACACCTTCTTATACCAGCGTCTGGTGCGTCGGAAATCAAATACGGGGCCAACATCTGGTGCGTTGAAGTCCACCCTCCCATGTGGAGTTATAGTTGATGGACCGAGAGGGGCTTTCAACGACACTGGTTTGCCCGTTCAATTTGGACTGTCGTGTCTGCGTGAATGGAGGAGAGCATGTAAGCGTCACGCTTGTCTCTCCATTTCACCGCGAGCAGTTCGTCGTTACACAGTGCAGCCCTCTGCCCCCTTGCAAAGTCGGGTGGTAAGAAGCCGTTGGGGTAGCCCGGCGACTAGGTCGCGCGGTGCCGCAGCAGCCAATCTGTTCTAGGAACAAATGCTTGAAGAGGGCCACACTTGTGTAAAAGTTGTCCACGTAAAGATGGTACCCCTTGCCGAATAAGGGTGACACCAAGTCCCAGACTATCTTCCACTGCTCCCAGGTAGTCAGGGCAACCGACCGGCTCCAGGGTCTGATCTTTTCCCTCATAGATCCGAGAATTTGTGCGTATAGCCTGTGGCCCTTTCACAGAGCTTATACAATTTGACCCCATACCGGCGCGCTTGCTTAGGATGTACTGCTTGAAGCCAAGGCGCCGGTAAAATGTATTAGGGACTCGTCTACGCAGATGTTTTGTGCAGGGTATACAAATCTGCAAATTTCAGGTTGAAATGGTCTATGAGGGCCGAATTTTGTGGAGCCGGTCAAAAGCTGGGTGGCCTCTGGGGCGGGAGGTGGTGTTGTCACTAAAGTGCAGGAAAGCGCAGGATGGTCTCAAAGCGTGTCCTGGACATGGCAGCAGAGTACATGGGCATGTGATGAATTGGGTTCGTGGACCAATATGACCGCAATTCATGTTTTTGTAATGCCCATGTTGAGGAGAAGGCCCAGAAAAGTTCTAAATTCGGAAACTTGGACTGGTTTCCACCGGAAAGGCTGAGCATGAAGCTTCCCGGGTTGTCGGCGATAAATTGAGTGGCATACCGATTTGTTTCTGCCACGACTAAGTCATAGAGCTCGCAGTGAAAAACAGCTCAAAAACCCCAGCGCCGATCCTATCTGAGCTGTCTCACCGAACTCCTGACTGGGCGGTGAAAGGGGAACTACTGGTGCGGCTGAAGTTGGGGGCTGCCAATCAGGTTTGCCACAGCACCTCAGGGACTCCTAAGGGCTCTCGGGCCTGTCTTTGCGGTGGCTGCGACGGGAAACTACTGCACGTGCCACCGTACCAGCTTCAACTGCCCTTCTGGTGCTCGCCACTTCACCATGTTCTACGGCAGTGCTGGTACTAGGTCCAGGACGGGCTGCGCTGCTGGTGTCATGCCTCACCACGTAATCCGGCAGCGCTAGCCCACTCTGCTGCCTTAGGCGGATCCTGCGCAGCCTGCGGTCTAGCATGCACGGGGCCGAGTACGCCTGGTTCTATCAGGGACCTCCACCTCCTCGTCCAGAACTTTGAGTCAGAGAGCCACTGCTCTCTACAGGTTCATATTCTGACCCACTGGATTCGTCAGATGAGGTTCCCATTCCTCATCCGACTGGGTCAGAATCCTGTAGAGCCTCTTCAGAGAATACCCCTTGTTTGACATTTGGCAGTCTAAATTTGAGGGTATTCCTGAGACTACCAAGAAAAAAGCAAGCCTGTCTTACAAATGGGAGTGTAGCTGAAGTACAGAAGCCGCTGCGATTGATAAAAGATCAAAACTGATTTTTATCGCCGCAGCGCTAGTGAAATGATTGTGCAGTGATACAAAAAAAATTTTTTGTCACTGCGGTGAAGAGGCGTGGGTGAGCGCAGGTGTGGGCGACCGATCAGGTCTGATCGGGCAAACACTGCGTTTGGGGTGGAGGCGAACTAAAGTGACAGTAATACTATTATAGATCTGACCGTGATCAGTTCTGATCACTTACAGATACTATAAAAAGTACAAAACGCTGATTAGCGCTACGCTAATCAGCGAGATCAGTGACACTGCGGTGTGCGGTGGGCTGGCGCTAACGCTAACTACCTACCAAGGGACCTAAACTAACCCACAAACCTAACAGTCAATACTGGTGAAAAAAAAAAAAGTGACAGTTCACAAAAGTGACACTGATCACTTTTTCCCTTTCACTATGCTGATTGACAGGTGATCAGAGGTTAGTTATAGGTGATCAGGGGGTGATCAGGGCCTGATATGTAGTGATTGGTGCACTTACTTGGGATCTGTGCTCTGTGCTGGGTCCAACCGATGAAAAGGACCCGACATGGCACTGGATCCTTATAAAAGCCATATGTTTGTAAATATGCCTTATATCGCCTATTTCCACTAGGCGATTTGAAATCACCAGCCTGCCAGCGCTGATCTATTTGGCTGGCAGGCTGGTGACAGACCTGTCCTGAGCCGCGGTGCGTTCCACTTGCGTTCCACCGGGCTCAGGAGCAGGCATCTCGTCTCGCGAGATGACGCGAGCGGAATCAGGAGGAATGAACCGACCGCCCGCAGGACGCAATCCTGCGTGAGGCGGTCGGAAAGAGGTTAAGGCGGTCATTTGTCAAACAGAAATACGCCTACATTTCTGACTTCTCCCTGCTCACGCCAGGTCTAAAAAAAGGGGGCTTGGTTGGGAAGGGAACCTAACCATTTTCTATGTCTAGTTTAGGCTATTTTCACACTAGCAGCAGGGAAGTCTGTCAGACTGTTCCGGCGGGTAAACAGCCTGTCGGATCCGTCCTGCCGCTAGTTCACGTGTGCCCCCGGAGTGCCGCTCCATCCCCATTGACTATAATGGGGAACGGAGGCGGAGTTCCAGGCAGCAGCACGGCAGCGCACAGCGAGAGGCCGCCGGACTAAAGGTACTGTATGTTGTACTTTTAGGCCGGCGGCCTCTCGCCGTGCACTGCCGTGCTGCCCCCGGAACTCCACCCCCACCCCCATTATAGTTAATGGGGATGGAGCTGCAGTCTGGGGGCACACGTGAACTAGCGGCAGGACGGATCCGACAGGCTGTTCACCCGCCAGAAAAGCCTGACTGACTCCCCTGCCACTAGTGTGAAACTAGCCTTAGAACAGCTAGGAAGTTACATTTAGAAGTGGCAGAAGATCTGCCGAAGTTATGTAGAGGCCTGCACCTCTTCATATCACCGGCTGATCCTCAGCCAGGTATAGGGTTTATTAAGACCGGCGTCTAAACCGCCAGTCTGAATACATGTGCCCCTTAGTCTCTAGGTGGAATATACCTACCCCTACGATAATCTGTAGGCAATGATAAATCTGATGAAATACTTGCAGTGTTATCCCCATGGTCCTTCACCTTACACTCGCTAATAATTACAAACACAACTTTTATTTCTACAGTGTCAGGAATATAAAAGAAATAAACATCATAAACTAGTAAAGACATTATGTAAAGGAAAAATAGTCCATAATATCTGTAACTCCATGCAGGACACCAGGAATTCAGCCAGCATCGGACTGTATTAATGATGATGATCCTGCTGCCAACTCACAGCTATCTAAAGAATCCTAGTATTCACATTATGAGGATGTCACTGCATATAGCAAGGTTTAGGGTTCTCTGAATAAACACAGTGAACTGACTTTAATAAATTTTAACTCTAGTATTTTCTTCAGCGTGCTCTATCTATATTGGCATATACATTATGACATATACAGTATAAGGGATGAGTCTACTCTCCATGACCCAACACGATCATCTCCTCTGTGTTCATATGGTAGGTTTGGTTCTCAGTGACAATGAGAAGAAAATAAAGGAAAAAAAAGAACCTGGCAGGATCCTGGGGATTTGGGAATAGAGACGATACAGCGTACATACTGAAGTGTTCTGTAGCATTTAAAAATGCCAGATGAGACCCAGGTAAAGCTCAGTAATAAGGTGTCCATCACAGTACTTCAGTCATCTTGTCTTCTTCCTTCTCATTCATACTCATAGCCTTGATATCAGGCACAGAATGGTTTCTGGCCACATAGACAATGGTGTACCATGCTCTCCTGTGGATCTTCCAAAATTTGGAGACAAAGTTTTCATTAGTCACTAAATAAAGTAAAGGGTTGATGGCACTGTTCATAGCCGCCAGTCCTCTGGTCACCTGATAAGATATATAAACATTCTTTAAACTTCGGGTGCATGTTCCCCTGAGCTGCCAGACTCTGGAAAGCAAATTGAGGTTCCGAAATATATAGTATGGAAAGAAGCAGACGGCAAACAGGATCAAGATGATGAACACTTGTTTGATGCTTCTGCTCTTCAAGTTTGGGTCCACATTTTTGTTTTTTGTAAGCACATTTAGGACCCGGGTGTAACAAGTCATAATGATGAGGAAAGGGATGAAGAACCCTGTGATTGTGATGCTCAGAGTGTAGGGTGCATAGGATTCCAAGTGCTCATTGATTGTCGAGTCATGGCAGTATGTGTCATTTTTCATCGCATTGGTATAGTAGAGGTTAGGTAAGATCTGAATGATGACCAAAATCCACATGAGAATGCTGATGTACATCGAAGGACGCAAGTTCTGAAAGCTGCCCATCATTTTCATTGGGTGCACTATTCCTAGGTAGCGCTGAACACTGATGCATGTGAGAAAGGTGATACTTGCGTACATGTTAATGTGGAAAAGGAGGCGTGCAAGGCGGCAGAATCCATAGCCAAACATCCAAACACCTTCACTGAGGTAGTAAGACACAAAAAATGGCAATGTCCCCACATAGAGAAGGTCAGCAATGCCAAGGTTCAACACAAAGACATTCAGTGATGTCCATTTCTTCCAGTTCATGCACAGATTCCACAGACCAAACCCATTGCCTAATAATCCAAGTATGAACACAATAAGGTAAACTGAAGATAAGAAGTGAAAAGTGAAAGTCTTGTTGACGTTACAATGCGAGCTAGCGTTGAAGTTTCCAGCAGTTATAGGTGACTCAAAGAAGTCCTCTTCCATGATGGAGTGTGGAAGGAGCTCTAGATGAAGTAGACATGCGGCGGCAGATGTAGACCCTCACCAGTCAGCATGAAGAGCACTGTTCTTCTGCTGGAGTACAGCGACCTGACATCTCGCAGCGGAGAACAGCCCCTCCCTCCACTAAACTGTGTGACTTCTCTCGCACACTCCTGGCTGACTCATGGTGCTGCCCACACTTTGCAGACACTTTCAGTTTAGTCCTTCAGGACTGAAATAACATACATTATGCAAACACTTATGTCTCTTGGGATTCAAAGCAACCACTGCCCATTTATGTGGCCAATAACTGAATGCTGCATGAGACAAGCCTCCTGCATCATGCCTGTCATATATCTCCTAATGTGGCCACAGGAAAAGAGCAATACACATCAAGCCCAGTATTAGGCCCCTTTCACAAGAGCGTGTCCGGATTAGGTCTGGATACGTTGCGGATGCGTTCAGTGAAAACTGTGCGATTTCACAGGCAAAGCCATTCAGTTTTGCCTGCGATTGCGTTCAGTTGTTCAGTTTTTTCCGCGCGGGTGCAATGCGTTTTGATGCGTTTTTCACGCGCATGATAAAAAACTGAAGGTTTACAAACAACATCTCTTAGCAACCATCAGTGAAAAAGGCAACGCATCCGCACTTGCTTGCGAATGCAATGCGTTTTTCACGCAGCCCCATTCATTTCTATGGGGCTAGGGATGCGTGAAAAACGCAGAATATAGAACATGCTGCGATTTTCACGCAACGCACAAGAGATGTGTGAAAAAAATGCTCATGTACACAGCCCCATTGAAATGAATAGGTCAGGATTCAGTGCGGGTGCAATGCGTTCACATCACGCATTGCACCCGCGCGGAAAACACGCTCGTGTGAAAGGAGCCTTAGGGTACTTTCACACTTGATTAGAGGATTCTGGCAGGCAGTTCCGTTGCCGGAAATAGAAACCATATTTAAACGGAGACCGTTTTTACCGGATCCGTCTGATGGCTCCTTTGAAATAGCAGATCCATCTCATCCATGGGCGTAGCTATAGGGGGTGCAGAGGTAGCAGTAGCTACCGGGCCCAGGAGCCTAAGGGGGCCAAAAGACCCTTGTGCCGCATAGGAAGACACACAAAGCACAGAAGGAAGGGGGGCCCAAGCTGAATTCTTGCACCAGGGCCCATTAGCCATTAGCTACGCTCCTGATTTCATCCGTTATCATCCGTTTTCAAATAGAATGACGGATCCGGTATTAAAATTTTCAAAGATTAAAAAGAGGCAATTTCATATGCAAATTGTACAGTGGCTATAAAAGACAACCGAAGGTCACTTACGCCTCAGATGCTCCCTCAGAAGCTAGCAAAGACGATGCCGGACCACATTCGGTTCGGATTTCAGGCTCTCATCCTTTTTTTCGCTGGAGAAGACGTCTTAGAGATAGACGGCGTCGTAGACGCTATTGGGTGCATCCAATTGCTTCTGAAAGAATAAGAAGGGGAGCTTTTGAAGTTTTGTTTCCTGAATTGCGGAATTATCCAGACAAGTTTCATAACTACTTACGGATGAGCGTGGAATGTTTTGATGATACAAAGGGTGTCACATCACATTGAAAGACAGGACACCACTTTCCGTCGCAGTGTTTCCCAGCAGAACACCTAATGCTTACCATAAGGTAAATTATATTTTTAATTTTTATATATTGCTTTTCATTGTTCAAAGGTGAAACCTGACATATTTCCCAACTCCATGTAAAGAAAATTCCTTTTTCTCTAGACAGTACTCTACTGAGCGCAGCTCTTAATTGCGCAGGCCAAGGGCTATGTAGGATCTGCATTAGTATTGTTCACTTTTGACTTCAACATCTTCTATGGTCACGATTTTACCCATATATCGGCCATTACAGACGTTGACAGCACTGTGAGCATACGCCTATTGTTCTGCATGGAGAGCCCATTCCATCAGAGGATTTACAAAAAAAGTCCTTTGCCCAGTGAAAGTGACAACAGACCAAATGAAAGCTTTTGAGAACTTAACACTGGTATGGCCAGTTTAAGATCTCAAACAAGTGCTTCCAATTTATATAGCTTGTATTGTATTTTTTGGTAAAGTATTTTACATATTTCATAATTTCTATTTACTTTTTTTATTTTTTATTTTTTAAAGATTTCTGCAACTGGAGAAAGTTTTACTTTACTCCCTTATCAGTTTCGGCTTGGAATATCCACAGTTTCCATTATTGTTAAGGAGATGTGCCGTGTTTTGTGGGAGCAGTTACATGCGGAATTTATCCCACATCCAAGTAGGGAAAAGTGGATTGAAATTGCTGAAAAATTTTGGGAGGTGTGCCAGTTTCCCAACTGTATTGGTGCAGTAGACGGGAAACATATCCGTACGGTCAAGCCCCAAGGCACTGGATCTGAATATTTTAACTACAAAAAATATCTTTCAATCATACTAATGGCGATTGCTGATGCCCAGTACCGCTTTGTGGCCGTCGATGTTGGGGCCTACGGACGAACAAACGATTCAACTGTATTTAAAAACTCTTACATGGGGCGAAGTCTATATAATAGACAATTTGATTTCCCACATCCTCAACCACTGCCAGGTACAGATGCTCCGCCCATGCCATTTGTGTTGGTTGCTGATGAGGCCTTCCAAATGTGTGGCAATCATATAAAACCTTATTCCAGTCGTGGATTAAGTCTAAAAAAAACGCACATTTAACTACCGCCTGACCAGGGCCCGGAGAATGGTTGAATGCACATTTGGGCTTTTTCTCAAAACCAATTCAACTGAAAGTTCAAACAGTCGATGAGGTAGTAAAGTCAGCTGTCGTATTACACAACTACCTCCTAATAAAAGATCCCCAAAATGTCGAACAGATACCAGAAGACAGCGAGATGGCCAGTATTGAACATTTTGGATAGCGGTCAAGTGAAGCTGTTGCAAGGATGAGAGACTCCTTTGCTGATTATTTCTGCTCTGATGCCGGAAGATTTTTGTTTATTTTTTCTTGAAAAATTAATCTGATTAGAATCTAGTATTGATGCTGGTTTGTTGCAGGGTTATGTGGGTGGGTAAAGTGGGGTGTATTGATCTCGAATACTTGTATATAAAAATTTCTATGTTTAGTAACACCATACATTGAGTCTTGTTGCATATATTTATGTCCCCACACTGGAGTAGCGACAAATACGTGTGTCGCTCCACCAGCGCTGGGAGATTGTGTAAGGCTTCTCTTCTGCACACTACTCCATGTCAACATAATCTCCCCATGCTAGAGGAACGACAAATACTTGTATCGCTCCACCAGCGCTGGGAGATTGTGTCAGACCTCTCTTCTGCACACTACTCCATGTCAACATAATCTCTCCATGCTAGGGGAGCGACAAATACTTTTGTAAGAGCTGCTTATATTTTATTTTTCAATATTGAACAAACAAACAAAAAAAGTTTATACTCACCTACAATGGCATCCTTCCTTCTCCCTCGCAGGCTGGAACGAAGAGTCAAACAGGAAGCTGTGCCACCAGTTCCTCCTATATCCAGGCGCAGGCGTAGACTGTAAGTGCCAAATCCGTAGATCCGGCAAATGACGGAACTCTTTGTAACGGATCCGGCATTAATACATTTCAATGGAAATTAATGCCGGATCCGTCATTCCGGCAAGTATTACGTTATTTTGGCCAGAGAAAAATCCTCAGCATGTTGCAGTATTTTCTACATCCAAAAACCGTACAGTGACTGAGCTGAAGACATCCTTATGCATCCTGAACGGATTTCTCTCCATTCAGAATGCATTAGGATAAAACCGATCAGTTCTTTTCCGGTATTGAGCCCCTAGTGCAGTATACGGGCACTTTAATACCCGTTTACCACCATTCTGTTATGCTCCTAAGTGTTTCATGAAATTGCCTGCAGCAATGTGAAGGGTGTCAATTAGGTATTAGACCACTGGGGGAGCTGGTGAGCAGTATATATATATAGCTAGGCCAAGGCAGGCTAGTGCAGTGCAGACCCTGGAGTCTGTGAAGGCCACATGTCTCAGGCCTAGGCGAGTTCAGCAGAAGCCAACCTGGAGGCAATCCCTAGAGCAAGAGGTACTAAATGTCAAGAGGAGGTACATTATAAACTGGAGATTCAAGGATATAAGCCAGAAGTAGGGCATTGGGGCCTTGAAGCATCAATTCCAGTCAGGACGAGTCAGGAAGAAAGTAAGGTTCACCTGCAATTCCAAGTCCTGTATTATCTCCCTCTGTTTTACCTTGCTGGATGTAAGACCACTGCAATTGTGATTGTCTGCAAAAAGGAACTGTTGGAAAGACTGTTTACTGTATCATCACTGTTTTCAGTAAAGTTGGAATTCTGTTTTCAAGTTACAAGTCTGCACCTCTGTTATTCCTACTATAAATACGGTGTGCCACCGTTTACTGGCACTGGCGTCACGACACCTCAGGGACCCAGCCATAGGCACGTTAAACTACAACACCAAGGGCACCTCACATTCCACCTGGCTGTGTCCCGCAAGAACCCAGAGAGTGCCCCAGAGGAACAGCGTGCCGGCCTCTCCATCACTGGCATTCCCCAGGTTAGTTCCATACATTGCCCTGACTTGGGGATGCTACATTTTAGCGTCACGAACAGGATACGCACGTTTTACGGACTGTGAGCAAAAAACGTGAACTTTGTGCCTTAACCAGTTGGCCAAGTGACAAAACGCCTGTTTATTGGAAGTAAACTTTGCGGACCTAAAACGTACAGAAAAGTGTCCCAAAAACCTCCAGAAAGCGCTGTGCAGTGTTGCGCTATCAAGAGGAAGAAAATCGCCACTTCAAAGTGCATTTTTGTGGACTTTTATGCTGTTTTACTACCGCTGCTTGCTGTCATTGAATTGATGCATCATGGCGCCCAAGATGGCCGCCTGAACTGTGGACTTATCTACTGCGCCATCACTACTCATTGCTGGCGGGAAAACTTAGCGCCAAACTCTGCAGCGTCACCACTTTATTCAAATTTCCCAAGCTGGACTCCACCTACCTTGGACTTGGAAGAACGCAGACGCTGTTCCCCGTCGGAGCAAGTCCGAAGCTCCGCCCTCCAGCCCGACGTCCTCGCGGGAAGGGACGCTGCGCAAGGGATTCCCGAAGACGTCCTTCCGGATCTCGCGAGATTTGGACCGCCTGCACCGGAGTAAGTACAAACTCCTGGGAGAAATAATCCTACACCGGAGAGGGGTCGCCTGGTTAGTAAGGCCCAAAAGGGGATACCAGACTCTGTCCATCGATCGCGCTCACCGGCCAGTAACCCCGCCGGCGCGACATCGGACCTATCGCTACCTCTTAAAGGGACCGCTCAACCAAATAATCTGCATCATGTCGGACTCAGAAGCAGCCGAGCAGCCTGCCCCCAGGGAGCCAGTAGCCACCAACGGTATTACGCCTGTCAACATGATGCCGCTGACGATGCCATACTACTTTGGGGCTCCATGGTTTCCCGTTATGCCGGGAGGCTCATAATTTAAAAGACTTCCAAGACAAAATCCTGGCTCTGTTCCGGCTCTATCCTATTAACCCGGAGCAGCAAATGGAGATTCTGTTAGCCCAGTTGGAAGGAGCGGCCCGTCGAGAAGTCATGTCCTGGCCCAGTTCTGAGAGGAGTACCATAGAGCAGATCTTTGACCGCCTCAGCACTACCTTTGAAGTCAGGACGGTGTCTGAAATAAAGATGCGCTTCTTCAGTAAGAAACAAAAGCCTGGTGAGTCACTCCGTGATTTTGCTTTATCCCTCCAAGAGGCCTGGAGAGCCGTCATTCATATAGACCCTAGAGAGATTGACACCCAGGATCAAACTCTGAGAGAGCAATTTATTGCGGGTGTGAATAGCGAATCTTTAAAAACACAATTGAAAATGTTGTCGGCTCAGCACCCTAACAGTGTTTTCCTGGACTTTAAAGAACTGGCCATCAGTATTCTGGGACAACATCTGCCAACGGAACCAGTGGCCCATCCCGAACCTCCTGTCCGTAATCCTAAGCCAACGGATACCAGCCTGCCAGGGGCCAGCCAAGCCGCCCAGACTCCAGTTCCTGATACAGTAGCTGCTCTGATGGAACAGGTCAATTACCTCACTAAGAGCCTGGAAAAGTCTGCAGGAAACTGGAAGAGTGGGAGAAACCCTTAATGCTGGAAGATGAACTCCTTTTGCCTCAAAAGCCTGGCCCCCTGCGTATCAAGAAGTTTATCCCAGAGATCCTGGAAGACGTTCAAGTGACCGGTTTAGGAACCGCAGCTGACCTTCCTGTAATTACTGCAAGAAGTTGGGTCATACTGAATCTACTTGCTGGCAGTTAAGCGGGTCACCCTCGAGGCTGAGGACCGCCCTCGGGAGGTAGAACAACAGGTCCAAGGGATCCAAACTGGATGCCCTGTTATGTGGGGTCCCGTCCCAAAATAAACGTCCGGATCAATGGAGTGCCTTTTGAAGCGCTGCTGGACACTGGATCTCAAGTCACCACTATTCAGCAGTCCACCTTTAATCAGTTCTGGAGTTCCAGCCTGCTTACCCAGCCACCTGAGTCCTGGTTGGAGATAATTGCAAGCAATGGTAAGCCCATAAAGGTCCATGGATACTGGGAACCCACGCTCCAGGTGGGAGAAGCCACTTTACCACAGCAAGGAGTGATCGTGGTACAAACCGGGGATAAAGGGGGCCACCCTGTGATTGTTGGGACTAATGTTTTCAAAAATTGCTACCCTGAGGTACTTGAAGCTCTCCACCAGTCCCTGCCTGCAGCTTCCTCTGCCGCCAAGAAGGTCCTCCAAAAGACCATCAGCGTACTGTGTGCTCAGCAGAGGTTTGCAAATGAAAAAGGAGAGATCTGCACCGCCAGGATCAGTGATAATAGACCAGTGACTCTACCTCCAAACTCCCAAACCCTCCTGTGGTGCCGTGCTGTCCTGGGAGTCCAGGGCCAAGACTATCCGGCCCTGGTGGAACCTGCCCAGAGATGGACTCCCTATGTGCGAGCCTCTGTGATATGCTTTTATGGACTCACTCATTGTCATGGACTATCCTGGTATTCCCTAACATCCGCTGTGCCAGGTCAGCGCCCCAGTTCCACTCTGTATCCTGAAGAAAGAGAGCGACGCCCCTTGTCACCGCGCTCCACCTTTTCCAGCTGGACCTGATATAATTTATGCAGATGTCATCTATTTGTGTTTATGTATGCCTGCATGTTTTCCTTTTGTCTTTCAGGAGAAGAATCCTGCTGGGTGGACCCTGTGAGAGTACGAGGTCGTACTCAGTTTAAAGTTGTGGGGTATGCAGTATACGGGCACTTTAATACCCGTTTACCACCATTCTGTTATGCTCCTAAGTGTTTCATGAAATTGCCTGCAGCAATGTGAAGGGTGTCAATTAGATTAGACCACTGGGGGAGCTGGTGAGCAGTATATATATATATAGCTAGGCCAAGGCAGGCTAGGGCAGTGCAGACCCTGGAGTCTGTGAAGTCCACATGTCTCAGGCCTAGGCGAGTTCAGCAGAAGTCAACCTGGAGGCAATCCCTAGAGCAAGAGGTACTAAATGTCAAGAGGAGGTACATTATAAACTGGAGATTCAAGGATATAAGCCAGAAGTAGGGCATTGGGGCCTTGAAGCATCAATTCCAGTCAGGACGAGTCAGGAAGAAAGTAAGGTTCACCTGCAATTCCAAGTCCTGTATTATCTCCCTCTGTTTTACCTTGCTGGATGTAAGACCACTGCAATTGTGATTGTCTGCAAAAAGGAACTGTTGGAAAGACTGTTTACTGTATCATCACTGTTTTCAGTAAAGTTGGAATTCTGTTTTCAAGTTACAAGTCTGCACCTCTGTTATTCCTACTATAAATACGGTGTGCCACCGTTTACTGGCACTGGCGTCACGACCCCTCAGGGACCCAGCCATAGGCACGTTAAACTACAACACCAAGGGCACCTCACATTCCACCTGGCTGTGTCCCGCAAGAACCCAGAGAGTGCCCCAGAGGAACAGCGTGCCGGCCTCTCCATCACTGGCATTCCCCAGGTTAGTTCCATACATTGCCCTGACTTGGGGATGCTACACTAGGACGGAAAAGAATAATGCTAGTGTGAAAGTACCCTTACTCCCTCAGCAACTCTTTGAATCTTGGAAGAAGAGTTTAGAGAGGATACTGGAGAGCCATCCAGGTCAGGGCCGTAACTAGAAAAAACTAGGCCCCACAGCAAATTTTTTTTACGGGCCCCCTCCCCCACCTCCCAAGCAACTTCCCCAACCCCTCCACAACCCCTCTCCCACGGCTAGTCAACAACTATTTAACAACTATGTCCAGACATCAACAAAAACGGCTCTTACCTCACCGAGGCTATGAACCTCGGTGACACATACCTGCCATCCACGACGGCACCCTGCACCTTACCACATACCCCCCCCTTTGTTCAACCCTGAGGGGGTGGACACATGTGAGGCAGTGGACGCGGGAAAGGGCATCTGCATTACCCTGCAAGCGGCCTGCCCTATGTTCTACTGAAAACTAGAAATTTTGTAAGGAAAGGAACCACCTGGTGACCCGAGCATTCCTCTCCTTGGCCTGGCTCATCCACTTGAGAGGGGAATGGTCGGTCACCAGACGGAACCTCCTCCCTAACAGGTAATAGCGGAGAGATTCGAGTGCCCACTTGATAGCCAGGCACTCCTTCTCCACTATACTATACCTGGTCTCAGCTGGGGTGAGTTTCCGGCTCAGGAAGACAACGGGATGTTCTTCCCCATTGACTTCCTGAGACAGTACTGCACCGAGACCTACCTCCGAGGCATCCGTCTGAACGACGAACTCCCTGTTGAAGTCGGGTGTCACCAAAACCGGGGACCCACACAGGGCCGACTTCAACGCGGAGAAAGCCTCCTCCGCTTTCTTACTCCAGCTAACCTTCCCAGACTTCCGCCCCTTCAACAGGTCCGTCAACAGCGCTGCTATTGTGGCAAAGTGGGGCACAAACCGCATGTAGTACCCTACAATTCCCAGGAAGGACTTTACCTGCCTGGTGGTGACCGGTCGGGGCCAGTTACGTATGGCCTCTACCTTAGTTACCTGCGGCTTGATGACTCCCGCCCAATAACATATCCCAGATATTTGGTCTCTTCCAAGCCAATCGCACACTTCTTTGGATTGGCGGTTAGTCCAGATTTCCTCAGGGCATCCACTACCGCCTGCACTTTGGGCAAATGGCTTTCCCAGTCGGTGCTGTGGATGATTACATCATCTAAGTAGGCCGAGGCGTACCGACGATGAGGTCGCAGCACTATGTCCATTAACCTTTGGAAGGTGGCGGGGCGCCATGCAGGCCAAAGGGTAACACCTTGTAGTGATACAGGCCCTGCGAGGTAACAAAGCGGTTTTTTCCTTGGCCGACTCAGTTAAGGGTACCTGCCAGTACCCTTTAGTGAGGTCTAGCACAGAAAAATAACGGGCTTGTCCTAAACTCTCAACAAGCTCGTCTACCCGGGGCATGGGATACGCATCAAACTTGGACACTTCATTTAACTTGCGAAAATCGTTGCAGAACCGCAACGTCCCATCCGGCTTGGGTATTAGGACTATGGGACTGGCCCACTCACTTTTCAACTCCTCAATGACATCGAGCTTCAACATTAATTGCACTTCCTCCGCGATGGCCCGTCGCCGAGCCTCGGGTACCCGGTATGGTTTTAACCGGATCTTGGCCTGAGGCTCAGTGACGATGTCATGTTGGATGATAGACGTGCGGCCAGGGAGGTCCGAGAACACATCCGTGTTCCGACTGATGAACTCCCTGACTTCCTGAACTTGTTTGGCAGACAGGCTGTCTGCAATTTTTACCGTGGTTACTGCTTCACAGGCCGCGAACTGTGGGGCTGGACCCTTTTCACCTAGAAGCCCTGGCCGGGGGCTGTTGTCGTCGGCCATGTTCCTATCTTTCCACGGCTTTAGTCAATTCACGTGGTACACCTGCTCCGGCTTGCGCCGCCCTGGCTGGTGTACCTTGTAATTTACTTCCCCTACCTTCTCGATCACCTCATAGGGGCCCTGCCACCTAGCTAGGAACTTGCTGTCAAGGGTGGGTACCAGAACCAAAACCCGATCTCCCGGATTGAAGTCCCGTACCCGAGCCTGACGATTATACACCCTACTCTGGGCTTGTTGCGCTGCCTCCATATGCTCCCGGACCAGCGGCAACACCCTTTCCATCCGTTCCTGCATCTGGGTGACATATTCAATGACACTTTTGTGGGGGACAGGTTGCTGTTCCCACGCTTTCTTGGCAATATCCAACAGGCCTCGAGGGTGTCTGCCATAAAGCAGTTCGAAGGGCGAGAACCCAGTAGAGGCCTGGGGCACCTCTCGCACTGCGAACATGAGATAGGGCAGAAGCAGGTCCCAGTCCTTCCCATCTCTGGACACCACCCTTTTAACATATTTTTTAGAGTTTGGTTAAACCTCTCGACAAGACCGTCTGTTTGCGGATGGTAAACGGACGTCCGTAACTGCTTTATACGCAACAATTTACACAGTTCCCTCATAACTTTGGACATAAAGGGGTCCCTTGGTCGGTCAGAATCTCTTTTGGCAGGCCCACACGGGAAAACATTTCCATTAACTCTTTGGCGATGAGCTTAGCTGAGGTATGTCGCAGAGGCACCGCCTCCGGATACCGAGTTGCATAGTCGAGAACTACCAGAATGTGTTGGTGGCCCCTGGCAGACTTTGGTACAGGCCCAATTAGATCCATAGCGATTCGCTCAAACGGGACCTCAATAATTGGAAGAGGTACCAGAGGACTACGGAAATGTGGCTGGGGGCTATTTATCTGACAGGTGGGACAGGACTTACAATAATTTTCTACCTCCTTGAACACACTGGGCCAATAAAACCACTGCAGTATGCGGTCCTGGGTTTTCTGCCACCCCAAGTGTCCCCCAAGAACATGTTGGTGGGCAAGCTCCATGACAAGCTTGCGGTACGCTGTGGGCACCACCAACTGTTCAACAGGTTCACCGATTTGGTTCACCCGATATAACATTTCTTGGTGAACAACAAAGCGGGAAACATTAACTCAGCCCCCGGTTTCTGGGGTTTACCATCAATTTCCAGCACATTCTCCCAGGCCCTGGTTAGGGTTTGGTCCCGGTGTTGGGCGGTCCCAAAATTATCTCCGGAGACGTGGAGGTCTGCCAACTCAGGTCCGGGTGGCAAGTCCTCCATGTCTCCCACCATTACACTCAGTGGGGGTGTCTCCCCTCTATCACAGAAGTGGTGGTCACCCCTACCGCAGGCCCTTCGGACTCGGGCTCCCAGGGCTCTGGCCTCCCACTGGAACCAGGCCACTCTGCTGGGGTTACCCCTGTCTCAGGGCTATTAGTCACTTTCACCTCAGGCCATAGTGACGGAAAACCAGGGAAGTCTCTCCCAATTATTAGTTCATACAGTAGCTTTGTGGAGACCGCCACTTCACAAGTCCATGTGCCGGCCGCCGTGGACAGAGACATTACAGCAGTGGGATAGTCCTTTAAGTCTCCGTGTATGCACACCACACCAACTTTCCGGCCCGTATACTGGGTGGGCTGTACCAGGGCAGCACTTACCAGGGTTACTAGGCTCCCTGAGTCCAGTAGTGCCACTGCCAGATTATCACCCACTTGTACCTGGCACAGGTGACGATTGTCTATTGTCTCGGGGTGCCGGTTGCACACAGTCTTCGGGCATACATGGAAGCCCGGTACCCATAATTAGTCTCCATGGGTTCTCCCGGTGTGGACAGTCGGCCCTTACGTGGCCAGGCTCCTGACACCGCCAGCAGACAATCGGGGCCGGGTCCACAGGGGCACACCCGAACAGGTCTCTCAGGTATCAGACGTCGGGACTGGATGGGAGACCTTCGGGTTTGACCAGCCCCTCCCAACAACACCCCTTGCAAGTTTTTGTGGCCTCATAGCGCTCCACCAGATCAACCATTTCAAGGGCATTAGTGGGGATACCTGGCCAATCCAGTGCTGAAAGGGGTAAGGCAGGGCCCTCCAGAACATGTCGGCCAGCAGACGGTCCATCATAGCAGTCGGACTTAGAACATCAGGCTGCAGCCACTTTTGCAACCTGTGCAGCAACTCATAGTACTGCGGCCTGGCGGGTTCAGCCGTTTTAAAGTCCCACTGGTGGACCCGCTGAGCCCGGACCAACACGTTTACCCCCAGTCTGGCCAGGATCTCCCCCTTCACCGTGGGATAATCAGCAGCCTGGTCATCTGCTAAGTCAAAAAATACTTGCTGGGGTCCAGGCGCCAGGAACGGAGCGACGACCTCCGCCCACTGTTCTCGGGGTAATTTCTCCCTCACGGCCACCTTCTCGAACACCGCCAGATAGGTCTCCACATCATCCGAGGGGGTCATCTTAGGGATCGCTGCACGGACAGCTTTCCGGGCATCGTGGACGTGGTGGGACGCTCCTGCAGCTTGTAACGCCATAACGTGATGTAGCAGTAGCTGGTTGGTCTCCCGCTGCTGCACGTTAGCCTCTATGAGAGCTTTCACAGCCGCCTCCATTTTGTCATGGAACACAGGCTGCAATATAGGACATCCAGTCGGGCCCAGCAAAAACAAACTTCGGCGTTCACGCCAGCCTCACTGCGCATGCCCGCATCCAACACCAAATGTGGGGAGTCGCTCAGGTAGATAGCGGTGCGGGTGCAGTACAGAGGCAAAAGGAGTCCAGTAAGTGCAGCAAACAGTGTTTAATTCACACTTGCACAACATAAACAGCATACAGTCACTTGGGGTTAATTCACACCCAGCAGAAAAACGTGAGGCAAAACAAAAAGTCAAATACAGGTTCCAGTCACCTGGGAGGTTTAGGTGCGGATTCACACCTGGCTGTCAGTCCAGCCGCAAGACAGTCGACGTCAGGCTTCCAGACCGTCTGCACTCCTCCTTGCTGGGCTCTTGCTTCCAGCCCAGAGAACTCCCAAACTCAAATGATTCCACAGCCAACAGCAGCTCCAGGACAATCACACCACCTGCTGGTGCTGGCTGTGTTTTTAAACCCAGCCCAAAACCAGGACTGGGTCGTGGGGAGCAGCCACCCACCCTACACTTTAGCTGCTCCCGGTAAGAGCCGGCCCGGATCGGCTTTGCAGCCATGCTATTTAACAACTATGTCCTGACATCAACAAAAATGGCTCTTACCTCACCGAGGCTATGAACCTCGGTGACACATACCTGCCATCCACGACGGCACCCTGCACCTTACCACACCCCTTAGTGCATCCTTACAGTAGTACTCCCCCTTAATGCCCCTACACAATAGTACTCCTCCTAATATACTGTAAGTGAAAGCCCCAAGTGGTGTGAATAGGGGGCCATTTTCATAACCCCAAAAAGGACACAGAATGGAAACCATATTCTATATAACAGCATCAGCCAAATTACACTAGAAATCTATAAGATAAATGATTGTTTTACTCACCAAACTTGACCCCTACTTGCAATATTTAACGCCTTTTCCTCAATGCCTCCAAGAATTTGCTATTGGACATTACAGGGAGGAGGTATAAGAGGAAAGAACTACAACTCCCAGTATGTCCATGCCGTTATTAGGTGATATCAGAGGACATTACAGGGGGAGATGTAAGAGTAGGGAACTACAACTCCCAGCATCTCCAGACTATTATATGATATCAGAGGACATTACAGGAAGAGGTATGAGAGGAGGGAACTACAACTCCCAGCATGTCCTGGCTGTTGTTATGTAATATCAGAGAATATTACAGTAGGAGGTATAAGATGAGGGAATTACAACAAAACAACAAAAAACTCCCAGGCTGTGAGCTCTGAGCTGCGATTGGACAGCCGCTCTACATGTCCAGATAGTTATCTTACAATGTTCGGACCCATGAAAAGTCCCCTTTAAAGAGGACCTGTTATCACTCCTGACATACCTGTTTTAATAGTTTCATGCGTTCCCCATGTAATAACAATTCTGGAGCATCTATTCTTATGGCTCTATGTTGTGCCATTCCAATGAATTGCTATTAGCCTCCAGTAAGGGTAAAGAGGGGGGGTCCCTGCACAGTCTGAAAATGGCATCACTGATTGGATAGAGTGAGTCTGTGCAGGTACACCCCTCCCCCAAATCTGTTACCACCCCTCTGTACCCTTACTGCAGACTGCTAGCAATTCATTCATAACTTCTAGTAGACATAATAAAGGAACGGCACAACGTAGAGCCATAAGAATAGATGCTCCAGAATTGTTATTACATGGGGAATGTATGAAGCTATTAAAACAGGCATGTCAGGAGAGGTGAAAGGTCCTCTTTAAAGGCTACAGTTTGTACACCTTTACGATTGCATGTTACTCATTTTTGGCTGCAAAATAATTTTTTTCAATTGGCCTGCATTAAAAATATTGCGTTTATTATGACACTCCAGGTAAATGAGTTATGCCCCCCTTAAGACACACCAAGTAAAAAAGGTATCCCCCCATTATGACACCTCAGGTAAATGAGTCATGCCCCCTATTATGACACCCCAAGTAAATGGGTCACGCCACTGATTATGGTGGCTCCGGGACCACCACTGTCAGGATGCTGATACAGTTAAAGCCTGTGGTTCAACAGGGAGTCATAGTCTCCCTGCCCTACCTTTCTTTGTCTTGTAAGCAGTGGCGTTGCTATAGGGGTTCTAGCAGTGGCAATCACAACCAGGTCCGTGAGGCACTGCCAATTTCTGTATTTTTCGCTTTATAAGACACAGTGCATTTTATAAAGCGAATACTAGTGAGTGCTTACATTATTGAAGCACTCACTGGTATGCAGGAGGTCGGGGGAGCAGTGAGTCAAGCTCTGTACTCACCCTTCCTCCCTCGTCTTCTCCGGGCCACACTATCCTGACTGCATACAGCGGGTTTAATTTGTTATGGGGGTCAGCTCTGATATGGGGGTCTGATCTGAAGATCTGATATGGGTGTTTGATATGGGGGTCTATTTTGAGGTCTGATTTGAAAGTGGTAAGGAACTCCGACAGCCTGGTCCTTCGAGGATCCGTGCTGCCGCTAGTGCATGCCTGCCCCCGGACTACTACATGTCGTACTTTTATTCCGGCCGCCTCTCGGCATGTCTGCCGTGCTGCCGCCAGAACTCTGGCCCAAACCCATTGTAGTCAATATAAGGTGGTGTTTTTTGTACAGGTGCACATTATAAGGGGGTATTTTTTGTACTGGCACAAATTATAAAGGGGGATTTTTGTACTGGCACAGATTAAAGGGGGTTATTTTTGTACTGGCATATATTAGGGAGCATTTTTTTTACTTCCACACATTATACAGAGAAGTATTAGTACTGGGGGCCTATGGTGAACATGATTACTAGTATGGGCACAATGGGGACATTATTACTATTGGGGGCACTGTTAACACTATGCACTCTGGGAAATAATTATTTCTATTGGTGGGATTTTTGGGACCACTATTACTGTGGGGGGTGGGGGGGCAGGGCACTCTGACACAGTATCAGCTTAGCTGTAATAAACTTACCTGTCCGGGTTCCAGCGGCACGATCCTCAGCCTCAGCACGGCCATGTCAGGAGAGATGTGCTGCTGAGCCACGCCCCCTGGTGATGTGACCACATCCTTATTAACAGGATGAAATGCTCCTGAGCAGGTGTGTGCTGGGGGAGATTAGCAGTGGGCTGATTAGCTCAGCTGCTCTATTACTATGTACTAGTATTTATTCTGACAAATGGAGCGCCGAGTCATGGCCCTATCAGGTTCCCTTCCTGGTCATACACCTTTGCCAGTGATAGTCTTTGGACTCACTAACTGTATTCTGGTTCTTGTTCCTGTGCTTTATTGCATTTCTCGTTCTGCTGACCCCGGCTTATCTTCTGCCCATTCTCTGTGTCTTGTTTGGTACTGTGTAGCCCGTCTCGTTCTGACCCATTTACGTATGACTCTGGTATTGTGTTTGTCTGTCTTAGTTTGTTGTCCGTTTGTTGCACTTAGACAGCGTAGGGACCGTCGACCTGTTGCAGTGTAGCTATCTAGGGCTGTACTGAAAGGGTCCATTCATACGTCCGTGAATACGTCCAGATCTGTTCCGCAATGTTGCGGAACAGATCCGGACCCATTCATTCTCTATGGGACAGGAATGGATGAGGACAGCACACAGTGTGCTGTCCGCATACGCATTTCCAGAGCGCGCCCCCAAATTACCGGTCCGCAACTCCGGAAAAAAATAGAACATGTCCTATTCTTGTCTGCAATTGCGGACAAGAATAGGCAGTTCTATGGGGGTGCCGGCCGGGTGTATTGCGGATCTGCAATACACTACGGACGTGTGAATGGACCCATAAGTAGATAGGGAAAGCAAGCTTGTTTCTAGCCTTAGGGCTCACTATCCTTGTCTTTTTGGGGGGACATTATGTTTACACGATTAGTGTCATGGGCACTATTTGCTAGGCGCAGTTATTTTTTAGGGCACTGTGTGCTAATAATTATTGAAGGGGGCACTATCAAAATCATGGTGGCCGGCATATTGCGAAGCTTTAATAAGTGAGCCGGCCACCTAGAAGGAAGAAGTCTGGGACTGGCAGCAGGTATGAAGCACTCTGAAGCCGGCGACAGCAGTGTAGCATTCAGCTGAATGCCGCCAGTCCGTATGTCCTTTACCTGCAGCTAGGGTCCCTTCCAGAGGAAGAGGAGAGACGAGAGCCATTCTCCTTCTCCTCTGCACTGCCGCCCTGCATGTCGCGCTGATTGGTGGTGAGCGCCGGCAGGAACTGCTGCTTTGTCGCCTCCACCAATTAGCTTACTCCCTCCTGGCTATGTGCGGCTAGTACATGGATGTATTCTTAAGGATGAGGGGTTTATAGTCACATTTAATATAAACACTGTCCAGTAACTGTACTATTATTGGCCTGAATCTTTATATTAAACGTTACTATAACCCCTTCATCCACGGGAATGCACCCATGTACTGCAGTACACGGTTGTATTCTTAAGGATAAGAGGAGTTATAGTCATATTTAATAAAAACTCTGTACCGTAATTGGTGTTTACTGGTAAGTTTCTTTCAAACTTTTCGTTGTTTGTCGCAACAAAGGACTTGACTTCGCAAATCGCAATGCCTCAGGTTTTGGTTGTTCTCTCTTCTCCGTTTCATATTCCACGTCTGCATTTTTAAGTTTTATGGCTGGTTTCGGTTTTTATGCTTATGTCCGTCGTTCGGATTACTATTGTCCATACCTGTCAGCAATCACGTTCCTTTCCAGGCCACTTTTAGATGTCCCAATCATCCTAGTTGTTGCTTTTTCCATCATGTTGGGCTCACTCTTATTTATCTTAACCCATCACGTACATCTAGGACGGCCTCATGGCCCCGGGGGCCCCTTAATTGCTTGGGCCGCAAGGCCTCGGCGGCCCCATGATTGCTTTGGTCTCATGGCCGCAGAGGCCCCATAACTGCTTTGGCCTCAGGGAGCAGGGATTCCATGACCGCTCCGACCCCATGGTTTCGGGGGGCATGCTGACCGCTGCAGGCCCCTTGGCATCAGGGTCTCGAGGACTACCTTGGCTTTACGGCTTGGGGACCTCATGACTGCTTTGGTCTCATGGCTCTGTGGGTCCCATGACTGCCTTGGGCTCATGGCGCTAGGGGCCCTATGTCTGCTTGGCCGCATGCCTTGTGGGCCCCTTGGCTGCTTGGCCTCATGACTTGAGGTCCTTGCGATTTCTGTGGCCTCAATGCTTTGCTTTGGCCTCATGGCTGGGGGCCCCCTATGGTGGCTCGGGTCTCATGGCTCGGGGGCCCCTATGATTACTTGGCCTCAGGTTTTGGGGGGCCCCATGTTCGCTTTTGCTTCATGGCTTGGGGACTCCATGACTGCTTGGCCTTATGGCTTAGGGGCTCGCTGACTGCTTCGGCCCCATGGCTTTGAGGGCTCGCTGACTGCCTCGGCCCTATGGCTTTGAGGGCTCGCTGACTGCTTCGGCCCCATGGCTTTGAGGGCTCGCTGACTGCTTCGACCCCATGGCTTTGAGGGCTCGCTGATTGCTTCGGCTCCATGGCTTCGGGGGCTCGAAGGCTGCTTCACCCCATGGCTTGAGGGCTCGATGACTGCTTCGCCCCTATGGCTGGGGGCTCGGCGACTGCTTCGGCCCCATGGCTTCAGGGGCAAGATGACCGCTTCGGCCCCATGGCTTCGGGGGCAAGATGACCGCTTCGGCCCCATGGCTCGGGGGCACGATGACCGCTTCGGCCCCATTGCTTCGAGGGCACGATGACCGCTCGGCCCCATGGCCGGGGCACGATGACCGCTCGGCCTCATGGCTTCGGGGCACGATGACCGCTTCGGCTCCATGGCTTCGGGGCACGATGACTGCTTCGGCTCCATGGCTTCGGGGCACGATGACTGCCCGGCTCCATGGCTTCGGGGCACGATGACTGCTTCGGCTCCATGGCTTCGGGACACGATGACTGCTTCGGCTCCATGGCTTCGGGGACACGATGACTGCTTCGGCTCCATGGCTTCGGGGCACGATGACTGCTTCGGCTCCATGGCTTCGGGGCACGATGACTGCTTCGGCTCCATGGCTTCGGGGCACGATGACTGCTTCGGCTCCATGGCTTTGGGGGCACGATGACTGCTTCGGCTCCATGGATTCGGGGGCACGATGACTGCTTCGGCTCCATGGCTTCGGGGGCACGATGACTGCTTCGGCTCCATGGCTTTGGGGGCACGATCACTGCTTCGGCTCCATGGCTTTGGGGGCACGATGACTGCTTCGGCTCCATGGCTTTGGGGGCACAATGACTGCTTCGGCCCATGGCTTCGGGGGCACGATAACTGCTTCGGCCCCATGGTTTTTCGTCCTGCCTGGTCATCTACCTGGTGGGTTGAACTTCTGTGCATCCAGGTTGATTTGGCCCAAATGTCTCACATCCATATCTGCTTCTTTGTTCATCAGGGCACAGGCCGCTTTTTCCAAAGTCTGTCGGTGGTGCATCCATTGTCTGCCACGCTTCCCCAGGTGTACTCTTCCTTAACGAAGCTCAGCCTGGTCAGGGTCACCTGCCATGCGGGTCAGGCGACTTTTTCAGTAACTTTAGCCTGTCCGGTATTCAGGCTAGACCCTCGGTTTTAATTAGTTCGCATACTATTGAGGCCATTTGTCATAGTTATAACTTCCTGCGGTCTGCCAGTTAGGTATCGTATGTACATATGCATTCGTTCTGCATACCACAGGCGGTATCGCTGTACGGCTCCACCCACCAGGCAGTCCTTTGCATTGCGCTCTCCTGTTCTTCTAGTTCCTCGGCAAACATAATTTATTATTCACCATTTTGTACTGCTCCCTCGGCTGGAGAATCTTTACTGCACGGCTACCTTCACCGGATAGTCGGGTATGCTTACTCTCCGGGTTTAGTCTTTACTACACTGTCCCTCTTCTGGACATGCTTCTTTACAACACGGCTTCTTCTGGCGGACTTTGGGTGCCGCATGGATGCTTTCAGTTTGCTCCTCATTTCTGCATTGCTTCCTTTGCTGGTCACTCCTTGTTACCATTCCGTTCTCTCTGCGGACAATTTAGTGCTTGGCGGGGATCATGGTAGGTCATTTGCTATGCTCGGCTGACGGGAAGCTGATTCCAGAACCATACTAATAGACTTAATCATGGTACATATAGGATGGGCGGTGGCGCCACTGCTGCCCAATACAACGTATCGTTTTTGTCATTGGAGCGTGGGCCACTCCCGGGTGTCTTAGCTCTTGTTCATTTTGTTAGGCCCTTGTTCTCTAACTCAACGTCCTTAGCCCATTACATTCCAATCATCCACATACAATTATTTATGCCACACTTGGGCTTCTGTTTTAAACCTATTGTCTGTACTTGTTGCATTCTTCCTCCTACGTTTTCAATCACCATAGTTGGTTGCCCGCCTATGTTTTTCTTCACGTTCAATAATCAATGTGGCCAGCTCACAAACTCCTGCCTGGTCAACAGATCCCCTGTTTGGCGATGCTACCCCCCCCCCCAGGACCAGACTTCAATTTCCGGAGTTCAAGTCATTGGTGTCATCGGCCACCTACCTTCAGGTTCTCGTACCAAATGACACTCGTCATTAGGTGTCACCGGCCACGTTGGTCTGGTCTCGTGTTCACGATATTCGCCTGTCAGGTTTTTTCAGGAAATGTAGTTTTTTTTTAGGTATCGCATATCACATCGGTCAGGCCCATGTTGTAATCCCGCCCGTACTTTCTTTAGGTCACCTTTTAGTTATTTTCTTGTTTACCCCTCATATTTGTCATTTGTATTACCATGCCGGTTACCTTTTCAATCAGCCAGGTCTGCGAACTAAATCGCCAGCAGCTTACTGCAATCGCACTCCTTCACTCGCGTGAGAGCATCGCCAGGATTCCATATACTACGTTCTTAGCTTATTGCTTTACATCCTCTCCTGGCCTACATGGTATTCTTCGGGCCCTTCTTTGCATAGTCCAGACAGTTAGGCTCTCAGTTCTCCGGTCTTATAAGGCTAGGGGGATTTTGTCATTGCTCGCAACACAACCAAGTCTTCAGGTTTAGTTAGTATCGTCCACGCTTCCTTCTGATGCGTTTCCCAGATCCTCCCTCGTGCATTGGGGCAGAATCTGCGACATTCAGCATTCTGTCCTGGCTCTATCCGCAGGATGGATGCAGGCATCGTTATGGTTGACTTATGTACCCGAACTCTCGTGGGAGATATGGCTTCGCAGTTTGGATCAGGGGTTTCTTTGTACAGGCCATTCAAGTCTCTTTTCACCCTACATGTCTAGTCTTTGCCCCCCTTTTATAGGCCTACCCACGGACATGGCTACCGGCACACCACCAGCCATTTAGTTAGGTAAGATGCGTATTGCAGTTACGGTGGGTCTCGGTGTTTATCCCACTAGGGCTCTACGGCTTTCGTGTCCGTAGCCCTGACCACAAGTATGGCAGTCTGATTAGGCTGCATTTGTGGGAGGGGCGGAGGCTCTACTTAAACCAGGCACAGCCCCACCTAGGGGCGGGCGTTTTCTCAGTTGCCCACCCTCCCTCCCTTTCTATTTTCACTTCTACAGGGTATGCCCCCCTTTTATAGGCCTACCCACGGACATGGCTACCGGCACACCACCAGCCATTTAGTTAGGTAAGATGCGTATTGCAGTTACGGTGGGTCTCGGTGTTTATCCCACTAGGGCTCTACGGCTTTCGTGTCCGTAGCCCTGACCACAAATATAAATGTAAATTGTCATGTCTCCTGATCACTGCAAGCCGGTAGGGGTGTAGTGAGAGAGTTGGCCACTAGAGGGACCCCTAGGATAGATATATAAAAGGCTTAGTGAGGGGAGGAGGAGTTCTGTTGAGTTAAGATGTAGTTGCAGTTCAGTTCAGGCCCCTGAGCCTGGTGAAGCCAGGGAGACCTGGGCCTACGGCCTGGGGAAGGGTGTGCAGTTGAGGAAACAGCCGGAAGGGTCCTGCTTGGAGGTGAACATAGACAACCGGAGATAGGAGGACGCCAGTTCCAAGGGCCAAGTGAAATAATACCCTTAGGTCGGGCTGAGAAACTGAGGAACAGAGCAGGGAAGGAAAGAATCACTGGATACCAGCCGGACGGGGCTGAGGACACAGAGCAGAGCCTGAGTGAGGAGAAACACAGGAAGGACGCAGGGATCAGGAGGTATGCTACCCATGTCCTGCATTGATGGCCCGTTGGTGTACCGTGTACTGAAAAGGTCTGCTGTGACAAAAAGGTTATTGTTCCTTGGTTAAGTGTGTGGCCGGCAGAGGAATCTGCTTGATGTTGAGAAACGTTTGCAACCCTTAAGTAAAGACATTGACAATTTAACTGAATCGCCTGGTCTTCAATTATTCCCGCTAGCAGGGGAGTGCTACAGCTGCTAAACACTGAGACCACCATCTTGAGCAGAAGACGGAAGGGATCCATAAGTCCATTAATAGCATACCTCTCAGGTGGGTGACGCACTGCACCACAACACCCAGCATGCCCTGGTCCCCCCTGACCCCTCAGGTATCTTACAGCTGTAATGATGGCCCTCTTCAGGTACTAGCAATCTCCCCATGTTGACCAAATTTGTGCAATCTCTTTCAATAAACTTTCTGCAGTTCCCAACTGCAGGGTGTAGTCCTAGATCAGAAGGCCAGTCCATCTCAGAAGTGTGGAGGGTGACAGAATTATAGGCAGGGTGCAAGGCAGTAGTGTGAAAGCAGTGGCCGGCGGATGATATAAATCTCTCTTTACTAAAGTGCAGAATAAGTGTAGTAGTACATCCGACAGCATCACTGCATGCCACTTGTTCCAGTGAATTCCCAACTCTGCCCACAGAGTCCTGCCAGTGTGCCCCAGTACCAGCTATAGAATCCTGCCAAGTAGTGTCTGCCCCACCCACTGAAACCCCTGCCAAGAAGTGTTACCACTCTGCACAGACCCTTTTGCCCCTATCACATTCTGATCCAGGAGCCCAAACTCCATGGTGACATGGGGCCCAGAAATTCCTGGTCCTGAATGTCACCTACAAATGGGGTTGTCTTCTGATGGACCTCTGTGTTCCCATATGTGTCAGAGCCTTGCATCACTGTAGAATTTGGTAGGTCAAACCAACCCTGCCCACGTCCAGTCTATTTATGCCTTAGTTACAAACCAACTACAAGATGATGACTACATAATAAATAAAAATGAACTAAGAAGTATTCACGCCTCTACGCTTCGGACACACGATTATCACCTCTGGTAGCTTATGTAACCTATATGACATTCCACACATCACTGCTGGGTGCTACTATTTTTCTGATCGGTTTACTGGTCACAATCAATACTCAGTGTATTCGGGTGAGGGTGAACTTTATTTCCTGTTTTAGTGGAAAGTTAGAAAATTCTAAATGCAGGAGATTTTAAAGCCTGTGGATGCACTCTTGAGAGACAAGATGTTACCCTTTATTGTCTGTAAGGTGCAGTGCTGTCATGGACACCTTGTGTGGATCCAAAATTAAATAGGTTAAAGCCCACACATACATGCATATAACTGCCACTATTCATGGTATTTTGGATCCACGTATGATCTCCATAACAACACTGTGCCTGAGAGACATCAGAGGCTTTCAGTAGTGCAGCCTCAGGCTTCCCAGTATTAGTGTGCCCTGTTGGTGAAAGATTACTGCTCTGGACCTGTCCTTTTCCATAACTCAGATGGATTATACATTATTTAGGACAGGATCTTCTGCATAGTGATTTGGACCATGCCTTTATTCTGTCTAGAGCTTCCAAGCATTCATGTGACATTTTATGGGATCTAATGAGGAACCTCTGATACTGTTTGGGGTAAATCATTGACAGGCTTTATTACTCTGCGTCCTGCCGGCTGTGGGCTTTGTTTACATGGCTATATTTGTGCTCCACCTCCATATGCTTTTCCTTCTTGTTGATATTCCATTCATGGTATTCTTTGACCTCTTGTGCACAAAAATCTCCCTTTCCATGTGACACAATTCAGCTAACAGGGTCGAAAAAACAAGTTTCTCAAATGCGAGCAGATCCATTGTGAAAAAAATATTTTTTAAAAAACCCGATCACTATTGAAGTAGAAAAAGAAAAGAATGAATACATTCACACGAATCTAAAGAAAAACTCGAAAAAATTCCCCCGACAGGAAATAGGTCAGGAAATCGGAGCTTTCCGCCAATGTGTAGAGGCAGATATTAGAAAACTCAAAATGGAAAGAGTAAAGGACAACTTAACGAAACAAGAAAGAAATGCAATAAGACAACTACAGGAAAAGGAAGAAATTGTAATTCGCCCAGCAGATAAGGGAGGGGCGATTGTAATCCTTGATAGAGAACAATATAAAAAGGAATGCATAAGACAATTAAGGGATATAGAAACCTATATTAAATTGAAAGGAGATCCAACTGAAAAATATGACAAAGATCTGGTTACATATTGTAACAAAGGCCTTGAGAATAACATATTATTAAAAAGAGAATATGATTTTATTATTAATACACAAAAAAGAATACCCGTTTTTATATACTCCCGAAGGTACACAAAGATCTAAAAATCCCCTGGACGCCCCATAATATCGGGCATCGGATCAATAACATCAAATCTTTCACAGTACATAGACCATCTACTTCAACCTGTAGTGAAAAAGACAAAATCATATATTAAGGATACAACAGAAATTATTAATATTTTGGAAAATACCATCTGTGAACCAAATTGGATAATTGGAACCCTAGACGTAAGCTCATTATATACTATCATTGATCATGAGCAGGGAATAACAGCAATGAAGAACCAATTAGAGGAAAATAGTGACCTCCCAAAGAAACAGATTGAATTTCTGGCGGAGGGAGTAAAACTCATCCTTACACACAATTACTTTTATTTTGATTCTGATTTTTATTTACAGAGAAGGGGTACAGCCATGGGCACCAGGTTCGCCTCCAGTTATGCAAATTTATTTATGGCTAATTGGGAAAATATATACATCCAACCAAGAATGGGGACGGACCTGGTGCTCTGGCATAGATTCATAGATGATGTCATTTTTATATGGAAAAAGGAAGAAAAGGATCTTTTTATCTTTTTAGAGGAGATTAATATTAATCCATTTAATTTAAAATTCGTAGCTAACGTCAATGAAAATCAAACTGAATTCTTAGATCTGATGATAAAAAAGATAGTGAAAAGAAAAACTAATATGCAGCACATTCCGGAAACCAACAGCTAGAAACAGCTATATACTGTTTTCTAGCTGTCATCTCCCAAGATGGTTACTCAATATTCTCCTGGGGCAGTTCCGGAGATTGAAACGAAACTGCACCAGGGAAGAGGACTTTGAGGGAGAAGCCGCTAAAATGAAAGATGAGTTCATAAACAAGAAATACCTCCCAAATAAAGTGGACCTTGCCTTAGAAAAGGTTAAAAAATTAGAGAGAAAACAGTTTTTTAAACCGAAAGATAAAATAACAATGGAAGGAGATAATAAACAAGAAATAACACCCCGCATAATTTTGCCATATAGCTCACAATATAAAAAGATTGAGAAGATTATCAAGAGACACTGGCATCATATATGCAAAGACAAGGTGATAGGTTCTCTAGTATCCACCAATCCCCAAATTGTATATACTAGAGCCCCAAATCTAGGATCACAAGTAGCCCCAACAGTAAAAAATGTTAAAAAGAAAAAAGGAGGGATACAGTGGAATGACTTAAAAGGTTTCTACAGATGCGGAAGTTGCTGCAACTGTAAGAATACTATCTTTCCAAAAAGAACAGACATGGTTGAATCAACAAAGAATGGCTTCAAAATAAAAATCAGAGACCTACTAACATGCAACTCCACAAATGTATTATATATAATAAAATGCCCATGTAATAAACAGTATATTGGGAGAACTAAAAGAACATTAAAATGCAGAATAGCGGAACACATTTCGAACATCAAAAAAGGATACGAAAAACATTCCCTGTCCAAGCATTTTAAGATAGCTCACAACCAGGACCCAACAGGTCTGGTGTTTGCAGCTTTTGAGAAAGTGACAATGGATTGGAGGAGGGAATCATATCCAAAAATGTCACGTCAGGAATCTAGAAGAATCTTTGATTTTAATACACTCTGCCCAAATGGCATGAATGCTGATATGGAGATTTTCGGTTTCTTAGAATGAGAAATAGTTATGATATCCTCGTGGAGGAGGCTCCTCCATCGATGAATGCTCGGAGGTGCTTTTGTTTTACGGCACTCTGAGCAGTCCTGGGGAGGAGCCTCCTCCCAATACATCTGGAGGCGACTCATACATTATGATGTAGTGTGCATTGATTATTATATACATATTGTATATATTTTTGTGATTCCATATTTTTATATTTTTATTATATATTTTTATTTTATATATATATATTTTTTGATTCCACAATTCAATATATGCACATTTCATAACTCAATATACACATTTTTTATAAGGATTTTTATAAGGATTTTTTATAAGGATTTCTTCAATGCACATGATATATCTCTGAAATAATTTCATATATTTCATATATACATATTATATATTTTTACACTTGATATTTTATACACATTCTATATGTCTTATATTCACATTCTTATTGGAGAACCATTAAGATTACTATAATTAATTTTTTCTGTCGTATATTTATTATATATTTATCTTATATGATGCAGAATATATATAGTTTTATCTTTCTGTATAGCTTGCTTTTATACAATCCAGTAATCCAGTCCAGAGATTATGGACATTTTATCCACACAATCCAGGAATCCAGCCCAGAGATTATGGACATCCTATCTACCCCATAAAAAGGAGTCTACCAACATATGCATACTAGACCACTGAGGAAGAAGCCAGCACAAGCTTCGAAACGCGTTTGGTGAATTACAGTATGCAGAATATACCGGCAAGAAGCTAAGCCAATCTAGGAGCGCTCTAAAAGATTGAATCCCGAAAAGGAAATATTCCTCCTCCCCATAAATATATCAGCTGATTTGGGGAAGAACGCACGGAGGTAACTATATCACATGCACGGAGGAGGTTATATCACGTGACCAACATCAGGTCACGTGAGACGCCGAGCAAGATAGCGAGGATTATCCAACTAAGACATCTTACCGCGCAGTAAGGAGGGACGGTAAAAAAGAAAATTCTTCAGGTCAGTGTGGGTGCGGGACGCTGCACGATAGAAAACCACCGGGACCGTAAGTACCGATAACCCCCTTTTGTAGCGAACTATATGGACACAATCCACGGTCAATAAACCATTATTATATACCAGGACTATATCTACTAAACCCCAATACGCTAAAACCGGATATTTCCAACAAATTGGACAACCCACGATATCCTCCAGCAGACATACTCTATGTCTGCAGCAGACATTCTTGACTATTTATATTTCAACAGGTCATTTTTATAGAATGCTATTTTTATAGGGTGTTACTTATTTCTACAGATTGATATTTATTTTAACAGTTTTATTTTCCAGGCTGTATTTTACTATTTTTGTGGAGCTATTAAATTGTTGTATGTATCCATATTTCTGTGTGCCTACTCAGTTATCAACCATAGAATATGGATTATAGTCTACATAACCCGCCATTCCACTAATTCCCATCCCTGGGAATGTCTTCCATTACCTGACTCCTCCACTTTCAGGGTACGGCCACATATGGAGTAAATGCTGCAGTGTTTCCGCAGTGCGGTCTCATGTAAAAAATTATGTTTTGATATATGCAAATGAGCCTCTAGGAGCAACGGTTCAGCCCTCTCTGCACCTGTCGCGCCCTCTTCAGTTTGATTTGAAAGGGCCATGCATCATGATGTTTTCACTGCCACGGCAGTTGCAGAGAGAGCAAAGCCTCTAGGTGTAACTGACAACGCCCCCGTGGCTCCTAGAGGCTCATTTGCATATAGTAAAACATAATTTTTCTCAGCAATGCAGGTACATATGAACATGGGACCAACACAGATGCCTTCAGCTGCCAAGTGCACATGCAACAGGTCAGCCAGGTGTCATAGATACAAATCTGCTGACAGATGCCTTTTAACCGCCTGCCAGACCGCCTAACGCAGGGCTGCGTCCAGGCGGCGGCAGGCTTGTTCCTCCTTGACGCGGCGACGCGTCATCTCGCAGATCGCGGCTCGGCAGTTATACTGCAGCCTGCCAGCGATGATCAATCACTGGCAGGCTGTAGATGCAAAATAAAAAGCATCAAAGATGTATATCAGACGCTGTTTTGTTAACAGCGTCTGATATACCTGCTACCTGGTCCTCTGGTGGTTCCATTTGCTGGGATAGACCACCAGAGGACCAGGTAGCTATGTAAAGTAGCACCAAGCACCACACACCCCTGATCACTCCATATAGACTCCCTGATCACCCCCCTGTCACTGATCACCCCCTGTAAGGCTCCATTCACATGTCCATATGTCCATATGTGTCCACGGATCCGCAAAATACGGACACCTGCAATGTGCTTTCCGCATTTTGCAGATCCGCACATTGCCAGAACTATATAGAAAATGCCTTTTCTTGTCCGCAATTGTGGACAAAAATAGGACATGCTCTATATTTTTGCGGAGCGGAAGTGCAGACCCGGAAGTGCGGATCCGCAATTCCGGATCCGAGCGGGACAAAGTCTGTCCCCATAGAAATTAATGGGTCCGCAATTCCGTTCCGCAAGCAGAATTGCGGACGTGTGAATGGGGCATAAGGGTCACTTATCACCGCCAGTTAGTTAGCTACTTGTTAGGTAGCTAGCGCCCAGCCCACCGCACCGCAGTCACTGATTTTGGCAGACATTTTTTCATCCACATTGATCGATGCGAATGAAAAAATCTGTGCCGTTCATTTTTTTTTTCAGCCCAGAGGCTGAACAGAAAAAAAAAATCTCATTACCCGTATGCTCCATATAGGGAGAATCGCAGAAACTCCTAATTCTGGCCATACGTGTAATGATTGCGGAGACCTTCAAATGCCAGGGCAGTACAAAAACCTCACATGTGACCCCATTTTAGAAAGAAGACACCCCAAGGTATTCCGTGAGGTGTATGGTGAGTTCATGTAAAATTTTATTTTTTGTCACAAGTTAGTGGAATATGAGACTTTGTAAAAAAAAATATATATATCAATTTCCGCTAACTTGTGCCAAAAAAATGTTTTATTCTGTGAACTCGCCATGCCCCTCACGGAATACCTTGGGGTGTCTTCTTTCCAAAATGGGGTCACTTGTGGGGTATTTATACTGCCCTGGCATTTTAGGGGTCCTAAAGCGTGAGAATCCAAATGCGTAAAAATGCCCTGTGAAATCCTAAAGGTACTCATGGGAATTTGGGCTCCTTTGCGCATCTTGGCTGCAAAAAAGTGTCACTCATGTGGTATCGCCGTACTCAGGAGAAGTAGGGCAATGAGTTTTGGGGTGTATTTTTATATATACCCATACTTTGTGTGAGAAAAATTGCTGTAAATGACAACTTTTTAATTTTTTTTATACAAAGTTGCCCTACTTCTCAAATTCTCAATCTTCAAATTGCCCTACTTCTCCTGAGTACGGCGATACCACATGAGTGACACTTTTTTGCAGCCAAGATGCGCAAAGGGGCCCTAAAACCAATGAGTACCTTTAGGATTTCACAGGGCATTATTACACATTTGGATTCTCACGCTTTAGGGCCCCTAAAATGTCAGGGAAGTATAAATACCCCACAAGTGACCCCATTTTGGAAAGAAGACACCCCAAGGTATTCCATGAGGGGCATGTCGAGTTCACAGAATTTATTTTTTGGCACAAGTTAGCGGAAATTGATATTTTTTTATTTTTGTTTTTTACAAAGTCGCATATTCCATTAACTTGTGACAAAAAATAAAATTTTACATGAACTCACCATACCCCTCACGGAATACCTTGGGGTGTCTTCTTTCTAAAATGGGGTCACATGTGGGGTATTTATACTGTCCTGGCATTTTAGGGGCCCCTAATGCGTGCGAAGAAGTCTGGAATCCAAATGCTTAAAAATGCCATGTGAAATCCTAAAGGTACTCATTGGAATTTGGGCCCCTTTGCGCACCCAGGCTGCAAAAAAGTGTCACTCATGTGGTATCGCCGTACTCAGGAGAAGTAGGGCAATGTGTTTTGGGGTGTATTTTTATATATACCCATGCTGGGTGAGAGAAATAACTCTGTAAATGTCAACTTTTTAATTTTTTTTATACAAAGTTGACAATTTACAGAGATATTTCTCTCACCCAGCATGGGCATATGTAAAAATACACCCGAAAACACATTGCTCTACTTCTCCTGAGTACGGTGATACCACATGTGTGACACTTTTTTGCAGCCTGAGTGGGCAAAGGGGCCCAAATTCCAACGAGTACCTTTAGGTTTTACATGGCTGCTCACAATTTAGCCCCGCCCAAAATGCCAGAACAGTAAACACACCCCAAAAATGACCCCATTTCGGAAAGTAGACACCCCATGGTATTCACTGAGGGGAATAGTGAGTCCGTCTGAGATTTAATTTATTTTTTGCCAGAAGTTAGCAGAAATGGAAACTTTATTATAATTTTTTTTCCTCAGAAAGTGTCATTTTCCGCTAACTTGTGAAAAAAAATGAAATGATACATGAACTCACCATACCCCTCCACGAATACTTTGGGGTGTCTTCTTTCTAAAATGGTGTCATTTGGGGGGTATTTATACTATCCTGGCATTCTAGCACCTGAAGAAACATGACAGGTGCTCAGAAAGTCAGAGCTGCTTCAAAATGCCGAAATTCACTTTTTTGCACCATAGTTTGTAAACGCTATAACTTTTACCCAAACCAATAAATATAAACTTATTGGATTTTTTTTAATCAAAGACATGTAGAACAATAAATTTATAGAAAAATATATATAGAAATGTAGTTTTTTTTTAAAAAATTCACAACAGAAAGTGAAAAATGTCATTTTTTTTGCAAAGAATTCGGTCATTTTTGATTAATTGCAAACAAAAAAAGTTAAAATGTCAGCAGCAATGAAATACCACCAAATGAAAGCTCTATTAGTGAGAAGAAAAGGAGGTAAAATTAATTTGGGTGGTAAGTTGCATGACGGAGCAATAAACGGTGAAAGTAGCGTAGTGCAGAATTGTAAAAAGTGGCCTGGTCATTAAGGGTGTTTAAGCTAGGGGGGCTGAAGAGAATCTGTCACGTAATTTCACTCTATGTAACCCATGGCAATGTTATGTAGTGCTGCCTAACAATCCCATGCCTCATAGTGCCCAGCGGGATGTGAATAATGGTTCCACGAGCCCAAGCCCACCTCCACTTATGCCATCCAGTTTGCCCCCCCTTTGCGACATCAAGATCATCATAAAACTCCGCCCATTTGGCCAAGGTGTTCTGTGGCTCAGTGCATGCGCCGTAAGTCCAGTGAGACCTATGCCCACTGCAGGGAAGTCAATGCGCAAGCGCAGACAGCATCCTGTTTTGCGCTTGCGCAAGATCTCACTGAGGAACACGCGGACCAGGTATGATGAGTTGTATAATGATTGTGACCACACAGAGGAGAAGGCAGACTAGATGGCCCAAGGTGAGGTACTGGGATCAAGTGAAGAGGCAGGCTTGGGCCCTTGCAGTAGGCGGACTTGGGCTTTTGGAACCGTTATTAATGCCCCGCTGAGCATTTTGAGGCATCATAAGCATTCTAATCAAGGATTTCAGAAATAAGGATAATGCTAAGAAAGGTATGTTTTTGATTACGTTAGGAAGCACTACATAACATTGCTATGGGTTACATAGAGTACCCCCTTTAAAGGTAGATAAAGGCTAAGCGCATGTTCATTGATGATTTTTCATGAGGATTTCCATTTTGCATTCCGTGCCAGAATCCACATGCAGACCAACTGCCATTGTTTTCTCTTTGAAGAATGCTATTGAATTATCACATTTTCAGAACGGAAACATGCACATAAACAAAGATGCAACTTTATTTTTGTAATTACATTAAGAAGAGGTAGGTGTCACCATAGGAACAAAGCTGCAATACAGAACAGCAAAATCATATATACAGCGCAAATCTGCCAAGTAACACTGGTAAGTGTAAGGTAATATAGGCAATACGTAAAGTCGGGATCTCCTATTGTTTTCAATGGGAATCCAAAATGTAGTTTACATGACTATGAATTGTCCGCTGCAGACATGAAAATTCTTCAGGCAGATTCGACATGGAAGCCATGCCGGGTAAGCCACATGGGGATTAGCCCCACTGGAATGGGACTAATCCACGTGCAGACCCCCCGCAGTTCAAACTGCAAATCCACAGCAGGTATACAACCATCAGACATGGACTTCTGCAGCAAATTTCCCAGATCATTTTTCTGTGGTAAAAAATCAGCCATGGAAACATGCCCTAAGAATTTTATGGGATTGTGTGACAGACAGAAGGGTCTTTACAGACATATCGCCCCTCCTGTCCATGATTGTGTCTGATATTGCAGCTCAGCCCCATTCACTCTGCTAGCAGATATATAGACAGGAGGGGTGATGTTAACGGGGAGAAAACATTGCCTTCCTTCTAATTTAATACTGCTCCTTTACTAGACCTTATATCTAGGGCACTTCTTATAGCTCGTTGTCTTTTGTAAACTCAATTCACCTTAAAATTACCCTCCCTATTCTGTGCGGATACTCACCAGCAACTGACACTTTTCAAAGTACTGAGAGTTGAAAATGTTGTGACCACCCCACTTTCCAACATGGGCAGAGGCGGACTGACCGTAGACCCTACAGGGAGTTTTCCCAGTGGGCCAATGCCCATAGGGTCACCCAAGCCCAATTTATTGCTGCTGACTGGGTACGTACTACTGGGGGAACTACAGGGGTCATTACTAGGGGAAGTCCAGGTAGCATGCTAAATGTAGTCCTAGCTTGGTGTTGTCCCACATCTCACCTCCTAAGCCCCCTGTTCCTTATCAATATTAGAGACAATTGGAGAAGAGGGGGAAGATAGAATGTGGCAGCTACTGATGGCCACCACAATGGGACAGCTTCTGGGAAGTTCTTTGTGCTGCACTGTGGTATTTAGTTCTGTGGTATGGTATTCTGTGCTGCACTATGGTATTACTGGCCCTGTCAACTTGCATTGGCACCATCTACTTGTGTTGCCCCACCTTCTGTCAATTTGGACCCACCTACAACATTAGGGCCACTTTTAAGTTTTTTCAAGAGCCACTTTAAGTTCCCAGTCCGCCCCTGAAAATGGGACAAATTTACAAGACCCCCCACTTTCCAACAATGGACTAATTTACTAGATCCCCACTTTCCAACATGGGAAAAATTTACTAGACCCTAACCAGTGTTACATTAAGAGCCCATCTAATAAATGAAGCAATTTGGCAAATAGTTTAGTCATTCTGTGCAGTCTGATCGTGCAGTCATTACAAAGCAACACTGTATAAAACAATGGAGTCTGAAATGGTTAAATGAATATTGCAGCCTCCATTGTCTTATATGTCTGTCATAGAGAAAGTCACATTGCGTCCATCATAGTTCTGTTCTGGTAGTGTCTTCATGGAATGTGTCTGACTAATATCAGGATCTATTCTCCTTCTGTAAATCCAAGGCCTGGGCAGATCATATTGTGAGGATTTGACTTCTTTACAGAGTTGTACATTTGGTGCCTCCATTGTATGTTCTTGATGACTTGCTTGCATAGAGGTCTTTTCACTAGTAACAGACACATGAGAGAATGATCATCATTAATCTTCTGGATAATCCTGCTTTACACTTAAATTCCACCATCTCTGTTGTCGTCTGATGTGGGACACATTTCCTCAAACCACATGAGCCACAGAATCTGGGGAAAAAGTTGTGGACACTGATGCAGCCTGGGAATTCCAACCTGACTGGATGAGAGGATTGTAGAACGGGGACACAAGGAGCTCCTGTCTGAAGTAAGAATATTTGTTAGCATATACCTTCTGGTACCAAGGACACAAAGTTATATAGGGTTAGATTATTAGTAGATCATTATGGGTTAGGTTTGGGGGGGGAACTGCAGTTTTGTCATCCTGACCCCATGTATAAATCATCTGATATCACATTTCATGAAGATATGAAACATGGTCATGAAGTTTAAAATTCCATCAATAACACTTACTCTGCCAGCTGAGAAGTCTCCACAGGGTCTCACCATGCACAGGCGGCTCTGGCTCTCCAATCTGCAGAATGAATTCTGGTTGGTCACTCTTAAAGAGATCCCAATGCCACAGTCAGCAGAACAAGATCCCCATTCTGTGCTCCACTCAGGGCAGTTAAACTTCACCATGCCTGGAAACCATAGCAAGATAATGCATAATTATTTACCATCTTATTTATCGCTGCTTATCCAGCATACCGCAGCACTGTACAGAGCTTGTCACCACTCACATCAGTCCTCCGGAGCTTAAAATGTAATTTTCCAATAACTGACACATACTGGGACCAATTCCATTTAACCTGCTTTTAAAGTGTGAAAGGAGAAACCCACAAGAACCGAGGGAGAGCACCTAGAAACTCCTGGAAAATGTTGTCCTTGGTTGTATTTGAAACCAGTACCCTAGTCCTGCAACGTAACCAAGCCAAGCTCTGAGCCACCATGCTTTATCCTTGAGTCTCTAACCACATTATGCAGGCATAATATCACAATGGCAGTGAAGCTCCACCCTGTGTAATAGGTGACTGTATAGACCTATTATAACATGATTATTGTGATCACTCCTTTTAGCAGCAGATGTAAAGTGATAATGATGTGAAGATCTCTGTGTTTAGTTATGTCTTGTTCATACATGTGAGCATATTACATAGGTTTATTGATGACATTCCCATTACCAGTAAGAGCTGAGAGACGGGTTTAGCCATCATTATTAAAATTATCTCAAATGTATCCTTTTATAGTGGCTTTAGGTGGAGCATCACTTCAATAGTCAGGGTGTAATGTGAGCAAAATGTCAGTAATAAGAAATATAACAAAATCCTACTCTCCCTTTAACTTCAAGCATATGAGACATCACCTACCTACCTACAGTGCATCCAGAAAGTCTTCAGACTCTTTAACTTTTTTCATATTTTGTTATGTTGTGGCCTAATGCATAAATTATAAAAAACAAAATCAAGCTACCCCATAATGGCAAAGTAACAGTTGCATTGACATAAGTATTTTCAGACCCTTTACTCAGGACTTAGTTGAAGTACCTTTGGCAGCGATTACAGCCTCCAGTCTTCTTGGGTATGATGCCACAAGGTTTGCACACCTGAATGTGGAAAATTCTTGCCACTCTTTTCTGCAGGTCCTTTCATGCTCTTTCGGGTTGGATGGGGACTATCAGTGGACAGCCATTTTCAGGTCTCTCCAGAGATGTTCGATTGGGTTCAGGTCAGGGCTCTGGCTGGGCCACTCAAGGACATTCACAGAGTTGTCTCTAAGCCATTTCTGTGTCGTCTTGGCTGTGTGCTTAGCGTCATTGTCTTATAGAAAGCTGAACCTTCATCCCAGTCTGAGGTCCAGAGCTCTCTGGATTAGGTTTTTCTGTACTTTGCTCCATTCAGCTTTCCCTCAACCCTGACCAATCTCCCTGTCCCAGCCGCTGATGCTGCACATGTTTTACTTTGAGAAAAGTATTGGGCAGGTGATGGGCAGTGCCTAGTTTCCTCGAGACATGAGTAGAAATGTCCTTCTGTTAAAGATGCACTGATCTGAATAAACACATCTGGTATATTGCAATTGAAGGTGCTGCAGATTCTTCTATTTGGATTCATATCTGGGATCCTGAGCCAGGGTCCTACGCTGCTTGCACCAGGATGCTTTTTAAGATCTTTATTTGATTGAATGGATATGCCTGTTGAGGAAACGTAGTGCTGCTCCACTATGAACATTTTTTGTTATACAAGGAGAGGCTTCTTTTTGGCAACTCTGTCATAAAGGCCAGATTGCTGGAGTGCTGCAGTGATGTTGACCTTCTGGAAGTTTCTTTCATCTGCACACAGGCCATTTGGAGCTCAGCCAGAGTCACCATTGGGTTCTTAGTCACCTATCTTACCAAGACCCTTTTCCCCCGATTACTTAGTTTAGTGGGGCGGCTAGCTCTAGGAATAGTCCTGGTTAATCCAAACATCTTCTATTTAAGAATTATGTGGGCCACTGTGCTCTTGGGAACTTTCAGTACAGCATCCTCCTCGACCGCTGGCTCTAGACTTTCAGGCTCAGCTGCACCATAGCTATTTCTTCATCTGGTGCCTCCATCTCTGAGTTCTCCCCCAGCTGGGGATAGGGTGAGCTGGATTCTTTTGGATAGTCCACGTGAAGCACTGATCCAGACTGTCCTGAAGAAAGGGCCTGAGGTTGCTTCTCCATCCGTAGTCTTGGACCCCATTCATTCATCATTTGAATCACAGTCACTTCCTTCGGGAGGAACACTTGGATTCATCTCATTGGTGGCGACTCCTCCTCTTCGGAGGCTAAGGGGTTGACTTAGATCCATCTGGTTGTGACTATTGCCATTAGACATTCTGACCCACAGGTAACAGGTGCTCGTGATTATAGGTTTTGATGGTCCTACCTCCACTCTCAGGCCTCACCTGTATGCTGAAGCACCTGCAAGCTTTTCTACCACCAAATAGGGTTCTGGATGGCATAGATCAGCAAGCTTATGTTTAACATGAAGACACAGCTGTTGAATGAGGACTCTATCCCCAGGCTGCAGAACCTGCTCTCTGACTCTGTGGTCAAACTGAATCTTGTTTTGCCTTCCTGATCAACCAGTAGCCTAGTCAGCCAATCTGTAAGCCTCCTTCAAGTCCTCTTTTAACTGTGACACATACTTCAGATAGGTCTTCCCAGATGATTGGTCAGGTGATACTCCGAAACTAATATCTACTGGTAGTTGAGCTTCCCTCCCGAACATGAAGAAGTAAGGGGAGTAGCCAGTCGACTCATTTTTTGTGCAATTGTAGGCATAAACTAGCTGACTTATGTGCCTGCTCCAGTATCCTTTCTGCTTGGGGTCTCGAGTGCCCAAGGGTACAGTTGAACCTTTCTGTTTGAGGATCGCCTTGAGGGTGGAAAGGTGTGGTTAAAGACTTATTGATCGCACAGATCTCACACAACTCCTTAATCAGCTGTCTCTCAAAGTCTCTTCCTTGGAAAATGTGGATGCAGGCTGGCAGTCCATAATGTACAAAGAACTTCTCCGACAATGCTTTGGCCACAGTGACTGCCCTCTGATCTTCGGTGGAGTACGCTTGGGCATAACGGGTGAAGTGGTCAGTGACCACCAATACATTTCTGATACCCTCGTCAGGCTCAGTGGAGAGGAAATTAATGCACACTAGATCTAAGGGGCCTTTTATGGTGATGCTGACAAGAAGGGCTGATCGACTGGGCAGAGTCTTTCTCTGAGCACACCATGCAAAGGACTTAGAGCAACCCTCAATGTCAGCTTCCATTCTTGGCCAGTAGAATATGTCTGCCACGAGACCAGTTATCTTCTCAACCCCAAGATGTCCATGGTCATCATGCAGAGCCTTCAGAACCACGTCCCTGAAACAAGCAGGAAGAACCAGCTGCCTTTGGATCTCTCCAGTCCACCGTTTGGTCACTTGATACAGTAGCCCATTCCTTACTTCTAGGAACTCTTTTGTCTTCAGAGTGTTCCTCTCACGCCCCTTTTTACTGACCAGTGGACCACTCCCAACAGATGCATCTTTCTTTTGGGCCGTCTCCATTTGGTCTGTGGTCAATCAAGGCAGCGACTCAGCATTAACCGGAGTCATCGAGCAAAATAGGGGTGGAAGGACTTCTGATGAAGCCCCTAAGAATCTGACACAGCCACATTTGGGGATAGTCTTGATTTGATGCTGACGATACATGGCTTTAACTTCAGGGACTAGGACCTCTATCCAGGCCTCCTCTCCTTTAGGTAATAGGAGTCGGGACAGATAGGATTGGGTGTCAGCATGAATGTTGGTGGATCCTGGATGATACTTCAAGCTAAAATCATACACCGCCAGAGAGGCAAGCCACTGGTGTCCTGTAGTATCCAGCTTGGCTGTGCATTTCAAATAGCTCAGCGGATTGTTGTCATTGTGGACTTTAAAATGCACTCCATAGAGGTAGTCGTGCAGCTTGTCCCCTACTGCCCACTTCAACGCTAGGAACTCCAGCTTGTGAGATGAGTAGTTGCGCTCACCGGGAGTCAGCCCTAGACTGATGTAGTAGACTTGTAGCTAGTGACGGCAGGCACTCATTATCTGTGAACCACCCAGAACATTAAATGGATCAATAATTATTTATTAAAAATACAGTAATAAAACAATACTGACAATGTAAAATGTATACACAAAACACTGAGACTCTATAGACACAATAACCTATTAAAACAAATAAATATATGTTGATTCAGCGTTCAGTTCATTTGTTTGTATTCCTCCTATTAAGTATCCCCTGCTAGACGGCGCATAAACTCAATAGTACACTTAAATGTTTGATGCAGGTATTATAAAAACAGATAGGGGATAGTGTGGTAGCCACTGATGAAGGGGTAAGGTTATACCCCGAAACGCTTTTGGCGTTCTGTTACCTGTACAATTCGAATTAATGAAATATCATCAAAGGATGAACTTTATGTTTTACTGCAGCTAGCTTGAGTGCCTACTAGTTACAAATATTTACACTATACTATATTGATCGGGTGAATCAATTACGGCAAGAGCGCCTTACCATTACTAGCATACGGGTGATCCTCTATTCTATTGTGTGATGTAGTAGACTGATTGCAGAGAACCATTAAAGGGTTTCTGTCACCAGATTTTGGCCTCATAAGCTGTCTGACATTAGCTATGGGCCAGTGTCAGACCAACCTAATATTGTAAATCAAATACCCCTCTGACCTGTCATAACGCTAAAAAACGATTTTATATCATATGCAAATTAGCCTCTAGGAGCACGGAGGGCGTTGCCCCCTGCTCCTAGAGACTCCATGCAGCCAGGCCCCTCTTCTTCTGATTGACAGTGCCGGCCAGCGCAGCTCTCCTACCTCCGGCACTGTCTTCATGCCGAAATTCCGCACCTGCGCCGTCCGCTTGTGTATTCGGCGCAGGTGCAGTGAGCTGAGGACGCTGGTGCCTGCTGTCATTTTTTTGCGTTATGACAAGTCAGAGGGGCATTTGATTATTATTATTAGGTTGGCCTGACATTGGCCCATAGCTAATGTTAGACAGCTTATGAGGCCAAAATCTGGTGACAGAAACCCTTTAATGGTTCTCGTTCCAGGACGGTTCTGAGGCCCTCAAAGGAAGCAACCACATGCAGTATATACTGTATGACTTGTTGGGTTCTTTATAAGCAAACACCGGGGCCTGTGTTAGGCAGGATTTCAGCTTCTCAAATACCTTAACTAGCAGACATCCACCTTTCTCCAAACTGCTCATTAACCTTGAAGTAGGTCTGCCTAGCGGCCTTCTTGAAATGAGTGGACTACAGGCTACGCGTCACAGACCATGTGACCGCTATCGCGATCACATGATTAGGATATTGACGCAGGGAACTGACGTAGGAGACGCCGACCAGCTTCTGGTTCCGGATGTGTGTGTGGATTAGTGACGCTTAGCATTAATGAGGTGGGTGTAAATATGGGTCGCAATGTTATGATAGTTTCGGCACCCACTGATGACATCTTATAACAAGCTCACTCTTTGATTGGTTCCATAATTTTAACTTTCCACCTGTGTTAGATTTCATTTGGATTGTGAGCCCTTTATAAGGGAGGGGTAGTAACAGTATGATTAATCCCGGAAGAAGCCTGTAAGGGCGAAACGGCGTTGGGAGGAGGCGACCGCAGGATCCAGCACACTACGAGGGTATATGTTATTATTATTTTTACTACCATCTTGTTATCACTCTTTGAGGATAAGCCTGTCTTTTGGGTTTTCTTTCCCAGGGCCCCATTATTATGATGTAATATTCGAGTGGTGGTGTTTATATATTTTTTATACCTTTTATGCACTTATGTGTGTGTGCCCTCTGTGTGTTGATCCTGCGGTCACCTCCATTTTTTGTTTCCTCATTTTTGTTCTGTTTGCCACAATTGTTTACTATTTTTTTATACTTTAATCATGTATTAAATAAAGGCATATAATTTGTTCTAAAACGCTTGGAGTGTTGTATTCAATGATATTCGGTGTTCACTACATAAATGCTAGTGATCTGTTAAGTGCTATGATCCCTGAAACTTTATACTGCCGAGCAGCATGGCTGGGATCCCCACACACAAAGCATCCTTGTGTCTTCCTGTCTCAACTCCTCGGAGGATTATCACTTATCTTCCTTGGGGATTCATGGGGTCTTTCAATGACTGCCTCAGCAATCTGTTGTAAGCACTCAATTTTTTCAGTGTGGGTACTTAAGCGGTTATTTTCAGAAGCTCCTCCTCTCGACACTGTGATTGCCACTCTCATAGATTTCAGCTCCCCAGCTGCCAAAGCAACTTCCTCTTGTCACACCAACCTCAGTCTTTGAGCAATAGGATCATGGGACAGAGCTCCGATATGATATGCGATATAAACTATATTAATTTGGCCAACGATAGAGATTTTGTCTATATAGCCCTATCGCATTAGAACATTGCATGCGCCGCTCTCGGCACACACTATGTTATCCTGAGCCAGCACAGTGAAGGAGGAGGCAGTCCCTCCCTCCCCACTGTGTGCGGCTGCCGCTTACCACCAATGAGAATGGAGAGGAGTAGGAGGGGAGGGACTGTGGCCACTGCGCCACCAATAAATATAGTTAATGCCTGAATACCAAATGTAGCCTGCGTATGCCGGCCATATCCCATACACCCGGCCCCTATGACTGTGCGCTGCGATCTGCCGCAATTAACCCCTCAGGTGCCGCAAAACTATATTCTTCAGCAGCACTCATCTGTTCACACCACGTGTACACCTCTCCCTCTTGGAAAGTTTCCACGTCGGCTGTTTCTGGCGATCTCAGAAGTACCTTCACTGTAACAACCCTTTAGGCAGCCCTCGGTAGGCAGGGTGTATGGTGATTCTCACCTCACTATGACGCAGTGCCTCCACCCAAATCTTGCCTGGTGCTCTATAGGATGGCAGGAGGGTCTTCCTCTTCTGCCAGGAGCCGACTTGGGAAACCCCTGCCCAGCTTAGTACACACTCACCCCAGGAAGGAGTTAACTGATCAACAACATTATTTGGGAAAGGGTGAACAATGGTGAAGAACATAAACACAATACAATAAAAGCATTAACCAGCTCAGTGGAGTTAGGGGCAAGATCCTACTGGGATGTAGGCTTGGTTGCTGTGGTAATGCAGCAGCCAAGCTTTCCCTTCTCACACTGGACATAGGAGCTGTCTGGGCTGTGCTGTAGGGTTAATGCAGAAGCTGAGCTTTCTCTTCTCACACTGGAAACACAGGAGCTGTCTGGGCTGTGCTGTAGGGTTAATGCAGCAGCCGAGCTTTCCCTTCTCACACTGGAAACACAGGAGCTATCTGGGCTGTGCTGTAAGGTCTGCACAGAGGCAGGGCACACTTCTGTCTGTGGAGATCTCTCAGTCATGCTGCTGTCTCCAAGATTGCTGCTGTTTTAATTCCTTCCTGCTACTGGTCCCCCTGCTACTGGATGCAGGGAGGAGCAGGTGTTCATATTTGTTCACTTGTAGTACCCCAGAGTGGCACTACACCCTGCTACTGTCTCTAATGGCTAACAATAATGTCATCTATGTGTTTATTCCAGGTCATTTTACAAAGTATTGCTATGAAACTGTTATGTTCATGTAATGTGCCTGGTTCACCAGCAGGTGGCAGTGTATCTGGCACAAAGAGATCTGTAGATAGAATGGAACTTACCATTCCATTCTCCCCCTTTAGGGCAGAAGTGGGCTAGTCCTGCTTCTTACCAAGGGAAGGGCTGTACCGAGTGTTTGGTCATTCTGAGCTCTAGTCTAGTCAGTCTAGAGGGAAATTGAGAGTTGGAAGGGGATGAGAATCACTTTGACTCCTTACAGATTAAACAGACAGGGTATTACAAGGGGGTCAACAGCCAAAGGCACCCCACTCCAAAGGTACCGGAACCACTATAAAGTCCAGCTTTCAGACTGAAGCCTGAATTTAGCACAGCAGAAAGATAAAGCACAGAAAATTCAAGTTTGCCTGCCAGTTTACCTCAAAACCTGCTGAGACCAAGAGAAAGACTGAATACTTTCTGGATACAAGTTTATTTAAAGCTGTTGAACTTTCACCAAGTCTGGACTCAACTTATTATCTACCTCCTACCACTTTTCCCATTTATTGCTTCGAAGCCTAACCATGGGGAACAATGGTATCCAGGTAGGAGCACCATGACACACAGAAACTATTAAGATAAGGCCGTAACACACCCTTTGGCATTCCTAGGAACCTAGACATGATTGGCCCTGGGGGTGGCATGTTGCTCACTTCACCTCAGGAGAATCAACACTAATATCTGCCTGCTTGTAATTGGCAGCAGCATCCACTAGACCTACTGCTTTCTCTGCAGGGGTTACACTGGTTTTTGCTCTAATATGTATTGTCAGTTGAGAGACCATATATAGACAATGGTGTGTCTTTCTAAAGCACGTCCAGTTAACTGAATTTACCACAGGTGGACTTCAGCCATGGTGTAGAAACATCTCAAAGATAATCAAGAGAAATGGGGGGCCCCCAGTGCTAAATTTCAAGTGTCATGGCAGAGGGTCTGAATACTTCCATATGCCAATGCAAAATATAAATGTTTCCTTTATAAAAAATTTGCAAACATTTCTAAAATTATGTTTTCATTTACTTATTATGCGGTATTGAGTGAACATTGATGTGTAAAACTTTTTTTTTATGTTTTTAACTCAAGGCGGCCGCAACATAAAAAATGTGAAAAGTAAAAGGGTCTGAAGACTTTCTGAATGCATTATGTGCTGTTCCAGCATTTATTTCTTCTATTTAAGAATAATTGCTGTATTCATGTTATTATATCATTACCATTTCCGTGACATCATTTCCTGTTTGCCTGGTCCTGATGTGTTTTGTTCTGCAGCAGACTCAGAGCTGGAAAGAGCATTCGTTTTGACCTCTAATGTCTTCTATATGTCTTTGCTAAAGGTAAACTCAATAAATTACCAAAGCATTTCCATTGTATCCTCCCCACTGGATCTTCATTGCAACTGGTACCACGACCTAAGGGATACTAGTCAGTTCAGCTGTCTACCATTGCTTGTACAGAGATTACCACTCACAACCAGTCAGAGACTTCTCTAACGTACATCTGTGGCAGAATACACTATCTGTCTGTCTATCTATCTATCTATATACATGGTCGAAATTATGACCACTTCCTACTTTCAACGTCGGCAGTGTGTGACTAATGAAGGAATTCACGCGTCATGAGCTGGCTTGGTGGGTATATAAGGTGTGTGATAGGCTGTCTGCTCACATATGCCCCGCTGTGATGGGTAAAAGGGGCAATTTATCAAGAGTGGCAAACAGAGATGATTATTGGCTTTTTGGCCAAGGGTGACATTATTACTGAAACTACGCAGTAAGTGAACGGTTCATGTGCTGCCATAGTGAAATTGTATTGTGAGTGGACAAATGGCACCATTGTGAACATGCCAGGTGGAAACTGCGGAGTACCACATGCGATTCATATCAGAGGTGAACCTCAGCTATGAAGGTGCGCAAGGGAAGGCTGACACGTTACAGTGGAGCAGCTCACTGGCAAAGTGAACCAGGGCCTTCGCTGATTGTCAGAGGGTTGACTTCTCTAATGAGCCACGTTTTCTGCTCCATCAAATTGATGGACGTTGGAGTGGCAGCCAAGAAACATCAGAGAACAAACACCCACCAACAACTGCTAAAAAAAATACAAGCTGGTGGTGGCAGTGTTATGGTCTGGGGAATGTTTTTGTGGAATTCTCTGAGACCAAACATCAATGTGGAAGGCACTCTCAACTGATTTGGGTATTAAACCATCCTTGCAGATCACATACACCCATACATGACTCTCTTCCCTGGGGATGATGGGTTCTTCCAGAAAGACAATGCGACATGTCACATGGCTAGAAATGTCTGACATTGGTTGGAAGGGGATGACCAAGATTTTAAAGTACTACCCTGGCCCCTTAAATCCCCAGACTTGAACCTAATTGAGCATCTGTGGAACCACCTCGATTGTCGGGTTACGCTCTGTGGATCCTCCCTCCATGCACCGTCCAGCAGCTGTGGAATAAACTGCAGTCAGCATGGCTCCAGATACCTTTGACAACCTACCAGGACCAGCCCGATGAACACAGTGATCTGGATATTTGCTGGTGATCATAATAATGTGATTCGACTGGGTATATATTATGCATGGATATATTCTGCTCAAAAGATCACAGGTGAGAGGTCTGTCCCTTTAAGGTTATATTTTAGTCATTTTACCTTGTTCCACACTGGTAAGGAGATTGGGCTCTTGGGGTTGATCACATATCCATTCATGACAGCACTTTCCTGGGACTTCAACTCTTAGAGGAAAGGGGCATGTTGGGCTTGGGAGCCTAACATCTTCACTGCACAGTGGGATACAGGTGACGCCACCGTCCACACACATGCACTGGACTTTACAGCTGGGCTGAAAGGTTTCTCCATCTTCATACACTTTTCCATTGATGTTGCAGCTGTCACCCTGGTTATCTGAGGAGAGTCCATGTCACGAATATCAGCAAATATTACCTCCCAGTCCTTTCAAGAACATGACACAAATATTGTTAAAAAAAATGCTCATTGTTTTTCTGTTATTTAGTAACACAGAGATGGGCACTGAGATGGGTACATGGCCTCGAGTTAATGACAGTGATTGGTTACTGAAAAGGGTACATGGGCTCTGTGAAAATGAGCCCATGTACCCATGTACCCTCTAGCTGATGACAGAGGTGGGTACTGGGATGGGTATGGGGGCACTATGATAATGTAGTTGATCACAGAGGTGTGTACTGGGAGGTTTACATGGCCTCTGGGATTATGTAGCTGATGACAGATATGGGCACTGGGATGGGTTCAAGGCCTGTGTGATAATTCAGCTGGTGACAGAGTTGGGCACTGGAATGGGCACGTGGTGTCTGATAATGTAGCTGATGACAGATATGGGCACTGGGATGGGTTCAAGGCCTGTGTGATAATTCAGCTGGTGACAGAGGTGGACACTGGAATGGGCACGTGGTGTCTGATAACGTAGCTGATGACAGAGGCGGGCCTACACTGCAGTGGCATATAGAACACATAGGAAACATGCTGATAATACACATATAGGAGCATGTATTAAAGTGCTGCAGCGCACTCGTTTTCTGGCATTGAAAATTTGCTAGTTTTTGCAACTTTTTGCCCTTTTATTTGGGTGTATGGGTTTACATGGGCTGACAAATTTAAGATTACAGTTATCTCCTAGCTGGTATAGAGTTAAGATTCTGGCGCACAGATATGCTGAATTGCGCCCTATTTGGTGCATCTCAAGCCACCACAAACTATATAATTACTAAAAATGCTTGATAAATTCCCCCCTTTAGTGTTTAAAGTGCCCTAGTCCTCATATAGTGCTACCCAATAAATTGACAGCACCATATGGTGCTTAAAGGGGTTGTACCATGCGGGACAATTTATGGCATATTGATAGGCGCAGTTCTGAGACCCACTACTATATCAATAATTGGGGCCCTGGAGAGCAAGCTGCGCATGCGCAGCCACCTCTCCATTCACTGCTAGTGTTCTGAGGGTTTTCAGAAGTCTAATAACAATGAATGGAGGGTGGCCATGCTATAGACCACATCTGGACTGTGTCAATGTGCTAGTTTGGATCAGAACACTTGGCCAGTAGTACTGAATAGCTGGACAGAAAGTGAATAAAAAAAAAAACATGAGCTTGGTGGAGTTTCCAGACAACGAAAGACCCTTACCTAAATGCCTTATAACTGATTCCTAGGTCCAGAACAGGCAAGTACAGAAAGTGATTTGGTATGCTTGTAGAGTCAGGACTGGTATAATACTGCATATGTGAATATAATACTTACTAATGTTTATAGGTGACTAATATCCCCTTATTTTGCAGTGTGTTGATCCTTAGTTGTCCACTAGTGTCAGCGTCATTAGAGTATGTGGTCGCCTCATTTCCAGTTGGTGATATGTACCAGTTCAATGCTCCATTAGGTAACATGAGTGATGTAAGTGTTGTCTGTGGACAGAAAAAAGTGGCCCTGGATAAAACCAAAAATAGGCCCATGCTGTAGGCGGGTCCAAATTGACAGAAGGTAAGGAAACACAACTAAACAAAGACAACACAAGTAGATGGGGCCAGCAATACCATAGTGCAGCACAATATAGCACCCCAGCAGAACGTACTACCACAGTACAGCACAAAATACTGATGCCATCACAGTCTGGAGAATGGCGGTACAGCTTAACTTAGTAGAGCCCTGTGGCTGGGACCAAGTGCATAAGTACTTCATGTTCCTAGCATTTATTACTACTGACAGCATGAGATCATTATGTATCCAGCTGGCGGCCATGAGGAGGGCTTGGGTGGCCCCCTGGGCATAAGCCCACTGAGAAATTTCCCTCTAGAGTTATGGCCAGTTCACCCCTGGTCCCAGCTTTCCAAGTGTCAGAAGAATGGTCCTTTCATATATCAGGAAAGGAATCCATCTTTTTAATTTCCCTGTGTTAACTATTCATAATGACAGGTATGGGGGTCTCTTTTATCTTCCTGCTCTATCTGTGGTTCATCCTAACTTGTGGCCCATTTCTAGTGCTAGGATACCTCACTCTACACTGACCTGTGACTGACTCTTGTCACTGGATCACATCTTTGGATTATGTGTTTATTCCTTTTTGTTCTCTTTTCATTCCATTTGTTCTTACAATTATCTCCAAAACATTGCGGTTCTAGGAAGAACAATGAGAAATGAAGCACCTAATAAGTTGGTGCACCTTGCAAAGCATATCAGACATTCTTCCTTATTTCACCTCATAGCAGCCATACCTCTATAACCCTAAAATTGGCACTTGCTTTTGATAAATTAGATTTTTTTCCATACAATTTTCAAGACTGTTGCGAGTGTCTGAGAAACATAATTAAAAAAAATTGGCGCACATTGTGCTTCCATGATCTGATAATAGAATGCTATTGCATTTTGCAGATGTCCAGTGTTTTTTCATGAAACCATATCTCTCGTTGAATACACTGCAGGGCCTGTGGAGCATTTAAGAAAATGTTACACCACACTTGGTAAACTTGGAGCAACCAGTAGCAGATGAGGACAGATAGAAAATGCTGACTGTAGGGACTTACAGTTACAGGTTCCTCCTCTTCCATCAATGCTTGTAGAATAATCGCAGGTCAGCTCCTGCCTCGGATCACACAGGTTGATCTGGTCACAAGGTTCCCCAAGGCGCCTAGCACAGATCTTGCAGCACCCACAGCCATCTAAAATTAGGGCTGAGCCAGGAGGACATTGAGCTGGGATCCAGGGACAGGAACATGGGAGTCTGCAAAGCTGTGAGCAAATCTGAGATGGAAAAAGATAACATTATGTAAAATGATTATGTCCAAAAGCTTGAACTTTCCATCTTCCTCAATGCGCTGTAACACTACACAGATTATTAAAAGTAAAAAAACAGGAAAATCCAGCTTCTTTAAAGTTGCAATTTTATTCCATCAGGTTAAAATCTTCAGTACAGGAACTGGACTCAACAAACAACGCGTTTCAGACCTTAAAAAACATTACAGTCCTTAATCACTACACAGATTATAGATTGTATAGATATCACCCATATCTCCAACCCCTAAGGATTCCTCACACCTTTAACAGCTGTCTCAACTAACTCCCCAACACATACACACACTCGGTTTGGCCAAGCATGTATGTGCTTTTAATGGGAGGAGAAATGTTTGTTTTATCGTTCTACAGAAGAAGCACTTTAAAATGAGCTGAGAAAATTTTTATTAATTTTTTCATGGACTACAACCAAGGATGAGGTCCCGGTTTACGTCCCAAGTGGTAAACTCACAGACACTTCTTGAAGCAAATAAAAAAACTAATTTTTCTGGTCACAGGAATCTTGGTAGTTACAATCATTTTAAGTAAAACATACGTGCAATGGTTACAGTCTCTTCTAAAGGTACAGTAACTTGATGGTTTCTCTCACATTTGAGGGGTACTCCCTACCGCAGCATGACCCTCCTAGGGCATTGCAACAGCCTCCTGAGATCTCCAAGACCATTAAGCTACTGGCATCTTAGGGGGTCTCTTTGACCATTGACCTGATAATGTGAATGATGTCTGATAAAAAAATCTTTAAAAAGCCCTAAATTGACTGAAATAAAACATTATACTCACCCCTTTCTCCACTGCCGTTCTATGAGCGCATGGTACGGTTCTCCAGCCACTATTTGTTTACAAACTGCAGTGGGGACATGGCAGTACACAGCCTATGTCCACTGCAGCCAATCAATGTCCTCAGTGATCTAACACTGAGCACAATGACTGGCTGCAGCAGTGTCGGTGACGTGCACAGTGACATGCCAGGTTACAGCACAAGACTGCTGCAGCCACTCAATGTCTCCAGTGGTAGACCACTCTTTAAAAATACCACTTCAACAAACAAGCAAGAATTGATAGGGGCTGTAAATCATCTGGTTGGGATGGAAAGGGGAATCTACCTGAAAAGAGGTGCACTTAAAAAATTCCAGAAACAATGGGAGAATTGGATAGTAAAATCTGGTTTAGCCTCCGAGGACTTGACGAGATCATGGTTGGTAGATACCATGAAAGTAGTCAACCTAGATCAGAGAAGTAGAACTGCCCATAGATGATCATTGGATGAAGCAGATGAGGATGGAGTGGTTAACTGTTGATAGAAATCAAGTATAGAACTTATTGGGGTAGGGAGGACACTGCACGGGGGAGGGAGGTATTTTTGAGGGGTTTATTGCTGCATATGTTTTGTACTTGTGTATGGTGGGCGTAAAATAAAAATAAAAATTATCTGATTTAAAAAAATACCACTTCAACCTAGCTTGGCTTTATAGCACACAATTCAGCATCACAGTAACTTCGCAGTAACGTTCTATTTGTACCTCTTGCACTTTGGACTGTACATTACTTGCAGAAGGAAAATAACCATGCAGTGTCCCACTCCGTGATGGTCGTGGGGTCCTGTATAACTTTGGGCATATGCATTATACCATGTGTGAACTGTAATTCCTTATAACAGGCTGTTTTAAGATGTGCATGTTATTACATCCATTCACCCATAGGTAGTGCTGGCACTACATATATATATCTTGGGGTGTGCCAAGGCAGAGGGAAAAGAGAGGAAGTTAGTGGAGGAGTGAGGAGCAGAAAAGGATAAGTCCAGTATGTAGCTGCTATTTTAGCCGCTTGGCCCTGGCCAAGCTGGGGGAGTGGGAAGAACCTACCTACAGCTACCTAGCACAGACAAAGTGAATTATGGATATAGAGAAAGTCTAGTGGAGATAGGAGCAGCATTAGCTTATGGACTCCGCAGCACCAGTGACCAGGAGAAGCCTAAAAGCACCTGGACAGCTGGACGACTAGACGCATAGTTGTTCTGTTTCTGAAAGCAACCAGTGCAAACAATGGCGCAGAGTATTCATGCCTGCCTTTAGGGAGACTGCCCTGTGGGTTGCCAAACACAAGTAAGAGTCATTATTATATCCAGTATCTGGCGGCTAGAGTGTGGACAAAGTGAGGACGGTTAGAAAAGAACTACTCATACCAGCCAAAGGAAAATCTCAATGCACCTAACGTCAAGCCTGTTACCAGGATTACAGCTATTCCAATCGTGTAACCATCATATAGGTTGTCACCCTTGCCATGTAAATGAACTGCACTAACTACCTCAAGGTAACTGATTAAGTAAAGTTTCCGTTGTTTACAAGTATTGACTCCTCATTCTTTCTACCACCCTCCTTTGCACCTAACAGTGCTGGCGTCACGAGCAACAGGGACCCTGCCTCCGCGGCACCTAAAAACCCCTACAACCAAGGGCACCTCAACCACTATCTGGCGGGCGATCCCTGTAAACCAGAGTGTGCCTCGAAGGAAGTGGTGCTAACCTTCCCTACACTGCAGGCCGGCCCAGGGAGCTCTACAGAGCTGTGAGTAAACTACTACTACCCCGATCGGCCCACAATAAATCACATATTGCCCCTGCGGTCCGGACGCTACAACCACAGGAGTTGATTTTCGGTTCAGCCTTTACTGCTTCATGCAACTTTGGCCCTTGTCAGGGGCATGGGGCAACCAGATTTACCCCAACCAGACTAATCCCATACCAACTAAACCTACTTCAGCCAGACTAATCCGATCCCAACTACACTTACACCAGCCCAACCAGAATAACCCAGAGAAACCCTAATGAAACTGTGTGAGTGTGAAAGACTTGGAACAGGACACATACATGACTGAATATCTTGTCATGTTGTAGTATCCATGAATTTCAACCCAGGTGATCTTACCTGAGACAAAGCGAAGGCCAGAAGCACCAGAATTCCCCTGCAGCCTGGCATCATCCCAGCTTGTCTCTGCTGTGTGGACAGTCCGGTGCTGGCTGTGTAGGTCTGCAGAGCTGGGATGTTACTCACAGGCAGCAGTACAAACAGCAGTTCCTTGGACTTTTGACAAGATTTGCTTTTTTTTTTTAAACGTGTCTCATTTCAGCTCATGTTTTTAACTCACCTCAAATTAAAAAATCTGATAAAAAGAATGCAATTCAGCTACAAGGAAAATCACCACCACACATGGCAACCACTGTGGAGCTTGATGTTCACAAACATCTGTCTGTTTCTTATAAATCTGTTTTGCTTTTGATTGCTTTCTACCTCCTCTGGCTGGTGCCTTCTACTGTGTACTTCCCCAAGCCCACATATATCTTATACGGTTTTAAGATTTTTATACTTAATAAAGACATGTTTACTTTTAGTTTGTGGTGTGTCTTTACAGGAGTTACATTTCTTTTTAGATTAGGGCTCTTTCACACGCGTTTTTGTTTTCCCGGGGCTCTATGCCGGAAAAATCCTGATCAGTTTTATCCCCATGCATTCTGAATGGAGAGAAATCCGTTCAGGATGCTTCAGGATGTCTTCAGTTCAGGACCAGAACGTTTTTTGGCCGGAGAAAATACCGCAGCATGCTGCGCTTTTTGCTCCGGCCAAAAATTCTGAACACTTGCCGCAAGGCCGGATCCGGAATTAATGCCCATTGAAATACATTAATCCGGATCCGGCCTTAAGCTAAACGTCGTTTCGGCGCATCGCTGGATCCGACATTTAGCTTTTTCTGAATGGTTACCATGGCAGCCAGGACGCTAAAGTCCCGGCTGCCATGGTAAAGTGTAGTGGGGAGCGGGGGAGCAGTATACTTACCGTCCGTGCGGCTCCCAGGGTGCTCCAGAGTGACGTCAGGGCGCCCCATGCGCATGGATGATGTGATCGCATGGATCACGTGATCCATGCGTATGGGGCGCTCTGATGTCATTCTAGAGCGCCCCGGGAGCCGCACGGACTGTAAGTATACTGCTCCCCGCTCCCCACTACTACTATGGCAACCAGGACTTTAATAGCGTCATGGCTGCCATAGTAACACTGAAAGCATTTTGAAGACTGATCAGTCTTCAAATGCTTTCAGGTCACTTGCGTTGTTACGGATCCGGCGGGCATTTCCGGCGACAGAAGTGCACGCCAGATCCTAACAACGCAAGTGTGAAAGAGGCCTTACACAACTGAACTGCATATATTGATGAGAAGGTTCACAATTAGTGTTAAGCGAACTTGTGTTTTAAGTTCTGCTTCCAAAGTTCAGGTTCAGGTTATCGAAGAATCCCGTTATGGATTCCGCTACCACGGACCATAACGGAATTTGGAATCCATAACGGGATTCTTCGATAACCCGAACCCGAACTTTTGACGCAGAACTTAAAAAAAGTTCGCCCAACAATATTCAACATCATTTGGCTAGATCTGCTGGTGAAAACAGTTTCACATGGAATATGGCAGAAAAGCAACTGCATTCAATAGTAATATAATTATCCACATTTAAAATCCATGAGATCCACACACCTTATACCACCATCATAACAGCTGTTCCGTCTATTAATGCTGACAACCAGCCTCTGTACCATGGCTGAAAGGTTGTCACAGTCCCTCCTCCTGATACTGACATCACTGAATATATTAGCAATATAATAACACTGTGATTTGAGATCCACCCACCTTATGCTACATCCTTCTTTTACAGCTTTGAATGTGAAAATTTAGAATAATTCAGGAAATGCCTGCAGTCCGTGTATTGGCAGCTCGCTGTTTTCCGCTCTGCCGATCAGTAATGAGGAGGACACAGTAGTTCCAATGGCTGCAAGCTTTACACGCAGTTGCCAGTGCAGGCTGCAGCCAGGGGGAGGGGTGGCTGCTTAGTACATGGCCTTCAACTTCTCCCAAATGTTACTCGCTGAATTGACTAGAAGCTGTGGCTTGTATGAGCTATTCAGAGAAACTAACAATTTCCACTTTTTAAGGCCAAAACTTCTGAGACAAGAAAAAAATGAGCAAAAAAACTGGAAAATATTTCCCTCTGCCAGTAAAGTTCATGTTTTGTTGCACAGTGTGTTTGGATTTCAGCAAGAAATATGCCAAAAACATGAGAATTCCGATCAGAGCTGTAACCAGGAACCGTCCTTTCATTCACTTCCAAATACTTCTTCCTGATGTGTGACATAATCAGTAACTATGGAAACAGGACAGTTCCCCCCCCCCCTTCTTTTGGGGTAACTGGAGGCTCTCTACACATAATTAGTAACGTGTACAGACCCCTTTTTCTCAGATTGAAAGCAGACTTATCTGTTTATCTGCGGAAAATGTTCAAGATCCTTATATTTTATTTCCCCTAATGATTGACAAAATGAGCCATTATCACTAACGAAAGGTATTTGGGAATATATTTATAATAAAGTAATATTTAAGTACGTTCATTTTCTTAGTTCCTGGAGAACCCCTTTAAATTTAAAATTATATCTGTCCTATTAGTACACAGGGGCAAAAATAACCCATTATTGTGCTGCTGATTAGGATGTAGGGGAAACTAATTTAAATTGGTGGATCTGTAAAAGAAGCCAGGTCAGGAGATCCATCCAACTTACCACAAGTGTAAGGCCTGTGTAAACAGTGACTAGTGGATTATGGGGTACATTTATTAAGACCGGCGCTTTAGACGCTGCTCTTAATAAACCCCTCCGCAGGCGGTGGATCGCCGAAGTTATGTAGAGGTGCTATGAAGAGAGTTGCTGTGACCTGTGTAAAGGAAAAGCCATCTTTATTGCTGCCAAACAGAGGAAGTTGGGTGCAACACCTGGGAAGAGCAAGAGTAAGGTCTCTTTCACGCATCTGTGACTAGCATATGTGTGCCATCCAGAGTCTCCATGTACAGATAACATACTGTACCCATTGTTTTTAATGTGTGTATTTACACATCAGTGGTTTTCCACGGACCACGAGCCAGTGGTGACACCACAGAAGTATGCCGTTTTTGTCCGTGATTATGGATCCCTCGCATACATTAAAGTCTATGGGTCCACGAAAACCATGGACACAACACGGATGCCATCCGTGTTTGGTCCATGGTTGTCAAGTACCATTGGTAGTAATGCCCTGGAAATTAGCAGTGTCCATGTAATACGGTTGACACACGGAGAGGACACAGACCAAACAAACTTCAAAGACATCTTCACAGATGAACTACTGACCATTTTTCATGGATGTTATACACTTATTACCCCATGTGAGACTGTAACCACTAAGCCAGTTGCCTCTTGTAAGACTTGTTGCCTCAAGTGTGAACAGTAAAAAGCTGTTGTTCCTGTTACATCTGTGTAACTTCTGCCATTTTGGAGAAGGGAGACACATATTCCACTCATGGGTCCAAAGGATCCTTCTGTAAGGTCTGGTCCCCTTATATGTATCTTTAGGTGTCATTCAGTATTAATAGTTCAAACTGTAAGTAGAATATGAGAGAAACAAAGGAAGTGAAAAGGTTAGGCTTCAGCACACTTCAGCAGAGCATCCTGATCTTCAGATTGCAGCAGGTCTGTGCACCTCATGATGTAGCATCTAGGTATTACTTTATAAATTCTTCACAATGCTGCACTGTCATACATTTCCTCTCCCATCTACCAAACCTTTTGTGCTTTTCTCTAACCAATTAAACAATAACTTTCATCCTTCTAATTATATTGTATCCTCTTACTCACATCCTCAGATCTTCTCAAGTTCAGCCTAGAAAACGAATCACCTAACCATAATCCATGTGTGGTGCTCCTTTTGTAGTTATTGGACTTATAGGTGTTTTGCTCAGCTGACGTGCTGTGTTGCGCGGGCTTTCCTCTGCTTTACAGTGTGGAGACAGATAGGCCACCAATCAAAAGATGTAGAGAGGCAAGAGCCACCCAAGATGACTGAAGAAGAAGTATGCAAAAAGGAGGAACTTAATCTTCTACTTTGGCTTACTTCTGTAGAGAATGATGTGATGATGATTCAAACAATATATGCTCTACGAAGACCTTTCATAATGTAGCACGCCAGAGGACTACTACAAGGGTTTATTTAATGCTACTGAATTAACTGTTGTGATTTATAGTTAAAACACTTGCAGCGAGCTCCAGTGGGAGCTGGTATAGAGGATGGTAGTGGTAGAGGCCCTGATAATAATGTTGTGTCATGGTGTCCTATCTCAGGCCAGCACTCCCTAGAGTTTGATACAGTAAGAAAGGAGATTATGAAAGTAAACAGGCAGAAATGGTTAAACAAATAAAATATCGTGTTCTTTTACTGAGTGCAAAAACTGGTAGCAGTAAATACATCAGCAGTTCATACAAAGTTCAATTTCTCTCCTTCCAAATGATGGGGTATAGTGGCTGGCAATTCAGCAAAGATGACACTCAGAAACTTGCTAGCTGATGCCGTCTCTCTCTTTCTCTGGATTCCCTTCCCTACAGCTTTGCTCTGGCGCCTATGACTGTAGGTATCCACTGAATGACGCTGGCTTCTAGCTTTGCCTGTCCTGAACCCGCACGATGGTGTCTTAACATGTTTCCCACCACTTTGCAGTGGAATCTTAATTGCTTTCTCACTTAATTCCTCTGCTGACTCTAATACGCTCTAGCTTGCAATTTCTCTGTGGCCTAGGACCCTGCAGTCTCCCTGGGAAAATTACGTCCTCCTAGGTGAGCCGCCTCTGTGTTCCACATGGCCTGGAGGAGCTGGAGATGGATTACATTCTCCCTCACTCCTCACTCTACATTCTTAGACTGCATCTCCCTAGCGCTGCCCCACTCTTGGCAGGAAGTTGAACCAGCCCACTCCTACCAAAAAAGGAGAAATGGAATAGTCAGTTCCATCTGTTGCCAAACATTGCCAACCATACTCCATCTGCTGGTGTACAAAGTGGACTCATAAGACTGGGTTCACATGCTGCGGTAGCCCTATAAGGCCAAAAACCATGACCACAGGCTGTCCGCAGTGTGTTTAAATAGTGTGTTAATCAGCTGCATTATTTTTGCAGATAATACCAGTTTTTCTTCCAAAACTGCACCACCATTAACATATTTTTTTAAGAGTCACATGATTTGGGGTTAACACTGCGGTATTACTGATTGACACACTATTTGAACACCCTATCAGCAGCTTGTGGGCAAATGCGGCTACCGCAGTGTGGAAACGTAACCTAACGGTGATCTCTACAGATTTCTGCATTGCAACAGGTGAAAACAATAGCGGAGATCCAAGAAGTGGTGCAAGCACAGAGGCTCTGCTGCCGATACCTGAGCAGCGACCCTTCGTGGTAGCAGCACAAGAAGAGCATCTGCGCTTGTGCCGCTACTTCGAGCAGTGGTGCAGGCGCGATATTGTCTGAGCGGGGTAAAATGTGTGGCCCTATCAATGAAGCAGCAGGAGGGTCTTTGGCAGTTATTATGAATGTATCGATTTGCTCATCTCTACCTCAGATTTCTGCCACGGATTTGTATTTTAAATGCCACATATCCAACTATGAATTAACCCTATTGAAGGGGAACTTTGAAACTGAAAATATTTTTTTTTTAACCCTATTGAAGGGGAACTTTGAAACTGAAAATAAAAAAAATTGTGGCCATATGAACAGCAGCATGGATTCTATTTCAGGAACAATGTGATGAGGATTTGCTGCAGTTTTCCCATGGAATCTGTGGAAAATCCACTCTGTGAACATGCCCTTGAGCCATTTATTGCTGTAGACTTTGGTGTGGAAACAGGATGAAACTCACTTCTCTCCCTACTGTTTCTACCAGGTTCCCTGGGGCACAGTTATTAAACTGGCCCTTTTTAAATCGCCTGTCTTTACATTGCCTCAGATTTATGATCCCTTAATAAATCAACATTATTGTATTTGGTTCAACTCTAATCTCTAGTGGTTGGTTTCTTGTACAACAGGTTCGTATTCACTAAGACTTGTCACATTGGTTTATGCATGAAAAAAATTGTGCAAATTACTGGAAAAAAAGTTGCAACTCTATCTCTTTCAATGCAAAAAATTTTGCAAGTTCCCCCTCAAAATGATGGGAGTGGAGTAGAAATAAGACTGCTTATGCATCTAAGGCCTCTTGCACACGACCGTATGGCTTTTTCAGTATTTTGCCGTCTGTTTTTCACAGATCCGTTGTTCCGTTTTTTGTTTCAGCAGTGTTTCCATTTAGTTTCCGTATGGTTTCCGTATGTGATCAGTTTTTTGCGGATCGCAAATGGAAGCATGGCATATTCAGTAATTACATAAATAAATTGGGCTGGTCAGAAAATAAAAAAATAGATGGTTCAGCAAAACTTGGAACTGATACGGAAGGCATATGGATGCATTCCATATCCGTTCCGTTTTTTTTCCGGCCCTATTGACTTGAATGGAGCCACGGAACGTGATTTGCTGGCAATAATTGGACTATATTCTATCTATGAACGGAAAGGAAGAACGAAAATACGGAAACGGAATGCATACAGAGTACATTCCGTTTTTTTTGCAGACCCATTGAAATGAATGGTTCCGTATACGGACCGCAAAAAAACGGAACGGAAGAAAAAAAACGTTTGTGTGCAAGAGGCCAAATTCAGTGATTCAGTAATTCAATGATAAATACATTGGAAATAAGGTGCAAAACAAAGAAAACACCAAAATTAGTCTCAAAATAGGAATTAGACAAACAAGGCGCAAATACTTCCTAAACAGCTGCAAACTCTGTTGGTAAATGAAACTTAAAAAATAAGACAAACTAAACCGTTTTTTTTTTTTTTACTACAGTATATAGTAAATGTGCCCCACTGAGTTTTCAGAAAACTTTTGATATCTCTCAAAGATATATCCAAAGTTTTCTGAAAACTCAGTAACCCTTTAAAGAGGTTACCACACAAAACCTCTTATTTTTACTCACTTACTGTATCTGCTTATCTGGACTGCTTTATTCCCTTTCTGTGGGCAGGCAAAAACTCACATGAGACAATCAAGCAACTGCATCTCCAAAAATGCACTGCCATTACCTTTTGTTAACCCCTTCCTCTCCTGCATACAAAATAGTCCCTCACATATAGCCCCAGAGGTACATATGGTATGTAATGCCCAGACAATTTCCTCCTCCACTGTCTAGGAGAAATATATACTGTAGTTATATATTACTGTGAATTTAGAATTAGGGATGAATGAATGAAAGGTGTTTGGGCCACTTCATCTGCTTCACTGTGAGATCACTACGCCAACACTGAAAGAAGGTAGAGAGCAGAAGCTACTGAGCCTCCACTGGATACAAGAGGTGAACCAGAAGAATAAACAGCAGGGGCCACTACCAGAGATGAAAATGTAATGTACATTTGCAACATGCCGGACCGCAGGGGCAACGTGTGAGGCTACGGTTAGTGTACTCATGGTTAGCAGAGCCTTCCTGTGTCAGCAGTGCAGTGGATGGGAAGACAGCACTAAATCCTCCGGGGCTCGGTTGCAGGGAACACCAGCCAGATGTTGGTTGAGGTGCCCTTGATGGTATAGGTGGTTAAGGTGCTTTGATGGCTGAGCCCCTGTGCTCGTGACGCCAGCACCGTAAGGTGCAAATTATGAGTGTAGTAGTAGAAATGATGAGGAGTCAGTTGTTATCAAGCAGTTAAACATTTACTAAATCACTTGTCTCCAGGCAGTCAATATAGACACAGTTGTTTTGTATGGCATAAGTGATGACTCAGAAATAGGTTCAATTGTATTCTTTTTATCAGGTTTAGGCAATTGTTGGTTGAGGAGTTCTCTTTAGGGTCGACACTTTACAGGCAAGATTTCTGTAAATAAGTCCAAACTCCAGCACTCTGGACGGTACTAAATATGCTGTTTTCTACTTATCTTGAGCTATCCAATAAGGGCGATCTCCCTCATGGCAGGCATTAGTCTTCTGCTTCATTATTTGCAGGATGCTCTCCTAAAAGGTCTAGGCTTTCCAAAATGTTCTGGAAGGCTTGTGTAGGGGATAAAGGACAATTCTGCGGACTAATTATCCGTCTGTGTCCCAGCATTACTAAAGTTGCTCTCAGGCACTTGTGCTGATGAGGTCCATAGGCTGGGTTCAGCTCTAATCCTCACTAGGCTTACTGCATATTTATACATGGACTCACTGTCTGGTGCTTGGTTGCTGTATTTGTCTTCTCCAGGCTTGATCAGGGCCCAGAGTAAAGGAGAACAGCTGCATGTCGGTTTGGGCCTGTTTCTCTCCTCCATCCACTCTCCTCTGATACACACTGCAACTGAACTGAGTTTTTCTACTTTCTCCCTTCCTGTTCTAGCACACCCAAGCTATATAAATGAGTTGCGCCAGCACCACCTAGGGGCGAATGGGTGCAATGACATTGCCAGCCTGATAGGAAATACCATACAATGCAGATAAATACATAAATAGGCAGATGTTTAAAGTGTCCCTTTTACTCACATATGTGGGACGCTGCACATTTAAAAAGTTGCAATATTTTTATTGCATGTATATTGCTATAATACTTATTTTGACATGTTCTGCTAATCACATGGTAATACGTTTAATGGGATAACCCCTTTAAACAACCAGGTAATCGAAGCACAAAATCAATTTAGATTAATTTGTATTTCACCTCTGGTGCTAACGAAGGCTCATTGTATATTATAGGCATATCAAATAATTTATGCTGCAATTAATGTGCAACACAGGGGAAAAAGCACTGGCCTATGGCAAAGCATCTCAATGTAAGGTGGAGCTTGGGGATAAGCAGATATTCCCAGAATCTGACAGGTTACGCAAACTCATCATCTGGTGCTCCAAAATAACCATCCTGGGACTAGATGTCAATTTATTGTATACATCAATGTTACCAAGTACAAAGTATCATGGTGGCTCAGTGGTTAGCACTGGTGCTATGCAGCGCTGGGGCCTCGGTTCAAATCTGACCAAATAGAACACCTGCATGGAGTTTGTATGTTCTCCTTGTGTTTGAGTGGGTTTTCTCCGGGTACTCCAGTTTCCATCCAAAGACATACTGATAGGTAACTTAGAATGTGAGCTATATTGGGGATAATAAGGATGAGCGAACCAGTTGTGTCCGAACTTTGCTGTTTTTCCGATGGCAGACAAACCTAAATAATTTTGAGTTGGTTTTGGACTAATCCAATAAAACGGCGCATACCCCTATATTAGTGCACATGTCGGCAGGGAAAAAGCACTAGGGAAGAAGAAGAAGCGTTCTCACATGACCCTGAGAGGAAATGGGGGAAGGGCTTGCCCTGATTGGCTCCTAGGCTGACAACCTGGATGAGCCAATCAGTGCTGTAGCAAGCAGGGAGGTTCCCTAGCAGAACAAATAGAACGTCATTCTGTGCTGGGCTGTGAGAGAGGGTGGATGGGTCTTACAGTGTCTGTCAGAAAAACGATCTTTTCCAGGGACAGTGAAGGGAAAGGCTAGCCTTTCTAAGAAGAATTGTGTGTGTTGTGTACAGCAGAGAGAAGCAGGGCAGCTGCAGAAGTGCAGAGGCACCTCAAAACCAGCTACCCTAAAGCAAATACTTTAATTTTGTTTCTCCATTTTCACAGAAATTACATTTTATATAATTAACCAATATAGTAATAATTATTAATATTCTGTGTTAATATCAATAATTGATGTTCATAAATAGGCGTGAGTACTTACACTTTCCTGAACTACGTGCATTGACTATTACGGCGACTACAAAAGACTATAAACTGTGTGTTAAACAAATACAAGTCTACAGTCTATAAATTCTACCATATCTATATATATTCACTTACACACTCACTTATATACACTCACTTACACACATAAATAACAGCTCCCAACCACCTGGCATGCAAGTTTTCTGTACCTGATGAAGGGGACCCTTGTCCCCGAAACGCATTGTACTACTTGCTGAATAAAACTTCTGAAGTCTTTCCAACCATTGGATGGTTTCTTGTGCCATGGGACATTTTCTCTATTGATCCACCCACCTGGCTAGACACTGTTCCTATGGAATATAAAGGGTTAATTCAGTTGTTATATGGTAGTGGCACTGCAAGGGTTAACACAGGGCTATGGCCAATTCAAGGGTTTATGTTGGGTTTAATGACTTAAGGGGAGCAGGGGTTAATGCAATGTAGGGGTAATCAATGCAGTGAGGGACTGCAGGGGTTAATGCAGGGGTAATATATTGGTGGCAGTGGGAATAATGCAGGGGTATAAGGAAAGGGTTAATGATAGTTGGTGGTATAGGGTAATACAGTGGTATGGCTAGGTGGGCAGATATGGGAATATTGCAGGGGTATATAGGTTAATGATCAAGGTATGGATGTCACTGTAATACTGGGGTAATTTGGGGGTTAATAATCAGGGGTATAATGCAGGACCATGGGAAAGGATCAGGGAAATGTAGGGGTTAATATGGTTAATGCTCATTGGGTTACTCAGCCAGTCCAGGGGTATATGCTCATCCTCAAGGGGTTAATTGCTCGTTGTAGGGGATGATCTTCGCTTGGATGCTCGTCATCTCTTCAATGGGGCTGCTTAGTTCAACTGCAGAGCGCAGTGCCGCCAGACTATTCAAATTCGGAGGCGCTCATATAGCCCATACAATAATATACAATAATATACATGGGAAAATATCTACATTGGGCTTATACTGGCCCTTCAGGGCATATATATATATATATATATATATATATATATATATATATATTTATATATATATATATATATATATATATATAAATGAGAGTATATATATATATATATATATATATATATATACACAGTATGTGTATGTATATATATATATATATATATATATATATATACATACACACATGCACTTGCAGCAATACCCACAATGAGGCAGCAATCTACCTGTTTGTGTTAAGTTGAAATTAAGCATAAAGTCAGTCTTCCGTTTACGTATTTTCAGTTTCCACATGGTCACAGTTTAATTAAGGTTCCATTTAATAAACAGCATATATACATAATGACTGCAGCAATATCTACTGTGTGGCAGCAATCTGTTTGCGTTAAGATTAAATTAAGCTTTAAGCATCAGTAGTCCATTTGCATATTTTCAGTTTCAACCCGGTCGCAATTTATTATTTTTTTTGAAAGCTGCCTTCAATTTAAATAAGCAGTATAAACATATGATTAGTGCAGCAATACCCACAGTATGGCAGCAATCTACCTATGTGTGTTAAGTTAAAATGGAGCGTCAAGCCTCAGTCATCTATTTATGTATTTTCACAAGGTCGCAAATAATTTTTATTTTTTGGGGGGTGCTTTCAATTTAATTCAGCAGCATATATATGGGATTACTGCAGCACTATCCATGGTGTGGCAGCAATTTACCTGTGTGTGTTAAGTTGAAATTGAGCGTCAAGCCTCAGTCGTCCGTTTTACATATTTTCAGTTACCACACAGTCCTTTTAATTTAATGAAGCAGCATATACCGTATATGTGATTACTGCAGTAATACCCACAGTATGGCAGCAATCTATCTGTGTGTGTTAAGTTGAAATGGAGCATCAAGTCTCTGTCGTCCGTTTACATATTTTCAGTTTCTACACGGTTGGAATTTAATTAAGCATCATACAGTATATACATGATTACTGCAGCAATACCCACGATGTGGCACAATGTACCTGTGTGTTAAGTTGCAATTAAGCATTAAGCCTCGTCCGTTTTACGTATTTTCAGTATCCACGCGTTTAGAATTTACATTTTTTGGTGGGATTGTTAAATGTGATTAAACCAGCATATATACGTCATTACTACACCAATATGCAGGGTTGAACACAAAACTATATGGTAATAATAATGAATTTATGCCCAAATCCGCATCTCTATTTCACATGTTTTTAATAAAAAAAAAAATGTTGTGTGTGTGTGGGGGGGGGGGGGTGATTATTTTCAAACTAGCAGTATATATACGTGTTTACTACACCAAGACAAAAGGTAGTGCACAACATTATCTGACAGGCCCAAAAATGTAAAATTCCAAATGAAAAACCCAAAGCCAGAATGTGGGTAGTGGCAGCACCATCTATCCAGCCAGAAGTAGTGGTAGTAGTAGTAGTCCACAGTTGTCCCTGCTGGCTTTGGAAAGATGCTGCATTATAGTTGAGGAGAAAGAGGATGAGATTATGGATTGGATAGCGCACTCCTCCTCTCAGTCACAGCAGGATGATGTAGAGGTGACTTCAGAGTCCAACACTGTGCCATGGAGCCAGGGGTCTAAGCGTTCCTCCTGCTCCGCCTCCTTGAAGCCCCAAAGAAGGCTTTCAGGGGAGTCCTTCCAGTCTTCATTGCTCCTTCCTAGAGGGATGCCTTATTTTTTCCTAAGAAGTGGCAGGAAAACCCTACCACGCCCTACGGCAGATAGTCAAGAGAGTCTCCATGTTGACGACTTGTGTGAGAGCAGTCAGCATTTGTACTGCCCTGAGGAGGAGGTACAGGAGGAGGCTGCAAACTCCAGGCATAGCCATGTTGGTGGTGGTAGTAGTAGTGGCCCCCTGTAGCCGCACTATTGATTTTGAGGGCAGCAATAGTGGCAGTCGGGGAAGAGCAGGGGCGGGAGGCCAAAGAACTCACCATGATATCCTACAGTCTGATAGAAGCGAAATGGAGAAGGAGGACTCCAATCACAATTGCGTGCTGAACAGTACCTGGGAGCTAGATCAGGGTGCTGAGCATTGCCTACAAAAGCATTACCTTGTGCAAGCTGTGCAAGAGTAAAAAAATGTGGGCAGGCAAACACAAATATAGGCACCACAGCTCCATTAAACCACATGAACCACAGGCATCACTAGACAAAGGCTGCTGCCAGCCACCACGGCAGGAGTTCCCTCCATCTCCCACTCCAGCTTGCAGCAGCCAGGCCGCATCCACGAGCAGTCCGGTGTCTTTCACATTGTCATCATCCCTTTCCGCTTCTCAGACTCCTCCTCCTCCACTCCATCATCAGCCATTGATAAAGGAATGCATGGCCAGGAAACAACTCTATGCACCCAGCAATCAAGCAGTTCGCTTGACATGGCAAATGGCAAAGTTGTTGGCGGTGAAGTTGCTGCTGAGTCATTTAGTCAAGTCTGCTGCCTTTAAGGAGCTAATGGCGTGCTCTCAGTCTTGCTGGAAGATTCTTAGCTAGCATTATTTCTCCTAAAAAGCCATCCCTGCCATGTACTCTCACGTGGTGGACAACGTGGGCCGCTCCCTGCAATTCTCGCAAGATTTATGTCACAGTGGACACCTGGAGCAGCTCTTACAGGCAGAGACAGTACATGTCTTTCACAGCCCATCGGGGCGAGGCAGCACCCTGGCAACTAGGCCAGGTCCTTTTAACTAGCTCACTATTGTGTTAGCCAGGCTCCCACACCAGGCACTTATCCACCTCCTCTTCCATGGACACGTTCCCATCTCCAATAGCAGCTGGGCACAGGGTCACTCGCACTACCCCTCCTTCCTATAACATGTGTCAGGTCAAGCATTGTCACGCCGTGTTAGTGCTGAGAGAGTAGCCATTCAGGCAAGCAGTTGCTCAAGTACATCAAAGCGCAAACATCCTGCTGGCTGTCACCCTGCTAATTGCAACTGGGCAAGGGGGTCAGCGACAATGGTTTCAACATCGTGGCCACCCTAAACCTAGGTGAAATAACACATGCTCCCTGCATGGCGCATTTCATCAACCTCGTAGTGCAGTGTTTTCTAAATAAGTGCACTGGCTTGCACAAGGTACTGGCAAAGTCCAGGAGAATTTCCAAGCACTTCAGTCACTCTTATGTGGCGAGGAACTTGCAGCGATAGAACACCTTGCCACTACACCACTTAATCCATGATATGCCAACTCACTGGAATTCGACATGGCAGCTCATTTGAAATGCCTGTCGGGTGCTGAAGTCCTTTGAAGAGGCCACAAAGTTTGTCATCAGGGACAACTACTGCATGAACAACGTCATCCCTCTCATATTTATCTTAGAACAGACACTGACGCTCATGCAGCAGGAGACCACAGCGGAAGAGCAGCTGACGGATCTTGCTGTCCATCCTATAGCTGTTAGGGACACAAAAAGGTAATGTGCCATGGAGGAGGAGGAGGATGATGATGATGAAGATAAGGAAGATGAGGATGCAGAGCTGCCACTACAAGAGGAGGAGTCGGAGGTGGAGGAACGAGAGGATGAGAATGGCACCGACCATGCTTTTAGACTCTGGCTACCAAGGCAGAATTGGGGAATGTTTTCTTCTGGCAGAAAGGGAGGAAAAATTACATTACTACCCGGAAACACTGTGTATGCAGCTTGTTGCAACTTACGGCGAGCAGACACCTGTATGATAGGGAGACCCCGCTCCGGCCCCCGCAGAGTCACCAGCCTCCCGCCGCCATGAGCGGCAGAAGCCACAGTAGCAATAGCAGCAGCACCAGCAGCAGCCATTTCAGTCTCCTCAACATGATGGAGCAGTTTGTACATGTGCTGCGCCAACTGAGGCCAGTCAGCAAGCTGACAGCTCCCGCCTCAATGCTCAGGTTCAGGCCTACCTAAACTAAGGCCAGTCTCCGTCGCATGCCCCATGGATTTCTGGGCAGGCAGACTGGAACAGTGGTCCGAACTGGCACAGCACGCTCTCTATCTTCTTTCTTGCGCAGCTTCCAGTGTCATCTCGGAGATGGTTTTCAGCGCTGCAGGGGGCGTGGTGACACCCAAATTGACCAAGGTGTCCATCATTTGTCAAAATGATCCAAGCCTGGATTCATGAGGATTTTTAAACACTCCTCTAGCTGATTCCAATGTATAGACCTAACTTGCCTTGTTGGCAGTATCCCATCTTGCCACTGTTGCTGTCTGCAGTATCTGCCTATTATCACATTCTGTGCGGCTGAGGCAGCTGAGGCGGCCTGCATCATGCTACTAATGCCTCTCAATCGTCAGTTTAAAGGGTTTCTCCAGGAATTAAGAAAATGAAAATACTAAAATATTACTTCATTATAAAAATATTCCCAAATACCTTACATTAGTTATAATGGCTTGTTTTGTCTGGACAGCAGTACTCACTCAGTATTTTCTGAAAGTCCATTTAGTGGCGGTGCCCATAGTGTTGAGTCCAGCCTCCAGATCTCCACAGTAGTCAGCAAATGGAGGAAGAACTGCGGCACTCCGATGATTCAATATCTTCGATAATTTATTCACACCAATAGTAGCAACGTTTTGACCACAATAGTCTTTATCAAGCTTGCTCCAAGCCCCTGACGAAGCCGCATCGCGGCGAAACCTGTCTAGTGGAGGAGTGTTAGGCGCAGCATTTTAGGCAGGAATGGAGGGCTAATACGGCCCATGAATGTGTGTGACCACCACTGTTTGTTTAGGGGCAGATATCTTAGGCCTGTAAGACACCTAACAGAGAGATAGCTCTCAGGGACAGGAATTAAATGTAGTGTGCTGGTACTGAGCCGCAGTTCCTACACAACGGAACTGAGTAGTGCTCTTGGTCTGAATGTGAATCGACTGTATGTGATTTTCACCAATCATACAATTCTATTACCATTGGCAATAAGTGCCACGAGTTTGTGCGAGATTGAGTGCGACACCTACCAATTCCAGTGTCATAATTCCAACGGCAATAGACACCATTAAGAGTGTGAATGAGAAATAAATTCCCACTCCGAACTGTACCACAGAGTGGCCAGCAGAGACTTAATAATAGTTGTGTCAGCTCAAATAAAATTAATAACATTGCCAGCACTCTCAGCAAGATAACACTCAATGGTAGCAACCTAGGTTTCACCTAATTGTGCACCAATGAACTCCTAGTTTTGCACAGCAGTACCACACATGCAAACTATACCTGATCCTTAATGTAGCCTAGCTATCCTCAGGTTTATGACAGGCCCTGCGCCCACGGAATAAACAAATGGTCTATGTAGTGTGAGGTGGCACCAATTGCAAGTGAGGAACCGTCACCCCCTCCTCATTCCTGATAGTTTTAACCTATCCCTGTAGGTCTTGTGATTTTAGATTTGTAACAATAAAGATGTTTAGTTTAGGACCCCTACAGGGATCTTTGTCGGTCCACTGACCGAATTAAGTATTTGTACATATGTTGAAACAAAGCACATAACATAAATACAACACCAGAACCAAGTATGGTACACATATACAGCACATAACATGAATACAGCACCACAATCAAGCACTGCAATTATATACAGCACCAGAACCAAGCACATAACACAAATACAGCACTACAATCAAGCACTGCAATTATATACAGCACCAGAACCAAGCACATAACATAAATATAGCACCAGAACAAAGCTCATAAGTACAAAACGAGAATCAAGCATAGTACAAATATGCAACACCAGAACCAAGCTCATTACATAAATACAATACCAGGTATAAGCATCTTGCATATATACAGCAGTAGAAGAAATTTTTATTACATAAATATATAACCAAAACAAAGCACAGTACATGTATACATCACCAGGTCAAAAACAGCTCAATACAGAAACCATTTGCAAGGTCAGGTTAGCCCCTTCTCATGAAACTACAGCTCCCAGTGTGGTGTGAACAGTTGTAAAGATATGCTGGGAGTAGTTGTATCGCAAAAGAAAATGCTACCACCCATCCTGCTGTTGACCATACGAGCACTACAGCACTGATCAGACACAGTTAATGTCAGAATAAGTATTTACATTTTATGACTTACAGGTGAGTTATTCTTCATTCTGTTCAGACCACCATGATGACTTCTCCTACTTATGACTTATTTCTGCAGAGTTTGCCACCCATATGACTTCAGCTTCTTGCTTTAATAACATATTAGCACTCTACATACCGACACAAACCCCTGTTAGTGCCACTCCCTTTACCCTGAATTTAATAGCAGCATGCATTGTGCCCCTGAATAGTCATGTCACAAACTATCTCCACAGAAAATAAAGTGCCAGACACAAGGAATCCTTAATGGTGCCAAAAGGTCAGTTCCTTTGTATATAGTATCACACCCTCTGTGTCCCCTTCATATAGCACTACATGCTCTGAGCCCCAGGTATATAGTGCCAGACACGGTACCACTTGTACATAGTGCCAACAGCTGTGTCCCCTGAATATTATGCTACATGCTCTGTGCCCTCTGTAAATAGTGCCACATGTTCGGTGCCCTCTGTATATAGTGCCACATGCTCTGTGCTATTATATGGTGCTACACGCTGTGTCTCCTTTATATAGGGCTACATGCTCTGTGCGCCTCCCTATATAGTGCCAGGTTCTGTGCCCCCTTTACATAGTGCTCTGATCCCTGTATTAAAGTGCCCCTTTATACTGTGCTTCCTGCCTGTGCCGCCTGCATTATAGTCAATTTCCTCTTTATATAGTGCCTCTAGCCTGTGCCCCCTGTGTTATAGTGTGTACCCTCTGTCATAGGCACTATATTCATGCTGTACAGTATATAGTCCTGTTGCTAGTCCACCCTATATGTACTGCCTCCTGTTTGCTGTGTGTTGGCAGCAGATTAAGCAAGTCTCCATTATTCATTAGCAACTTTCCGTAAGATCAGAATCCCAGCACATCTGCTTCTGGCTTTCTTCTCTCTCAGCTCTCTGTACATGTGCATGCCCCTTCTTGCCTTTTTCTTTTTAACAGTACTTTATTAACAACATAACAGTGTGTCTGGAAAGAGGAAACTACATTATGTAGTTGCAATACACAAAATTATAATAAGCATTACCCCCCACTCAACAACTACTTGTCCTTTTAGTCCCATATCTGACTTGAGAAGAACTTTCTTAACAGTGGTGTTCCAGTCTCTTGGATGTGGTTTGCTTATGTGTCTGCAGAGAGTTCCAACTGTTGCTGTGATATCTGGGGGAGTTGTGTTTGCTACATATAATAGTGCCCCCACTGCTTGTCTATAACTTTGTGAGTTTCCATGGTTGACGTTGATGAAGGCATTCCATTTCTTCATCAGCATCTTTAATCCATCTTCCTATGACTCCGAAAGTGTCTTGACCATGTAAGGCTGGGTTGACATCACGTTTATCCCATCTGTTTAACGTATACAAAAAATGTATACATTAAATGGATACCTCAGACTGATGCCATACAGTGGCAACCATTCACCATAGAGTTCTATTGTAGAAGCAGAGGCGTACATATAGGGGTCGCAGGGGTCGCAGTTGCGACCGGGCCCAGCTCCCTAGGGGGCCCGGCCGCCTGCAGACCCCTTGCCCCGGCCCTGCAGCTGCGCGCAAAGCAATACTGAGTCCTCCAGAGTCCAGTCCTCGATCATCCCGCGAGACCTCCGAACTGCCTGCGGCGGCGGGGGGGGGGAGGGGTAGCCTTGAGTGGCCTCATTGGCCTGAGGGCCCTGGCAAATGACCGAGGGGGGGGGAGGGGTAAGCCTTGAGTGGCCTGAGGGCCCTGGCAGATGACCAGGGGGTGAGGGGTAGCCTTGAGTAGCCTCACTGGCCTGAGGGCCCTGGCAAATGACCGAGGGGGAGGAGGGGGGCGGGTTTGAGGGGGGGGGCCCACGATTCGGTTTCGCACCGGGGCCCCATGGATTGTGTGTACGCCACAGAAGAACTCTAACCAGATTCCTGTATGTTCTTTCTGGTTGCTTTTGGATTGTGACTGAAGTTGTCCTTGTATAGGATGAACTATTGGTGTGACGTCATGAAACTTGAATAACAGATGACTCTCATCAATCACTACATCTCCACTTATTGTTATCTTGTTGGTCTCTGGTTGTAGGATTCTGTAACACTTTTGAGATTCACTGTAGCCTACAAGGGTATGTTTCTTGGCATGGGATTCCCAATTGGTACGTTTTTCTTTTGGAACACGTACAAATGCCTTACTTCCAAATATTCCTATGTGGTGTAGCTTGGGCTTCTTGGTGTTCCATTGCTCATATGGTGTTTTCTCAGTAGCTTTACTTGGTAGTCTATTTTGAATATAGCAGCAAGCTGTCATGATTGCTTCAGTATATTGTTGGTAGATCTCCATCAAACAGCATACTTCTTTAGCTTTCACAGAGAGTTTGATTCTTTCTTTCTGCAACACCATTTTGTTTGGGATTGTATGGTACTGTTGCAACGACCGAGCCACAGGTGGATAATTGTGAGGTGTCGGTGTACCGAGGAATAATGACAGTTAGTTCTTTACTCACAGTTTTGACGCTCCCTGGGCTGGGCTCTAGTGAAGGGGAGAACAGCACCAGATTCTCCGGGGCACACTATTACAGGGGACACTGGCCAGGTGGTGACTGAGGTGCCCTTGATGGTGATTAGATTTCTGTGTGCTTGTGCAGCTGGGCCCCTGAATTAGGTAGTTTCGTGACGCCAGCACCTTGGTGGTGCAAAATGATGAGAGTAGTTGCAGTATGGAAATGGAAGAATGAGACAGGGTTCGAATCTAACTAGGAACTTTACTGTATGCAGGGTCTTGACAGCAATTTACATCCAGATATAAACAGTTTCCCATTTATATAAAAAAGTTGAATGCTGTAAATTCAGGGAACAGGCTGTATATGTGGCTATATAAATCAGGCCTAAGTCCAGCTAGTCAGGGTAAGAAGACATGCTCTTACTGGTACTTAGTTCTTTGCCTCGCTTGTATCCCTCAGCTCCTTAACGGTAGTTCTGATTCTAATCTTCTGCACACAAGTGTTGCAACAGATGGCCTTTCTGTCTTTGAAGTAACGGTGGGGCTGCTGGAAGCTAAGAGTCCTCCACCTGGGTACAAAGGCACTGTATATCATTAGTGATCCGGAATTGACACAATTTAAAACGTAACCTTTATTATATTGCAAATAAAATAATGTCCCTCAATTTTTAAGATAAATACAATATATAATCATCTAAGTCCCTGGTCAGGTTCAAGAGCAGAGACACGTGCATGTCGGAACATGGTCAGGGTGTATCAGGGAACGCCATTCCAGGATTAGGTCCTGGACGGAGGCCCAGCTAGTGGGATACCCCGTGGTTAGGCTAACAGGGCTATTGTAGGGTTCACAGGGCGAAATAGGGACATATCATTAAACCCTTCTTCTCTTCAGTCCCTATACTATTACCTAGGCCATCGCCTCTTCACTGGACTACCTTGGAACCTTTAAGAAGTAAGCAACATTATTTTCTTGACCTTCTATCAATTGTACGGTAGGACACTTGGTTACAGTGCCGCCAAGCACCCTTCCTAAATATCTATGTGCTTTGTACGGTGGGTACCATCAAGCACTTTATTGGTTGTTGACTTGAACTTACTGTGCTAAGACAGCAGTGTCCGTGAGCGCTGTCTCATTTGCTTTGGTACTTCCTGGTACCATCAGGGCCCCAGGGTTCAATAACCTTGGAAGCTCTGGGGAATTGTGTGATTTCTGTGACCAACTTCAAGGTTTAGCATGAATGTCTCTGCTCTTGAACCTGACCAGGGACTTAGATGATTATATGTTGTATTTATCTCAAAAATTGAGGGACACTATTTTATTTGCAATAGAATAAAGGTTACGTTTTAAATTGTGTCAATTCCGGATCATTAATGATATACAGTGTCTCAGGTGAGTGATCAACTTACTGTTATCTTCCCTACTAATTACTCCTTCTGGGTACAATTGCGCCTAGAGCCTAGTAAAATGGCTATTGTCTTCCTTTGTCCGTGTAATACTAGAAGTGCACTTGGCACCCCGGAGGGGTGTACGGCAGAGATAGGTCTCATCCTGCCTGTCCTTGGCTTAATGCTGAGATGAAAGAGTGCTCCTCTGGGCCGTGGAGCCCAGGGGGCTGAGAGGAAGGGGTCCTCTCTTTCCCCTGCTCCTCACTCCACTACAACTCCTCAACTCACTGACTAGACCTGGCCTGAGCTATATATATAATAGTGCTATCCCTATCTAGTGGTGGAATATGTAAAGTGCACCTAAAAGCCTGTTAACAGGGATTTTACATAAAGGTGCAATATAGCATGACATAAAATATGATATTACAAATTTGCAGTACCCACGTACACGAGTGGGATGCTGCACTGTAGTCAGGAATAAGATTCCATTTCTCTTAAAAATGGTTTATGTCTTCTCACTTGTGTATTCAGTTCCACTGTCAGCACATAGAATCTTTGCCTTTTTTCCACACTTGTTACTTACTTCAGAGAGATATTCTTCAAGTTTCTCTGGATCGCCTTAAATCTTGCCATGCGCGAGATTGCGCATGCACAGTTGCAACATAGTGTTCCTTCCCTGTGCTGGCATCAGCCTCAGGGAAAAAACTGCGCATGCGCGATCTCGCGCATCGCGAGATTTACGGCGATCTCACTGAAGCATGGAGGACATTTAGCGGTCGCAGGCGGTGCTGGGCTCCTTCACATTGGGGCGTGGCTGGGCACCAGGAAGGTTAGTACCGCCCCTTGGGCACCTTCCCGGGTTAATTTGCATATCAATAAAATCATGTAAAAAAAATAATAAAAGCGCCCAGAGCTATTCTACTGGTATATTGCGGACATGCTAGCGGCGATCTAGCCGCGCATGTCCGCAGCTCTATAGGGTCAAGTGCCGTGACAGAATCCCTTTAAGGCAGTTTGTACATTTCATCATCTAATTGCATTGGTCTATTTTAACACCTTTAGCAAGCTGGTCTCAAACTTGCTTTCTTATTGCTTCTGGGTCTCTCTGTGCCATATGTGAACACAATCTTTGTGCTGTTCTTGTTTGGTAGTACACACACTTTCTTTGCATTTTAGTAGATATGGTTCATCTGTAATTTCTCCTCCTCAAGTATGTACCCTTGTGTTGAGATGATGCAGCGGTCATTCTTAAATGTGACTTCATTGCCCCGTCCCGCGAGATTCTTCACAGACAACAAATTCCTTTCAAGACTAAGGACATAGAGCACATTCTTTTCCTGGAATCCTTCTATTTTGTGTTGGGGAGAACTGAGAATTAATGTAGCCGTCTCCCACTCCTTCTAAAGTCATATACTGACCATTAGCTGGGATCACATTCTCTGTCTTCAGCTAGATGCAGACGTCAGTTAAACCCAGAGGTGAGCAGTCCGTGTTAATGCGGGCTGGATTGGTTCTTTACAGCCGGAGCGCACGGCGTCATAGCAACCAATGACGCCGTGCGCTCCGGCTGTAAAGAACAAATCCAGCCCACATTACCACGGATTGCTCACGTCCAGGTTTAACGGACATCTGCATCTAGCCTTAGGCTAACTTCACATCAGTGTTGTTAATTCTGCTTTTGAGATCCAACAGAGGATCTCAAAACCGGAATTAAACAGATCCGTGCCATTTTCATATGGATGCATCCATATTGACCAGATCTGGTTGTATCCAATCAAGACTAAACAGATCTGGTTAATGGGCACCGCATAATTTTTTTCGCTAACAAAAAAACTGGATCCGACACCATTGACTTAGGGCTCATGCACACGACCGTTGTTGTTTTACAGTCCGTTTTTCACGGATCAAGGTTTTTTTTTCTGATTTAAGTCCTCTTCTATTCTGTTTTTCCACAAAACATATCCGTATGGTTTCCGTATACGATCCGTTTTTTGCGGATCGGAAACAGTAACTTATTATTCACCAAACACATAAGCAATTGGGGCTGGGCATAGCATTTCTACAGTATGGATCCACAAAATACGGATGAAATAAGGATGACATACGGATGTGTTCCTGGTGCGTTCTGTATTTTTTGTGGACCCAAAGACTTGAATGGGGCCTCTGACCGTGATTTGCGGACATACAGTGCTTTTTTGCAGAATGGCCATGCGGACAAACGGAAACCGAATGCACACAGGGTAACTTCCGTATTTTCTACAGCGCAATTGAAGTGAATGGTTCCGCATACGGGCCGCACAAAAATCGGAACGAAGAGGAAAGAAAATACAGTCGTGTGCATGAGCCCTTACATTGATTTTCATGCCGGATTCAGGTTTGTTCCGTTTTGCAAACCAGACAAAAAACCGAAGCTTGCAGTTTTTTTTGTCCAGCAACAAAACGGACCGGATGAATACTTATGCATTCTGATCATTCTGTCCCCATTGACAATGAATGGGGACAAAACATAACCCTTTAATTCCGGTTTTGAGATCCTTTTTTGAGCCGCATCTCAAAACCAGAATTGAAAACACAGATGTGAAAGTAGCCTAACTGTGGTCAAGGTTAGAGAAGACGTTTCTGTGATTTGTCATATGAATAGTTGCTCAAGAGTCTATGTACCATACATGGTTTGATGTACTTGAATTAATAATAAATGCAGTTTCAGTTCTTGGAATGTAACTTTCTTCACTGACAGCACTTTTTCTGATTTTCTTCTGAACTCATCTACAAGCTTTTCTTTAACCACTTCAGCCCCCCTAGCTTAAACACCCAGGCCAGGCCACTTTTTACAATTCTGCACTACACTACTTTCACCGTTTATTGCTCCGTCATACAACTTACCACCCAAATGAATTTTACCTCCTTTTCTTCTCACTAATAGAGCTTTCATTTGGTGGTATTTCATTGCTGCTGACATTTTTACTTTTTTTGCTTTTAATCAAAAATGACCAAAATTTTTGCAAAAAAATGACATTTTTCACTTTCTGTTGTAAATTTTTTTTTAAAAAATACATTTCTATATAAAATTTTCTCTAAATTTATTGTTCTACATGTCTTTGATAAAAAAAAAAGTCCAATAAGTGTATATTTATTGGTTTGGGTAAAAGTTATAGCGTTTACAAACTATGGTGCAAAAAAGTGAATTTCGGCATTTTGAAGCAGCTCTGACTTTCTGAGCGCCTGTCATGTTTCTTCAGGTGCTAGAATGCCAGGATAGTATAAATACCCCCCAAATGACACCATTTTAGAAAGAAGACACCCCAAAGTATTCGCAGAGGGGCATGGTGAGTTCATGTATCATTTCATTTTTTTTCACAAGTTAGCGGAAAATGACACTTTCTGAGAAAAAAAAAAAAAAAAAGTTTCAATTTCTTCTAACTTCTGGCAAAAAAAAAAAAATCTCAGACGGACTCACTATGCCCCTCAGTGAATACCTTGGGGTGTCTACTTTCCGAAATGGGGTCATTTGTGGGGTGTGTTTACTGTTCTGGCATTTTGGGCGGGGCTAAATTGTGAGCCGCCATGTAAAACCTAAAGGTACTCATTGGAATTTGGGCCCCTTTGCGCACCCAGGCTGCAAAAAAGTGTCACTTATGTGGTATCGCCATACTCGGGAGAAGTAGGGCAATGTGTTTTGGAGTGTATTGTTACATATACTCATGTTGGGTGAGAGAAATATCTCTGTAAATTGTCAACTTTGTATAATTATTTTTAAAAGTTGTCGTTTACAGAGATATTTTTCACACAAAGTATGGGTATATATAAAAATACACCCCAAAACACATTGCCCTACTTCTCCTGAGTACGGCGATACCACATGTGTGCCACTTTTTTGCAGCCTGGGTGCGCAAAGGGGCCCTAAAACCAATGACTACCTTTAGGATTTCACAGGGCATTTTTACGCATTTGGATTCCAGACTTCTTCTCACGCTTTAGGGGCCCCTAAAATGCCAGGACAGTATAAATACGCCGCCATGTAAAACCTAAAGGTACTCGTTGGAATTTGGGCCCCTTTGCGCACCCAGGCTGCAAAAAAGTGTCACTCATGTGGTATCCCCGTACTCAGGAGAAGTAGGGCAATGTGTTTTGGGGTGTATTTTTACATATACCCATGCTGCGTGTGAGAAATATCGCTGTAAACGACAACTTTTTACATTTTTTTATTCAAAGTTGTCAATTTACAGAGATATTTCTCTCACCCAGCATGGGTATATGTAAAAATACACCCCAAAACACATTGCCCTACTTCTCCTGAATACGGCGATACCACATGAGTGACACTTTTTTGCAGCCAAGATGCGCAAAGGGGCCCTAAAACCAATGAGTACCTTTTAGGAGGGCATTTTTATTCTCACGCTTTAGGGCCCCTAAATTGCCAGGGCAGTATAAATACCCCACATGTGACCCCATTTTGGAAAGAAGACACCCCAAGGTATTCTGTGAGGGGCATGGCGCGTTCATAGAAGATTTTTTTTTGGCACAAGTTAGCGGAAATTGATTTTTTATTGTTTTTTCTCATAAAGTCTCCCTTTCTGCTAACTTTTGACAAAAAGTTAAATTTTTCATGGACTCACTATGCCCCTCAGCGAATACCTTGGGGTGTCTTCTTTCCAAAATGGGGTCATTTGTGGGGTGTTTGTACTGTTCTGGCATTTTGGGTGGGGCCAAATTGTGAGCAGCCATGTAAAAGCTAAAGGTACTCGTTGGAATTTGGGCCCTTTAGCACTCAGGCTGCAAAAGTGTCACTCATGTGGTATTGCCGTACTCAGGAGAAGTAGGCAATGTGTTTTAGGGTGTATTTTTACATATACCCATGCTGAGTGAGAGAAATATCTCTGTAAATTGACAACTTTGAATAAAAAATTTAAAAAGTTGTCGTTTACAGTGATATTTCTCACACACAGTATGGGTATATGTAAAATACACCCTAAAACACATTGCCCTACTTCTCCTGAGTACGGCGATACCACATGAGTGACACTTTTTGCAGCCAAGATGCGTTCAAAGGGGCCCTAAAACCAATGAGTACCTTTAGGATTTCACAGGCCATTTTTACGCATTTGGATTCTCACGCTTTAGGGCCCTTAAAATGCCAGGACAGTATAGAAACCTCACAAGTGACCCCATTTTGGAAAGAAGACACCCCAAGGTATTCTGTGAGGGGTATGGCGAGTTCACAGAAAAAAAAAAATTTGGCACAAGTTAGCGGAAATTGATTTTATTATTTTTTTTTTTTACAGTCTCATATTCCACTAACTTGTGACAAAAAATAAAATTTTGCATGAACTCACCATACCCCTCACGGAATAACTTGGGGTGTCTTCTTTCTAAAATGGGGTCACATGTGAGGTTTTTGTACTGCCCTGGCATTTGAGGGTCTCCGCAATCATTACACGTATGGCCAGCATTAGGAGTTTCTGCGATTCTCCTTATATTGAGCATACGGGTAATGAGATTTTTTTTTTCCGTTCAGCCTCTGGGCTGAAAAAAGAAAAAAAATGAACGGCACAGATTTCCTCATTCGCATCGATCAATGTGGATGAAAAAATCTCTGCCCAAAAATGTGGTGATTGGTGCACTTATAAAAGTTTCCTTTGGTGGTCTCAAGCAAAAGGGACCACCAAAGGAACGATCAGCAAGCATATCAGACGCTGTTAACAAAACAGCGTCTGATATGCCATTTTTTTAACTTCTACAGCCTGCCAGCGCATGATCAGCGCTGGCAGGCTGTAGTTTACCTTCTCCCCGACGCGATCCTGTGAACGCACGCACGTGCGTGCGTTTACAGGAAATCTCGCCTCTCGCGAGAGGAACAGACCGACCACCTGCAGGACGCAATCCTGCGTTAGGCGGTCGGTAAGAAGTTAAAGGGGTTCTCAGAGATTAAATAAAATGAAAATACTTAGGCTATTGACACCTTTGTGCACTAAAAATCAATAACCCCATATCTTACCGTAATGCAGCACATAATCAAATTGCACTTGTTTGTTTACTGGTATCAGCTTTGCTTCAGATGCTCTCAGAAATGCTCTGATATGTGTTTTGCTTAGAGCTGTCATCTCCTGTGAGGCTCTGTGGGCGTTCCTTTGAATTTCAGATGCACCAGCACAAGCTTTGCTGCCCCGCCCCCTCATCCTGTTACACAGCACAGCTAGCAGACACTTACATATAGGCTGCTGGAACTGCCAAATAACTTATTAGTAAGATTTTATTTCAATACACAACATGGTGAGTCTTACAGTATGCTAGAGCCTGTAATCAGCAGATCTATTTCTCCCTTTCCATTCTGTGGAAAATCCATTATTTATAACACAATAGATATTTCTGCTGATAACATTAGTGCAGCGATCTACTGTCAGAACCAGGCGTTATAAGCAGGATATAGATTTCATTACTGACAGCTATCACTACATGTGCTCTCTTCTGAATACAGTATTGTGTGCAGTCCGCACAGTGAACTGTTACTTTTCCCACATAGATTAGTACAGTGTGACAACACACAATGCTATGTACACATATAAGTACTTAGTGGGGGAGATTTATCAAAACTTATGCAAAGGAAAACTGGCTTATTTGCCCATAGTAACCAATCAGATTCCTCCTATTATTTTCCAGTGAAGCTGTAAAAAATGAAAGGTGAAATCTGATTGGTTGCTATGGGCAACTAAGCCAGTTCTACTTTACACCAGTTTGATAAATGACATATATATATATATATATATATATATATATAACTTCACTCTCAAACACTTTATTAACCCCTGAGGTCGCTATGTTTTCAGCTCATTCACAGAGTCTCTTTTCAAGCTATGAGCTAAAACGTTGGCTCAGGTTATCCAAGAATTCCGTTATGGATTCTGCTACCACAGACCATTCGCATGTCCGCAACTGTTTTGTGGTCCGCAAATTGCGGATCCGCCAAACACGGGCATCGGCCATGTGCATTCCGCATTTTGTGGACTGCAGATGGCCGGCACTATGATAGAAATTCCTATTCTTGTCCATTAATGCTCATCCCCAGTTGCGACCATAGGGGTGGTGGTTTTTTTTTATGAGAGTGCTGCCATTTTTTAAAATTCTTATATTGTCCTGGATTTGTTGCCGGATCCATTGGCCTGCACCTCCATATTTATATTTGGCCTGATGTGCTGCCATTGTTAATATATATATTAGGGTTATTCCTGCAGTATATAAATCTTTTGCTAGAGGAAGTCCTGCATTGTGTGTGTGTATACTGTATATATTGTAAGAGGGTGCAAGGTACCGTGGTCGATGGCAGGTACGTGTCATCGAGGTTCCTGGCCTCGGTGAGGTAAGAGCCGGGTTTTCGTGTGTCAGCAGCAGCTAGTGCTGTTTGACCCCTTGTTTTTAGTTTGGCTGCAAAGCCAATCCGGGCCGGCTCTTACTGGGAGTAGGCAAAGAGTTAGGTGGGTGCCTATTCCCCACGGTCCAGGCCGGACTTTATCCGGGCCTTTAAAAGGCAGCCTCCTCAGCAGCTGAGGGTGATTGTCCTGGAGCTGCTGTTAGGCTGTGGAATCACTTTAGTTTGGGAGTGCTGATCCATGCTGTGCTGTGTGGAGTTCTCTGGGCTGGAAGCAAGACCCCAAGCAAGGAGGAGTGCAGACGGCCTGGAAGCCGGAGGTCGATCGCCTTGCGGCTGGACTGACAGCCAGGTGCGAACCTGCACCTAAAGCCTCCCAGGTGACTGAAACCTGTACGGGACTGTTTTGTTTTGCCTTAATACTTCTGATGTGTGTGAATTAACACCAAGAGACTGTTTGTCATTTATTTTTGTGCAAGTGTGAATAAAACACTGTTGATTGCACATTCTGGACTCCCTGTTTTGCCTCTGTACTGCACCCGCACCACTATCTACCAGAGCGACTCCCCACAATATATATTACTCTTTTTATGAGGCAAGGTAACCAAAAAATGGCTGTTCCGGTAGTTTTTATTTTGTTTTTTACAATGTTCACTTGACAGAGTACATAATGTGATATTTTTATAGAGCAGGTCATAACGACGCGGTGATGCCTAATATGTCTAATTTTTAAATTTTATTTTGGATTTACACAAATACAAAAACATGATTTTTTTTGAAAAATGTTTTTGTTTCTATTGTCTTAGGTAGGGTTTAATTTTTTGCGGGATGAGATGATAGTTTGATTGGTATCATTTTGGGGCACATATGGCTTTTTGATCGCGTGGTATTACACTTTTTTATGTAAGGTGATAAAAAAATTGCTTTTTTGGCACATTTTTTATTTTTTTACAGCGTTCACCAGACGGGTTGGATCACCTGCAAATTTTATAGAGCAGGTTGTTACGGACACAGCGATGCAAAATATGTGCATTTTTTAAATTTTAATTTACACAATAAAAGCATTTTTGAAAAAAATCATGTTTTTCTGTTTTCATTTTCTAAAAGCCATATTTTTTTATTTTTTGGGCAATTGTCTTATGTAGGGGCTCATTTATTGTGGGATGTAACGGTTTGATTGATACCATTTTGGGCACATATGAATTTTTTATCACTTGGTATTACACTTTTCGTGTTGTAAGGTGACAAAAAATTTATTTTTTTGGCACAGTTTTTATATATTTTTTTTATGGCATTCATCAGACGGGTTAGCTCATGTGACATTTTTATAAAGCAGGTCATTACGGACACAGCGATACAAATGTTTAGTGTTTTTTATTTTTTCAATTTGTAACCAATTATATGTGCGGATAGGAAGAAGATTTAGTTTTTACTTTTTTCACCTTTTTTTACATTGTTAAAGGGGTGTGCTTCTGTGGAGGTCACTGTTAAGGGGGTGGGATGCTGGGGAGGTCACTGTTAAAGGGGTGAGCACTGTGGAGGTCTTTGTTAAAGGGGAACAGTGGAGGTCACTAATAAAGGGGCGTCCGCTGTGGTGGTCACTATTAGAAGGGCGAGCACTGTAGAGGTCACTGTTAAGGGAGGAGGGGACTGTGGAAGCCACTGTTAAAGGGGCAGCAGGGTACTGTGAGGTCACTGTTAAGGGAGCGGTGTACAGTGGAGGTCACTGTTAAGGGAGCGGAGTACTGTGGCAGTCACTGTTAATGGGGCAGTCGCTGTGGAGGTCTCTGTTGAGGGGGCTGGGAATAGTGGCGGTCACTGTTAAGGGGACTATAACCTATGGTCAGTGTTAAGGGGAGGTGCTGTAGAGGTCACTGTTAAGGGGGCAGGCCCCTGTGGAGGACACTGTCAAGGGGGTGGAGTGCTGTAGAACTCACTGTTAAAAGGGCAGGCTGCTGTGAAGGTCAAAGTTAAGGGGGTGGGCTTCTGTGGAGGTCCCATTTTAAGGAGGCGGGGTACTGTGGAGGGTCAGTTTTGAGGGGTGGGGGGCTGTGGAGGTCACTGTTGATGGGGTGGGGTACTGTAGATGTCACTGTTATTGGGAATACTCTTGTTATCTTGACGACATACACAATCATTAAATGAAATACATGATATATACCTGTGCGAAGACAGCATTTTCTATTATAGTGCAGGCCATGTGCACATGGCCGGTGTCCATGTGTGAATGGAGCCTTTTCCTGCAAATGCATCCGCATACTGCATTTTAATGTTTCATGAAAATGCCATAAATGACCAAAATGAGTTTTCTAGAGCCCATTCTGTTTTTTGCACAATGATCATACAGGGAACAGAGTGATGACACACAGGGGGCATTGATGGCATATAGCGTACAGAGTGATGACACACAGAGGACAGAATACTGGCATCCAGGTAAAGTGATGACATATTAGGGGGCAGCATTTTCTAGAGCCCATTATATTTTTTGCACAATGGGCATACAGGGGGCAGAGGTGCAACACTCAAGGGACAGTGTTGGCATACAGGGGACAGTGATGGCATATTACGGGGCAGTTTTCTAGTGCCTGTTGTATTTTTTCACACAATGTGCTTTTTTGCTAATTAACTTATATTATATTATATCCCTCTGGTGCCACCTACTGTCCAAGCACTTCAATGTCTCTCTTTTCTTCAATAACTCACTATCTGCCTGTCCCTGTAGGTTCTTACTCATTTCATCCAAATGTTTTACTTTTATTGATTTGTATTGTAATGCTTTGTATGTGTGTACATAAGGAACTAATCACTGCCTATGTCTGGCTACCATCAACCGGCCCACACTAGAAAGGGGAAGGTACCTGGTTGTAAAGATATTTACAGCTTCACTTTTATTATAAACTTATGTAGAAAATATGAGATTGGGTTACCAACCTCACAATTGTCACACAGCACACATACAGTAAACGGCAGTAGGTGTCCGCTACAGATTAAGGCATCATGCACACAAACGTATTTTCTTTTCGTGTCCGCTCCGGGGGTTTTTGCGGACCGTATATGGAACCATTCATTTCAATGGATCCGCCAAAAAAACGGAAGTTACTCCGTGTGCATTACGTCTCCGTATGTCCGTATTTCCGTTACGCAAAAAAATAAAACATGTCTTATTATTATTCGCATTACGGACAAGCATAGTACTGTTCTATTAGGGGCTAGCTGTTCCGTTCTGCAAAATCCGGAATGTACACAGACGTCATCTGTATTTTTTGTGGATCTGTTTTTTGCGGACCGCAAAATACATACGGTTGCAAGAATGTTTGTGGCTTTCACATTGCCAGAGGGTTTTCTGTCACAGCAGATTTTATTCATACAAAAGCTATTCCATATTAAACAGCCCATGACAGAGGAAATGTTATGGCAGCGGTCCATGCTGACCGCCGTTCCACTGTCTGGGACGGGTATGGGCGTTGCATCTCTCACCTTCCTTCTGTTTCTGGTGTCACTGGGCTCCAGACCCACTGATGCTCCCTGTCTCCTTCCTGCAGGCCATGGCCTGCTTCTGCTGGCAAGGTCCCTCCCCTTCAAGGGCATTTAGAGTGCTTCTCTGTACTTTCTTAGTCCCCTTAGTGCCCTCACACAGAAGTTTTATCTGCCCATGTCACAGTAGTAATGCCCACTTCACAGTACTGATACCCACATCATGCCCATTTCACAGTAGGGATGTCCACATCGTGCCCCTTTACCATGGGCGTAGCTATGGGGGTGCAGAGGTAGCAGTCGCTACCGGGCCCAGGAGCCTGAGGGAATAGTGATGCCCACATTGTGCCCACTTCACAGTAGTGAGGCCCACATTGTGCCCCCTTCACAGTAGTTATGCCCACCCCTTCCACTGTAAATATCGACATCGGTTTCCAAACAGAATCTGGATTGATAGCAAAAGACGATACGGTTGCAGTCCGTAGCAGTCCGTGTTTCTCATTCACGACATCACTGCAAACAAAGTTGATAGTGGCTGGCCGTTAATTTCCTTCTGCTAAGCGCCTGTAATGAAGGTGCCACCTGTGTCTGGATAGTGCACAATAAAACTGTGGGAGCTGCCTATGCTTATCGGTGGATCAAATGATCCTCTCCACTTGTAACAGTAAAAAAGAAATTTGGATCAGCTCACCTCCATGCAGGTATTGTGCACGCGATCTGGGCTGGCAACCCGGAACAATGCAGGAAAAACGTGGATAGATCCGGCAGAACATAGTAGAAAAATATTAAAACCACTGTCGATTACGCGTTCCGGGCTTACAAGCCCTTCTTCATAGCATAGCATACAAGACATAGAAAATGAAAAAAAATGTATATTCTGGCATGGATGGAATAGAGGCTGGACTGGAAATATCTTAATAAAAGAGTAATATAATATATCAAGCCCAGTACAGACACATATTGCAAAATATGAATTTAAAAAGAAGGCAAAATGCAGTGTGAAAAGGTCATTAATATAGGTATGACAAATCAGTCTTAGGGCTCATGCCCATGGCCGTGTGTTGCGGTCCGCAATGCACGGACACGACCATGGGCCAGCCGCATGCGGATTGCGGACCCATTCACTTGAATGGGGTCCGCACCGGAAAAAAGTAGAGCATGCACTACTTTTTTGTGGAATAGAACACCACGGAAGGACTCCGTAGTGCTTCCGTTCCGTGGTTCCATTCGGCACAGCATCTCCGGATTTGCGGACCCATTTAAGTGAATGGGTCCACATCTGTGATGCGGAATGCATACGGCTGGTGCCCCGTGTATTGCAATACGGCCACGGCAGGGCAACGACTGTGTGCATGAGCCCTTAAGGTTCATTCCATTAGGAGACCTGCTTCCCATTGTAAGGATCCAGTACACCAGTGGTCCTCAACTCCAGTCCTCAGGGCCCACCTGCCGGTCATGTTTTCAGGGTTTCCTTAGTATTGGGCAGCTGATATAATTAGTGTCCATCCATTAGGATTTACCACAGGTATTCATTCCGTGGGATACTCCTAAATCCTGACCGGCAAGTGGGCCCTGAGGACTGGAGTTGGGGAACCCTGCTTTAGCCGACAGCTAATGAATGAAGAAGAGATCGCAACTACACAATCAAGTGGATATGGTGAGTTAATTTTTTTATTTTTAACCCCTCCATCCACATTTTACTAAGCATTTTATATTGAGAATGCCATTATTTTCCCTTATAACCATGTTATAAGGGAAAATAATAAAATCTACAGAATACTCAACCCAAACCAGAACTTCAGTGAGGAAGTCAGGGTTCGGGTCTGGGTACCAAACATGCCGATTTTTCCCGCGCGCGTGCAAAGCGCATTAAAACGCTTTGCACTCGTGCTGAAAAATCGCGCATTTTCCCGCAACGCACCCGCCTCTTATCCGGGCGTCAAACATAAAGCCCGTGTGAACCCAGCCTAAATTCAACCCATCCTGCAAAATTCTCATGCAGCTAAATGGAAGGGGAGGAGTTACTGGTTCTTAAAGTTAAAATTAGCTACATCACTAAGGGGTTAAAAAATACTTCATTCACATGAGTTGTGCGCCGGCTGTATTTATTTGAGATATAAATATAAATTTACATCAGATTATTCCAGATTGAGGTTATTATTCTACAACTAAAGAATTGCAAAATGCATTCAAATCCTCAGCTTCTAGTGTTCTGAAGCTGCTCAGGTCATTGGGCATTCATATTTATCAGTTAAAGATCAATCATCCCGTACGCATTGTACAATAAACCAAGCAGTTGCTTCTTTTCTTCCTCAGGCAAAAAGCAAGAGCGGGCAGCATTGATATTCTAGGATAGAAAAGAAGCCATGTTATTTACAGCTGTAGGGAAAATGAACATTTCTGGGACAAGAAGGAGCCTCATTCTTGGTTTCTTATGATCCAAGGCTTAACCTTCAATGGAAGGATTCAGGGACCTGTAGGGATCACATTAGGGCACACCCACACGGGGTATGTATGCTGCAGGTTTTCCACCACAATTAAGAATTGTATTTTACAGCTGTAGCAAAATGGATGAGATTTGAACAAATATTATCCACATGAAAATTGACATTAAGTGTGGTTAAATCCTTAGTATGTCAATTTATGGTGCGGATTTCCACTGTAAATTTCACCCATTGTGATTTATAGGGTCAAATCTGTGGCAAATCCGCATGTAACTTAAAGAGTCTCTGTACTTTCACAGTATTTCCTTTAATAGAGAATGGTGTAATTAGCAAATTTCTAAATCACTTCATTTAAAAAACATGCCTGCATCCACCTGAAGAAAAGCTGTCAAGTCATGACCACTGGGGGCCTCACTTCCACCTAAGGGTTCAGTCCAAAGGTTCAGACAAATTTGCGGAACGGGTGCGGACCCATTCATTTTGAATGGGGACGTGATGGATGCGGAGAGCACACACTGTGCTCTCCGCATCCGCATTTGCGTAGAGCGCCGCCGATCTTCCGGACGGCGGCTCCACAAAAATATAGAGCATGTCCTATTCTTGCCCGCAATTGCGGACAAGTATAGGAATCTCTATAGGGCTGGTGGCAAGGTGTTTTGCGGATCCGCAAACATGCGGATCCGCAAAACACTATGGACGTGTGAATAAGGCTTGCTAAAAGTTTCCTGAGGTTATCCTGACTGAATTAGAATATTCTTCATTATTCTTAAAAAAAAAAAAAAGGAATATTCATTTTTACGAATATATATCACACTATATTCTACATATTCGCGAATTCTGGCAAGCTAACTAAATAGGAAAGTTGCCTATAACCCGCCCTTACTCGATTAACGCACATATTACATTGCCGATTTTTCGCATAAGCTAAAATAAATTACATAATGAAGAATATTCTAATTCAGTCGGAAAAAACTCAGGAAACTTCTAGCAGCTTAAAAAATGTAGCCAAAGTGACCCACAACTGTATTTCACGTTACGAATTCGCATTATGCGATTTTTACATTGCCGATTTTTCGCAATCAAGATAATAATCTCGAATACGAATTTTCGCAAATATATGACGAATATTCTAATGAATATTCGCGAGATATCGCAAATTCGAATATTGCCCCTGCCGCTCATCACTAGTCAGCAGGATCAATCCTACCAAACCAGACATACTAGCCGGTAGGGTGGATCCAGGTAATTAAAATGATACCTTTGTCATAAAAATTGTTGTGGTGTCCCTAAGAAAAATACTTTTATAGTTTAGGCAAATTAGGTCTTAAGTGCACTGAGTGGAAGGCCTAGAGCTTTGGTGCACTTCAGTTCCCCAGCTTTCCAGTGCATTTTATGCTACATGTGCATGTATCCTAAGGCCTAATTCACACGTCCGGACCTATTCATATTGACAGGGGACGTGATGGATGCGGAGAGCACACAATGTGCTCTCCACATCCGCATTTGCGGAGCGCGCCGCCAATCTTCCGGACGGCGGCTCCGCAAAAATATAGAGCATGTCCTATTCTTGCCCGCAATTGCGGACAAGTATAGGCATCTCTATTGGGCTGGTGGCAAGGTGTTTTGCGGATCTGCAAAACACTACGGACGTGTGAATAAGGCCTAATGGTTATTTGTAGAGAAAAACCTTGCAAACATTATAAAAGCCATTCACTTAAAAAAAAAATTAGCAGGAAATGGGTGCAAATCATTCTGGGGATGCGCACTTACCATCCGCATGAAATCCTCTTCACTGAATGCCATGTAAGTCTTTGCAATGTTATAATCGGTTTCCAGTGAAGAATTCATGGGAAGGGGTCCATCATTACTTAAAGAACAATTGGCGCCATCTTTTTTAAACCTGGTTTAAATAACAATAACAACCACAATAATGTGTCCATGAATTGTATGCATGTGGTTACCTAAAACTAGCTACAAAGAAAACTGCAGTATGTTTAGGACCTGCTGGATATTGGGCTGACTATCTCAAATCATCGATTCCCTTACGTCCTACCAGCAGCACAGATGGGGTTAACTGCCCCCTATGGACTGGTAGGACCGGCGGAAATTTTAATGAGCCCAAGAACCAATAAGAAATCTTCTACTCCCTCAAAGGGATGAGATCACCCCCCAGCCCACCGTGTTTTTTTGTCCTTTTGGACAGGTGGACTGGCGTGTGCTCTCCTCATCTAGGGGAGCAGAAGATAGCTATTCTTCTTTTGTGGCTGTCCGCACTTATTTTTCTTGCGCGGTTATTTTTACCTTGTTTCTGTGCGCCTCTCCGTTGGAAGCGCCGCATTTATGCGCGGCAATACTTGCCGCGTCTGTCGGCGGCCGTGACGCCGCTTTGCCCGCATTTGTTGCGCGGCGATTCTTGCCGAGTTGGTTTGGCGGCCGTGGGCGCCGCCATCTTCCGGAAGTGACGCGCACTCTGCGAAGTCACCTCCGGTTCTACTTTTGCCCGCATTGTTGTGCGGCGATTCTTGCCACGTTGGTTTGGCGGCCGTGGGCGCCGCCATCTTCCGGAAGTGACGCGCATTGTGTGACGCGCAATGAATGTTTTTTCATTTATGCTGGCCAGTATTTTTCTTTAGGGAGCACTTGGGGCATGTATTATGTGGCATAGTCCATTTGATTAGGGAACAATTGTTCTTTATTTCAGGGCCACTTCCTGTCCCTTGAATGGATTTCCTAGTCAAGTCCCGCCCATTGGGGGCGGAGTCTCCCCTTTAAAAGCTCCCTGATCCTGTCATTCTTTCTCTGGCTGCGTTCGCTTCAACAAGCTAGCTACCAGAGTCCCCTGCGCTTCAGAGTTTGCTACCTCTCAATTGCTTCCTTTTTTTCTGGCTTTAATATTCCTTGTTATTGGTGGGCATCTCCCATGCTATTTTTCTTACCCTTGTTGTTTGATGGGTTTTTAATTGGTCTTCTTTGTTACCGAGATGGCTTCCCCTAGAGACTCAGATCAGCAGCGGAAGTCCGGGGCCAAGAGGAAACATCTGGCCTGTTATGACTGTAACACACCCTTGGACGACAACTGCCCTTATTCCAGGTGTGAAAGTTGCCGTTCACGTACTACCACTGACCCAACTATGCAGGAGATGTTCCAGTGGACGAAGACCTACGTGGATGACTCGATAAAGGGAGTAGTCCGTCTACTCAATGAGAGGCTGCCGGCGCCCTCCCAGGTTCCTATGGAGGTCACCGCACCTATCGAGAGACCCACACCCTTCTCAGTGGGGTCATCTTCTTCTGAGGAGGAAGAGTTAACTTCTTGCTTTTTCCCACCAGAAAAGACGCAGAAGTTATTAAGGTCCATCAGGTCGGGGGACTATGATGTTGACGTGGGGGAGTCCACCGATCTGGTCGCACACAGCGTGTGTTTAAAGCGGGTGAGACCCTTCTTTCTGTAATGCGCACAGAATGGCAAAAAACAGAAAAAGGTCCAGTTCTCACCAGGAAATTCAAGTTAATGTTTCCGATGGCTAAACCCTTGGAGGAATCGTGGGGTTCCAGATGGATGTCGACCAGAGCGTTTCCCGTGACGACATCCTGGCCGCTTTCAAGTCGGTCAATTTAGCCATGGATTTTCTTTGTGACACTTCGCAGTTCCAATTGAAGTTGGCTGCCAAGACAATGGCCCTAGTGTCGGCTGCCCGTAGGCCCTTATGGTTAAAGCCCTGGAATGCGGACAACGCATCCAAATATAATCTATGCGGTCTCCCCTTCGAGCCTGATCGTTTGTTCGGCTCAGAATTGGACAAGATTATGGAGGGCCTTTTCGACAAAAAGGGGAAGAGTCTTCCCTAACAGCCCTTTCGAGGTCGCCCTAGGCAGGATCGCAGAGGCAGATCAGGACAACAGTCTAGGGCTCGCAGAGATTGGGGGGGCAGTCTCGAAGATCCTCGAGACGCTCCGTAGACCCACTAAGGAGGCTAAACCCTCCTGACTATGGGCCTCCCAGAGGCTCTTGGTTCAACCCCGTTGCCCCTACTTTACGCCTCTAGATTTTCCCTGTTCCCCTCCCACATGTTCCCATGGGGGGACGTCTTTTTCATTTCAAACACGTCTGAGCCCAGGAAATCACACACTCAGGGGTTCAAGATAGAGTCTCTGCCAGTTATCGGATCGACCTCGTGTCTCTCCCCCCAGAAAGGTTCATTGCCACTCGAAGCTTTCTGCCTGCCAAACAGAAGATTTTGGAGTCCTACATTCAGGACTATATTTCCAAGGGAGCCCTGGAGGAGGTACCGGCAGGGGAGAGGGGTCTAGGGATTTATTCCCCAGTCTTCCTGGTTCCCAAGAAGACGGGAGATCTCCGGATGATTATAGATTTGAGGTTCCTCAATCGCTTCGTAAGGAGAACAAGGTTCCGGATGGAAACCATAAGGTCAGTCAGCCACATCCTCAATCCTGGGGATGTTATGGCTACTCTGGACTTCAAGGATGCTTACCTCCACATCCCGATCCATCCCGCTTCTCGGAGATTTCTCAGGATCGCGGTCCAGATCTCAGGGGTCCGCAGACATCTTCAGTTTGCCGCCCTTCCCTTCTGGATTCTCTTATGCCCCCCTTATCTTCACCAAGGTGGTGGTGTCGGTGGTGGCAGCTCTGAGACTTCAGGGACTGACCATTGTGCCTTATTTGGACGATTGGCTTTTCCTAGCCTCCTCAGTTCCAATACTTTCCCACCATCTTCATGTCGCAATTTCCTTTCTTCTCCGCCTAGGCTGGATCATCAACTGGCAGAAGTCGAGTGTGAGCCCATCGACTTCAATCCATTACTTAGGATTCGTGGTCGACTCTGTGGAGATGTCCCTCCAGTTGACTCCAGAAAGGAAAACGTGGATTCAGGACCTGGCAAGGTTCCTTGCTGTACCACGTCGAGTCTCTATTCGGACTCTCATGAGGATGTTGGGGCTCATGTCAGCGGCTGCGGACGCAGTCTATTGGTCTTTATGGCACCTCCGTCCTCTACAGACGGAGGTCCTAAACAAATGGAACGGCAGCCCTGCTGGGCTAGATTCCCTGTGCTCCCTATCCAACCAAACCCGGAATTCCCTCAGATGGTGGTTCCATCTGCCAGTGGGAAAGTCTATGACCCAACCAGATTGGCTCATATTGACGACAGACGCGTCCCTTGTAGGCTCGGGCGCCCATCTAGACGGATCCCCAGTTTGGGGATCTTGGTCTCCTCAGGAGCGGCATCTTTCCTCGAATCTCCGCGAGATTCGTGCTATCCGGCTAGCCGTCCTTCACTTCGCCCCTCAAATCCGGGGCAGGGCAGTGAAAGTCCAGTCAGACAACATGACTGCGGTGCTTTATATAAACAAGGAGGGAGGCACATGATCCTTACCCCTTCTTTCAGAGATCGGGGTAATTCTGTGGTGGGCAGAGCTGAATCTATCTGCCACTCACATCCGAGGCTCCCTCAACATCATTGCGGATCGCCTAAGTCGCGGCTTACCGACCATGGAGTGGTCATTGCATCCCAAGATCTTCAGGCAGTTAGTCCACAGATGGGGCATGCCAGAGGTGGATCTCATGGCAACCAGGTTCAACGCCAAGGTTCAGAGGTTCTGCTCCCTTTACAGGGAGGACAACCCCCTGGCGATAGACGCTCTGACAATACCGTGGAGGTTTAGGCTGGCTTACATCTTCCCTCCGTTTTCCATGATACCGAGGGTATTGACGAAAATCCGTCAGGATCAGGCCTCGGTAATAGCCATCATACCGTTCTGGCCCAGAAGATCCTGGTTTACCCAGCTCATTCAGATGAGTCAGGGACAGTACTGGAGACTCCCCTGGAGCAGACCCTGGTGTCGTGGGACACTCACCTCTGCCCAGATCTGCAGAGATTCAACCTGACAGCCTGGAGGTTGATCAGTCCCTTGCCAACGTAGAAGGGCTTTCTGAGTCGGTCCTGAGAACTTTGTCACATTCCAGAGCGGAAGGCTTACTCCACAAGGAAGGCTTACTCCAGAATCTCAAGAATCTTCACGTCATGGTGTCATTCCAATCAGGTGGCGTCTGCAGATCCGCCCCTGTCTGCGATATTACAATTTCTTCAAGATGGACTTGATAAAGGTCTCTCCCCAGCTACCTTCAGATCTTTGCCATTTCGGACTGCCTCAACAGACCGTACTCTCGGGACCCGCTCATCAAACGCTTCCTTAAGGGGGCTGAAAGACTAAAGCCTACAATACTGAAGCCCATTCCTCAGTGGGATCTTTCAGTAGTTCTGAGGGGGTTAGCATCTCCCCCCTTTGAACCATTGGAGGAGGTAGATTTTAAATTTCTAACTTTAAAGCTAGTCTTCCTTCTGGCGGTAGCCTCAGCCAAAAGGGTCTCTGAGTTGCAAGCTTTTTCTGCAAGGCACCCTTACATAATTTTTTTGCAAGTTCTTACCTTACTTCAGGCCGAAGGTGCCAACCTTCCAGAATATTAACCAGGTAATTTCCTTACCGGTTTTGTTTTCTACCTCCTCCTCGGATACTCCAACCAGACATCCTCTGGATATCTCGAGATGCCTCCAGGTCTATGTGGATAGATCCAAGGAGTTCAGGATAGACGAGAACCTCTTCATCCTGTTTGCCGGTAAGTCTAAAGGCCGCAAAGCGTTTAAATCTACCATTAGTCGCTGGATCAGGGAAGCCATTAGAGAGGCCTTTGTCTCCCAATCTCTAGATCCTCCGGAGTTTGTCAGGGCCCATTCTACTAGGGCCGTCTCAACCTCTGTCGCGGAGAGAAGACTCCTCCCCTTAGAGTTGATCTGTAAGGCGGCTTCCTGGAGTTCTGAATCTACCTTCATCTCCCACTATGCTAGATGTGGCAGAGTTTTCGGCTTTTGGGCAGACGATTCTCAGTTCTGCCAGGCATGAAGACCCTCCCTAGGGGATTCTTCTTGCTATCTCCCCATCTGTGCTGCTGGTAGGACGTAAGGGAATCGTTAATTTCTAACGATAACTTGTTTTCCCTTAGTCCTAACAGCAGCACACAAATTCCCACCCTAGATACGTTATTCTTGTGATAGACACGGTGGGCTGGGGGGTGATCTCCTCCCTTTGAGGAAGTAGAAGATTTCTTATTGGTTCTTGGGCTCATTAAAATTTCCGCCGGTCCTACCAGTCCACAGGGGGCAGTTAACCCCATCTGTGCTGCTGTTAGGACTAAGGGAAAACAAATTATCGTTAGAAATTAACGATTCCCACCTGCTTTGTGATGCGACACTTACTGGATTAGGGGATGCTTTGAAAAGTCCGAGTCACACGCGCCAGTGACATAACTTGACCACGGACACATCTGCAAAAGAAGACAATAAGTGTTCTGATAATAGCATCATTTATTCTCTGTAATTCCAGAACTTACAAATATCAGCTGCTCCGATATTCACGTTCATAAAGTTCATATGCAGTACAATATGACAGGAGAAAGGAACATTAGCGGGGAACAAGATGCAGAACATATGCCCTTGAGATCTTCTGTTCTGACCTATGTAGTAGGGCGATCAGCTATATGTAATCATGAGATCAGATTGTGGTCAGTATGGAACTGTTGATTTGAGTGCGGACGCTTAAAAGGATTGCATTTTTGCTTTGTATGTATTAATGTTCTCTACCGGTCAGTATAGACTGCTGGATCTTCTGGATTAAAGGGAGTTTCTCACTAGGAAATTCACTTTTAAATGAAGTAAAACGGTTTGTAGGGCTAGCCCAGCTGAATGTAATGATATAAGTGAAATGTATTCACTTAGCAATCCGTTGCTTCGTTTTGGAGGAAAAGCACCTTTAATACATACGGAGTTAAGTGCACCAAGGGGCAGGCCCAAGCCACTCTGTGCACCCTTGCTCCTCCTGCTTCCTCTGCCAGACCCTCACAATTTTTTTGATTGACAAGGCCAGATTCCTGCATCCTCATATCGCCTGGCCATGTCAATCAAGAAGGAAATAGAAGGGCTGACTGAGGAAGCAGGAGGAGCAATGGTGCACACAGTGACTTGGGCCCGCCCTCAGTGCACTTAACTGCTCATTTTTCTCAAGAATGAAGCAAAAGATCACTAAGTAAAATATATCATTACATTGAGCTGAATAAGCTCTACGAGGTACTGTGTCTGATTTAACTGTGAATTTCCTGGTGACAGATTCCCTTTAAATCTGAGAAGGGGCACTACTGCCTAAGGTGGGGGAGAGGGGTCCTGTGTTGTAAGGTTTATAGAAGCAGCACTGTAATTACAAGTACAGGGTGATAAAGGGGAGAGGCTTTGTGTTTTTTCCATAAAATGTAACTGACCTCAAAGTGCATGTCCATTTGGAGCAGTCTCTTATATAGTGCCGGATCCTCCACGGTATGGTAGCCATGTCCGATTCTCTCAGCCTTCAGTAGCTCTACAGCCTGAGAATTGAAGCAACTGTAACAAGTCGATGTAGGGTCTTCTATGCCCCTTATGTACCTCGCTGCCACCTACAACCTAATTGTGCCCTCAATATACCCTATAACACATACGTGTGTCCCTATCACTGCTCCCTAAAATACATACCCATGTCCCTATCATTACTCCCTATAACACATGCCTACGTCCTTATCATTACTCCCTATAACACATGCCTACGTCCTTATCATTACTCCCTGTAACACATACCCTTGTCCTTATCATCACTCACCATAACAGATACCCATGTACCTATCATTACTCCCTATAACACATACTCATGTCCTTATCATTACTCCCTATAACACATACCCTTGTCCCTATCACTACTCACTACAACACATACCGTGTCCCTATTATTACTCCCTATAACACACACATGTGTCCCTAACATTACTCCCTATAACACATGTCTATGTCCCTATAATTACTTCCTATAACACATACCCATGTCTCTATCATTACTCCCTATAACACATACCCATGTTCCTATCATTACTTTCTATAATACCTACCCATGTCCCTATCATTACTCAGTATAACACATACTTGTATCCCTATCATTACTCCCTATAACACATACCCATATCAATACTCCCTATAACACATACCCACGTCCCTATCATCACTCCCTATAACACATACCCATGTCCCTATCATCACTCCCTATAACACATACCAACGTCCCTATCATCACTCCCTATAACACATACCCATGTCCATATCATCACTCACCATAACACATACCAATGTCTCTATCATTACTCCCTATAACACATACCCATGTCCCTATCATCACTCCCTATAACACATACCCATGTCCATATCATCACTCACCATAACACATACAGTACCAATGTCTCTATCATTACTCCCTATAACACATACCCATGTCCCTATCATTACTCCCTATAACAGATACCCATGTCCTGATCATTACTCCCTATAACACATACGTGTGTCCCGATCTTTACTCCCTATAACACATGCCTATGTCCCTATCATTACTCCCTATAACACATACCCATGTCCCTATCATTACTCCCTATAACACATACCCATGTCCCTATCATTACTCCCTATAACAGATACCCATGTCCTGATCATTACTCCCTATAACACATACGTGTGTCCTGATCATTACTCCCTATAACACATACGTGTGTCCCTATCATTACTCCCTATAACACATACGTGTGTCCCTATCACTACTCCCTATAACACATACCCATGTCCTTATTAATATACCAGATAACCCATAAATATGTACTTATCAATGTATCCTCTAACCCATACCTGTTTCCCTGTCATTACTCCCTAGCACATGAGTATCTCTGCCATTACACCTATAGGACATAACTGTGTACTTATCAATATTCTGTATAAAAAATATCATTAAACCCTAAAACACATAACTGTCTCCAGCATTACTTCCTATAATCTTTCCTCTAGTGACATCAGACTTTTTGGATAAGACAATTTTGGATAAGACAGAGATGTTGTTTTTACTGTACCTCTTTCACCACTGACGCTGGCCCAGCCTCACCAGCATGTACCGTTCTATGTATTCCACTTCTAACAGCCTCCTGTAATAATGGTAGGTAGTTACACATTACATATGGTTGGTAATGATAATTACCAAAGATGACCAAAGATTATCTATCTATCTATCTATCTATCTATCTATCTATCTATCTATCTATCTATCTATCTAGCCCAGGTTTATGCAGGATCTTATGCTTCAACTTCTGTCATCCACCCAGTATACTATACACCGATACTGGAATCAGTTAAACTTTTTGTCATGTTTTTGTTGCATTTGCGTGTGTGGGGAGGGAGGTTTGAGAATTAGAAGAAATATTCTAAATATATCTTAATATTACGTCTTAATATTGTAAATATAGCTACATATCCTACAAAATTTCTACTGTTTAGGCAGTTACAATCCTCTGATAGAGAACAGTGCAGCCTGTGGCTCACTGTCAGTATTTCTGTCTCCCACAAGTTTCCATATTCATCCATTACTTTACTGAGCGAGTTTACAAACCTCATATGCCTGCAGATGTCCAGGAAAGTATTCACTCTTTAGCCCTTCATCTCCAGAAAGATCAATAGCCACAACAGTGTCATTGTGATACTTTTTACAGAGCTCAACAATTTCCGGAGACCATTCTTATGGGAACAGAAATGCATTTAGAATAAAGTTTTTTAAGTTTCTGCATTGTGAACCAATTCTGAAATGATTTATTAATTCTCCTTAACAACCATTAACACTGTGGCATATCACAGTGGACATTCGGCTCCATTTCCCTCATATACCTCGTACAGCAGTCTTCACTTGAAGAGTCAGAAATAGGTTTAGAAAGTTTACTTAGGCTTCTTTCACACTGGCGTTAGGCTTGTCTGTAAGGCTCTTGCAGGAACAGCCTGCCGAATCTGCACTAACGTTTGCACACGATGATGGAGATGGGCCGGAGATGCAGCCACGGTGACATGCACCTGGACAGGGATGCCTTCAGGAACAGCCATACAATTAGTTGTGGCTATGTCTGGTAAACATTAAAAAGGCTATGAAGAGCTTTGGGCCGGAGATGCAGCCGCAGCATTGCAAACATGCTGAGAGGCGGCCGGACAAATACCGCAGAATGCTGAGGTTTTTGTCCGGCCGCCTCTTGGCATATTTGCCATGCCCGGGCTGTATCTCTGGCCCATTCCCATTATAGTGAATTGTTGGGGCCGGGACGGACTTTCGGCAGCACACGTGTGCAAACGTTAGTACGGATCCGGCAGGCTGTTCCCCAGTGTGAAAGAAGCCTTAGGACTCATGACGGCAATCCCCTTTAAAGGCTATGAACACGTTCGGGGGCACTTTATTATGATTGCATTTTACTTATTTTGTGTGAAAATAATTTTTTCAATTGGTCCTTATTAAACATTTTCTGTAGTTTTTGTCCTACATGGTTATGTTTCAGCCGAGCTGCAGAGTATCTTTTTTTCCCCCATCATGTATAGCCCTTATCTCTGAACTACTGCTAGCTCATAAACACTCACTGAAGCCATATTTTTATCGGTTTGATAAGAACTTAGTTACAATGGGGGACAAAAACTGCTAAACATTTTTAATAAAGAATCATTGACAAAAAAAGATTTTTAGCCCAAAATAAAATTCAATGATAAAAAAACTTGCCCCTGAAGCCTTTTTAATGTTTACCAGGCATAGCCACAACTAAATGTATGGATGTTCCTGAAGGCATCCCTGTCCAGGTGCATGTCACTGCTGACGTCTGCCCAAATAATCACAGGCAAGCTTGTAAATTGGCATAGTTTTACACCAAAAATTGTTCCAAAATGTTGACACATTTTATTGGCACATCACGGTCCATTTAAGCCAAGCTCACTTTCCCATGAATCCGTACCTCCTTGTCGGACATGGTGTAAAAAGGTTAGAAAAGTGTCTAAAACACTTGCTAAATGCGGTGCAAAGTATGTAAGGCAGTTTTCTGGTGCAAAGTGGCCCAAAAAAATTTGATACATTTTCAATAGTAAATCTGTCCCTTTCTGTCATTTCTCATCCAGACTAGTCATATATTTTCACAATTTACTATGGGGATATTTCAGCAACACTAACCTATAGTATAACATCATGGGGATTAGGTCCAGACACGTCTAATTTTCAGAGTAATCTCTTTGTTCTCCATTATTTTATAGCACTTTGCCCTCCATGCAACTAGATCCTACCTGAATTAACTCACCACGGATGTAGTTATTAAATTCAGTCGATTTCCTATGTTCTTTGCTACTTAATTTTACTTGCCTCGTTATGTTATTTGATTTGATGGCATAAATTGTCAAAAGACCAAATGAAATCAATGGTTTATACCATAAAATACAGAAAAGTGAATGGTACTAAGGTATATGTTCCCCTAACCCTTTACTCATTGATGAAGTCTTAATATATTAGTTACTAGTAACCTCTAGTATTGTATATGATGGTGATACTCGTAGTAGACATTGTAATGTAAACTAGATTTTGGTATAGATCTAGAGCCGATGGCTAGAATTAATGTTAGCCTTAGGGATACTTAGTCTGACAGTGCTCTTTCCCAGTAAGGCTGGCTTTATATCTGTGGCAGAAGTTCCGGCAGAAGCCTAAAAAAAATAGGATGAAATCCTGCGGCAGCTGGCAGAAACCCAGTATTCATGCTGGAAACCCAATGGACCTCATTATAGTGAATGTAATGCATCGGTTACTGGCAGTATCCGGCACATTCTGGATCTGGCAACTCTGGTATTCTGTTCTTATGCCGGAACAGAACACCAGAATTTGGATGCAGATCTAATCCTAGTCTCAGGTTGCTTTTAGTTTTGATAAGGTTGTGTGAGTCCATTTGTTAAAGGGGTTTGTATCACCTGAGACATTGGTGGCATATCACCAGGATATGCCACCAATGTCAGATAGGTGCAGGTCCCACTTCTGGGACCCGCACCTATCTCCAGAACAGGCCCACAAAAGTACTCTCCATTCTATGGGAACTCAAAAAATAGCCAAGGGCGAGCTCAGCTATTTTTGGAAGTCCCACAGAACTGAATGGAGAGAACATTGCGTGAGTGCAGCAAGCGCTCCATTCACTTCTATGGGATTGCCAGAAATAGCTCATGGCTATTTTCAGTAGTCTCATAGATATGAATGAAGGGATTCCACACATGCGCTCTTATTCACTTTGGGGGCTACATTCTAGAAATAGATGCAGGTTCCAGAGGTGGGACCTGCACCTATCAGACATTGGTGACATATCGTAGGTGAGACAACCCTTTTAAAGTCTTCATTTGTGAGCCCTAATTGGAACTGGTAGTGAGATGATACCGCCTGCACAGTAATAAAATAATAAGCCTATTTATGATCAACTGTTTCTTACCGGGCATATGGCGCAGGCAGCAGAGAATGGACCTGGCTTTGATTTTGAAATCCCGCTCACCTTCTTTCAGCCCTTGGTTGACAAGTTCAACCACTTCCTCTGGAGTGAGATCCCCTCTTTGACAACAAAAATCAAGTTAAGAATTCACATGGTTAGTGGATTAGGTTTTCCTAATTTCATTCAGAACAAACAAAAACCTTTATTCTATACCTTATTTTTTCTGATTGTAGACTTGTGATTTTTGTATTCTATTTTTTGTGCATGATTGTGGGGTCACGTGAACCCCTGAACACTTGCAATATTACTTTGTCAGTAAATCGAATTTCTTGGCTTCCAGTCTGGAGGAGCGTGGCATCGGTGCAGATCTAGAAAGAGCCTGACGCTGAGGGGAAGCACTGCGGCGCTGAGCATTGCTCCATGGCACCACTGTGGAGATGAGATGGGCCAGGGGACAAGGGAGACTCATAATCTCAGGCCAGTGGACAGAGAGGACATCTGTCTTAGAGATAACTGTACGGCTACCATCCTACAGAGATTCCCATAGTGAGTGGACCAATGAGGACACAGTCAACTCTCAATGAAACACCCCTTCTCCTCCAGTGTGTAGAGAATCCAGCTTTGTGGAAGTTACCTTGTGTAACCCAGCATGTATATTGCATTTACAAATTACATTAAATTCATGTTATGTTACAATAAAATTAATTTCCATTTCACTCCATTGCCACAACCAGCCCCACACCACACTAATCCTCCCTGTTGAGTTTTCTTCGGTTGGCTGCAACGATGATGTGCCCATATACTGCAAGTGCCCACTGCAGCCAATCACTGGTCTCAACAGTCAAGTGCCACGCCTATATACAGACATGCCATGGCTGCAGCCAATAACATAATGTCATGGCTGCAGTGACAGGGAGGATCAGAACGGTGGTGCTGAAATCAGTAGTGGGTGATGTAGATGATTATATGTATTTTTGTTTGTTCTGTTTTTGACTATTCCTGCCTAGAGGCCTTTTTTTTTACAACTCCTATAATGAGACATTACCCTAAGGGCTCGTTCACATCACCGTTTGTCTTTTCCGTTCTCAAGCTCCGTTCAGGAGCAGGAGAACGGAAAGGACGGATGGTGTACATAACTGACACCTAACTGACACTAACGGAGTTTAAAGACTCCATAGACTTTAATAGGTCCGTTTGGTCTCGCTCAGAACATGATTTTTGAGCGGACATGAAAGTACTGCATGCAGGACTTTCGTGTCCGCTCAAAAATCATGTTCTGAGCGGACACCAAACGGACCCTATTAAAGTCTATGGGGTCTTTAGGCTCCGTTGGTGTCAGTTAAGTGTCAGTTATGTACACCATCCGTCCTTTCCGTTCTCCTGCTCCTGAACGGAGCTTGAGAACGGAAAAGACAAACGGTGATGTGAACGAGCCCTAAATTGTACCCTATCTTGGTTGCAGCATAGAAATCATGTCACAAGGACGTTGCACAGCAGTAGGAGTTTGGAATGCATGAAAGGCAACACGGTAGCAGCCCCAGGGACCCCAGGAGGTGCAGACAGGTTCCTTTCAAAGTTACTGGCTTACCCCATCTAGTGATGTATAGGCGGTTCAGGTTGTAGCAGAGGGAGGCCTCTATAGTCACTTTGGTATTGCCCAACCTGATAGGAACTTTTCTGCAAAGGTTGAGACCTTGAAACCAAGTTAAAGACTGCACTGTATGGCCAAGCCACATGTAGACAAGAAATCTGTGCTATACTTTGGGAGTTCGTCCTACAGGCAGCCATCTTGCCTGAGCCACTGAGTGATATACTTTACACCAGCAATGTAACGGGGAGCTGGCGAGGAGCTCCTTGCAGCGCCGCTGGCATCCCCGCCGCCTGCCTCCTCAGCACGGCCGGCATTCCCCTAGACAACGATTAGCAGGGGAACTGAGCTGGGGATACTGATAAATTGGCGCTCGGCTATGTTGGGCTGTGTAATGTGAGTCACGTGACGCTGGCACCTTCATGTGACTCACCACTCAGGGCTATTTAAACAGGCAGCCTGCTGGCCACAGGTTGCCTGTGATTGGTCTTTTGTTACCCTCACCAGCGTTCTCTTGGATTGTGTATCTCGTGTGTGCTCTGACCTTGGCTTTGTTTGTGACCTCGACCTTGCTAGCTCCTTTTCGTATTTACACGTCCTCCTGGCTTGACCCTTGCTTTGTCTACGATATTTGTATTTGTCTTTAGGCCCCTGCACTTATCTAAGAAAGGGACCGTCGCCAAGTTGTACGCCGTCATTTAGGACGGGCCATGCAAGTAGGTATGGATAGAGGTGCGGGTGGATATCAGGGCTGCACTTATCCCTCCCTACCGTGAAAAGCAACTTGGAAATAGTAAGCTGAAGTCTGGAGATGACTTATTAATTTGTGTTATAAGCATGCTTTGCCATGTATGAGGTCACAAAGCAGGGTGGGGAGGAGGGGAGCAGTGTTCATCACCTATTACAGTATAATGACAGAGCCTGTGTTATTTGAATAGTGATCTCTATAGAACAGGAATTGTCAGTCTAATACTCGGCTTGATGGCCAGAGTGAAAATGGCGTGAGTTCAGGATTTTTTTTAAATAGAGTCATTGAAAGTTTAAAAAAAAAAAAAACACCAAAAATTCTTAAAGAGAAACATAAAAACTGGATTTAAACAATAGACATTTTCCCTGTAAGTGCTTACGCTTTCTGTCCAAACTGGATGGGATCCACCTTGCAGTTGGCGAAGAGGTGAGGATTGTACCTGACTTCCACATAGACAACGCCTTCTTTGGCTTTAGTCTCTACAAATTCATAAGCAATTCTTCTTACTGCGTCACGATCACCACTGGACAGAGAGACAGAGGTTACTGTGCCACGTAAACAGGGATCTGCTGAAACAATTAATCTATATCGGGACGAGCAACTGCAGTAACAACCACTTGCCCCGTACAGCAGAGGTCATTGAAGCATGTAAATGCTGACATACAGGCATTTATTGTAAATGAACGATTCATTCGTTCCAAAGGCTGGAGGAATGAGGGGGCATAGCTTCAGAATAAAGAAAATGGGACACAACTTCAAAACCTGGATATATTAGTAAGGCCTCATGCACACGACCGTTGTTTGTTTCCGCGTCCGTTCCGTTTTTTTTCACGGATAGGATGCTTCCCCATTCATTTCAATGGGTCCGTCAAAAAATGCGGATGGTCAACCGTTTTCCTTCCGCTTCCGTGATCCGTGTTTTCATTCCGTCAAAAAAATAGTGCATGTCCTATTTTTTTCACGGTCGCGGACAAGGATAGGCATTTTTACAATGATCTGCCATAAAAATCGGATCCGTCAAAAAAAACGGTCCGTCATCCGTTTTTTTTGACGGACGCGAAATTTCAAGGAGGAGCGGACGCGGAGGCAGGCAACGGTCGTGTGCATGAGGCCTAAGTTTAATACAAGCATCTTAAAAGGATGCTTCTTAACATTAGGTATAACGTGGACCATACATTCTCATTAGTTATTCCGGGACTAAAGGCGGCAATACACATTAGTCTAAAGATGATCAAAATGTACAATTTCAACCAAAACGGATGTTCAGCAGATGAAACTTAACAATTCGGGATAGTTTTAGCCAACCAATAATAACCATTATCTTCTGAAAAGAAGTCAGCCATCTTTTCTTTGAAAGAACGTTCCCAGAAAGATCTTTTATCCATTGCCCGGTTTCATTGAACGTGTATGGGCAGTTTGATCAACTGTAATGGCCAATATAAGGACTTAAATGTGTATGGTCATGTCTGTGAAATGAACGTACACCAGATGTTTGTTCAACTGCTGTTGAACCATCAACTAACTTCTATCTTAATGTATATGGCCAATTTAAGATACATATGTGGAATGAAAAAACGTTGCAACGAAATATGTAAGTGACATAAATCCAGCACAATTCCAGGGTCCTTTCAAGTAACTTACAACCTCTGTATGGCAACTTACACCACTGCTGGCATGTAGATATCAAACTTGGAGAGGAACTCTGTGAGGCTTCCTTGCTTAGTGCAAATAACATGGTTTAGAAGAGTTTCACGATTTTGAAACCATGGTGAATGCAGGTTTTTTTTCCTTGAGAAAAAAGAATAAGAGTGCAGACTGTGAAATAATTCATTCACCAATCATTAAACAGAGATTCTCATCACCGACATGGTCCTTGCCCCCAATTGGTCTCCATAGGAGGCATGTTTTTGGAATGTGGAAGGAAAAGAAATCCATGAGAATTGGAATCCAGGACCCCAATGCAGCAAGACCACTAACTGCCTATACACTAAGTCACCAAGATCCCTCATCTTTCTAATTTGTCAAACCTCATAGATTTAATGAAGAAAGGAAGGTGAGACACTTACTTGGCAAAATGCAAAATAGTTTCAGGTCGTATGCATGCATCTAGATGGATATGAAGTTCCACCTACAGAAAAGTACAACTTTTAGGCCATGTAAACTGCAGCCTTCCCAGCACATATACTGTATGTCTTAAGCTAAGAGAAACTGCAATCTTCCTACTACATACATATTCTTTAGGGCATATGGACGGTATAGAGGAGGATCTCCTGCTATATGCCAGTTTGGTGGACCCTGCCCTGGTTGTTGTACCTGAGAGAAGCCAGCTTCATTTTAAAATGGGCTTATCTTCGTGGGACACCTCTTTTAATTATCACAGATAAAAAGTAACCAGCAGTACTGTGTCCAACATACAACACATTCCACATCATGGTTTCCTTGTTTAAGTAGATTGAATGGTGGATCAAGCCCAACACCTTCTGTTTCTGACCGTCATCCATTGACTATAATGTTAAAAAAACAAAACGGGAAGCTCCATTCTATCATGTATCAATTATATATCAATGCAGAAACAAAAGTCACACAAACAGGACTTTTTCTTGTTTCAGTTAGGGTGGGTTCACATTTCACATCGTGTTTTTGTTGTAACATATACGTTTGTAAAAAAAAAGGGATCAAATCACGTTTTTCTGTCCTGCAGAGTCTGGTAAAAAATGTATACGTTAATGTATACCTTTTTCTTACAATAAAACGCTATATGGCATTCATTTGGAGCATCTGTTTACGTATACTTTTTTTTACAATGGTACTCTATGGTAAATGGGTGCCACTGTATTGCACCCGTCTGAGGCATCCGTTAATGTATACCTATTTTTAATGCGTTACACGGATAGCAAAAAGGTAATGTGAACCCAGCCTTAAATTGGTTATCACTGAGCTAGTGTCACACGTTGCACAATGTAAGGCAAATGTCACACATGTTCTGCTGGAACAGTATGGATGTCTCTGGATCCGTCATAGCGGGATAGTACAGCATACCTGCCAGAATCCATTGACGACTGATGGGAACCAGTGGGGATCTGGTCACTCCCTGGTATAAATGCTGGGATTTGGTAGGTCCTAAATTGCTGCACGCAATGGATTTTGTCTGGCCAAGAATTGGCAAATGTAGCCTAACTCATACATAGGTGACTATAGAAAAAAACTGATGGCAAAAGTGCATTCATTTTGTCCCTTTGCATAAGGCCTCATGCACACGACCGTTTTTTTATGCTATCCGCAAAAAGGGCTTCCGTTGTTCAGTGATCCGTGTCCATTTTTGCCTTCCGTTGTGTTTCCGTGTGTCTTCCGTTTTTTTTAGCGGACATGACCCAAAAGATTTTACCAAAAGACAAGCTGACAATTTTTCCCAAGTGCCTGCCAAGGGATCCGCAAAAAAAACGGACACGGAACGCGGATGACACACGGATGGCCATCCGCATTTTTTCACGGACCCATTGACTTGAATGGGTCCGTGAACTGTTTTTCACGGACAAGAATAGGACAGGTTATATTTTTTTGACGGACTGGAATCACGGACCACGGACGCGGAGGACAAACGGTGCATTTGCCGAGGTTTCCACGGACCCATTGAAAACCAATGGGTCCGCAGAAAATCACGAAAAACGGAGCAACGGACACGGAATCAAACAACGGTCGTGTGCATGAGGCCTTAATGTCAGTTTTTTTCTTTATTTGTGGATTGGAAACCACAGATGCGCTTTTCCATCCAGCAAAAAGAGAACGGATGTGTCACTTTCAGTTGCAATCAGGCAAAAAATAATAATAATTAAATAGCTGGATTTATTTTCACACTTGTCTTAGTTATTTCATATATATTTTGTTAAATTACCATAACAAACATCGAAACAGACTATAAGTCAAATTTCATATGTTATCGTCACCCACCCTACAATGGAAAAAAAAGAAAAAAAATATATATTTTAGACCCTCCCTCTCAGTTCTCCTTGTTTTTCAATTAACCCAAACAGTCCTCCAAAACAGTTTCTCTTAAAATAATACTCAGTTTATGTCTACTCAGAATAAATCCAATGTGGAGAGTCTCTTATTCCTTTTGTAAATCATTTTTTCCAAAAGTGTATATAGCATATTTCTGCCACATTTGAGTTGGGGGTTTTACATCAATCCACTTCTTCAAAATAAATTTCCTAGCATAATATAATAATTTCCCCACAGCCAATGTATAGTTAATTCTACCCTTCAACCTTAACATGCATAATACAACTGTCCTTATATCTTCCGGCAGTTGTACCTGATACCAAGTTTCTTTAACTTTATACACTACTATAACATACACTACTCAAAAAGTTAGGGATATTTGGCTTGTGGGTGGAATTTCAGGATGAACCTAAAATGCACTGTAACCTTTACAGGTGAACTCAATGTGACCTTCTCTAAACTTTTCAATGCACATGTCCAACTGGTCAATATTTCAGTACTTTTTGCACAACTTGCTGTTCTCTAACAAGTAGCTGAACGGCAAAATTTACAACAGGTGTTTGATCCATTAATCGCGCAATAAATTTCCTGGTTCAATTAAAACTGGTATTTAAACAGTTCTCCTCATCATGCTGTTCATATTTTGACATCATGAGACCAAGACGACTCCTAACAATTGAACAACAGTACCTCGCCATTGTGATGCTTCAAGCAGGATGTTCTTAGACGGAAGTGGCCACTGAGCTTAGAGCATCACAGTGTCATCAGCAGGTTGTAAAAAAGATACAGAAAGACTGGCATGGCATAGAAGTGGACGTCCTTTGGCCACATCTCACACTGATGACCACTTCATTGTGAACAATGCCCTGCTGAACCGGGTGATGAATGCCACACAACTCCAGGCACATTTATGGGAGGTGAGAGATACCAGAGTGTCACGTCAGACCATTCAAAACTGTTTACATCAGTGTGGTCTGCGTGCTGGATGATCTGCAACGGTACCTGACCACACCACCAGGCACAGGCATCATCGTCTTGCATGTGCCAGGCACCATCTACACTGGATGAGGGACTAGTGGGCCTCAGTGCTGTTCACTGATAAAAGTCGATTCACACCGAGCAGAAATTATGGCCGCCAATGACCTCAAGGAGAGCACTATGCGTCAGCCAGTGTTGTCACTAGATGAGCCTTTGGTGGTGGTGTTACAGTGTGGGCAGGTGTGTCTAGTCAATACAGAACTGCCCTACACTTTGTGAATGGTAGAGTAACAAGCCCATACTACTTGAATAACATCATTAATCCAGTCATTGTGCCGCTGCATGAATAACACAGGCCTAATTTTATCTTCATGGACAAGAATGCTCCAGCTCATGAAGATCGCATCATTAGGAAACGGCTGTTGGAGACGGGGGTACCTCAAATGGAGCGGCCTACATCCCAGTGAAAACTTTTGGGATCCGCTGAGTGTAGAGGCTTGTAACTCTGTACCCAAGAACCTCAATGACCTGAGGGCAGCTCTTCAAGAAGAGCGGGATGCCATGCCTCAGCAGACTGCCAAGCTGTAATTGATGCTCAAGACCACATGACAAGTTATGAAGACATTGACAATTTTTTGGGGGGTGTACCCACCACTGGTGTTGGCTTTTGTTTCAATAAATTGTTTGAGGTGAGGAAATCACCATTGCATGCTTCTACTTAAATGCCCTACTTTCATGATATAATATCACTGTAGCGTGAACTTTCTACGTTTTCCACAAATTTCACCCAAAAGCGAAATATCCCTAACTTTTTGTGAGTAGTGTGCGAATATTATCTGTCTCATATACTCCACATTTTGGGCAATTAGATTTGCTATTCCTGTAACATTTTGACAGTTTTTTATGACAGTAATGTAGATTATGTATGCCGAACTATAGGAGAGTTTTAAGATCCAGCTGCTTTTTCAGAGAAAAAATAAAGTCCTGCTCCTCCATTCTTTCTAGGAGATATAGTAATCACCCTTAGTTATGGTGACCACCCAGTGTCTCATTAGAAAAATCTCTATACAGACCTTTGTATATATTGTAAGAGGGTGCAAGGTGACTGGACCCTGTGTTGGCCTGTTTTTGTTTTGCCACAGTATTTCCGTTGTGTGTGAACTGTCACCAAGAGACTGCTTTTCGTTTATGGTGTGCAAGTGTGAATAAAACACTGTTTGATGCACCATCTGGACTCCTTGTTTTGCCTCTAAACTGCACCCGCACCGCTGTCTACTAGAGCGAATCCCCACATTTGGTGGAGGATGCGGGCATGCGCAGTGAGGCTGGCGTGAACGCCGAACTTTGTTTGCTGAGCAAAAGTGTATGTCCTATATTAAGCCGGCAAAGTTGCAGCCTGTGATTTCTGGCAACATGGGGGCTGCTGTGAAAGCCCTCATAGAGGCTAACGTGCAGCAGCGGGAGACCAACCAGTTATTGCTGCAACATGTGATGGCATTACAGGCGGCAGGAGCATCCCACCACGTCCATGATGCCCGGAAAGCGGTCCGTGCGGCGATCCCAAAGATGACCCCCGCAGACGACGTGGAGACATACCTAGCTGTCTTTGAGAAGGTCGCCGTGAGGGAAAAGTTACCCCGTGACCAGTGGGCCGAGGTGGTTGCTCCGTTCCTGGCAGCCGGACCCCAGCAAGTTTTTTCGATTTGGCAGATGTCCAGGCAGCTGACTACCCGACCGTGAAAGGTGAGATTCTAGCAAGACTGGGGGTGAATGTTTTGGTCCGGGCCCAGCGGGTGCATCAGTGGGAATTTAACCCGGCTGAACCCGCCAGACCACAATACTATGACCTGCTACATCGGTTGCAAAAATGGCTGCAGCCAGACATACTGACTCCCACTGCTATGCTCGACCGTCTGTTAGCAGATGTATTCTGGAGGTCTTTGCCATACCCTCTCCAGCACTGGATCGGCCAGGTATCCCCCACCAATGCCCTTGAGATGGTCGACCTGGTGGAGCGATATGAGGCCACCAGAAACCTGCAGGGGGTTCTTTTGGGAGGAGGCCAGTCAAACCCGGAAACCTCCACCCCAGTCCCGGCGGCCGGCCAAACCCGCCCGGGATGTACCCTTGCAGATCCCTCCCCAGTAGTCTGCTGGCGGTGTCACGAGCCTGGCCACGTGAGGGCCGACTGTCCACAGTGGGGGAACCCATGGAGATTAATTATGGGTACCGGGCTTCCATGTATGCCCGGAGACTGTGTGCGACCGGCACCCCCGAGACAATAGACAATCGACATCTGTGCCAGGTGCAAATCGGGGATAACCTGGCAGTGGCGCTGTTGGACTCAGGGAGCCTGGTAACCCTGGTAAGTGCTGCCCTGGTACAGCCCACCCAGTATACGGGCCGGAAAGTTGGTGTGGTGTGTATACACGGAGACTTAAAGGACTATCCCACGGCTGTAATGTCTCTGTCCACGGCGGCCGGCACCTGGACTTGTGAAGTGGCGATCTCCACAAAGCTGCCCTATGAACTAATAATTGGGAGAGACTTCCCTGGTTTTCCATCACTGTGGCCTGAGATGAAAGTGACTAATAGCCCTGAGACAGGGGTAACCCTAGCAGAGTGGCCTGATACCCCTGGAAGGCCAGAGCCCTGGGAGCCCGAGTCTGAAGGGCCAGCGGTAGGGGTGACCACTGCTGCAGCGGTAGTGGGGAGACAACCCCACTGAGTGTAATGGTGGGAGACACGGAGGACTTGCCACCGGGCCTGAGTTGGCAGACCTCAATGTCTCCGGGGAAATTTTGGGACCGCACAACACCGGGACCAAACCCTAACCAGGGCCTGGGAGAATGTGCTGAAATTGATGGTAAACCCCAGAAACCAGGGGCTGAATTAATGTTCCCACGATTTATTGTTCTGCAGGATATGTTGTATCGGGTGAACCAAATCCGAGGTGAACCTGTTGAACAGTTGGTGGTGCCCACAGCGTATCGTAAGCTTGTCATGGAGCTTGCCCACCAACATGTTCTTGGGGACACCTGGGGTGGCAGAAAACCCAGGACCGCATACTACAGCGGTTTTATTGGCCCAGTGTGTTCAAGGAGGTAGAGAATTATTGTAAGTCCTGTCCGACCTGTCAGATAACTAGCCCCCAGCCACATTTCCGTAGTCCTCTGGTACCTCTGCCAATTATTGAAGTACCGTTCGAGCGAATCGCTATGGATTTAATTGGGCCTGTACCAAAGTCTGCCAGGGGCCACCAACACATTCTGGTAGTTCTCGACTATGCCACTCGGTATCCGGAGGCGGTGCCTCTGCGACATACCTCAGCTAAGCTCATTGCCAAAGAGTTAATGGAGATGTTTTCCCGTGTGGGCCTGCCAAAAGAGGTTCTGACAGACCAAGGGACCCCTTTATGTCCAAAGTAATGAGGAACTGTGTAAATTGTTGCGTATAAAGCAGTTACGGACGTCCGCTTACCATCCGCAAACAGACGGTCTTGTTGAGAGGTTTAACCAAACTCTAAAAATATGTTAAAGAGGGTGGTGTCTAGAGATGGGAAGGACTGGGACCTGCTTCTGCCCTATCTCATGTTCGCAGTGCGAGAGGTACCCCAGGCCTCTACTGGGTTCTCGCCCTTCGAACTGCTTTATGGCAGACACCCTCGGGGCCTGTTGGATATCGCCAAGGAAGCATGGGAACAACAGCCTGTCCCCCACAAAAGTGTCATTGAGTATGTCACCCAGATGCAGGAACGGATAGAAAGGGTGTTGCCGCTGGTCCGGGAGCATATGGAGGCAGCACAACAAGCCCAGAGTAGGGTGTATAATCGTCAGGCTCGGGTACGGGGCTTCAATCCGGGAGATCGAGTGTTGGTTCTGGTACCCACCCTTGACAGCAAATTCCTAGCTAGGTGGCAGGGCCCCTATGAGGTGATCGAGAAGGTAGGGAAGTAATTACAAAGTACACCAGCCAGGCGGCGCAAGCCGGAGCAGGTGTACCACGTGAATTTACTTAAGCCTTGGAAAGATAGGGACACGGCCGACGACCACAGCCCCCGGCCAGGGCTTCTAGGTGAAAGGGTCCAGCCCCACAGTTCGAGGCCTGTGAAGCAGTAACCACGGTAAAATTGCAGACAGCCTGTCTTCCAAACAAGTTCAGGAAGTCAGGAGTTCATCAGTCGGAACACGGATGTGTTCTCGGACCTCCCTGGCCGCACGTCTCTCATCCAACATGACATCGTCACTGAGCCTCAGGCCAAGATCCGGTTAAAACCATACCGGTACCTGAGGCTCGGCGACGGGCCATCGCGGAGGAAGTACAGTTAATGTTGAAGCTCGATGTCATTGAGGAGTCGAAGAGTGAGTGGGCCAGTCCCATAGTCCTAATACCCAAGCCGGATGGGACGTTACGGTTCTGCAACGATTTTCGCAAGTTAAATGAAGTGTCCAAGTTTGATGCGTATCCCATGCCCCGGGTAGACGAGCTTGTTGAGAGTTTAGGGCAAGCCCGTTATTTTTCTGTGCTAGACCTCACCAAAGGGTACTGGCAGGTACCCTTAACGGAGTCGGCTAAGGAAAAACCGCATTTGTTACCCGCAGGGCCTGTATCACTACAAGGTGTTACCTTTGGCCTGCATGGCGCCCGCCACTTTCCAAAGGTTAATGGACATAGTGCTGCGACCACATCGCCGGTACGCCTCGGCCTACTTAGATGATGTAGTCATCCACAGCACCGACTGGGAAAGCCATTTACCCAAGGTGCAGGCGGTAGTGGATGCCCTGAGGAAAGCCGGACTGACCGCTAACCCAAAGAAGTGCTCCATAGGGTTAGAGGAGACAAAATATCTGGGATATGTAATTGGGGGAGTCATCAAACCTCAGGTAACCAAGGTAGAGGCCATTCGTAACTGGCCCCGACCGGTCACCACCAGGCAGGTAAAGTCGTTCCTGGGGATTGTAGGTTACTACATGAGGTTTGTGCCCCACTTTGCCACAATAGCAGCGCCCGTTGACAGACCTGTTGAAGGGGCGAAAGTCTGGGAGGATTAGCTGGAGTGAGAAGGCGGAGGAGGCTTTCGCCACGCTGAAGTCGGCCCTGTGTGGGTCCCCGGTTTTGGTGACACCCGACTTCAACAAGGAGTTTGTCGTACAGACCGACGCCTCGGAGGTAGGCCTCGGTGCGGTACTGTCTCAGGAGGTCAACGGGGAAGAACATCCCGTTGTCTTCCTGAGCCGTAAGCTCAATCCCGCCGAGTCCAGATATAGTATAGTGGAGAGGGAGTGCCTGGCTATCAAGTGGGCACTCGAATCTCTCCGCTACTACTTGTTAGGGAGGAGGTTCCGTCTGGTGACCGACCATTCCCCCCTCAAATGGATGAGTCAGGCCAAGGAGAGGAATGCTCGGGTCACCAGGTGGTTCCTATCTCTTCAGAATTTCAAATTCTCCGTGGAACACAGGGCAGGCCGCTTGCAGGGCAACGCAGATGCCCTGTCCCGCATCCACTGCCTCACGTGTGTTCACCCCCTCAGGGTTGAACAAAGGGGGGGGGGGTGTAAGAGGGTGCAAGGTGACTGGACCCTGTGTTGGCCTGTTTTTGTTTTGCCACAGTATTTCCGTTGTGTGTGAACTGTCACCAAGAGACTGCTTTTCGTTTATGGTGTGCAAGTGTGAATAAAACACTGTTTGATGCACCATCTGGACTCCTTGTTTTGCCTCTAAACTGCACCCGCACCGCTGTCTACTAGAGCGACTCCCCACAATATTTATTATTGTACTCATGCTCTATCCATTTTCTAACAAGGAGGCAGTGAGTAATTGAAAGCAAAAAACAATAATACAATGGTTGAATAGGTGAACAATCCAGGTACCAGAACACAGACTGCTAGGAAGACAAGCCCAAGTGACCTGCAATACATATTTACCAGAACCCAAGTACATGACTTGAATCCAAATCAACCAAAGGTCTATCAGGCAAAGGGGTCTAGGTTATATGGGTCCTGAGTGTGCCCATTTCACCTGGGGTGACCACTCACTCTTACTGAATGTCTTTGGGTGAAAACTAGGGTTAATTTTTTTTACAATTCTAATCCTATGCGGAACCCTTCTTATGATCGGGGATCAGAGTTATGCAAAAATGACTCCAACCATAGGATACATTTCTAGTTTCTAAAATATCTCTTACCTTTGGAAGGTTAAAGACAGTGAATGACGTTTCCATTCTTTCTACTCTGAACATGGAAGCTATGAAGTTGAACTTTGAGCAGCTGTTGTTATCACGCCCTGTTAAATAATGTCGATAGTAAGCCACTGATACAATGTAGAAACCTAATGAGCAGTAATCTTCAGAGTATCACTAAGGTTGGCCATGCACATGAGATGCCTAGGAGATACAACTCTCTCTTCACACCAAGCTTACATGTGCTCTGAATGGAGATATAGACAGAGAACACCACAGTCTGCTCCTCCTGTATTATAATAACAGACAGGACACCAGAGTCTGCTTCTCCTGTATAATAACAGACAGGACACCACAGTCTGCTCCTCCTGTATTATACTAACAGACAGGACACCAGAGTCTGCTCCTCCTGTATTATAATAAGACACAGACAGGACACCAGAGTCTGCTCCTCCTGTATTATAATAACAGACAGGACACCAGAGTCTGCTCCTCCTGTATTATACTAACAGACAGGACACCAGAGTCTGCTCCTCCTGTATAATAACAGACAGGACGCCAGAGTCTGCTCCTCCTGTATTATAATAACAGACAGGACACCAGAGTCTGCTTCTCCTGTATAACAGACATGACACCACAGTCTGCTCCTCCTGTATTATAATAACAGACAGGACACCACGGTCTGCTCCTCCTGTATTATAATAACAGACAGGACACCAGAGTCTGCTCCTCCTGTATTATAATAACAGACAGGACACCAGAGTCTGCTCCTCCTGTATTATAATAACAGACAGGACACCAGAGTCTGCTCCTCCTGTATTATAATAACAGACAGGACACCAGAGTCTGCTCCTCCTGTATTATAATAACAGACAGGACACCAGAGTCTACTCCTCCTGTATTATAATAACAGACAGGACACCAGAGTCTGCTCCTCCTGTATTATAATAAGACACAGACAGGACACCAGAGTCTGCTCCTCCTGTATAATAACAGACAGGACACCACAGTCTGCTCCTCCTGTATTATAATAACAGACAGGACACCAGAGTCTGCTCCTCCTGTATTATAATAACAGACAGGACACCACAGTCTGCTCCTCCTGTATTATAATAACAGGCAGGACACCAGAGTCTACTCCTCCTGTATTATAATAACAGACAGGACACTAGAGTCTGCTCCTCCTGTATTATAATAACAGACAGGACACCAGAGTCTGCTCCTCCTGTATTATAATAACAGACAGGACACCACAGTCTGCTCCCCCTGTATTATAATAACAGACAGGACACCACAGTCTGCTCCCACTGTATTATAATAACAGACAGGACACCAGAGTCTGCTCCTCCTGTATTATAACAGACAGGACATCAGAGTCTGCTCCTCCTGTATTATAATAACAGACAGGACACCAGAGTCTGCTTTTCCTGTATTATAATAACAGACAGGACACCAGAGTCTGCTCCTCCTGTATTATAATAACAGACAGGACACCAGAGTCTGCTCCTCCTGTATTATAATAACAGACAGGACACCAGAGTCTGCTCCTCCTGTATTATAATAACAGACAGGACACCAGAGTCTGCTCCTCCTGTATTATAATAACAGACAGGACACCAGAGTCTGCTCCTCCTGTATTATAATAACAGACAGGACACCAGAGTCTGCTCCTCCTGTATTATAATAACAGACAGGACACCACAGTCTGCTCCTCCTGTATTATAATAACAGACAGGACACCAGAGTCTGCTCCTCCTGTATTATAATAACAGACAGGACACCAGAGTCTGCTCCTCCTGTATTATAATAACAGACAGGACACCAGAGTCTGCTCCTCCTGTATTATAATAACAGACAGGACACCAGAGTCTGCTCCTCCTGTATTATAATAACAGACAGGACACCAGAGTCTGCTCCTCCTGTATTATAATAACAGACAGGACACCACAGTCTGCTCCTCCTGTATTATAATAACAGACAGGACACCAGAGTCTGCTCCTCCTGTATTATAATAACAGACAGGACACCAGAGTCTGCTCCTCCTGTATTATAATAACAGACAGGACACCAGAGTCTACTCCTCCTGTATTATAATAACAGACAGGACACCAGAGTCTGCTCCTCCTGTATTATAATAACAGACAGGACACCAGAGTCTGCTCCTCCTGTATTATAATAACAGACAGGACACCCGAGTCTGCTCCTCCTGTATTATAATAACAGACAGGACACCAGAGTCTGCTCCTCCTGTATAATAACAGACAGGGCACCAGAGTCTGCTCCTCCTGTACTATAATAACAGACAGGACACCACAGTCTGCTCCTCCTGTATTATAATAACAGACAGGACACCAGAGTCTGCTCCTCCTGTATTATAATAACAGACAGGACACCAGAGTCTGCTTCTCCTGTATTATAATAACAGACAGGACACCAGAGTCTGCTCCTCCTGTATTATAATAACAGACAGGACACCAGAGTCTGCTCCTCCTGTATTATAATAACAGACAGGACACCAGAGTCTGCTCCTCCTGTATTATAATAACAGACAGGACACCACAGTCTGCTCCTCCTGTATTATAATAACAGACAGGACACCACAGTCTGCACCTCCTGTATAATAATAACAGACAGGACACCAGAGTCTGCTCCTCCTGTATTATAATAACAGACAGGACACCAGAGTCTGCTCCTCCTGTATAATAACAGACAGGACACCAGAGTCTGCTCCTCTGTATTATAATAACAGACAGGACACCACAGTCTGCTCCTCCTGTACTATAATAACAGACAGGACACCACAGTCTGCTCCTCCTGTATTATAATAACAGACAGGACACCAGAGTCTGCTCTTCCTGTATTATAATAACAGACAGGACACTACAGTCTGCTCCTCCTGTATTATAATAACAGACAGGACACCACAGTCTGCTCCTCCTGTATTATAATAACAGACAGGACACCAGAGTCTGCTCCTCCTGTATTATAATAACAGACAGGACGCCACAGTCTGCTCCTCCTGTATTATAATAACAGACAGGACACCCCAGTCTGCTCCTCCTGTATTATAATAACAGACAGGACACCCCAGTCTGCTCCTCCTGTATTATAATAACAGACAGGACACCAGAGTCTGCTCCTCCTGTATTATAATAACAGACAGGACACTACAGTCTGCTCCTCCTGTATTATAATAACAGACAGGACACTACAGTCTGCTCCTCCTGTATTATAATAACAGACAGGACACCACAGTCTGCTCCTCCTGTATAATAACAGACAGGACACCAGAGTCTGCTCCTCCTGTATTATAATAACAGACAGGACACCAGAGTCTGCTCCTCCTGTATTACAATAACAAGACATAGATTCAGTGAACCCCTGAGGAGCCGAGGGAAAGGATGGGAGTGGTAGTGGCCTTGATGAGATGTTGTGTCACAGTGTACTCCCTCAGGCTGTTTCTCCGAAGGGATCTGTGAAGTGGAAAGACAGTTTGAAGAATTAGGCCAGAAGTAAACATAAAAAAGTATCTTTGCTTAGTGCAGAATATAACTTATGGCACATCCAGCAGCAATAAATACAAAGTGCAGTTTCTGGCATCAGATAAGGAAGTATGGTGGTTTGTTATATGGCAATTTAGCATGATGAAGCACATGTGGCTATAGGTGTCTGGCCTGGTTGTTAGCTAGATGTTGTCTGAGCTGTAGTCCCTCACTTGCAGCAGTGTCTGTAAAGCTGTAATTTAGCTGATCATTCTGCTGTCTCGGTACACTGATGCTTCCTGGAAGCAGTGTTCTGAAGATCTCTCTGGAGTGATGGTCTCACAGGAGAATGGAATAGTTGATAATTACTTACCGGTAATTGGTTTTTCCCTTAGCCTCCACAACGGCACTAACTGGAGGGTTACCGCCTCCTCAGGGACAGGAAAACGACGAGGATCGAATAAAAGCCCCCTCCCCTTTACCTTCGTCAGTCAATAATCTAGAACTTAAGTGGATGCAACAGAGGTTTAATAAAGTTATATATTCAGATGAACTCTCAATACAAGTCATTATTAACTTATATATAGGGGTTTAAAGTAGCTTTCACTCCGATAAACACACTTTTTTTTTTTTTTTTTTTTTTGGAAATCCAGTGCCGTTGTGGAGGCTAAGGGAAAAACCAATTACCGGTAAGTAATTATCAACTTTTCCCCACACCTCCACAACGGCACTAACTGGAGGAATAGCAAAGGAACAGATTTAGGGAGGGACCACTGCAGATAGGACTTTTCTGCCAAAAGAAAGATCCCTGTTGGACAACACATCTAATTTATAGTGCTTGAAAAAAGTAGAGGAACTAGTCCACGTAGCGGCTCTACATATTTCTTCAATGGAGGCAGAAGCTCCCTCTGCCCATGAAGTAGCCATGGCTCGGGTAGAGTGGGCTTTTAATCCTGGAGGAGATTCTAGCCCTTTTGTAGCATAACAGGAGGAAATGCAGTTTTTGATCCATCGGGCTATTGATGTCTTGCTAGCGGCTTTCCCCTGATTTGACCCCAGGAACTGGACCAACAGCTGGTTTGTCTGCCTGAATTCTTTCGTAGAATCAAGATACTGTAGGATGCATCTTCGTACATCTAGGTTATTGAATTTCTTCTCCCCATCTGATGAAGCCTGGGAACAAAATGAAGGTAGAGACACTTCTTGGCGACAATGAAATTTTGATACTACTTTAGGGAGAAATTCAGGAGAATGCCTTAAGACAATCCTATCCTCAAGGATGGTGAGATAAGGAGCCTGGATGGAGAATGCTTGAATTTCCCGACTCGTCTGGCCGAGGTAATGGCCAATAGGAAGACGGTTTTTAGTGTTAGGAGTTTCATAGAGATCTCTTGGATGGGCTCAAATGGAGCTTCAGTGAGGACAGAAAGGACTAAGTTCAAATCCCACGGAGGGACAGAAGATCTGAATCTGGGGTTTATTCTGCTAGCTCCTTTAAAGAATCTTTTAATTAAGTCAGAGTCGGCCAGTCTTTCCCCCATGAAGGCAGTCAGAGCAGAGACCTGAACTTTTAAGGTACTAATCCTAAGGCCACTGTCCAGGCCAGACTGGAGAAAGTCAAGAATTAAGCCGTGGTCTATGGGATCAAGGGGATTCCATCTGTTTTTGGAGTATTCAAGGAAGGCCTTCCAGTATCTTACATAGATTTTTGAAGTGATAGGTTTCCTACTATGTAATAAAGTATCAATTACCTTATCCGATAGCCCCTTGCTTTTCAGGAGGATCCTCTCAGTCTCCAAGCCGTCAGGTGGAGCTGTGGAACACAGGGATGGAACACTGGTCCCTGGTATAGTAGGTCCGGGGTGTCGGGCAGGATCCAGAAGTCCCCCTCGACAACAGTTTCAGGATCGGAAACCAGGACCTCCTGGGCCAATATGGTGCTATCAGAATTACTGATACTTCTTCCTCCATTATCTTTGTGAGGACTCTGGGTATTAGGGAGAATGGAGGAAAGGCGTACAGAAGATCCGACGGCCATTTTTGCGCCAGGGCATCTACTTTCAGAGGATTGTCTCTGTAGGACAGGGAAAAGAATTTGTTCACCTTTGCGTTTTCCTGGTCGCGAATAGGTCTATCAATGGTACCCCCATCTTGCTATGATCTGATTGAATGTGGTCTGGTTGAGGCTCCATTCCCCTTCTTTCAGTTTTTGTCGACTGAGGAAGTCCGCCAGGTGATTGTCCTTTCCCCTTATGTGTACTGCTGTCAGGGATTTTAGAGTTGATTCTGCCCAATGAAATATTTTCTCTGTAATATTTATAAGGGAATGACTCCTTGTTCCTCCCTGTTTGTTTATATACGCTACAGTTGTAGCGTTGTCCGAGAGGATTTTGACATGTGTCTGGGACAGCTTGGGAGAAAAGTGGGATACTGCCAACCACACTGCCTGGAGTTCTCTTCTGTTGGAAGAGGAGCTGGCTATTTCCTGATGCCAAATTCCCTGGCAAGTCATGCCGTCCATGTGGGCTCCCCATCCGTAACTGCTGGCATCCGTGGTGATTACCTTCTGATTTTGCTGGCGCCATTCCACTCCTCTGGCCAGGTTGTTCTTTTTCAGCCACCATGTCAATGAGTTTCTGACACATGGTGGTATCACGATTTTCCGGTTTAGGGAAGACTGTTTCTTGTCCCATATTTTTAAGAGGAAGTTTTGGAGTGGCCTTGAATGAGCTTGTGCCCACTTCACTGCTGGAATGGTGGATGTCATGAGGCCTATAATTCTCATGATCTCCCTGAGTGATGCTCTTTGTACCTTTTTGAAGGCGGAGAATCGCAGGACCAGATCCACTATTTTTACTTCCGGAAGGAAGGATGACATCTGGTGGGAGTCCAGTAGAATTCCAAGAAAATTTTTTGTTGGCTTGGCAGTAGGTCCGATTTTTCCATGTTCAGTAGCCAACCTAGTTGGGATAATGTTGTCGTGACTATTTGTAATTGCTGGTTCAAGGTCTGTTCTGTGGGAGCCAGGATCAGAAAATCGTCCAGGTATGGAATCAGAGTTACACCCACTTTGTGAAGATGACTTGATACATCTGACATCACCTTTGTGAACACCCTCGGTGCTGATGAGAGTCCGAAGGGAAGGACCTGGAACTGGAAATGTCTCAATTTTCCTTGGTACCATACTGCCATACGTAAATAACGTTGGTAAGAGCGATGGATTGGCACATGATAATAGGCATCGGATAAGTCTAAAGTTGCCATCATCCAATCTTTGGAAATCAAATTGATTGTTGATTTGATTGTCTCCATTTTGAATTTTTGTATGTGATGAATCTGTTGAGATCTTTTAAATTGATTATTAGGCGAAAAGAGCTGTCTGGTTTTTTGACAAGAAAGATGGGTGAATAGAAACCTCTCTTCTCCTCTGGATGTGGGATCTGAATGATGGCTTCTTTTTCCAGTAATTTGGTGATCTGGTCCTCTAGAGCTCTTTGCTTGTCTTCCATTAGTTTTGGATTTTCCATGTATCTGTCTGGGGGTAGATCTGAGAATTCCAGTTTGTAACCTGAAAGTATGATCGACATGACCCAGGGAGAGGCCTGAATCTCGTTCCAGTTTTGACTGAAATGCTTTAGTCTTCCCCCTACGGGACCTCTGGCGTCATTGTGTGGACGTGGAGGAGTGACGATTTGTCTTGTTTGAGAAGAGGAATCCTTTGCCTTTGTTTGAGGGCTGCCACGTAGATCCTTGATTCTTCTTTCTCTGATCAGTTGAAAAAGGTCTTTTGCCACGAAAATTTTTCCTTTGGTGGAAAAATTTTGATTCCGTTGGGAACCCTTTCTTCCGGTCTGACGCTTTTTCTAGGATGTCATCTAGTGTCTTCCCGAAGAGACGATCACCTTCGCATGGTATAGAACAGAGCCTATTTTTTGATGCCGCGTCACCGCTCCAAGATCTTAGCCAGACCGCCCTGCGAGATGCATTTGTAAGGGCCGCTGTTTTCGCCGATAATTTTACTACATCCGCAGAAGCGTCAGCTAGGAAGTTTGCTGCTTGCTTTAGGGCCGGAATGGAGTTTAGAATGTCTTCTCTAGGTGTGCCGGACTGAAGGTGCTCCTCCATCTGTGACAGCCATAGGGAGAGTGTTCTAGCAGTGTAAGTTGCTGAAATTCCTGGTCTCAGGGTGGCCATTGAAGACTCCCAAGATTTTTTCATAAGCGATTCGCATTTCTTGTCCATGGGATCTTTTAAGGATCCTAGGTCTTCAAACGGTAGGGCCGTTTTCTTTGAGATTTTTGCCACAGGGGCATCTACCCTAGGTGCCTTGTCCCACAGAGCCGATTCTTCATCTGCAAAAGGGTACTTCCTTTTGAACATTCTTGATGCCGCCTGTTTTTTCTCTGGATCCTTCCATTCTTCCATTATTAATTTTTGATATTTTCATGGACAGGAAATACTCTCTTTCTTTTTTGCCGAGGCCCACAAACAGCTGGTCTTGTATCGCCAAAGGTTCCTTATGTTCCTCTAAGTTGATTGTTGCCCGAATATTCTTAAGAAGGCTTTCAGTTTCTTCTATGGAGCATAAAGGGCGACCTGAAGAATCTTCATCTCCACTAGAATCCTCTCCAGAAGAAATGACCTGAGAATCCAGATCAGATATTTGTTCCTGTGTATCTGGAGGATTTCTCTGGGAGGAAGAGGGACCCGGACTAGGTGTTGTCAGTCTGGCATCAATTGCAGCAGTAATTTCACTCTTAATAAGGGATTTTAAGGTGTCCACGATAGACGGCGTCTCCTCAGCCATAATCTTATTAGTACACTTAGAACACAGGGATTTTTTTGAGGAGGAAGATAGGGCCTTTTGCAAATTTGGCATTTCTTCTTTTGTGACGGTTCACCAGAAGTTCTTTGAACGTCCCCTAGGGAAATAAAGAACCTCTTTTACTTTCTAGAAAAGAAAATCCTTTTGTGTGAACCGTCACCAAAGATCCTAGCACCAGTGCTTTCACAATACGCCTAGTGATATAGGATATTTATATATATACACACACATCTGGGAAGAGGGCTTACCGGGCTGGAAGGCCTGGAGTCAGCAGATCTCTTGTGGGGGTCCAAGTCAGCAGGGGTCGACATGATACCAAGGGCTGAAGACTCACACCAGCTCCTGTTCGAGGTTTCCCTGAAGGCCCCAGACGCCGCTCTGCGTTTTTAAATTTTCGCGCCACCACTTCCTGGTTGCGTGCGCGTGCGTCCTGACGTCACTTCCGGGAGCGTTCCACCGTGGAACGCAGACGAGCGCGAAAACCGGAAGTCTGGTCCCCATGTCTGCCGGACTCCACTGCCCTCTTATTTTACCCAGTCATGGGGAAAGGCAGCCCGGGGCAGCCGGCATCCGCCGGACTAACGCCGAGGGGAGGAGGAGCGCTTCGTCCTGGCTCCGAGATCCTGACCCCCTGCAGGGGCCCTCCGGCAGCAAGCCGGGTTAACTTACCAAAGGCCCCCGCGTGTTTCGATCCTCACCTGCCACTTCAGGGACAGGAAAACGACTGACGAAGGTAAAGGGGAGGGGGCTTTTATTCGATCCTCGTCGTTTTCCTGTCCCTGAGGAGGCGGTAACCCTCCAGTTAGTGCCGTTGTGGAGGTGTGGGGAAAAACAATCTTTTTGAGTAGGAGCTCTGGCATGTGCTTCCTTTCTCCTCTCCCCACTCTAGAACTCCCCTTCCTGGCAGGAAGTAGGACCAGTGCACTCCTACCAAGAGGGGAAAACAGGGTGGTTAGCCCTGTTCCAGCCAACCATACCTTCTTTGTTGGAATGAACGGCCTAAAACATTGCATAACATGACATAACAATAGATACCCCCTGGTCTGTGATACTGCACAAACAGAACACCATAGTCTGCTCCTCCTGCTTTTATATGGAGAGTTGTGAAGCAGGAGTATCAGTGACTGCCATTTAGGAATTCAGCGAAAAACATACATAATGGTCAATTCTTTGTAGGAAGCCAAATACACCTTTTGCAGTCCTTAAAAACACGTTCGTCATATGTGCACGAGGAGTGTATAGTGAGGACTCAGGAGCAGGGGCATACACAGATTGCATACAGCCCCATAGCAAACTTCGCATTGGGCTCCCTCTGCCCCAGCCAGCCAGTTTCTCAATACGCATGGATCACACACTCCCAGGCAGGGCAGAATATAGTGTGACTCCCCAGATTTCTGATGTATTTACAATTTTATTTGAATTTTTTGTAAAAATTTAAGAAATTTGTAATGAAAAATAATTTGTAATAAAAAAGGTACCTTTCATCTTACCCACTATACCCAACTTCTATGTTGGACAAAAAAAGGAACAGATGCTTCATAATGTGGTTCTTATTCTAAACAATATTTTTCTCAACATATTTACACCAGACAACTGGTATGAATGCCTTGATAAGTGCCCTCTTCTTCTCACACAGTATATTCTTGAAATTGGCTGCCAGCAGCCACCACTAGGGGGAACTCCTGTATTTACTATTTACTTGAATTGAAGCTGCAAATAATCTTTTTGCATTGTGCTCCACCTAGTGGTGGCTGGTGGAAAATGCCATAGATCTATGTCAGAAATTGAGTGGGTACTCCTATTACATATGTGTGAGGTAGGCAAGGTGTAAAAGGAGAATTTTAAAGCACAAATACACTGCAATACAGAAGTATTGCAGTGTACTGTACAAGGGATCAAATGACCATATGGTCCCCTAGGGACACAAAATAAATGTACAATTAAAAAACACATAACACAATGACTAACAATAAAATAACTGTAAAAAATAATCATAACTGGCATTGCTACATCTGAAGATTTCCAAAACATTAAATATTTCATTATTTTGCATGGTGAACACCAGAAAGAAAAAAACAATGCCAGAATTGATCTTTTGTTTGGTATCTAATTTCCTAAATACAACATTTTATGAAAAATGATCAAAAACGTGTATATACCCCAAAAGACAAGCACTCGTGTAGAACCATCAATGGAAAGATTAAAAAAAGTTATGGGCCCCAGAATATGGTGATAGAAAGCAAGTAAAAAAATATATAATTTTCTTTCTGTAGTAAAACTTAAAAATATATTTAAAAAAATTGGTATTGCCATAATTGTGCTATTACCCACAGAATAAGAACGTAAAAATGATGGGAGGACATGGTAAAGAAAAAACGGTGAATCGTGTGTTTTTCATTTTTTTCTGTTCACCACACAGGAAATTATATTTTAATATTTCAGACATTTTTGCACACGGCGATACTTGATATGTTTGTACACCCCTGAAACCAAAGAGCGCAAAATAAAGACACAGAATAAAGACACAGAACACGTTAATTGGAGGATAAATGGCCAAATTGTTTATTTAAAATATTAAAAATGGCAAACCCCCGACTCACGGAGAGTCACCCTCCAGCACTCAGGAGAGGAAAAACCCCTGTGGAGGAAACCTCTAGGGAACCATGGCTGGAGGGCTGCCCTTCCCTTGGGCTTAGAGGGTAATGCCACTATGTGGCTGCCACGTAAATAGTAGGGGGGGGGGTGCAGCAGCCGAGCTGATCTGGTTGGCTAGGCGGATGTCCCTTTCCTCCCGCTGGGCGAGGGGCTTCCTGCTAGAACCTCCAAATTTTGTCAAGGTGCGGTGGGCGGGGGTAGTCAAGCTCAAGGTCCTCAGGCCATCAAGTATGGCATCAAACATGGCTGCTCGCCTGCTTTTTAGAAGGGCTTTTCTCTTATGACACACACAATTGTGATATCACATGTGTCTATGACTAATGTTCATGGCAGTGTTCTGAAGGGTTAACCAGAGGCCATTAACCCCTTTCCGACCCCTATAGCCTCTACTGTGTACTCCAGTTTGGATAACCGTGGTATCTTTATGGCCTCTGACAATTGCAGGGTTTCCTGCTCCAGTGGAGCAGGTTTGTTCTGTAACTGACAGCCACTGTTCCAGGTGCCGACACCGAGCCCCCGGACCATTGGCTCTTATTTAACCCTTTCCAAACCACACCATGTAAATGAACAGATTAAGGGTCCATTCACACGTCCGTTGTTTTCCTATAACCCGAAAATAGGACCGTTTTTTGCGGATCCTATTTTCCAATAATTCTTTCCGTTTGTCATCCGTTTTTTGCGGATCCGCAAAAAAAAACGGATAGAAGAATAGATTTTCCTATTCCAATAAAGTTGGACGGACCGCAATTTTCGGATTAGAATAGGACATGTTTTATTTTTTTACGGACACTATGTACTGAGAAAATTATGCGGACAGCACTCTTTGTGCTGTCCACATATTTTATAGACCCATTGAAAATCAATGGGTCCGAATTCTGTCCGCAACTATTCCGTGACTAGTCCGAAAAAATCGGGATCAGATGCGGAACTAAACAACGGACGTGTGAATGGACCCTAAGGGTACTTTCACACTTGCGTTGTTGGATTCCGGCAGGCAGTTCCGTTGCCTGAACTGCCTGCCTGATCAGGAAAACTGTATGCAAACCAGGGCTGTGGAGTCGGTAGATAAATTTTCCGACTCCGACTCCAACTCCGACTCCTCAGATTTTGAAACTTCCGACTCCGACTCCTCGACTCCAACTCCTCTGTATTTAATATGCAAATACGAAGCGGTTCACCAAGTTCTTCTAATCTCCTCTAGCACAGAGAGGTAGTTGAGCAGAAGCTGCTGCCTTCTCCTTTGTGTGCTGATCTTCTGCTGAAGATAGAGCAGTGGGAGGATCCAGGAAGGGGCAGGGGAAGGGGCATTTATTTTAAAACATGATTTTTCTAGTAGAATCCCATAGTCATGTTTAAAATTTAAGCTAACAATCTGAGTTTACATGTTTTATAGCCTTAGCTGAATGATAGCAGTTTTTCAAATGGTTTACAGCTTCAGTCTTGAACTATTGACTCTCCATTCCCTTCACTTATACAAGTGTCTCCAGTCCTTAATCAGTTATCAGTGAGAGGCTAGGATAACCATGGGTTCCCTGTAACAGCAGACCACAAGACAATGGAAAGTGTAAGTATTGCCGCTCCTTAAAGGGACACTGACAGGCTGATTTTCCAGCTAAAGATATACATATATACTGGTATTCATCAGAGAATTAGGAATAAAACTATACTAATGTTACCCCCAGTTAAGCTGTACTTGTGTTTAAAAAACATTTTAATCTGTATGCAAATTCACTATCTTTGTGCCCAATGGGGCAGCGTCTCCTGCGGCTTTGTGCCCAGCCGCGCCCGAAGTACAGCTTCCCAGCGCTTTTCCCCTCGTTATTATATACTGCACTGGCCTTTTTTTTTCAGGCTAGCCGAGCGCTGAATTCCTGCGCAGGCGCACGTGTAGAGTGCTGGCAGCAGCCTCGTCTGGCTATGCTGAGGCTGTGCCAGCTTTCTCTCTTCCTCCTCGCTACCTAGTCCTGTCTAGTGCTGCCAGTACTCTAAATGTGCGCCTGCCCCCTTGGGCACAAAGGTAGAGAATTTGCATATTGATTAAAACGTTTTTAAACACAAGTAAACCTCAACTGGGGGTAACAGTCGTCTAGTTGTATTCCTAATCCTCTGATGAATACCAGCAGATATATCTTTAGCCGGTAAATCAGCCTGTCAGTGTCCCTTTAACTGCATAGTAAAGCATATGAAAAGCATGCTTCTTCACGGTCACTTAACGTCTTTGTTTAGCGGTAACGTGACGTACTGCATGCATTGGCCTTTATTCTTACAGTAGAGAAGTAATTATAACTTTATCTGAATTGGGACATTTAAACTTGCTTTTTTTTTATTCCAATTTTTTTTTATTCCAATTTAAATCTAGTAGGAGTCGGAGTCGATCCATTTTTTGCCGACTCCGACTCCAGGTACCCAAAATTGCCTCCGACTCCTCGACTCCGACTCCACAGCCCTGATGCAAACGCATGTCATTTGCAGACTGATCAGGATCCGGATCAGTCTGCCAAATGCATTGAAATAACTGATCCGTCTTTCAGGTGTCATCCTGAAAAACGGATCAGGTATTTATTGTTTCCACATTTTTAAAGGTATGCGCATGTGCAGACTGAAAGGCCAGATTAGTTTTTCAGGAACACTTGGTGTTCCGGAATTTTAAATGGAGAAAATACCGCAGCATGCTGCAGTATTTTCTCCGTCCAAATACCGTACAGTGACTGAACTGAAGACATCCTGATGCATACTAAACGGATTTCTTTCCATTCAGAATGCATTAGGATAAAACTGATCAGTTTTTTTCCGGTATTGAGCCCCTAGGATGGAACTCAATACCGGAAAACTTTAACGCTAGTGTGAAACTACCCTAACAGCATGGTCCATTCAGTTTTGTATGTGACCCCTGACTCTTGCCTTGGACCCCACTTGAGAATTGCGCAGCCATGAAACAGACACTTGCATCTTGACTTTACACAAGCAGGAGGCACAGTGTTTAGTTTTTTACAGTCACCATTGGGAACAAGCCTGATGGTTACATTGTTATTATAAGCTTGGCGGTTACTATGGTTACCCTAGTTTCCCCTCTGCCAGTCCCTTCACTGGCTCCTCATTGCCCAGCAAATTCCGTTGAAAATACTTACAACTACATATAAGGCCGTCCACCACCTGTCCCCTCCTTATATCTAGGACCTGCTTTCTCGATACATCCCTACACGTAATCTCAGATCCTCACAGGATCTCCTCCTCTGTTCTCCTCTCATCTGTTCTTCACACAATTGACAAGATTTCTCCCGTGCCTCTCCCCTACTCTGGAGCTCACTACACTAACATCAGGCTCTCCACCATCATCCAAACTTTCAAGAGTAACCTGAAAACCCACCTCTTCAGGAAAGCCTACCATCTGTAATCAGCATGCTGCCACCACGCAGCCTATACCCTCACCTACTGTGTTCTCCCCTTCCCTTACAGATTGTAAGCTCTTGCGGGCAGGGTCCTCTACCCCTCTGTACCAGTCTGTTAGGCACTCAGAGCCCTCTTTTTGGGCACGCGGCTATGTGTGGGCTATCCGTAGGGTTGCCACCTGTGCACTATTACTAATGTGCGCTTCTATTATGGAGCGCCTATTCATACAGCCTTTGCCCCCTCTTCTGCTTTTGTTAAAAAAATAAAAAAAATAAAACTCACCTCATCCATTTGATCCCACCGCAGGGAACACTCGCTGATTACTGGATGCGCAGTAAAGGGCCTGCCCTCCAGAGTGATGATATTTCTCAGCATTGACTTGAAGCAGCAGAACCCGCAAAACATCATCACGCCGGAGCGCAGGACTTGTACTGTGCATCCAGTGAGTAACTCATGTTCCCTGTGGCGCAATCAAGTGGATGAGGTGAGTTTTATTTATTTTTTTTTTTTTGCTCAAGAAGAGTGAGAAAGGGGACATTAATAATACCGTGGCCTCTATTGGGGGCATTAATAATTCTTGGAGCCACTAATTGAGGAAAAATTTATTGGAGGCCATTAACGGTGCATTATTAATACTGGGGGCCACTAATACGGGCTTATTAATACTGGGGGCCTTATTAATGCTGGGAGCCACTAATGGGGCATTAATAATACTAGGGTCCTTATTAAAGGGCTTGTCTGGGCTTTAAATATTGGTGACCTATCCTGGATAAGTCATCAAGATCGGCGGGGGTGCTGGATTAGCTGTATGAGGGAAAGGTGTATTTATTAATATTAGAGGCCACTACTGGGGCATTATTAATACTAGGGACCACTAATGGGACATTTTTAATACTAAGGGGTACCAGTAGTGGCATTCATTTTCCTAGGACCTGTGTTAAGCCAAGCCCCACAGCTTAACTTAACCGGTATTTTTCCGTATTCAGGTAAAATTGCCATGTCGGTACTTTGTGATAAGTGGGTTTTGGCTTGCAGTTTGGGCACTCGGCCTCTATCAGGTAAACAGCTTGGTGGTGTCAGTCTTTCACATGGCCCTATAGTTACAAATCTCGGTTGCAGTTTCTGACAACTCAAGCTACCAAGACGTTGCGGGACACACGGATCAGGGCTGTCTTGTCAGGGCCACACTATGGAGGCCATAAGACACTCTCTCTTCTCTCCTCCCAACTGCCTCTTGCTGTCTTCTCTCCTTCACTGAGCCTGGACATCTGATTGGCGCTGGGCTCCGTTCAAACGCCTTTCACATCGGACACAAGAAGACAGCAAGATAACAGAGGACATACGTCATACATGACTGCTGGGCTTCCTCGGCACATCACCGTCTCTTACACTCAAAGCATTAAAATTTAAAGGGGCAGCACAACCCCTATACAAGCTGCAGTATGCTGGCACTGCACAGTGGATGGAGCCTTTTGCTTCCAGCTCCATCCACTGTTGCAGAAAACAGCTAATCGATGGGGTGACGGGTCCCCAATAGGGTTGCCACCTGCCTGGTAAACGACTGCCCTAGCCATTTTACCTGTAATCTGCTGGGAAAAGTGGCAACCCTACACGTAGTGCGTACATTATATAATAGGTTCGGGTAACCACTTTCAGAACCCTCAAAAAGAGGACACAAAACCCAAGACAGTGGGTGACGATACAACACATAGAATCGAAAGCATAATCTATATTCCAGCCACTGGCGTAGCTATAGGGGTCGCAGAGGTTGCAGTTGCGACCAGGCCCCTAAGCCAGGGGGGCCCAGAGGGCCACCCCTTGCCAGAAGTGCACTACTAATGACCTATTTTCGTTTTATAAGATGGAGTGCATCTTATAAAGCGAATACTTGTGAACGCTTCCATATTTGAAGCGCTCACTAGCCTGCAGGAGGAGGGGGAGAGAAGCACTGCCTGCCCTGTACTTACCTCCTCTTTGGTCTCTTCCAGGCTGTGCAGTTCCTTCTCCTGCAGGGGATCTCCTCCAGAGCCAGCAGCAAGCCCCTCCCCCCAGCAATCCATCAATTAGCTGAGGACTGAAGAGTGGGCGGGGCTACACCTTGTACACAACATTTACAGCAGAAACCTGCAGGACCTGTGGTGATGTCACAGTCACCTGATTAGGGTCCCTTAGCCAAACAGGGCACAGGAAGAGGACCGAACTTGGTGTGAAGAGGGTAAGTGTCATCTATATGATGTGTGTATAGGGGTCATCTCTATGTGTGTGATGTGTGTATAGGGGTCATCTCTATGTGTGTGATGTGTGTATAGGGGTCATCTCTGTGTGTGTGATGTGTGTATAGGGGTCATCTCTGTGTGTGTGATGTGTGTATAAGGGTCATCTCTGTGTGTGTGATGTGTGTATAGGGGTCATCTCTGTGTGTGTGATGTGTGTATAAGGGTCATCTCTGTGTGTGTGATGTGTGTATAAGGGTCATCTCTGTGTGTGTGATGTGTGTATAGGGATCATCTATACACTGTGTGATGTGTGTATAAGGGTCATCTCTGTGTGTGTGATGTGTGTATAGGGGTCATCTCTGTGTGTGTGATGTGTGTATAGGGATCATCTATACACTGTGTGATGTGTGTATAAGGGTCATCTCTATGTGTGTGATGTGTGTATAAGGGTCATCTCTATGTGTGTGATGTGTGTATAGGGGTCATCTCTGTGTGCGTGATGTGTGTATAGGGGTCATCTTTGTGTGTGTGATGTGTGTATAGGGGTCATCTCTGTGTGTGTGATGTGTGTATAAGGGTCATCTCTGTGTGTGTGATGTGTGTATAGGGTCATCTCTGTGTGTGTGATGTGTGTATAGGGTCATCTCTGTGTGTGTGATGTGTGTATAAGGGTCATCTCTGTGTGTGTGATGTGTGTATAAGGGTCATCTCTGTGTGTGTGATGTGTGTATAAGGGTCATCTCTGTGTGTGTGATGTGTGTATAAGGGTCATCTCTGTGTGTGTGATGTGTGTATAGGGTCATCTCTGTGTGTGTGATGTGTGTATAAGGGTCATCTCTGTGTGTGTGATGTGTGTATAGGGATCATCTATACACTGTGTGATGTGTGTATAGGGGTCATCTCTATGTGTGTGATGTTTGTATAGGGATCATCTATACACTGTGTGATGTATGTGTGTATATATGGGCTGTTCTCTGTATAGTGCACTGTGTGTTAGAATATAAGTTGTCATCTATATAGTGTGGTGTGTGTATATAGGGTGTCATCTATATTGTATAGGGTGTCCTCTGTATAGTCCAGTGTGTATATAGGGTGTCCTCTATATAGTCCAGTGTGTATATAGGGTGTCCTCTGTATAGTGCTGTGTGTGTATAGGGTGTCCTCTGTATAGTCCAGTTGTCTATATAGGGTGTCCTCTGTATAGTCCAGTGTGTATATAGGGTGTCCTCTGTATAGTCCTGTGTGTGTATATAGGGTGTCCTCTGTATAGTGCTGTGTGTGTATATAGGGTGTCCTCTGTATAGTCCAGTGTGTATATAGGGTGTCCTCTGTATAGTGCTGTGTGTGTGTATAGTGTGTCCTCTGTATAGTCCAGTGTGTATATAGGGTGTCCTCTGTATAGTCCAGTGTGTGTGTATAGGGTGTCCTCTGTATAGTCCAGTGTGTGTATAGGGTGTCCTCTGTATAGTCCAGTGTGTATATAGGGCAGCGTTTCTCAAATAGTGGGGGGCGCGAGGCTCCGTAAAGGGGGGCTCCAGGTGACAGGAGATGAACGCTTCCACTGTGGAAGCGTTCATCTCCATAGTGATCTGTATCGCCGTCCTCTGGACAGCGATACAGATCGCTGTGCTGTGCGGCAGGGGAGGGAGAGGCGTCTCCCTCCCCTGCTCCTCTGATAGGCTGCGGGCCTTGTGCCGGCAGCCTATCAGAGCGGTTCAGGCGGCGCGATGACGTCATCGCGCCGCCTGAGCAAAGTGCAGAGCGGGACACAGGCCGGAAGAGGCCTGCATCCAGCGCTTCCAGGGAGGTAAGTATTGGGGGGGAGCCTGCACATAATTTGAGGGGAGGGGGGGGAGTGGAAGTCTGGACCCTGCACATGATTTGGGGGGGAGGGGGGGTTAATGGAGCCTGCACATGATTTGGGGGGGGAGGGGGGGTTAATGGCCCTCACCTGTGGGGAGATTGGTGTACTTATAACAATTTTATAGACAAATGATACTATTTACAGTCGCACGGGGGGGCGCGAAATGTTTTCTTCTTCCTAGGGGGGGCATGACAGAAAATAATTGAGAAGCACAGATATAGATTGTGCTCTGTATAGTCCAGTGTGTGTATAGGGTGTCCTCTGTATAGTCCAGTGTGTGTATAGGTTGTGCTCTGTATAGTCCAGTGTGTGTATAGGGTGTCCTCTGTATAGTCCAGTGTGTATATAGGGTGTCCTCTGTATAGTCCAGTGTGTATATAGGGTGTCCTCTGTATAGTACAGTGTGTATATAGGGTGTCCTCTGTATAGTCCAGTGTGTGTGTGTAGGGTGTCCTCTGTATAGTCCAGTGTGTGTGTGTAGGGTGTCCTCTGTATAGTGTAGGGTGTCCTCTGTATAGTCCAGTGTGTATAGGTTGTGCTCTGTATAGTCCAGTGTGTGTATAGGGTGTCCTCTGTATAGACCAGTGTGTCAGTATATAGGGTGTTTTCTGGATAGTGGAGTGTGTGTCAGTATATAGGGTGTGATCTATATAGTGTGGTGTGTGTGTATAGGGTGTCCTCTATATAAGTAGAAGTATTAGTACTGGGGTCTATGGAGAACATGATTCCTAGTATGGGCACAATATGGGCATTATTCCTAATTGGAGGCACTGTTAACACTATGCACTCTGGGAGATAATTGTTTCTATTGGGACTTTGGGGAGCACTATTACTGTGGGGGTGTTGAGAAGATGTGATGAGGATGATGGAGAAGTAGCAAACTAAAATGTCTGTTTGTCAAACTCTGCAGAGACAAGATGCAGCTGAAAGAAATCATCATGGTGGTCTGGTCTGAGAAGATGAGGAAAGAGAACATCCAAATCAGAGGAGACATCACTGGATGTAAGAGGTATGTGGTGCTGTATGACCCTGTATGTTCTGTAGCGCTGTAAGTAATATTTTCCAACTATATCTTTAAAGGGGTTACCCAACCCCTATAATGACCCCCCACCCAATGCCTGTGCCCCTCATATAGCTTATACTTATTCCGTTCCACGGCACCTGATGCAATAGCAGGCTGCGACTGGGACGAGCTTGCCTATCGTCACCCGTGATGCTAGGGAGGCTCTTCCCTGTCGTGGCCTGCTATTGGCTTCTACCCTCCCACAATATCACTGGATGTTTTGATTCAAGTGACGGGGAGATGCAGTGGCTGCCCGTGCGGGGATCAGGAGCGACGCGGATGTTGGTGAGCGCGGTAAGTATAATCAATTTGAGGGGCCTGAGCATTGGGGGTCATGTTTTAGATGTTGGACAACCTTTTTAACAGTAGGGTTTGAAGGAAGGGGTCACAAAGCACTGAGGGAAGGAGGGGGCCCAAGATGAATTCTTGCACCAGGGCCCATGAGCATTTAGCTACGCCCCTGATTCCAGCGTCAGGAGACATTACAGGGAGGAGATATCAGAGGAGAGGGCTACAACTCCCAGCATACCGAGGTCGTTAATATGGGATTTCAGAGGATTTTTCAGAGAGGAGGTCTATGATCAGAGGACTACAACTCTAAGCATGTCCAGGCTGATATAGAGCACATTACAGGGAGGAGGTATAATAGGAGAGGACTTCAACTCCCAGTATGTCCAGGCTGACATTATGGGATATCAGAGGAAGGGAGGGGGTATAAGAGGAGAGAACTACACCTCCCAGCATGTCGAGAATTATATGATGTGATATGACAGGACATAACAGGGAGGGAGGTAGAAGAGGAGAGGACTACAACTCACAACATGTCTAGGCTGTTATGTTATATCAGAGAACATTACAGGAATGAGGTAGAAGAGGAGAGAACTACAAATTGCAGCATGTCCAGGTCTTTATTATAGGATATCAGAGGACATTTCAGCAACTGGTATAAGAGGAGAGGATTACAACTCCCAGCATGTCCAGGCAGATATTATGCGATATCAGAGGACATATATAATGTATGTCTTCTGTTATCTGTCTTCTTGTGTCCGATGTGGAAAGGGTTTGAATGGAGCCCAGCACCAATCAGGGATGTGCTTGCTGGCTGAGGACCAATAAGAGGCAAGGAGAGAAGACAGCAAGAGGCAGTGGAGGGGATGTTGGCAGTTGGAAAGAGGGAAGAGAGAGTGTCTGATGGCCTCCATAGCGAAGGCTCTGATCCACGTGCCCCACCACATTTTGGCCGCTTGGTTTGTCAGAAACTGCAACTGAGATTTGTAAGTATAGGGCGGTGTGCCTCAGTAAAAGACTGACACCATCAAGCTGTTTACCTCATAGACTGTTCAGTTGCCCATAGTAACTGCCAAGCTTATAATAACAATGTGACCATCAAGTTTTGTACCCAGTGGTGACTGTAACCACTATATAAAGGTCACATATAAAACTGAACGGACCATGCTGTTAGGGCTTATTCACACGAACGTAAGGGTTCCGTTTCCGTATTGCGGATCCGCAATAAACAGACACCGTTTCCTGTGCATTCCGCATCACGGATGCGGACCCATTCACTTTAATGGGTCCGCAAATCAGGAGATGCGGAGCGATGCGGAACCCTACGAAAGCACTACGGAGTGCTTCTTTGGGGTTCCGTTCCGTACTTCTGTACAAGAAAAAGATAGAACATGTCCTATCTTTTTGTGGAACGAAGGGATGCGGACCCATTCAAGTTGAATGGGTCTGGATCCGTCCCAGAAGCCTCACGAACGTTCTCCGTGCATTGGGGACTGCAAATTGCGGCCCCAATGCACGGAACGGAACACTTACGTTCGTGTCAATGAGCCTGTTCATTTACATGGTGTGGTTTGGAAAGGGTTAAATAAGAGCCAATGGTCCGGGGGCTCGGCGTTGGCACCTGGAACAGTGGCTGTCGGTAACAGAACAAACCTGCTCCCCCGAAGAAGGAAACTCTGCGATGGTCAGGGGACCATAAATACAGTATATGGCGGTTATCCAAACTGGAGTACATTGACAAAGTGCAGCCAGTCAGGAAGGGGTTAAGGGCCTCTGCAGTATGGCTCATTGACAGTCACTAAAGGGTTAACCCTTCAGAACATTGCCATGAACATTAGTCACAGACACATGTGACATCACAAGTACGTGTGTCATAAGAGAAAAACCCTTGTAAAAAGAGGACAAGCGGCCATATTTGATGCCGTACTTGATGGCCTGAGGACCTTGAGCTTGACTACCCCCGCCCACCGCACCTTGAAATTTGGAGGTTCTAGCAGGAAGCCCCTCGCCCAGCGGGAGGAAAGGGACATCCGCCTAGCCAACCAGATCAGCCCGGCTGCTGCCCGCCCCCCTCCTACTATTTACGTGGCAGCCACATAGTGGCATTACCCTCTAAGCCCAAGGGAAGGGCAGCCCTCCAGCCATGGTTCCCTAGAGGTTTCCTCCACAGGGGGTTTTCCTCTCCTGAGTGCTGGAGGGTGACTCTCCGTGAGTCGAGGGTTTGCCATTTTTAATATTTTAAATAAACAATTTGGCTATTTATCCCCCAATTAATGTGTCCTGTGTATTTATTCTGTGTCTTTATTATACATTCTTTGGTTTCAGGGGTGTAGGCATGATTTTCTCAAGGAGGAGGTAAAGGGGTCTTCCCATCTGGGACATATATGTATATATCGATAGGATGTGCCATAAATGTCTGATAGGTGTGGGTACCACCTCTGGGACCCGCTCATATCTCCAGAACAGGGAGCTCCAAAGTAAACGGAGAGCACACTGCACATACGCGGGCGTCATCTCCATTGACTGCTATGTTCAAAAATAGTGAGCGCGTTCAGCTATTTTCGGAAGTCCCATAGCAGCGAATGGAGATCAAGCAGCACAAGTGCGGCCACCTCTCCATTCACCACTATGGGACTCCTGAAAATAGCCAAACCAGCGCTCAGCTATATTATGAAGTTCCATAGCGCTGAATGGGGGGTGGCCGCACATGCGCAACTTGTTGTCTGTACACTTCGAGGGGCCCATCCTATGGATATGTCATAAATGTCACAGATGGGAATACCACTTAAAATGACATTCATTATGGTTAGTAGAGCATTGCTAGGATTTAAAGTAGTGTTAGGAGTCCCAGCACATTACACCAAATAAGAACAGTCGGTGATGCCGAGGGTCAATGACTGTTCAAGTGAACCCTGTGGGGGGAATGGATCCTTCTTCTACGCTAGTTTTATGGTGTCAGAAATTTAGATGCATGTCCCATTTTGTGTCTAAATTGGAACAGAGCCTGGCCTAAATATATTATATATGTGATATTAGGGGATTACATACAATAAATAATAACATAGCAACCAATCAGAGAGCAGCTCTAATTTTTCCAGAGCAGGTAAAGAAATTTAAGCTGAGCTCTGATTGGTTGCTAGGGGCAACAAGAACAGTCTTTGGTAAATGAGGCCTAAGATGTATGTAGGAACAGATTTTTCACACGTTTGTACCATCACAGTATACCAATAACACCACACGTCGCAGTCCCAGTGCCCTCATTGTGACCCTTTACCTTAAGGGCCAGACTGAGCCTTCATACACTTAGTCAAGCTTAATCTGGAATTGCCCCCATAGTTAGTGGCAGCCACACCACCCCTACAGATCCTAGAATTCTGGGCCCCTTGTGCTATCCCCAGTGTGACCATTAGAGATAGTGACCGACAACGCCATATACGTGCCAGGCAATGCCCCCATAAGTTTCCTCTGCTGTCTCCGTAACTGGCACCCATAGTTCCCCAATAAATCCCAGCAATATTGACCCATAGGGGTGATACCCCAAGTGCCCCCAAACTGCCAGCCACTGAGTCTCCATAAGTGAAATCCACGCTGCCACTACAACTCCCAGCAATATTGGTAACAAAGGAGCTATTCACACTGATGACAACCATGGTGCTCCTACAAAACCCATCCACAGTACCCCCATAGGTGCTAGCCACTATGCCCGTCTAACACAGCAGCCACAGTGCTACCATAAGAGACAGCCACTGACAGTGCCATATTAGTGCCAGTCAAAGCCCTTAAACATTTCATCCACTGCCTCCATAAGTTGCCGGGGGTGCCAGGCACCCCTCCCTACAGATGCCCGTCACAGTTCCCCCATAACAGATAAATGTCGTATAAGCTCAGCCAAAGCCTGGTAGAAGTTTCCACTATATCCATAGTTGTGCCATAACTGTCATAGCCTTCTCCACAGCAGTCTTTAGGGGGACCATATGTCCTCTTTTCTCCAGATATGTCCTCTTTCTGAGACCTAAAAAAACTTGTCCACATGGAGTTTCCAAATTGCCAAAAATATCTGGGATTTTCAAGGGGGAAGGGGGTGGGGGGCGCCGCAGTGCGGGCACTATAATCTGCTACAGTGCAAGAGCTGAAGGACCTGTGATGACGTCACCATCATGTGATCAGTGCAAACGGGGACGGATTTAATCAGTGGAGAATTGGTGAGCCTGAGAAACCTTGGAAATTGTAGTCCTTCTCCTCCTATACCTCTCTCTGAATTGTCCTCTGATTTCCCATAATAAAAAAAAAGGACATGATGGGAGTTGTAGTCTTCTCCAGTGTCAGACTACGGCCCCCAGTAAAATTTATTCTAGGGGCCCACTACATGTAAATATTACCGGTTCACACAGCGGCAGACAGCAGCAAGATGTTACAAGGTGACCCCTAGCAAGGTGTGACCCTAGTCCCCCACCCCCTGCACACCTGGCACGAGGCACAGTGGAGTGACTGCACTAAATATAGATAGGCAGCGTACAGCATCTCAACTAGGCTACGTTTTAGATTATTTAACAGTTCATTATAAATGCACCTGCCTTCTTGACGTCGCTGCAGGGACCCCCATAATCAATGATCTTGTAACGTCTTGCTGCTGTTTGGTGGTGGGTGCACAGGTAATATTTGTATGTATCTGTGTAGTGGGCCCCCACAATGACTTTTACTGGCGAGCCTTAGGCACTCCAGTCTGACACTGCGTCCGGATTGTGGGGAGTCGCTCTGGTAGACAGCGGTGCGGGTGCAGTATAGAGGCAACAGGGAGTCCAGAAGGTGCAGAAAACAGTGTTTTATTCACACTTGCATCAAAATAACAGCAGAAAGTCAATTGGTGTTAAGTCACACCCATCAGCAAATGAAGGGGAAAACAAAAAGTCCAAACACAGGTTCCATTCACCTGGCAGGTTTGATGTGCGGGTTCGCACCTGGCTGTCAGCCCAGCCGCAGGACAATCCTCCTTCAGGGTTCCAGGACGGCTGCACGCCTCCTTGCTGGGCACGTCCTTCCAGCCCAGAAAGCTCCACAACACTAGCAGCAGCTTCCAAGACAATCACTCTCCCAGCTGCTAGTGCTGGCTGAGTTTTTAAACCCAGCCCAAAACCAGGACTGGGTCGTGGGGAGCAGCCACCCACCCTACACTTTAGCTGCTCCCGGTAAGAGCCGGCCCGGATCGGCTTTGCAGCCATGCTATCTAGCAAATGTGTCAGTAGCACTACCTGCTACTGACACCAACAAACGGCTTTTACCTCACCGAGGCTATGAACCTCGGTGACACGTACCTGCCATCTAGGACGGCACCCTGCACCTTACCACATACCCCCCTTTGTTCAACCCTGAGGGGGTGGACACACGACAAACAGTGTACCCGGGAGAGCGCGTCTGCGTTTTTAACAACCGGCCCGCTCTGTGTTCCACCGTGAATTTAAAATTCTGTAGGGACAGAAACCACCTGGTGACCCGGGCATTCCTCTCTTTGGCTTGGGACATCCACTTGAGTGGGGAGTGGTCGGTCACCAGGCGAAAGCTTCTGCCCAACAGGTAATAACGGAGGGCCTCGAGTGCCCACTTGATGGCCAGGCACTCTCTCTCGACTATGCTGTACCTAGTCTCGGCTGGGGTGAGCTTGCGGCTGAGGAAGACAACGGGATGCTCCTCCCCGTTGACTTCCTGCGATAGTACCGCACCAAGGCCAACCTCAGAGGCGTCGGTCTGGACTATAAATTCTTTCCTGAAATCGGGTGTCACCAAAACCGGGGACCCACACAGGGCCGATTTCAAGGCGGAGAAAGCCTTTTCCGCCTGCTCATTCCAGCGGACCATCCCTGTCTTACGCCCCTTTAACAACTCTGTCAATGGCGAAGCGATAGTAGCAAAGTGGGGCACAAACCTCATGTAATACCCCACAATCCCCAGGAACGACTTTACCTGCCTGGTGGTGACCGGTCGGGCCAATTCCGTATTGCCTCTACCTTATTTACCTGAGGTTTGATGACTCCCCGCCCAATGACATATCCCAGGTATTTGGTCTCTTCCAACCCAATCGCACACTTCTTTGGATTGGCGGTTAGACCGGCTTTCCTCAGGGCATCCACTACCGCCTGCACTTTGGGTAAATGGCTTTCCCAGTCGGTGCTGTGGACGATCACATCATCTAAGTAGGCCGAGGCGCACCGACGATGTGGTCGCAGCACTATGTCCATTAACCTTTGGAAGGTGGCGGGAGCGCCATGCAGGCCAAAGGGTAACACCTTGTAGTGATACAGGCCCTGCGGGTAACAAAGCGGTTTTTTCCTTAGCCGACTCGCTAAGGGTACCTGCCAGTACCCTTTAGTGAGGTCCAGCACAGAAAAATAACGGGCTTGTCCTAAATTCTCCACAAGCTCGTCTACCCGGGGCATGGGATACGCGCCAAACTTGGACACTTCATTTAACTTGCGAAAGTCGTTGCAGAACCGCAACGTCCCATCCGGCTTGGGTATTAGGACTATGGGACTGGCCCACTCACTTTTCGACTCCTCAATGACATCGAGCTTCAACATTAATTTCACTTCCTCCGCGATGGCTCGCCGCCGAGCCTCGGGTACCCGGTATGGTTTTAACCGGATCTTGGCCTGAGGCTCAGTGACGATGTCATGTCGGATGAGAGACGTGCGGCCAGGGAGGTCCGAGAACACATCCGTGTTCCGACTGAGGAACTCCCTGACTTCCTGAACTTGTTTGGAAGACAGGCTGTCTGCAATTCTTACCGTGGTTACGGCTTCACAGGCCTCGAACGGTGGGGCTGGACCCTTTCACCTAGAAGCCCTGGCCGGGGCTGTGGTCGCCGGCCGTGTCCCTATCTTTCCACGGCTTTAGTAAATTCACGTGGTACACCTGCTCGGCTTGCGCCGCCCTGGCTGGTGTACTTTGTAATTTACTTCCCTACTTTCTCGATCACCTCATAGGGGCCCTGCCACCTAGCTAGGAACTTGCTGTCAAGGGTGGGTACCAGAACCAACACCCGATCTCCCGGCTTGAAGCCCCGCACTCGAGCCTGACGATTGTACACCCTACTCTGGGCTTGTTGCGCTGCCTCCATATGCTCCCGGACCAGCGGCAACACCTTTTCCATCCGTTCCTGCATCTGGGTGACATACTCAATGACACTTTTGTGGGGGACAGGCTGTTGTTCCCACGCTTCCTTGGCGATATCCAACAGGCCCCGAGGGTGTCTGCCATAAAGCAGTTCGAAGGGCGAGAACCCAGTAGAGGCCTGGGGTACCTCTCGCACTGCGAACATGAGATAGGGCAGAAGCAGGTCCCAGTCCTTCCCATCTCTAGACACCACCCTTTTAACATATTTTTTAAAGTTTGGTTAAACCTCTCGACAAGACCGTCCGTTTGTGGATGGTAAACGGACGTCCGCAATTGCTTTATACGCAATAATTTACACAGTTCCTCATAACTTTGGACATAAAAGGGGTCCCTTGGTCTGTCAGAACCTCTTTGGCAGGCCCACACGGGAAAACATTTCCATTAACTCTTTGGCAATGAGTTTAGCTGAGGTATGTCGCAGAGGCACCGCCTCCGGATACCGAGTGGCATAGTCGAGAACTACCAGAATGTGTTGGTGGCCCCTGGCAGACTTTGGTACAGGCCCACTAGATCCATAGCGATTCGCTCAAACGGGACCTCAATAATTGGAAGCGGTACCAGAGGACTACGGAAATGTGGCTGGGGGCTATTTATCTGACAGGTGGGACAGGACTTACAATAATTCTCTACCTCCTTGAACACACTGGGCCAATAAAACCGCTGCAGTATGCGGTCCTGGGTTTTCTGCCACCCCAGGTGTCCCCAAGAACATGTTGGTGGGCAAGCTCCATGACAAGCCTGCGATACGCTGTGGGCACCACCAACTGTTCAACAGGCTCACCTCGGATTTGGTTCACCCGATACAACATATCCTGAAGGACAATGAATCGCGGAAACATTAATTCAGCCCCAGGTTTCTGGGGTTTACCATCAATTATTATGACACTTTCCCAGGCTCTGGTTAGGGTTTGGTCCCGGTGTTGTGCGGTCCCAAAATTTTCCCCGGAGACATTGAGGTCTGCCAACTCAGGTCCCGGTGGCAAGTCCTCCGTGTCTCCCACCATTACACTCAGTGGGGTTGTCTCCCTCTATCACAGAAGTGGTGGTCACCCCTACCGCAGGCCCTTCGGACTCGGGCTCCCAGGGCTCTGGCCTCCCACAGGAACCAGGCCACTCTGCTAGGGTTACCCCTGTCTCAGGGCTATTAGTCACTTTCACCTCAGGCCATAGTGACGGAAAACCAGGGAAGTCTCTCCCAATTATTAGTTCATACGGTAGCTTGGCGGAGATCGCCACTTCACAAGTCCATGTGCCGGCCGCGTGGACAGAGACATTACAGCCGTGGGATAGTCCTTTAAGTCTCCGTGTATGCACACCACCCCAACTTTCCGGCCCGTATACTGGGAGGGCTGTACCAGGGCAGCACTTACCAGGGTTACTAGGCTCCTGAGTCCAGCAGCGCCACTGCAAGATTATCACCGACTTGCACCTGGCACAGATGACGATTGTCTATGGTCTCGGGGTGCCGGTCGCACACAGTCTCCGGGCATACATGGAAGCCCGGTACCCATAATTGGTCTCCATGGGTTCTCCCCACTGTGGACAGTCGGCCCTCACATGGCCAGGCTCGTGACACCGCCAGCAGACTATCGGGCCGGGTCTACAGGGGTACACCCCGAGCAGGTTTCTCGGTACCAGTCGTCGGGACTGGATGGGAGACCTCCGGGTTTGACCGGCCCTCCCAACAACACCCCTTTCAAGGTTTTTGTGGCCTCATAGCGCCGACCAGGTCGACCATGTCCAAGGCATTAGTGGGTGACACCTGGCCGATCCAGTGCTGCAGGGGGTACGGCAAGGCCCTCCAGAAGATGTCAGCCAGCAGACGGTCCAGCATAGCAGCCGGACTTAGAACCTCAGGCTGCAGCCACTTTTGCAACCTGTGCAGCAACTCATAATACTGCGGCCTGGCGGGTTCAGCCGTATTAAAGTTCCACTGGTGGACCCGCTGAGCCCGGACTAACACGTTCACCCCCAGTCTTGCCAGGATCTCACCTTTCACGGTCGGGTAGTCAGCTGCTTGGTCATCTGGGAGGTCAAAAATACTTGCTGGGGTCCAGACGCCAGGAACGGAGCGACGACCTCTGCCCACTGTTCTCGGGTAATTTCTCCTCACGGCCACCTTCTCGAACACCGCCAGATAGGTCTCCACATCATCCGAGGGGGTCATCTTAGGGATCGCTGCACGGACAGCTTTCCGGGCATCGTGGACGTGGCGGGACGCTCCTGCAGCTTGCAATGCCATCACGTGCTGCAGCAGTAGCTGGTTGGTCTCCCGCTGCTGCACGTTAGCCTCTATGAGGGCTTTCACAGCCGCCTCCATTTTGTCAGGGACCACAGGCTGCAACTTTGCCGGCCGAATATAGGACATCCAGTCGTGCCCAGCAAAAACAAACTTCGGCGCTCACGCCAGCCTCACTGCGCATGCCCGCATCCGACACCAAATGTGGGAGTCGCTCTGGTAGACAGCGGTGCGGGTGCAGTATAGAGGCAACAGGGAGTCCAGAAGGTGCAGAAAACAGTGTTTTATTCACACTTGCATCAAAATAACAGCAGAAAGTCAATTGGTGTTAAGTCACACCCATCAGCAAATGAAGGGGAAAACAAAAAGTCCAAACACAGGTTCCATTCACCTGGCAGGTTTGATGTGCGGGTTCGCACCTGGCTGTCAGCCCAGCCGCAGGACAATCCTCCTTCAGGGTTCCAGGACGGCTGCACGCCTCCTTGCTGGGCACGTCCTTCCAGCCCAGAAAGCTCCACAACACTAGCAGCAGCTTCCAAGACAATCACTCTCCCAGCTGCTAGTGCTGGCTGAGTTTTTAAACCCAGCCCAAAACCAGGACTGGGTCGTGGGGAGCAGCCACCCACCCTACACTTTAGCTGCTCCCGGTAAGAGCCGGCCCGGATCGGCTTTGCAGCCATGCTATCTAGCAAATGTGTCAGTAGCACTACCTGCTACTGACACCAACAAACGGCTTTTACCTCACCGAGGCTATGAACCTCGGTGACACGTACCTGCCATCTAGGACGGCACCCTGCACCTTACCACAGGATACATAATTATCTGGAGCTTTCAGCATTAATTAATGCTAGGAGCATCAGGTACTTATGCAGCGGCCGCAAGTGCCCTCTGGAACTCAGGTGTATCACCGTCTTTAGGACAGTCAAAGAGTTGAATAGTGTGAGGTGTTTGGTTCTTCTGGGGCGGTATTTTCTGCTACACTACAGTATAGCTGGCCCCACCTACTTCTCTTGGCCCTGCTTACTTGTGGTGCCCCACCTTCTTTTAATTTGGACCTGCCTACAACATGGGGCCGATTTAAGGTTTTTTCCAGGGCCACATTAAGTTCCCAGTCCGCCCCTGGTTTTATCCATGTTAAGGGTCCATTCACACGTCCGTGGTGTGTTGCGGATCCGCAACACATCCGGCCGGCACCCCCCAAAGAAATGCCTATTCTTTTCCGCAGCTGCGGACAAGAATAGGACATGTTCTATCTTTTGCAGAGCCACGGACCGGAAGTTCAGGGCTGTGCTCCGCAAATGCAGAAGCGGAGAGCACATAGTGTGCTCTCCGCTTCACGTCCGGCCCCATAAAGAATTAACGGGTCCTCACCCGTTCCGCAGAATTGCAGAATGGATGCGGACCCATTTGCGGACGTGTGAATGGACCCCAAGTTATATAAAGGGAGAGGAGAAGAAGGAGGATATAGCAGATGCAGGATTCTGGATAGTAAGGAGGTGACATCGGGAACGGAGAGGTAAATTTGCTTGTCATCAGCATAGAAGTGGGACTCTATGGTGAAGATTGAGAAGAGCAGGGGTCCTAGGACAGAGCCGTGAGGGACACCAGAAGAGGGGAGGAGACGAGGAGGTGGTGTGTGAGTGGGAGACACTAATGGTGTCATTTATCAAACTCGTGGCTTTGTTGCCCATAGCAACCAATCAGATTCCACCTTTCATTCTTGACAGCAGGCTAAAAAAACGTTTGTCAGCGGCCCTGCTACCTGCAAACAAGCATTCTGTATGCGGACGAGCGATACGTTAGCAATCTGTGCTCCCCATACTGTGGAGGAGATCGCTGCCTTTAATAGCGGTGGTCTCCTCCACTGATGAGCAGGCGATTGTTGGGAAGGAGCTGATCTGCTGGGCTAATCCAGGCCTCAGTAGACCGTGATCAGATATGGAGAGGTGAGATAGTGGACAGAAGTGGGTAAATATAAGCTTCGTTGTGTCACCATCTCTGTGGGTGGCAGTGACCTATCCTTCGTTATCGTCTCCCACACAGTATCTTGCCATTATATATCACAGTTCTGTCACTTTCCACATCTACAATGCATCAATACAGTGTGAAAAGGGTCAAAACTGAGCGAAATGTTACGTATGTAGCCTCCCATTAATAACAGCACCTTTTCTTGCATCATGAAGAAGCCTCCTAGTGGCAGAGTTCTTCTTTTTACTCTCTCTTCATCCCCGGGACAGACCTATAATAGGTTCAGCAAACGAGACTTGTTAAATATCTTTATTGCAAATGTTGTCTAATAAAAGTTGTATTTAAAGGGGCCGTGGTTATTCGTCATGAAAAACTTTATACTTTTATCATTTACTTTCTGTTACAAACATATTGTTGAGAGACATTCTCATTAACTCATGATAATGGCGCCCCCTAGTGTTTAATCTGTATTGTAATGTGCACAGCCACCTACTGTCCTGAATGAGCATGGTCACACACGCTCAGTTCCATCCTTCATCTGCCACAAGCTGTATCTACTATTAGAAGCTGTGACAGTTACAGGGAGCGAGCTGCTGGAAAAGGGACGTGCCCCCTGAGCTGTGACAAGGAGACAGCTGCAGCATAAAGGACGCCCCCGAGCTGTGATAGAGAGAGATGCAGCAGAAGGGACACAACCCCTGAGCTGTAATATGGAAAGACCTGGGAATCCTCTTTAGCATTCATAAAAACACCCTAAACATGCAAAGCACACCTCGTGCCAGACCCACACCGTACATGTACAGCCCAAAGGTTACCTGCACACTGTGTGGATGACACGCGTTTTTTCCCCGGTCTAAAGCCTCATTCATACATCAGTTTTCCACGGACAGAACACGTCCCCATTTATTTTAATATGTGTATTCACATATCAGTGTTTTAGCACGGTCCGCTTGTCCGTGTTTTTAGCACGGAAGCATGCTCTATATTGTCCGTGTTCATGGATCCATCACACCCATTATAGTCTATGGGTCTGTGAAAACCACGGATGCCACCCGTGTTTCACCGATTATTAGGAAGAGATGCTTTGAAAATTATTTTTCAGCTGCACAGTGTCCGTGAAACATGGATGACACACGGACAGCAAAATGCGAACCCACGGACACAACGCGGACCACCTTTTCATGGATTTAAGCACGGACATGGAAGTGTGAAAGAGGCATAAATGGGGTTGAAAATAAATGGCATTTATCATGTAGAGAAAGTTAATACGAGGCACTTACTAATGTATTGTGATTGTCCATATCGCCTCCTTTGCTGGCTGGATTCATTTTTCTATCACATTATACACTGCTCGTTTCCATGGTTACAGGCCACCCTGCAATCCATCAGAGGTGGTCATGCTTGCACCCTATAGGAAAAAGCACCAGCCTACGTGAGCTCTCACGTACTTGCCACCAGAGAGGCCGTCGCTTTTTCCTATAGTGTGCAAGCACAGCCACTGTTGCTGGATTGCAGGGTGGTCGTAACCATGGAAACAAGCAGCGTATAAGGATGGAAAAATGAATCCAGCCAGCAAAGGCAGCAATATGGACAATCACAATACATTAGTAAGTGCCTTGTATTAACTTTCCCTACATCCAGGGATCAGCAACCTCCGGCACTCCAGCTGTTCAGAAACTACTACTCCCAGAATGCTTCATTCACTTCCATGGGAGTTAGAAGAGCAGCCAAGCATGTTTGCATGCTGGGAGTTGTAGTTTCACAGCCGCTGGAGTGCGGAAGGTTTCTGATCCCTGCTCTACATGCTAAATGCCATTTGCTGAAGTGACACAACCAGCAAAGTGAATGAGATTAGACAGCTCTCCCGCTTTTTTTAGCACGTCAATTCAAGGGTGAGATCTATAGGAAAGTCTACACCAAAAACTGCAAGTACCACATCCTTTCTTTGGTGCGGAAACGCACAGAAATCAGCACACAAAGTTCTTTTTTTTCTGTTTACGTTTCGTTTACGGACCATATACGGAACCATTTATTTCAATGGGTCCGCAATAAAAACGGAAGGTACTCTGTATGCCTTCTGTTTCCGTATTTCTGTTCCAAGATAAAACATGTCCTATTATTGTCCGGTAAACGGACAAGGATAGTACTGTTCTATTAGGGGCCAGCTGTTCCGTTCCACAAAAAACGGAATGCACACGGACTTCATCCGTATTTCTTGCGGATCCGTTTTTTGGGGACCGCAAAATACTGAAAAAGCCATACGGTCGTGTGCAAGAGGCCTAACACGGATTTTCTGTTTCTGCACTTGTGTGTACGTAGCCTGCAGATAACGGGCAGTTTTTCTGCATGGATTTTTATACATAGAGGCCAGCTGCACACGGGTGCGGTTGAACGTACATAAGATCTGCACGAATTTCTGTGCGTTTCTGCAGTTTTAATGTCTAATTGCGGTTTTTGGTGTGGATTAGATTGAAATGGGTGAAATCCACAGCTAAAACCGCAAACATAACTGACATGCCGTTTGATTTTAAATCCGCGCGGCCGATCGATTTCCGCATGGAAAAAAATATGCAACGTGTAGATGAGATTTGTGTACGCTCACACACTATGCTGGTACTGCAATACTCTCCGGTTTTTCCACAAATCTGCGCAACGTGTGCAGGTGGCCAAAAAACGCAGCCCAGTGAATGCGAATTAACAAATCTCTTGCGTAATTTTATCGTGCGGAAATTACCCTAAAGTGCGGATTTCACCCTTTGTGATGCAAGGGTAAGATTTGGGGCAAATCCTCAACAAAAACAGCAAGTAAAACACGCAGATTATGGGGCAGATTTGGAGCAGAAACGCAGAGAAATCCGCAGGAAATCCTTGAGTTCAGATGGCGTAAGGGTGGTTTCACACCAATGACTTTTCGTACAAATTTTTTTACTTTGAGAGAAAAAACACAGCTGCCAGATGTTACATGCTGACCAATAGGAATAGACATTTTTACAGCGGAGTTTTGACTTTCATTTCCTTTTTATGAAACCACATTCTCTAGGTGCAGTGTTTTCAGACGATTTCCCATAGACTTCTCTATTATGTGACCATTAAAACCCCCCACAAGAATATAAAAAAAGAGGCGGTGCAGCAGCCGAACAGCAGAGCCTACAGCAGCTCCTGTGGATGGTAAGACATTATAGCAGAGCGCACTGCTCCCCCCGCGTCTGTGTCTCCGGTTACCTCACTACTTCCCTTTGACTGTAATAGATCAGTCTCAATCGTGCTCAAGGAAAGCAGAATTATGGGAAATGAAGTCCACAGACGCATTGAAGACATATACTATAAGGCGCTGTGAACTACATTTCCCACAATTCTCCGAGCTGCGAGCATCATTCAGACTGGACCATTACAGTGAAAGAGGAGAGATGAGGAAATCTCGATCACATAGACCAGGAGCCTGAGGAGGAGAGCGGAGAGGAGCAATGGATGAGCCTGACAGCAGCTACTGTGACTGATGATACCAGCATCTGACGTATGGTGCGTGTTACAGGAGGAGCAGACTGTGGTGTCCTGCCTGTGTTAGGTACTTATTACACAGGAGGAGCAGACTGTGGTGTCCTGTCTGTTATTATAATACAGGAGGAGCAGACTGTGGTGTCCTGTCTGTTATTATAATACAGGAGGAGCAGACTGTGGTGTCCTGTCTGTTATTATAATACAGGAGGAGCAGACTGTGGTGTCCTGTCTGTTATTATAATACAGGAGGAGCAGACTCTGGTGTCCTGTCTGTTAGTATAATACAGGAGGAGCAGACTCTGGTGTCCTGTCTGTTATTATAATACAGGAGGAGCAGACTGTGGTGTCCTGTCTGTTATTATAATACAGGAGGAGCAGACTCTGGTGTCCTGTCTGTTATTATAATACAGGAGGAGCAGACTCTGGTGTCCTGTCTGTTATTATAATACAGGAGGAGCAGACTCTGGTGTCCTGTCTGTTATTATAATACAGGAGGAGCAGACTCTGGTGTCCTGTCTGTTATTATAATACAGGAGGAGCAGACTCTGGTGTCCTGTCTGTTATTATAATACAGGAGGAGCAGACTCTGGTGTCCTGTCTGTTATTATAATACAGGAGGAGCAGACTCTGGTGTCCTGTCTGTTATTATAATACAGGAGGAGCAGACTCTGGTGTCCTGTCTATTATAATACAGGAGGAGCAGACTCTGGTGTCCTGTCTATTATAATACAGAAGGAGCAGCCTCTGGTGTCCTGTCTGTTATTATAATACAGGAGGAGCAGACTGTGGTGTCCTGTCTGTTATTATATTACAGGGGGAGCAGACTGTGGTGTCCTGTCTTTTATTATAATACAGGGGGAGCAGACTGTGGTGTCCTGTCTATTATAATACAGGAGGAGCAGACTCTAGTGTAATGTCTTATTATACAGGGGGAGCAGACTCTGGTGTCCTGCCTGTTATTATAATACAGGAGGAGCAGACTCTGGTGTCCTGTCTGTTATTATAATACAGAAGGAGCAGACTCTGGTTTCCTGTCTGTTATTATAATACAGGAGGAGCAGACTGTGGTGTCCTGTCTGTTATTATAATACAGGAGGAGCAGACTGTGGTGTCCTGCCTGTGTCAGGTAATTGTTACACAGGAGGAGCAGACTGTGGTGTCCTGCCTGTTATTATAATACAGGAGGAGCAGACTGTGGTGTCCTGTCTGTTATTATAATACAGGAGGAGCAGACTCTGGTGTCCTGTCTGTTATTATAATACAGGAGGAGCAGACTGTGGTGTCCTGTCTGTTATTATAATATAGGAGGAGCAGACTGTGGTGCCCTGTCTGTTATTATAATATAGGAGGAGCAGACTCTGGTGTCCTGTCTGTTATTATACAGGAGGAGCAGACTGTGGTGTCCTGTCTGTTATTATAATACAGGAGGAGCAGACTGTGGTGTCCTGTCTATTATTATAATACAGGAGGAGCAGACTGTGGTGTCCTGTCTGTTATTATAATACAGGAGGAGCAGACTCTGGTGTCCTGTCTGTTATTATACAGGAGGAGCAGACTCTGGTGTCCTGTCTGTTATTATAATACAGGAGGAGCAGACTCTGGTGCCCTGTCTGTTATTATAATACAGGAGGAGCAGACTCTGGTGTCCTGTCTGTTATTATAATACAGGAGGAGCAGACTCTGGTGTCCTGTCTGTTATTATAATATAGGAGGAGCAGACTGTGGTGTCCTGTCTGTTATTATAATACAGGAGGAGCAGACTCTGGTGTCCTGTCTGTTATTATAATACAGGAGGAGCAGACTGTGGTGTCCTGTCTGTTATTATAATACAGGAGGAGCAGACTCTGGTGTCCTGTCTGTTATTATAATACAGGAGGAGCAGACTCTGGTGTCCTGTCTGTTATTATAATACAGGAGGAGCAGACTCTGGTGTCCTGTCTGTTATTATAATACAGGAGGAGCAGACTCTGGTGTCCTGTCTGTTATTATAATACAGGAGGAGCAGACTCTGGTGTCCTGTCTGTTATTATAATACAGGAGGAGCAGACTGTGGTGTCCTGTCTGTTATTATAATACAGGAGGAGCAGACTCTGGTGTCCTGTCTGTTATTATAATACAGGAGGAGCAGACTCTGGTGTCCTGTCTGTTATTATAATACAGGAGGAGCAGACTCTGGTGTCCTGTCTGTTATTATAATACAGGAGGAGCAGACTCTGGTGTCCTGTCTGTTATTATAATACAGGAGGAGCAGACTCTGGTGTCCTGTCTGTTATTATAATACAGGAGGAGCAGACTCTGGTGTCCTGTCTGTTATTATAATACAGGAGGAGCAGACTCTGGTGTCCTGTCTGTTATTATAATACAGGAGGAGCAGACTGTGGTGTCCTGTCTGTTATTATAATACAGGAGGAGCAGACTCTGGTGTCCTGTCTGTTATTATAATACAGGAGGAGCAGACTCTGGTGTCCTGTCTGTTATTATAATACAGGAGGAGCAGACTCTGGTGTCCTGTCTGTTATTATAATACAGGAGGAGCAGACTGTGGTGTCCTGTCTGTTATTATAATACAGGAGGAGCAGACTCTGGTGTCCTGTCTGTTATTATAATACAGGAGGAGCAGACTGTGGTGTCCTGTCTGTTATTATAATACAGGAGGAGCAGACTGTGGTGTCCTGTCTGTTATTATAATACAGGAGGAGCAGACTCTGGTGTCCTGTCTGTTATTATAATACAGGAGGAGCAGACTCTGGTGTCCTGTCTGTTATTATAATACAGGAGGAGCAGACTGTGGTGTCCTGTCTGTTATTATAATACAGGAGGAGCAGACTCTGGTGTCCTGTCTGTTATTATAATACAGGAGGAGCAGACTCTGGTGTCCTGTCTGTTATTATAATACAGGAGGAGCAGACTCTGGTGTCCTGTCTGTTATTATAATACAGGAGGAGCAGACTCTGGTGTCCTGTCTGTTATTATAATACAGGAGGAGCAGACTCTGGTGTCCTGTCTGTTATTATAATACAGGAGGAGCAGACTCTGGTGTCCTGTCTGTTATTATAATACAGGAGGAGCAGACTCTGGTGTCCTGTCTGTTATTATAATACAGGAGGAGCAGACTCTGGTGTCCTGTCTGTTATTATAATACAGGAGGAGCAGACTCTGGTGTCCTGTCTGTTATTATAATACAGGAGGAGCAGACTCTGGTGTCCTGTCTGTTATTATAATACAGGAGGAGCAGACTCTGGTGTCCTGTCTGTTATTATAATACAGGAGGAGCAGACTCTGGTGTCCTGTCTGTTATTATAATACAGGAGGAGCAGACTCTGGTGTCCTGTCTGTTATTATAATACAGGAGGAGCAGACTGTGGTGTCCTGTCTGTTATTATAATACAGGAGGAGCAGACTCTGGTGTCCTGTCTGTTATTATAATACAGGAGGAGCAGACTCTGGTGTCCTGTCTGTTATTATAATACAGGAGGAGCAGACTCTGGTGTCCTGTCTGTTATTATAATACAGGAGGAGCAGACTCTGGTGTCCTGTCTGTTATTATAATACAGGAGGAGCAGACTGTGGTGTCCTGTCTGTTATTATAATACAGGAGGAGCAGACTCTGGTGTCCTGTCTGTTATTATAATACAGGAGGAGCAGACTCTGGTGTCCTGTCTGTTATTATAATACAGGAGGAGCAGACTCTGGTGTCCTGTCTGTTATTATAATACAGGAGGAGCAGACTCTGGTGTCCTGTCTGTTATTATAATACAGGAGGAGCAGACTCTGGTGTCCTGTCTGTTATTATAATACAGGAGGAGCAGACTCTGGTGTCCTGTCTGTTATTATAATACAGGAGGAGCAGACTCTGGTGTCCTGTCTGTTATTATAATACAGGAGGAGCAGACTCTGGTGTCCTGTCTGTTATTATAATACAGGAGGAGCAGACTCTGGTGTCCTGTCTGTTATTATAATACAGGAGGAGCAGACTCTGGTGTCCTGTCTGTTATTATAATACAGGAGGAGCAGACTCTGGTGTCCTGTCTGTTATTATAATACAGGAGGAGCAGACTCTGGTGTCCTGTCTGTTATTATAATACAGGAGGAGCAGACTCTGGTGTCCTGTCTGTTATTATAATACAGGAGGAGCAGACTCTGGTGTCCTGTCTGTTATTATAATACAGGAGGAGCAGACTCTAGTGTAATGTCTGTTATTATATACAGGGGAGCAGACTCTGGTGTCCTGCCTGTTATTATAATACAGGAGGAGCAGACTCTGGTGTCCTGTCTGTTATTATAATACAGGAGGAGCAGACTGTGGTGTCCTGTCTGTTATTATATTACAGGAGGAGCAGACTCTGGTGTCCTGTCTGTTATTATAATACAGGAGGAGCAGCCTCTGGTGTCCTGTCTGTTATTATAATACAGGAGGAGCAGACTCTGGTGTCCTGCCTGTTATTATAATACAGGAGGAGCAGACTCTGGTGTCCTGTCTGTTATTATAATACAGGAGGAGCAGACTCTGGTGTCCTGTCTGTTATTATAATACAGGAGGAGCAGACTGTGGTGTCCTGTCTGTTATTATATTACATGGGGAGCAGACTGTGGTGTCCTGTCTGTTAATATAATACAGGAGGAGCAGACTGTGGTGTCCTGTCTATTATAATGCAGGAGGAGAAGACTCTAGTGTCCTGTCTTTTATTATATTACAGGGGGAGCAGACTCTGGTGTCCTGTCTGTTATTATAATACAGAAGGAGCAGACTCTGGTGTCCTGTCTGTTATTATAATACAGAAGGAGCAGGGGGGCGTGGCCTGCTCGCTGATGGCGCCGGTCGCTTAGAGCTTCAGCTCCGCTCCTAGTACTCCTACAACGGCTTCCACAGCGTTCCTCTGGACGGCAGGTGTGACCCTCGTGTCACCTACACTACTTCTCTGTCATGGAGGGCGAAGCTTCAGGCGGCAACCTTGAAGAAACTCACTGATTCTTTGCAAACCAGCGCCCGCCTGGCCCGACACCAGTCGTACTCTGTCTCGTCTCCGCCTGCGGCCTGCCCGCCTGCCTCCTCCTCCGGGCCCTCTCGGGGCTGCTGTTTCGCCCCAGCTGCCTACTCCCTCTCACCCGCTC